>LR738714.1:649966017-650029754 GCA_902687465.1 Secale cereale | reverse complement strand
CAACCCCCCCTCCCCTTTCAAAAAAAAACAAAAACCACAGCCACAGAAATGCTGACGCGTGGATGCCTTTTGGTCCCGGTTGGTGCCACCAACCGGGACCAAAGCCCCTCCTGCCTGGGCTCGGCGCACAGGCCACGTGGACACCCATCGGCCCCGGTTCTGGATTGAACCGGGACTAAAGGGTCAGAGCATTAGTACCGACACTTTTGTCCCGGTTCAGGAACCGGGGCTAAAGGCCCAAACGAACCGGGTCTGATGACCCTTTATCTACTAGTGCTAAGAAAGGAGGTATGACTGTTGTCCCTAATGATAAAGATGAATTGATCCCGCAAAGAATAGTTACAGGTTATAGGATGGTAATCGATTTCCGCAAGTTAAATAAAGCTACTAAGAAAGATCATTACCGCTTGCCATTTATTGATCAAATGCTAGAAAGGTTATCCAAGCATACTCATTTCTGCTTTCTAGATGGTTATTCTGGTTTCTCTCAAATACGTGTGTCAAAAGGGGATCAAGAAGAAACCACTTTTACTTGTCCTTTCAGTACCTTTGCTTATAGACGTATGCCTTTTGGTTTATGTAATGCAGCTGTTACCTTTCAAAGATGCATGATGGCTATATTCTCTGATTTTTGTGAAAGGATTGTTGAGGTTTTCATGGATGATTTCTCCGTTTACGGAACTTCTTTTGATGATTGCTTAAGCAACCTTGATCGAATTTTGCAGAGATGTGAAGACACTAACCTTGTCTTGAATTGGGAGAAGTGCCACTTTATGGTTAATGAAGGCATTGTCTTGGTACATAAAATTTCTGAAAGAGGTATTGAAGTTGACACAGCTAAAGTGGATGCTATTGAAAAGATGCCATGCCCTAAGGATATCAAAGGTATACGAAGTTTCCTTTGTCATGCCGGGTTTTAGAGGAGGTTCAGTAAGGACTTCTCCAAAATCTCCAGGCCTCTGACTAATCTCTTACAAAAAGATATTCCTTTTGTCTTTGATGATGATTGTCTAGAAGAATTTGAAATACTTACGAAAGCATTGATCTCCGCACCTATTGTCCATCCTCCTGACTGGAATTTACCCTTTGAGATTATGTGCGATGCTAGTGATTATGCTGTAGGAGTTGTTTTAGGGCAAAGAGTTGATAAGAAATTGAATGTTATCCAATATGCTAGTAAAACTCTAGATAGTGCCCAAAGAAATTATGCCACTATTGAGAAAGAATTTTTAGCAGTAGTATTTGCTTGTGATAAGTATAGACCCTATATTGTTGATTCTAAAGTAACTATTGTAAGTGCATCTAGTGCCACCCCTAGTTGGTTTTGGAGTATTGACGACAAACCTGGTTGAGGGACTAATGTGTTTGTGAGAATTGCAGGATAACACGGGTAGTAGTCCCTCATTGATTCGGTTTACCTACTGGAGATGACCCCTAAAAATGTATGAAGACATTGACGACAATGGTGGTATATGAAGATAATCATATTGAAGACTATGACAAGAAGAGACATTGTGTGAAGACTATGGAACGCGGAGACTTAGATGTTTTGTTGCTTCCTTTTTCTTCTTTGTTGAGTCATAGGAACCACTGTAGTGTTAAGTGCACTACAACAAAGACCCCCCTATACCAACACATATGTACCAACGATATGATAAATATCTGTTGTTTGTTCAACCTCCCACACTTCGCGCACTAGTAACCTCCTGGTACCCACCTCCACCTATACCTCTTCGTGAAAATAACACGCTCCAAGAATTTAACAAGAAACAAATCACGCGCCAAGTTATTAAAAGAAGGGAGCGAAACTTTCTATCCACATCTCCCTCTCGCCCGATTTCTCTCTCTCGCCCCAACTTCCATCACCATGACTCTACCGCCGGCCCGCCGCCACCTCGAAATTCCTCTTGACGACCACCTCCTAGCGCCACCACCAGCCAGCCCCACCGCAACCCCCAGCATCCAAGATGGTTGCAGGCCAGCAGCAGACCGCCATGCCTGCACAGAGCAGACGTCGCCGCCGAACTGCCACAATCAGATCTGGGCCTAAGCGCACACGAGAGCAGCAGCTGCCTGCACTACCGGACACCGCCTCCACCTCTCCGATGCAAGCAGGCCCTACAGCTGGCGCCCCGGAGGATCCACCTCGATGCCGCATATGCTGCCGTGAACCCTGCCGCATGGACTACCACTGGTCGCCACAAGGCCCCCCAACTAACGAGTGCACCACTGATCCCATATCCTCCGGCAACGGAGAGAGGGAGGAGGCGGCGGATCCAGCAACTTCGCACCACCGGTAACAACACACATCTTTACTTGAGGGACATGCTCGATTCCTCTGAATCCTTATATTTTTTACGTAATCAATACGATAGATGTTCAAATATAGCTACTACTGGCATGTACGTTTAACTATTTATTAAACAGTAATTAAGACCACGTTGTGGAAAAAGTTATTTGCAACTTCGAACTACTGGTATCACAGGTTTTGGCTGTAACACATGTTCACATTCAGTGCAAACCAGCAACAACGATAATGTACTGGTTGATTCGGACTACACATGGATGAATCATGCTGCACACCAAGGCTTGTAACCATACCTTCATGTTATATATACAAGAGATTCATTCTTAGCACTAGTCGCAATGGTGGCCGGCGCAGTTCTCTTGCCTATGGTCTGTACGCCCACTAACTCACGTGTGCGCGCTTGCTGTTGCCTGCTCTAGCATGATGGTGCTGCGCCGCACGGCTACCTTCTGTTGATGATTATTAATCTGGATTGTAGCTAGGTTGGGTCTGAAACAAATTACCTTGTAGGCCCGTAATGCAGGTATGATTCGGCTGCGAATGCTTTTACCCTTCTATTTTCAAGATAAACATGCATTGAACCTATGACGAACTCTATCATAATCAGCATCTATGTTCTGGAGAATACAGAGGAGCTCCAGGCTGCCTCGGTATTGGCTTCAGGTTGTCAAACCATGAAATCTCTGAGCTCTGGAAATCACGTATATGTTGGAGTTGCGCTACTCCATGAAAGGGAGGTTAGTAGGAAAACTTACCAAGCCACCAATAAGATTTGTGTTGACTGTATCTAAATATATTCACCTGCATATCATCATGTGATTTTTTTCCTTGCATTTTCTGTTCTAGCAAAATGCCAGCTAACAGTCTTTAGTCTCTAATTACTCCTACAGCTCAGGTTTCAAACTAGAGAGCAAATAGATAAGATTGTTGTAAAATATTTAGCTTGCCTTGCCTGACTGTGCAAGGGATTTACTTGATTTGACGGCGTGCATTTTCAGGGGAAGATGGGTATGTACAACTTACTACAATGTCGGGGAAAGTGAGGAAACCCAATTTATTTCTTGATACATCCTCCCCTGGTTCAGAAGACCACTAAGGTTTCAGTTTCAGTTTCTTCTCCTCGTGATGTAGCATTCTTATTTATTCCATAACCTTGATTTTTACACTAACTGGCCCAGCGAGCCTCTGCTAGTTAAGTGTGCCAATATATATATCTATTTATAGAGTCTTAAATTTTGTCCAGTCCCGTATTTTGTACATTCATATAGGTATTGATGATCAGTTATTCAATGAGAGGACAAGTGATACATTTTTAGAGGGCTATGTGCTGACAAAGATCAAATTTCTTGATTTTGTGATATGCCATATTGGCAGCAAAGGTGCACGGGTAACATTTCTTAAAACTGGGTACGCACTGACAAAAAATTGTGTAGCCATTACTTAGTTCTTCTTTTATCTAGATTGTTCAACCATTATGTTGGTCACAATTGATGCATTTCTTAAATATGTATTCAGCTTTTCTAGTAGGTTTGTTTTGAAGAATAAAGTAGTGGCATTTTTTTTGTAAACATCTATGATCCCACCTTCTCTAGAATAGAACTTTCTTAGTTTTTCCTAGAGAAGCCCGAATCTGATGATGTGTTTATTTGTCAGGTTGACATTTCTACAGGGTCTAAGAATCTTGATTCATGGATTGAGAAATTCTAATGTGTAACATTGCAGTTCTCTGGTAAGTACAAAGTTCTGCATGAGGTAGATTATTTAATGATTTTTGAGCTATTGGCATTGAGTTTGTTTGTCCTAATACACCATACCATAGCATGTTACTATGCGAGCGCAAAACTAACTAGTGCAGAGACCTTTCAAAAAAAATTATTCAACTTGTGCAGTCGATATATAGTTTGTTGCTGAATTCATCTCATTGTTAATATAATATAATGTTTGGATAATTGTTAGTAGTGCATGCATGTTGATGGTTGTTCACAGTGAACATACAAACCAGAATTGTCAGAGATGCTTTGTTTTTTCATATTATCTCCGTACCAAATTACTTGTCTTAAATTTGTCTAGATAGAGATGGATCTAACACTAAAATTTATCTAGATACATTTGTATCTAGAAAAATCTAAGACAAGTAATTTGGACGGAGCTAGTAACTATGTTATTTGTCAGACATACATAAGCTTGTATTTTCTCCCAACGATCTTTTCATGCACACCGGTAATTTTTATATGGATCCTTTAGATTCAACACATTGCATGTATATTTTTTAACTTCAAATTTCAAATATATGCCTGAATAGTATTATTTTTTTAATTGTAGGCTGAGAAGTTCAATAATAATGTACATAGTTACTTCGATCCTTCGAGAATATGGGTAGTGCGTTAAACAACATTTGTATGGACGGCAACATTTTGGTCCCGCGTTGAGTTATCTGCTCCAACCCTTGGCGAGATGGCGACGATGATGGCGAATTTGTCTACCAAATATTTGGCGACCCTAGCTTTGGTAGGGCTGGCATGGGCGCAAGACAAAAAACCCATATATCAAGGTGAGACACCAGCGAAAAATTTGTTTGGAAAAGATTTGGCGAGACTAGCTTTGGTTTGGCTAGCATGGGCGCAAGAAGACAACCCCTATATGTAGATGGTTGGTACTTGGAGCAGAGTCGAAGTCAATCCTATGAATGTTTAGAAAATTTATATTGTATAAATTGTATTTTCTAAGAAAGTGATGTACTCCTAACTGATGAAACTTGCATTGCAATGCAACAGATTGTGCAATGGAATAAATATATTAGTTTCATTTCTAACTCCCTCAAATTTGACTGAAGTTGCGTTTTGTACTGCTATTCAAACAACCTGCTGTTATAAATGATAAATGATTATATATGAGGTTACTCTATTATGCAAACAACAACACATATAAGCGTTGCATGAATTTGTTGCTACTTTGCAACACATTATTCTTCAGATTACCAACGGATCTATATGTGTTGTTGTAGACCCTTCCAACGCCACCTACGACAACACATAATAATCTGTTGGTGTACACCTTAGCAACGCTTATATGGACAAACGACAACGCATCATTGCGTTGCTAAAGGGGGGTTCCTGTTGTAGTGGTGGGGTCCAAGTGAACTAAGTCAGAGTGACTGAAGTGATGCTCAACCAAATCCTATGTCTTCGAGCGAAGACAATGAGAGCAAATCTTATCCAGAGCTGGATGAGTCAGCTTTACTTGTAGCCCAAGTAAAGTTGTCGTGTGTGTTTGAAATATGACCGTTGGAACACGTGTCAGTTCCTTAGTGACCCAGGGTCACTTCGGACAAATCAGGTCGGGTTGCCCAGTGGATATAAATAGCCCACCCCCTACACCATAAATTGGTGGCTGCTCAGAGTTATTACACGGCTTTTGTCGTTTTAGAGCAACCCACCTCCGAAGCATTTGAGAGAGAGATCCTTGCGAGGACAAAGCCCAAACACCCAGAGCCAAAGAGTGTTAGGCATCACTGAAGTCTTTCTGACTGTGTGACCTGAAGACTTGTTACACTTGAGGACTGTGTTTCCTCCAGCCGGTTAGGCGTCGCGTTTTGAGCATCCAAGAGTCATTGTGGATTGCCAGTGAACGAAGTCTGCGAAGGTTTGGAAGTCTACCTTGAAGACTTACCAGAGTGATTGGGAGAGGACTAGGTGTCCTTAGCTCAAGGGGGACAAGGTGAAGACACGGTCTTCTGAGTTAAATCTCAGCCTCCCTAACCAGACGTACAGTTGTCACAACAACTGGAACTGGTCTAACAAATCACTGTCTTCCCCGAGCTACTGGTTCTATCATTTCCTTCTCTTTACTTACTTTTTTTCATTGTGAAGTCTTTGCTTGCTTGCCTATCTGTTTGACTTCACTGTGTGACTACCTGTTCTGATTGGCTTCATTCAATCTTCCATCCTGATCCTTACTTCCTAGCTGCTTTTAGTCTTCATGCTTTCACTTCATTGAATACTTGACTATGGCTTGTCTAGTGTAGTCTACCTTCCGCTGCATATAAATCGGATCGGTTCTATTGTTTGTCTTTGAAACTTCCATGTTTTGAAGCATTCCATAAAAATCGCCTATTCACCCCCCTCTAGTCGATATACTACACTTTCAATTATCATGAACTTAGTCTAAATTCTTTACAATATCTCTTGTAGATCAAATGGCCTACGCTCCAGTTTCCCTCAACTTCAACGCGTTCCTAGGGAAAACCAAGCTGAAAGACGATGGTAGCAACTATACGGATTGGGTCCGTAACCTGAGGATTATCCTCATAGCTGCCAAGAGATCATATGTCCTAGAAGCACCGCTAGGTGATGCACCTGCTCCCGATGCGGCCCAAGACGTTTTGAACGTCTGGCAGTCGCGTAGTGATGATTACTCCCTGGTTCAGTGCGGCATGCTTTACAACTTAGAGTCGGGGCTCCAAAAACGTTTTGAGCACCACGGAGCATATGAGATGTTCGAAGAGCTGAAAATGGTTTTCCAAGCTCATGCCCGAGTCGAGAGATATGATGTCTCCGACGCATTCTACAGCTGTAAGATGGAGGAAAACAGTCCTGTCAGTGAGCACATCCTCAAGATTTCTAGATTGCACAACCGCTTGTCTCAGCTGGGAATGAATCTCCCAGATGAAGCGGTCGTTGACAGAATCCTCCAGTCGCTTCCACCAAGCTTCAAGAGCTTCGTGTTGAACTTCAATATGCAGGGGATGGAGAAATCCATTCCCGAGGTGTATTCGATGCTGAAATTGGCGGAGGTGGACATCAAGAAAGAACATCAAGTGTTGATGGTCAATAAAACCACTAAGTTCAAGAAAGGCAAGGGTAAGAAGAACTTCAAGAAGGACGGCAAGGGAGTTGCCGCGCCCGGCAAGCCTGTTGCCGGGAAGAAGCCAAAGCATGGACCCAAGCCTGAGACAGAGTGCTTTTATTGCAATGGAGCGGGTCACTGGAAGCGGAACTGCCCCAAATACTTAGCAGACAAGAAGGCCAGCAACGTCAAAGGTATATATGATATACATGTTATGGATGTGTACCTTACCAGCACTCGTAGTAGCTCCTGGGTATTTGATACCGGTGCGGTTGCTCACATTTGTAACTCAAAACAGGAGCTGCGGAATAAACAGAGACTGGCGAAGGATGAGGTGACGATGCGCGTCGGGAATGGTTCCAAGGTCGATGTGATTGCCGACGGCACGCTGCCTCTACATCTACCCTCGGGATTAGTTTTAAACCTCAATAATTGTTATTTAGTACCAGCTTTGAGCATGAACATTGTATCTGGATCTCGTCTTATGCGAGATGGCTACTCTTTCCAATCGGAGAATAATGGTTGTTCTATTTATTTGAGAGATATGTTTTATGGTCATGCCCCGCTGGTCAATGGTTTATTTTTGATGAATCTCGAATGTGATGATACACATATTCATAGTGTAGATGCCAAAAGATGTAAAGTTGATAATGATAGTCCCACATACTTGTGGCATTGCCGCCTTGGTCATATTGGTGTCAAACGTATGAAGAAGCTCCATTCAGATGGACTTCTAGAGTCTCTTGATTATGAATCATTTGACACGTGCGAACCATGCCTCTTGGGCAAGATGACCAAGACTCCGTTCTCTGGAACAATGGAGCGAGCAACCAACTTATTGGAAATCATACATACCGATGTGTGCGGTCCAATGAGTGTTGAGGCTCGCGGAGGCTATCGTTATGTTCTCACCCTCACGGATGACTTGAGTAGATATGGGTATATCTATTTGATGAAACACAAGTCTGAGACCTTTGAAAAGTTCAAGGAATTTCATAATGAGGTTGAGAATCAACGTGACAGAAAAATAAAGTTCTTACGATCAGATCGTGGGGGTGAATATTTAAGTCATGAATTTGGCACACACCTTAGGAGCTGTGGAATTGTTTCACAATTGACACCGCCCGGAACACCTCAACGTAACGGTGTGTCCGAACGTCGAAATCGTACTCTGTTGGACATGGTGCGATCTATGATGTCCCTCACCGATTTACCGCTATCTTTTTGGGGTTATGCTTTAGAGACTGCCGCATTCACTTTAAATAGGGCTCCGTCGAAATCCATTGAGACGACTCCGTATGAACTTTGGTTTGGTAAGAAACCAAAGCTGTCGTTTCTAAAAGTTTGGGGTTGCGATGCTGATGTCAAGAAACTTCAACCTGAAAAGCTCGAACCCAAATCGGAAAAATGCGTCTTCATAGGATACCCAAAGGAAACGATTGGGTACACCTTCTACCACAGATCTGAAGGCAAAGTCTTTGTTGCCAAGAATGGATGTTTTCTGGAGAAAGAGTTTCTCTCGAAAGAAGTGAGTGGGAGGAAAGTAGAACTTCATGAGGTGACAGTCACCCCTCCTGGACCGCAAAGTAGCGCAGCGCAGGAAATTGTTCCTGAGGTGCCTGCACCGACAAGGGAGGAAGTTGATGATAATGATCATGAAGAAACAGATCAAGTTACTACTGAACTTCGAAGGTCCACGAGGGCACGTTCCGCACCAGAGTGGTACGGCAACCCTGTCTTGGAAATCATGTTGTTAGACAACGGTGAACCTTCGAACTATGAAGAAGCGATGGCGGGCCTGGATTCCAATAAATGCCTTGGAGCCATGAAATCCGAGATAGAATCCATGTATGAAAACAAAGTATAGACTTTGGTGGACTTGCCTGATGATAGGCACGCCATAGAAAACAAATGGATATTTAAGAAGAAGACAGACGCAGATGGTAATGTCACCATCTATAAGGCTTGGCTTGTCGCTAAGGGTTATCGACAAGTTCAAGGGATTGACTATGACCAGACTTTCTCTCCCGTAGCGATGCTGAATTCAGTCAGAATCATGTTAGCTATTGCCGCATTCTATGATTATGAGATATGGCAAATGGACGTCAAAATAGCATTCCTTAATGGCTTCCTCAAGAAAGAGTTGTATATGATGCAACCGGAAGGTTTTGTCGATCCAGAGAACGCTAACAAGGTATGCAAGCTCCAGCGCTCGATTTACGGGCTGGTGCAAGCATCTCGGAGTTCGAATATTCGCTTTAATGATGTGATCAAATTGTTTGGCTTTATACAGACTTATGGAGAAGCCTGTATTTACAAGAAAGTGAGTGGGAGCTCTGTGGCATTTCTCATATTATATGTGGATGACATATTGCTGATGGGAAATGATATAGAATTCTTGGAAAATGTAAAGGCCTACTTGAATAAAAGTTTTTCAATGAAGGACCTTGGAGAAGCTGCTTACATATTAGGCATCAAAATCTATAGAGATAGATCAAGACGCCTCATTGGTCTTTCACAAAGTACATACCTTGACAAGATATTGAAAAAGTTCAATATGGATCAGTCCAAGAAGGGATTCTTACCTGTTTTGCAAGGTATGAGATTGAGCAAGGCTCAGTCGCCGACCACGGCAGAAGATAGAGAAAAGATGAGTGTCATTCCCTATGCCTCGGCCATAGGTTCTATCATGTATGCCATGCTGTCTACAAGACCTGATGTGAACCTTGCCATAAGTTTGGTAGGGAGGTACCAAAGTGATCCCGGTACGGAACACTGGACAGCGGTCAAGAACATCCTGAAATACCTGAAAAGGACTAAGGATATGTTTCTCGTTTATGGAGGTGACGAAGAGCTTGTCGTAAAGGGTTACGTCGATGCTAGCTTCGACACAGATCTGGATGACTCTAAGTCTCAAACCGGATACATGTATATTTTGAACGGAGGGGCAGTCAGCTGGTGCAGTTGCAATCAAAGCGTCGTGGCAGCATCTACATGTGAAGCGGAGTACATAGCTGCTTCCGAAGCAGCGCAGGAAGGAGTCTGGATGAAGGAGTTCATCACCGACCTAGGAGTCATACCAAGCGCGTCAAGCCCGATGACTCTCTTCTGTGACAACACTGGTTCTATTGCCATTACCAAGGAGCCCAGGTTTCACAAGAAGACCAAGCACATCAAGCGCCGTTTCAACTCCATCTGGAATTATGTTCGGGATGGAGATATAGATATTTGTAAAGTGCATACGGATCTGAATGTCGCAGACCCGTTGACTAAACCTCTTCCACGGGCAAAACATGATCAACGCCAGAACTCTATGGGTGTTCGATTCATCACAATGTAACTAGATTATTGACTCTAGTGCAAGTGGGAGACTGTTGGAGATATGCCCTAGAGGCAATAATAAAAGTATTATTATTATATTTCCTTGTTCATGATAATTGTCTGTTATTCATGCTTGAATTATATTGTACGGAAACAGCGATACATGTGTGAATATATAGACCACAATGAGTCCCTGGTGAGCCTCTAGTTACTAGCTCGTTAATCAACAGATGATCACGGTTTCCTGATCATGGACATGTGATGTCAGTGATAACGGGATCACATCATTAGGAGAATGATGTGATGGACAAGACCCAATCCTAAGCATAGCACGAGATCGTATAGTTCGTAATGCATATGCTTTTCGGTGTCAAGTATTTATTCCTTAGACCATGAGGTTGTACAACTCCCGGATGCTGTAGGAATACTTTGGGTGTGCCAAACGTCACAACGTAACTCGGTGGCTATAAAGGTACGCATCGGGTATCTCCGAAAGTGTCTGTTGAGTTGGTACGAACCGATACTGTGATGTTGTCACTCCGTATGACGGAGAGGTACCTCTGGGCCCACTCGGTAAGACATCATCATAATGAGCTCAATGTGACTAAGTAGTTAGTCACTGGATGATGGATTATGGATCGAGTAAAGAGACTTGCCATGACGAGATTGAACAAGGTATCGGGCATACCGATGATCGAATCTCGGGCAAGTACCGTACCGATGGACAAAGGGAATAACATACGGGATTGAGTGAATCCTTGACACGGTGGTTCATCCGATGAAGATCATCGAGGAACACGTGGGAACCAACATGGGTATCCAGATCCCGTTGTTGGTTATTGACCGGAGAGTGGTCTCGGTCATGTCTACGTGTCTCCCGAACCCGTAGGGTCTACACACTTAAGGTTCGGTAACGCTAGGGTCGTAGAGATACATGCACGTGGAAACCCGAAAGTTGTTCGGAGTCCCAGATGAGATCCCGGACGTCAAGGAGTTCCGGAATGGTCCGGAGGTAAAGAATGATATATAGGAAGTCCAGTTTCGGCCATCGGGTGATCTCCGGGGGTCACCGGAAGTGTCTCGGGACCACCGGAGGGGCCCCGGGGGTCCACCGGGTGGGGCCACCAATCTTGGTGGGGCCCCTAGGCCACAAGGGGAAAGTGGCCAGCCCTAATGGGCTGGCGCACCACATGGGCCCTCCTCCCCATGCGCCTAGGGTTGAAACCCTAGGGGGGAGGGGGCGCCACTTGCCTTGGGGGGGCAAGGATTCCCCCCCTGGCCGCCGCCCCACCCTGCAGATGCCATCTGCAGGGCCGGCGCACCCCCCTAGCCCCCTATATATATGTGGGGGGGAGAGGGCAGCCGCACCCTTGCCCTGGCGCCTCTCCCCCTCCCGTCACACCTCCGTCTCCTCAACGCAGGGCGCCCGGCGAAGCCCTGCAGGAATCTCCACTACATCCACCACCACGCCGTTGTGCTGTTGGATCTCTGACGACTTCTCCTCCCCCCTTGCTGGATCAAGAAGGAGGTGACGTTGCTGTACCGGACGTGTGTTGAACGCGGAGGTGCCGTCCGTTCGGCGCTAGATCATCGGTGACGAAGAACGCGAAGAGTACGACTACTTCATCCACGCTTCTTCGAAAGCTTCCGCACACGATCTACATAACGGTATGTGGATGCACTCTTATTTGCTCGTTGCTAGATGTCTCCTTAGTTGGATCTTGGTGAAAGCGTAGAATTTTTTTGAATTCTTCTACGTTCCCCAACAGCTAAAATCTTCAACGATTTGCCGCTCTTTGACGTGGAAGTGTTGAACAACTTCATTAATAAATGGTTTGACAACCCCAACCTCAGCTTTGATGATCTGCAGCTTCCAGTTGGCCTCAGCGTCTGCTTCAATAGCGCCATTGCTTCTGAGCTAGCTCTTGCTCAGAGAATTGTTGAGCTGAAGCAAAAGATTGACTATGAAAAGGCTCAGTTCAAGAAGCATATGGCCAAGCTCAGCGTCCAAGAGATCCAGAACTTCAAAGTTATGATGCATGAGCTCAAGGAAGCCTTTTGCAAGAGGCGTGAAGAAGCCAAAGGTTCTCGTGAGCGAATCAAGGCCTTGTTGGCCAAATGCGTCCAAGCTTACAATGAAGCTGAAAAGCGCAAGGCCCTTGGGCGTCCTGGCATCGACCCCAGAATGGCTGCCAAGAAAAAGAAGAAGCAAACTGTGGCCCAAGCTGAAGGATCAAGGTAGGAAGAGCCTAGCATTGTCTTCCTTGCCAGCATGACAGGCACGAAGCCTAAGGTCACCCCAGCTGCTTCAGAGCTTAAGAAGACAAAGGTGGCTGAAGCTGAAGCCCGCAAGCACGAGAACACAACTGATGATGCTCCACCCACAAAGAAGCACAAGACCAAGAAGGACAGGGCTGCTCCCACAGAGCCCCTTGTCGTCGAGCCCATTTCGGTTGCTCGTCCTGCGTCTACACACCGAGAACGTCGCATGACTGTTCATGAGCCTGCTCCCACAGAGGTTGAATACTTTCCAGCTGTTGACCCCACCGCAGCTGAAGACATTTGTCCTCATGACAATGTTGAAGATGATGAAGTCCTTCCTCAGATCAAGTACAATGTGGAATCATCGCCTGTTCTCACGAACAGCGAACGCATCAGCATTGCTCGTCCATTGACGCCAATTGCACAGGATGACTCATGGGCTGATCATCCACAAGATACACCACCAACTCCCCCAACTCAAGTCACCAGTTTGGTGCTTGAAGATGAAGACTTTGAGGCCCAACCAACTCCATCACCACAGGCGTCGCCAGCATTCTGCAGGCTTCGCAAAGGACCAAGGCCCCAAGTCGTCACCTCAAGTGTTCCAGAAGGAAAAGAGCAACAATCTGTTCCTGAAGCTTCTCCTACTGTGAACCTCCCAGAGTCTGAAGCCAAAGGGGCTGAAGATATTCCGGCTGCATCAGCCGAAGAAGAATAACCCGAAGAAGAAGAAGCATGTGCTGCCACACCCCCTGTTCTCAAGGAGAACGTGTCCGACCCTCCAGCTCCGGAAGTGGAGGTTACAAATTCTGAGGCTGCCACCACCACCACTGAAGCCAATGACGTTGTCATGGCTGAAGCTAATGTGGCACCTGAAGTTAATGTGGTGCCTGATGTAATGGCACCAGAAGCAAATGCTGCACCTGAAGTCACTCAACAGCCTGAAGCCACTGCCACTGCTCTTGTTCCGCCTCCACGGCTCCATACAATTGAGCAAGCATACGACAAAGATGATCAGCTCGTCTTTGTCAGATGGCCCATTCTGATTCCTCCGCCTGTTGCTGGACCGCCTGCAGCTGGTCCTCAATTTGACCACCATGTTGAGCACATGCCTCAGGTTCAGAAGTCTAAGCCAACACTGCCAAGGTTCCCAGGTATTGCCTTTCAATGCAAATGGCTTCACTACGCACAACACATTCTTTGACAGCGCCAAGAACCCCTATTCCAAGCCAAGGATATCATCAGATAGGTTCTGGAGCCATCAGCAGCGCAGTTATTATTCACGAGTACTCTATGATCAAGGGCGTATATTCCCTCATATGCGTCTTGATACTGAAGCCATTGCTGGACTGCCCTGTCTTGAGGAAGCTCTTGATTGCTTCCATGATGCTGGCTTGCTGAATTTTGTGACTGACAAAGAGCACTGGAATGAAGAGATGCTTCTGCAATTCTATGCAACCCTCCACATTCGAGGCTACAACAGGGATCCGAAGACATGGGTCCTTGAGTGGATGACAGGCAATGTCCATCATGAAGCCGAAGCCTTTGATCTCATTGAGCTTACTGGCCTGCCCACTCCAGGAGAACTGTATGAACCTGGCTGTCAATTACACAACGAAGCTTTGGAGAGCATCTTTCAGAAGCCCAAACCCAACATGAGCCAGATGCTGAGCATGATGAAGCCTTTGCCAATCGATGCTGAATATCCAAAGGAGTTCTTTGTTGAAGACCTTGAGTATCTGCCACGCACCATGTATCATATCATCAGGCGAACTCTATGGCATGTCAAAGGACATTCTTCATCAGCCAAGGTTGAAGGCACAATGAAGACATTGGTCTTCTATATCTTCAATGGCATCAGCTTCAATGCTCAAGATTTCTTTATCAGGCAGTTGGCTGTGTCAGGCTCTGGTCTATTTGTTCTCAAGTTCTACGCTCCATGGATTATGCACCTCATCAAGCTTCATTCTGCTATCACCTATCAGCCTTTTGCTCGCAACCATCATATATTCTTGCCAGAGGTTGATATGTCAGCTGAAGCCATATACCAAGAGCCTACCAAAGAACATGTTAGTCTGCACAATGCTGATCACCAAAGCTTCACTCAGCCAATTGAAGGAGTTCCATCAGTCTCTCGTGTTTACCCTCTGGATGGCCATACTCGCCTACCTCGCCATGCAGAGACTGAAGCTACTGAGAGCACCATTGCCCAAAGGCCTCGGAAGCGTTCTCGTGTTCTCAACGACCGAGAGCTTCTCGTTGCCTTACATCAGAAATAGGATAAGAATCACTACTGGTTGAAGCGTCAGATGCAAAGCCTCTTGGTGGACATCAATCGCATTCACAACCTTGCCACCAAGAATGCCTTTGTTGCTCATGAAACCTGTCGGAGGTCATGGAAGAGTTTAACTTTGCTTAGTGCTAAAGCGGATTTTCAAGACGATGGCTTCACAGAAAGATTCAAGTTTGACCACACTCCTCCAAGGAATGTTGTTCTGCGTTGAACTCCGTCTCTTGAAGACTTTGACTACTCCTCCTCCGCTGCAACGGTTGACGCCAGGGTGATAGATGATCAAGATGATGCTATCTCACCACCTCCTCCTTCGACGCTTGTCGACACTGCACCAACTACTTCTGCACCGCCAAACACCAACGCCGACCCTGCATCCTCTCCTGCTCCAACTGGGAACGAGTAGAGGCTCTATGACTTCAAACCTTTTTGGTCCTTACTGACAAAAGGGGGAGAAGCATATGAGTTGATAGTCTTCAAGCGGGTCCATATGGGCGTGTGCCTTATATTTTGCCTAGTGTTTACAACTCTCGTTTTTGCTACATTTGGTTCTTTGAGTTGTAACACTTAAACTTCATGGTCGTCTGCTACGTTTTCTGGTACTCTGTAATGCGATGATAAATTCCGCATGTGCTACGATATTTTCCGCACTTAGTCATTTTGCAGACGTCCATTTCTCATTATGCATATCATTATACATGACATATCAAATGTGCATGATGAATTGTCTTCATAAGTTGAAGAGGATCTCCATAAGTACAACCTGCCATGTGCATTTGCATTCAAAGCAAATCAACTATAAGCACATCTTCAGGGGGGAGCCTTTTGCTACTTAAGAAGACAATACCTTCATATTTTACAATTTCACATACTTTTATCCCCGTTGAAAACTTCAACCAGTTTGTCATCAATCACCACAAAGGGGGAGATTGTAAGTGCATCTAGTGCCACTCCTAGTTGGTTTTGGAGTATTGACGACAAACCTGGTTGAGGGACTAATGTGTTTGTGAGAATTCCAGGATAACACAGGTAGTAGTCTCTCATTGATTCGGTTTACCTACCGTAGATGACCCCTAAAAATGTATGAAGACATTGACGAAAATGGTGGTATCTGAAGATAATTATATTGAAGACTATGTCAAGAAGAGACATTGTGTGAAGACTATGGAACGCGAAGACTTAGATGTTTCGTTGCTTCCTTTTTCTTCTTTATTGATTCATAGGAACCACCGTACTGTTAAGTGGGGTCCAAGTGAACTAAGTCAGAGTGACTGAAGTGATGCTCAACCAAATCCTATGTCTTCGAGCGAAGACAATGAGAGCAAATCTTATCTAGAGTTGGATGAGTCAGCTTTACTTGCAGCCCAAGTAAAGTTGCCATGTGTGTTTGAAATCTGACCGTTGGAACACGTGTCAGTTCCTTAGTGACCCAGGGTCACTTCGGACAAATCAGGTCGGGTTGCCCAGTGGCTATAAATAGCCCACCCCCTACACCATAAATTGGTGGCTGCTCAGAGTTATTACACGGCTTTTGTCGTTTGACAGCAACCCACCTCCAAGCATTTGAGAAATAGATCCTTGCGAGGACAAAGCCCAAACACCCAGAGCCAAAGAGTGTTAGGCATCACTGAAGTCTTTCTGACTGTGTGACCTGAAGACTTGTTACACTTGAGGACTGTGTTTCCTCCAGCCGGTTAGGCGTCGCGTTCTGAGCATCCAAGAATCATTGTGGATTGCCGGTGAACGAAGTCTGTGAAGGTTTGGAAGTCTATCTTGAAGACTTACCAGAGTGATTGGGCGAGGACTAGGTGTCCTTAGCTCAAGGGGAACAAGGTGAAGACGCGGTCTTCTGAGTTAAATCTCAGCCTCCCTAACCAGACGTACAGTTGTCACAGCAACTGGAACTGTTCTAACAAATCACTGTCTTCCCCGAGCTACTGGTTCTATCCTTTCCTTCTCTTTACTTACTGTCTTTCATTGTGAAGTCTTTGCTTGCTTGCCTATCTGCTTGACTTCACTGTGTGACTACCTGTTCTGATTGGCTTCATTCAATCTTCCATCCTGATCCTTACTGCCTAGCTGCTTTTAGTCTTCATGCTTTCACTTCATTGAATACTTGACTATGGCTTGTCTAGTGTAGTCTACCTTCCGCTGCATATAAATAGGATCGGTTCTATTGTTTGTCTTCGAAACTTACATGTTTTGAAGCATTCCATAAAAATGGCCTATTCACCCCCCCCCTCTAGTCGATATACTACACTTTCAACTATTCATGCTGATCATGCTGCTATCAAATACCTAATGGAAAAGAAAGATGTTAAACCTAGACTTATTAGATGGGTTCTCTTGATGCAAGAATTTGACTTGCATATTATTGATAGAAAGGGAGCTGAGAACCCCGTAGCAGATAACTTGTCTAGGTTAGAAAATATACTTGATGACCCACAACCTATTGATGATAGCTTTCCTTATGAACAATTAGCTGTCATAAATACTTCTCATACTGCTCCATGGTATGCTGATTATGCTAATTATATTTTTGCTAATTTTATACCTCCTAGCTTCACATACCAGCAAAAGAAAAAGTTCTTTTATGATTTGAGACATTACTTCTGGGATGACCCACATCTTTATAAAGAAGGAGTAGATGGTATTATTAGACGTTGTGTACCTGAGCATGAACAGGAACAGATCCTACGCAAGTGCCACTCCGAAGCTTATGGAGGACACCATGCGGGAGATATAACTGCACACAAGGTATTGCAATCCGGTTTTTACTGGCCTACTCTCTTCAAGGATGCCCGTAAGTTTGTCTTATCTTGTGATGAATGTCAAAGTATTGGTAATATCAGGAGACGTCAAGAAATTCCTATGAATTATTCACTTGTTATTGAACCATTTGATGTTTGGGGCTTTGATTATATGGGACCTTTTCCTGCCTCTAATGGGTACACACATATTTTAGTTGATGTTGATTACGTTACGAAGTGGGTAGAAGCTATTCCAACTAGTAGTGTTGATCATAACACCCCTATTAAGATGCGTAAAGAAGTTATATTTCCGAGGTTTGGAGTCCCTAGATATCAAATGACTGATGGTGGTTCACACTTTATTCATGGTGCTTTTCGTAAGATGCTTGCAAAGTATGATGTCAACCATAGAACTGCATCCCCTTATCACCCACAGACTAGTGGTCAAGTAGAACTAAGTAACTAGATCATGAAGACGCGCGTTGCTGCGCCCGTTAATCCTTATGAAAGGATACATAAATTATAGAAATATTTGATAAAATTTAAATGACACAAATTACAATGCTTCAATATTGCGATGGGGCAAATTCTCAATCATTTAGTAGAATTGTTTGACTAATGACATAAATCCTTAGTTAGTGTTTGTCCCACATCACAGTCATCAGATTGGTCTAGAAATAGACATACCAAAAAACATACAACATTTTATCTTAGTCTTGTGTGTTTTGCACATAATTGAACTCTCCAAGAGTTATTCAATGGGATATCTCAATAGAATTAGCTATCTTATCACCGTCTGGGAACCGCCCTTGGCTACCCCTAGAGCCCTGGGAGTCCGTCTATTGGTTGTGTTCTGGCGCTGCGTCGCCCGTCTGCCTCTGGCATGTATCCCTTTATTTCGTAACTTTAGACCTTGGATATTTGTACTATAAGGGCCTCAGTTTAAGGCCGAGCAAGCGCCTCTTATCTAAAAAAATGAGCATGCTGCAGCAGGGGACAAACGGTATTATAAATCTGAATCCTCACAAGCATTCTAGTCATTCAACATATATTTTACTTGAAAGGTAATCATTGTACATAACCATGAACAAGTCTGGAAACAACAATCTCTGACAAAAAGACTGTCTAACACCTCTTTAGCAAGTGCCACCACAAATTATTTTTTCAGAATGCTCTTGTATGCTATTTACCTGAGCTTCATTGTACACATATTCTGCAGTTCATACGCCTGTAAAAGACATAGCATGCTAAGTAGCTATGATTAGTATAACATATATAAGCTAAACAGCTGATTTGCATGCTTGCAAATTGATTTGGTAACATGCAGCAACGCATACAAAGATTCGTATTGTTGAAACTGCCTCGCTCGACCAATGTACTCAGAGATTCAGGGATAATCTCTCTTGGCATACATCTATCAGAAGAGAAAAGTGAAAGTATAACTCATTAAGGAGGCTCATATTTATCTCCTTCGACAACATGAACGTCATTGCTACATCATTTGTTGGTATAATACTTTAGGACATCATTACGGAAATTTTTATTATTCATACAAAATGTCTTCCATGAGTAGGTGGCGTGAACTGAAAATTTTAGGTCAGAAATTTCTATAAATCATTGACAAAATATATTAAAATATACTTAAAATATGAGAAGAAAAGCTCACCTAGCCTTAGGACTGTTTGCGCCATGAGGACTGATTAGTAGCCGCCTTTAGGTCGGCTTTGTCGCCGGGAAACGTTGTCCTCTTTCTCCTAGATTTGCTGCCGCCAATGTAGCACTCGAGATGGTGGCTTATTGGCATACACTTACACGTGTGGGCTTAATCGTCCAGCCGCGCATTGGTCGCTGCTCGCGTGTGCTCTGTCCCGCAAACTCCATGAAAGAACGCTGAAGGGCACGACATTGGGAAGATCAGACCCACCATGGGGGCCTGCGAAGGATGAGTAGAGGGCATTGCCGCCGAGGCAGACAAGCAATAGAAGCTCGCCGCCGGGACGGAGGTCGGCGGTGGCGCAACGCCGAATAACAGGGGAGCAGCTTGAGGTTAGGTTAGGCGACCTGGCATGTTAGAGGGATAGTAACGTACGAGTCGGGCTAGGAGTCTTTGTACGTTCAACTGGAAAACTCGTGGGCCTTCTACCTAATGGCCCAATTTGGGACAGTTAACGTAACTCGATCCCCGGAGCAGCAGCCCAAAAACAATACACTGGACGGCCAAACAAATCATGTGCGTACGTTAGAGTGATCCAACAGCTATGAGCATCAAATCGCTGTGGAGGGCTGTAGCTCACCTCATTTTATTGTTTCTCAATAGGGAGTTGAAATTAATCTTGCAAAAGATAGTTAATAGGTCTAGGAAGAATTGGTCCAAGAAACTTGATGATGCAGTATGGGCCTATCGAACTGCATACAAAAATCCTATGGGTATGTCTCCATATTAGATGGTAGATGGAAAAGCTTGTCACTTCCCTCTTGAGCTAAAACATAAGGCATATTGGGCTATTAAAGAGCTCAACTATGATTTCAAACTTGCCGGTGAGAAGAGGCTATTTGACATTAGCTGTCTCGATGAATGGAGAACCCAGGCCTATGAGAATGCCAAGATGTTTAAAGAAAAAGTCAAAAGATGGCATGACAAAAGGATACAAAAGCGTGAGTTTAACGTAGGTGATTATGGCTTGCTATACAACTCTCTTTTGAATTTTTTTGCAGGAAAACTTCTCTCCAAGTGGGATAGACCTTACGTTATCGAGGAGGTCTATCGTTCCGGTGCAATAAAATCAACAACTTTGAAGGTACAAATCCGAAGGTGGTGAACGGTCAAAGAATCAAACATTATATCTCAGGTAATCCTATAAATGTTGAAACCAATATTATTGAAACCGTAACCCCGGAGGAATACATAAGGGACACTTTCCAGAACGATTCAGCCTCCAAAAATGAAGAGGTATGTGATACGGTAAGTAAACCGAATCCAAAACAGTTCTAAAGGCAATTTTCTCTGTTTTGGAATATTTAGAAAAAATAGAAAAATAAACCGCAGTCTGGAAGAGACACGAGGCGTCCACGAGGGTGGAGGGCGCGCCCCCCTGCCTCGTGGGCACCCCGTGTGTCCCCTGGACTCCGTTTTGTAGTGGGTTACTCCTTTTGGTCAGTAAAAATTCATTATATATACTCCCGAAGGTTTTGACCTCTGTATCACGCAAAAATCCTCTGTTTTCGTTTCAAGCTGTTTCTGTCACAGATAAAGGCAACATGTTGTCCCAGGATTCGGAGGGAGAAAGCTATGTGGCTGATTCCCTTGCTGACGCTAAGGTCTATGGTGATTTGGAGCATTATGGTCGGACCACGGAGGAATTAGAGGATCATGATCCCAAGGGGAAGGATTGGACCAGCTCAGATGAAGACGAATTCCCACTACCTCAACCGGGAGACATGCATGTGGAGTTCAAAAAGTCAAGCCTCCCCGGCAGAGTAAAGAAACCTAAGATCGTATTTATCCCTTTTAACCTCTTGCAGGAAAACAAGCAGGCATTATGCAAGAAGATATTAAACCTTGAGCAAGAGATCAATGATCTAACAGAGCAAAATTCTGCTCTTATGCACAAGTTAAGGAAGAAGCCATCACCACCACCCCCGAAGAAGGAGACATAATCATATGAGTATGGGCACTCCCCTTGGCAATTGCCAAGCTTGGGGGAGTGACCCCGGTATCGTATCACCATCACTCCTATTTTTACCGTTTTACTTAGTTCGATCCTTTTGGTAGTATCTTGATCTAGTAGAATAAAGTTAGCATGATCTAGTTGTGAGCTTTTGCTTTGTGAGCTTTCTCCTTTGTAATCGAGTCCGTGAGCTATATAATAAAGATTAGTGTTGAGTCCACCATACCTACCTATGGATTGAGCAAGATCCTTCCAAGTAAGTTGTCATGTTGCTAACTCGCTAAAATATGTATGGTTTATTAGTGTGGGAGAAATTAGCTTTATACGATCTTGTGATATGGAAGTAATAAAAGCGACGGACTGCATAACCTTATCACAAGTGTAACACCCCAAATTTTTGACCTTTTGGCGTTTTTGAAAGGGGGATTGTTTGACCCTTTCTTTTGCCCTTCTAAAATCCCTTTTTGCCAAAGTTTGTGTGTCTTCTCAAGCTTGGTTTTTGGCCTTGAGGTTCTCCTCTTGTGTTTGGCTCAAGCACAAGTTAAGATTCAAAAGGAGTTGTTTGAGTTCATCACTTTTTTTTAAATTCTCAGGTTTAACCTTGACTTATCTCCCCTCCAACCTTCATCTTGCCATGATCCCAACAGGAACAATCCTCTCCAAGACTCTCTTCACACCATGGGACAAGCATTTCATCAATTCGAGCAAGTTGTGAGCTTATTGGGATTTTTCTCCTATTTATTTCATTCCAGAAACAATTTTGTCTTTTATAGTGGACCTTGGTGATTTACAAAGGAACCACCTTTTTCATCTACCTATTTGACTCCAAACCAACTCTCCTAGATAGTCCTTCGTACCCACAACATAGATCCATCTTATTTCACTAGTCCATAGTTCAAAATTTTCAAATTTCACCTGCTGCAAGTTTGGACCAGATTTGCAAAATTTGGTGAAATTCATATTTATCTTCATCCAAAAATTCTGTGAAAAATCATACAGCCTGTAGATACATCAAGAGGCCACTCCACCAAGAATCAGCCCCTGAAACATTGCACACATACCAGAATCATTTCATCAAACACCTAGCCTACACTGAACTGTTAGCTGTTAACTGAAACTGTCGACAGTTTAACACTTCGTCAGTTTCATCAGTTTCGACAATGGTCGGGCGCGGCGACAAAACCTCGTCTGTGCTTCATTGGCTCGACGCTGAACTTCAGCTTCTCCTTATCCTTGCGCCGCACGGTCGCTTGGCCGTTTCTGGGTGTCGGTGGTGCCCTGGCCCGACCGCGCCGGCGGCTGCCACGCCCACAGCGCCGCCCGTGGCGGCTGACAGAAGCAACGCCGCAGCTCCACGCCGTTTCGCGCCGCCCAGACCATCCCAGTCCTCCGCGTGTCCCTCCCCACAGCCAACGCACGCCTGGCATACCGTCGCCGTGGCCTGGCACGCGCAGAGCGCCGTTTCTGCCGCCGACAAGCCACGCGGCCGTTCCGTCAGGGACAGGCCGTAACACCACCTCTACTGTTAGGTTAAGCGTGGGAGTGGAGCTTCTACATATCATAGATGATGCTCAAGCCCCTAGCCCCGCCGTCCGACCACTGTAGCACCGTAATTGGATCGCCGGACTTATCCGTTCGCGACAGCCACCTCGAGCCGCCTATAAAAGGCACCCCCGAGCTCGTGCTCGAGCACACACGCCTCCACTACTTCCCTAGACAACGCCCAACCTCTGGAAGAGCCCTGAGAGGCTTTTCTTCCCCGGCTCTGGCCAGCTACCTCCGCCTCGGGCTCCAGCTCCGTTCACTCCGGTGAGGGCTCCTTCGCCGCCGTGAACTTGAACGTAGTACCTTGGCATCCACCTAGTCCTAACCCCCAACCCAATTTCTCTCCAGAAACCTTCTCCGACGAGGTCCACGAACACCCGAGCCGCCGTCCGTCGGAGATAAGCTCGCCGTCGACGTGGGACTCGCCGGCACCGAACTCCACCACCGTTCGACGCGGAAGACCACCATGGAGCCATAGGTACCACTCCCCTCCCCTATCTCGCCGTGGATCGACGCCGGCGATCACCACAGCACCGGTGCCGGCGCGGCCCTGTTTCTTTTTTCAATCCTGACAGGTGGGGTCCCTCTGTCAGTCTCTCACATCTCCCCCTCGAACCGTTTTTTGTTGGCGTATTTAAGCAAAGTGCGTTTTCCCTCTACGGGTGACGTACTGCGTACCGGCTCGCTTTGTCCTTTTCTTATCTAGCCCCTGGATCTCTTTTGTTTCATTACAGATGGGTCCCTAGACAGAAACCTTAATATCTTTTAAACTAAAAGTGATTTTTAGTTGATTCTTTTTCTGTCCACCTTGGTTTTCTATCTAGTTTTTTGTCATATTTATGTGGAAATATTCTGAGCAACTTTATTTGCACGCGCGGTATTTATGTTAGTATATATTTTTTTTGAATACATAGATACCGGAGGCCGTGACGGAGACGCGAATCACGCCGAGTTAGGCTCTGACTTTTTAGAACCAGGCAAGCATGTTTGAACTCTTGATATGATGAGTGTGTTGCATGTTTGCTCGAGTAGCTCGTTCATAAGCATGATCATATGGGCATATGTGTATGGCATATTTCATGCAAGTAAGCTTCGGGTGAGTCCCCAAGGAGAATGTTGAACCACCTCGATCATATGGTGATATGATGGGGTGGAATGCTGGTATTGTTGGAGCATGCCAATAGTTGGTCAACTCAGTATCAACGGAGATCTTGTCGTGATTCCGTTCGTCTCCTTTTCAGTACTATCATAGGCCGTCCGTTGGGATTACGGTCTAGTCGGTTGTAAACCACTTTCCGAGTACACACCAAGTAGAGGGGCCGGGATGAGGGTTCCATGGCCACTACAAGAAATATGTCAACTTATGACCTTCTGTCAGTGACCCTGGAAGAATTGGTCATAGATCTAAGACCATTTCAGACCAATTGGTCAAAAGCTGTTCGGGGGGTTCCAAACCCTAAACTATAACGACCATTTTGGTCAGAAAGGTCATAATTTCCTTACACGAAATGGTCATAAAGCAGATAGCACTGATCCGCTGCCTTATTTCTAGCTGATCATGACCAATATAGATGGTCATAACCTTGTAAATTGTGGTGGGTTGCTACGACTAGGCGCCACCTCATCAATTTTGCCTATGTGTCATGCCCATGTGGCAGTTTTTGCCCTAGGTTGTGAAGCAACCTATATTTCTGTCATTCCCAAAAATCCCCAAAAAATCTCATAAATTCTTTGGGTCATATCTTTGTCAAATATGCAAAAAACCTTCCTTGCCTAGTTCAATAATAATTCAAAAATATTCATTTTCCTATTCTGTTCAAGAAACACTTTGTGAAGGAAGTACCACTTTGGCATGTCCAAATGGTATCCATTTTCTATAGTGCTTTCCTATGCCCAAATAACTATCCTCCACCAAATGCCAGCTCAATCCATTCATTATTTTGAGCCCAGCTTCAACATTCGTATTTATGTCCAGTGTGGTACTTTGCAAAGCAAGTACCAGCTAGACTCCTCCTTTTGAGCTGAAAATTTGTGAAGACGGTCTTCTTAGTAATTGATCATCCTCAACCAAAACTCACACCCATTATCCATTTGCATTTCCCGTACCGCTAATCAAAGACTTGGCTGCTAATTCATGTTTGAGCATCGATCAGTCTCCTCATGAGAATCTTATGGTGTAATTTTCTTCCTAGCACCTACCTAGGGAGTTCCCAACCCACTAGACATGCCTATGCCGCCCAGAACACATGGCAACGCCACAGTCACGCGGTGACCACGCGTCGGGCATGCGAGTTTACGCGCTCTAGAGTTGGGGCCCTCGACCACCGCCCAAACCTCGACGTATCGCCACCAAACCATGTATTTATGATTAAATAGGTACTTATGTAACTAGAAATGATTTTTGGAAAAAATAAATAGCAAACTATGAGGCAGCTGCAGTTCAAATTTGACCCGCTTCCAACTGAATTGGCGGAAATTTGTCTTTTTCACGGGAGGTGGATCAAAACTTTTTACACCCAACCATTTTGTGAATTGTGCATTAAATATGTCCTAGTATTTTAGAAAATTGATTTGGTCCAATTTTGCAACAATTATTTGGGAGGTCCTTCACAAAAAAACCTCCTTTTGGGCACTCGAAAAATGGAAAATGATTTTTTCGTCCAAAGAAAATGAAAACTTCCTGAGGCAGTAATGTTTGCCATTCCAAGAAGCACCCTTGTGCACAATATGAGATCATTTGAACGAACTATGCCATGAATGTGGCCATAGGATTGATCATTTGGCTTGAAAGCCATGAATCTTCACGCATGATAGCTCATTTCTGAGAACACTTTTTTAAAAGAATTGCCGTATTACAAGTTTAATATTTTTCCTGGTAACTTGGTCATATATAATGACACAATGCGACGGTTTTCCATTTTTTTTGATTTTTTTTTTGAATTTTTTTATGCCCGTTTCAAAATGCGGTCAAAACGGCGGGAATGACCGTTCCTAGCTAGTGGTTGAATCTTGGTATATTTTGGCGTTTCTCTGATTAAATATATACTTATGTACCTATAAATGATTTTTGTAAAAAATAAAGAGCAAACTACAGCGCAGCTACGGTTCAAATTTGACGAACTTCCAGTTGAATCGGTCAAAATTTGTCTTTTTCACGAGAGGTGGATCAAAACTTTTTACACCAAACCATTTGGTCAATTGTGCATTAAATATGGTCTAGTATTTTATAAAAATGATTTTGTCCAATTTTGCAACAATTATTTGGGAGGTCCTTCACAAAAAAAAACCTCCTTTTGGGCACTCGAATAATGGAAAATGAATTTTTCATCCAAAGAATATAAAAACCTCCTTAGGAGACATTGTATGCCATTCCAAGATGTACCCTTGTGCACAATATGAGATCATTTTAACAAATAATGTCATGAATGTGGCCATAAGATTGATCATTTGGCTTGAAAACCATGAATCTTCACGCATGATAGCTCATTTCTGATAACACTTTTTTAAAATAATTACTTTATTACAAGTTTATTATTTTTCCTTATAACTTGGTCACATATAATGACACAATGCAGAAGTTTTCCAATTTTTTGAATTTTTCTTTTGAATTTTTTATGCCCGTTTCAAAATGCGGTCAAAACGGCGGGCCTGACCGTTCCTAGCTAGTGGTTGAATCTTGGAAAACTTTTGGTGTTTCTATGATTAAATAGATACTTATGTACCTAGAAATGATTTTTGGAAAAAATAAAGAGCTAACTATGAGGCAGCTACAGTTCAAATTTGACCCGCTTCTAGCTGGATCGGCGAAACTTTGTCTTTTTCACGAGAGGTGGATAAAAGCTTGGACACCCAACCAATTTGTCAATTGTGCATTAAATATGGCCTAGTATTTTATAAAAATGATTTGGTACAAATTTGCAACAAATATGGTAGGTCCTTCACACAAAAACTCATTTCAGGCACTCGAAAAAATGGAAAATGAATTTTTCGTCCAAAGAAATGGAAAAGTTCCTTATGAAACATTGTTTGCCATTCCAAGATGCCCCTTTGTGCATGATATGAGATCATTTGAACAAACTATGCCATGAATGTGGCCATAAGATTGATCATTTGGCATGATAGCCACGAATCTTCACACATGATAGCTCAGTTCTGAGAACACTTTTTAAAAATAATTACTGTATTACAAGTTTATCATTTTTCCTCGTAACTTGGTCACATATAATGACACAATGCGGAGGTTTTCTAGTTTTTTGATTTTTTTTTGAATTTTTTATGCCCGTTTCAAAATGCAATCAAAACGGCGGGCGTTACCGTTCCTAGCTAGTGGTTGAATCTTGGAAAATTTTTGGTTTTTCTAAGATTAAATAGATACTTATGTACCTAGAAATGATTTTTGGAAAAAGTAAAGAGCTAAATATGAGGCAGCTACAGTTCAAATTTGATCCGCTTTCAGCTGGATCGGCGGAAATTTGTCTTTTTCACGAGAGGTGGATAAAATCTTTCGACACCCAACCATTTGGTCAATTGTGCATTAAATATGGCCTAGTATTTTAGTAATACGATTTGATACAAATTTGCAACAAATATATGGTAGGTCCTTAAAAAAAACTCATTTCAGGCACTCGAAAAATGGATGGAAACATCTTGACATTTTAGTTGATTGTAAATAAATACTGGACTGATATTTTTGAAAAATGATGTGGTCCATCTTTAAAACACAGATTTTTTTGTTTTTCTTTAAAATGTTGGAGAATTGGATTCAAATTTTATAGATTCTATCGCAAAATAACCGGCCAATGAGAAGTGAGGAATAACAATCACGCGGATCACCTAGTCAGAAACGATCTGAGCCATCCATCACACACCCATCAACAATGGAGCTTCGCCCGAAATACCCAAACCCTAACTCACCCACCCACCCACCCTCGTCCTCTCCCATTCCCAGATCCGATCGAGGCACGCCGCCACCCGCGCCTAACCCGTCCCATCTCCCTCCCAGTCCCATGGCACGGACCTCACAACGGCGGCACAAGCGACCACACCACCGCTTCCCCTTCCCCACCGCGTTTGCCCACCCCGCAAGCTTCCTCCTCCCCTCTCATCCCACGCCACCACCTCTCCAGATCTCCCCAATCCCGCCCCCGCACGTCCAGATCTTGAGGCGGCTCAGGTGAGGCAGTGCAACCCGCTCCGTCCTGGAACCACGTGGACTCTGGTGGTGGCGGCGGCGCCCGACCGGCCGGCAGCTGGATGGCATACATGGACCATGCCTTCTCCATCACTGACGAGGACGACCTGGTGGGCGGTGGGGCGGGGAGACGGCCCTGCGGTACGCTGGTCAACGAGATCGCCTTCGCCGCAGCGCTCCTCGCGGTCGGCGTTCTCGGCGTCATCGCCGGCCTCGTCATGGCCGCCCACCGTGTCGGCGGCGACCGCTCCTACGGTGAGACTAATATCCGTCTCTCTGTATACCCCCTATTAGGATTTGTCGTTGCTTTGTTTGGTGATGAAACGAGGAACAAATCCACCGTGTAGAGAGGGAATAATCGGGCCGTGGCGTGGACTTTTTTCCTAGACCGGAGCGAGCGGGGGAGGGCGGGACGGATGGAGAAGCTAGCGTCCCATTGGCCGGCCTGGGCTTGATGGCCATGGAGGGGCGTAGTGCTTCGCGAGTCCTGCTGGGATGGGGTAGGTCTGACATTTGGCCAGTGCGGCTGATGGGGCGGGATTTAGAATGCAGAATCATGTGTGAATAGGAATTGTTATTACAAACTTAAGTCATGCTTACTGGCACTCAATCGCATCAGTGTGCCAAGCCCATATGTAGCAAAGTGTTAGGAAGTTCTAATAGCATATACGTACTTACGGACGGTTGTTGCAGTTTGAAGATACTTTCAGGGTGCATGAGTGTTAGGTTGTTAACTTGTTCCAGAGTACCGATCACTCTATATTTCTAGCCGTTCCTGATGGATGTCTCTGTTTTTCTGGATACATGGATTTTCTTTACAATGCTGGGCGTAGTGATATTCATCCCTGGGTTCTACTACACAAGAATAGCGTATTATGCTTACAAAGGGTACCAGGGCTTATCTTTTGCCAACATCCCTCCTATCTGAAATAACCTGCTGTAATGACCTGTCGGCCCTCCAATCTTTCGTTCTCGTCGCCACTTGCATTTTCTTCTTCTCCTTCTTCTCCTAACAAGACCTGCTGTGATTATCGGTCTGACTAGATGATGGGATCAGTTCTGAGATCATTCTAGTTGTGTAGTTTCGTCAGGTCAAGCGGTCACATCCCACTTATTTGGAATCAATAATAAAAAAGCAGATAATATTACATTACTTTGCTGAGCTGTTCTTTTTATACTTTAGATTAAATCTTATTGTTTAAGAGGTCATGTTCTTTGCTTTTATCTATTCAAAACACTCAGCATGTTGGTTTAATCAAATGCTCTAGTAATGACACAACTTGTCATGCATGTCGCATTTCCTTATTTTTGGGGAATTTCAACCAGTACCACCATTCTATGTTTTGGGAATTTTGTTTCCGTCATTATTATAGCCAGCTGTTCAGACTTGTTTTTGCGGGGAGCAAATATGCATGTGCAAAGTGTGTGTGCATGTGTATCCAGTGAGAAAATATGTAGTAATTACTGAGTATACTATCTGCTTTCTTTTAGTGTCTATTATCTGCTCAGTTCTCTTTTGACATATAGTTTGTTCATCATACTTTTATGTGGTTGTTGTTGATGCAATAGAAAGCAACTTAAAGTGCGACTTGATAACTAATTTCCAACCAAATGAGCATTTCTTTCTTCTATATATTCTGTTGTCATTGAGTTTCTGAATTGCTTTATATTAGGATCGGGCTGAGTCTTTGTGATGAATGAGTCTTTGTGATGTTACTTTATGGTCAGCAGCTTAGCTATTTACATGATTCCTTTCTGTTGGATTCTTGGTGTGCTAGGAAGCACTCTTTATACTTCCAGGGTGCATTTTTTTATATGTGAGTGTCTTATGTTGCTGTAAGGATTAACACAATATGCCGTGTGCAGGGAGCTCCGCATCCGAGTCCCAGCCCACCCCTCGCCCCTCGCTCCGATCCCAAGGTACCGTGCAGTTCCCGGACAGTTCATGATTTTGGCTTCTGCGGGCTCTGATCGTCTGAATCGGTGGGAGTTGTCACAGGTTGGCGGCTGGCGGCAGGATGAGGGCCAAGGTGAGCTCCCGCGCCGACGACTCTAGGTTAGTGCCCTGACCCGACCCGACCCCTCGCTCGTTATCTGGTGTAAGTGCAATGATACGCTAGCTATGTGGTGTAAGTATCTCCACAAGATTCCATTCAGCAAATCATCTCAGTTATCCAGTTTTGAATCTATGCGGAATTGCAAATTTGCAATTATGTTTTTTGCCCAAGACACCAGCGAATTAGAGGCCTGAAATTTCAATAATTTGGAGGAGAAACCAATGAATTTAGATTTGAGTGAGAAATCTATTCTGGTTTCAAATAGATAGGTTTATTTTTTCACTATGCATTAATTTCTAACAATGAGCATAGGTGGTTATAGGTTGCTGTGATGATGCATATAAATATCATGAAGTGCTCATGCATGGCGGTATACCTGATATCATTGCTTTCACTATTTTATCAACATGCCTTTGCTGAATCTTCCGTTCATACGTGTAAACTATACATTGTAGCTACTGAGTACTTTTTATCGACATATTAGCTAATTGTGTACCTAAATATGACCCAGGTACGGTGGATACAACATAATGCTTCTGCTACCATAACTTGTTTTCTTGTCTACCATCCAGGTACAATGGGAGCAAGCTCATCCTCCTCAATCCCTAGCTACTGCACGACTGTCGGGGTGCGTACTCCCTATAGTTCCTGGAGCATCTCGACCTCTTATTGCAGTATGCTTGATGTGTGTATCTCTGTCTCCTTACTGTTTTGCTAGAACCATAAATCTGGATGCATGATGATTATAGTCTGGGTTGTTAGACCTGTTATGTTGGTGCTTAAAATTTGACATGCCTGGATTCTGAATGAATGAATGAACTCGTTCTTACAATTCTTTTAATTTCTATGATCAATTTAGTTAGAGTTGCACATGTCAGTATATTATATACCGAAAAAATCCTAACTAGTGAGAAGTGAGAACATTTGTCACTCCATGAACATATACTAGTTAGTGTTAGTCATACTATTTATCTACATGGCATTTGTTGTCAATTCTTGCTTATAAGTTATTGGATTCCTCATTGGCTATTGTTTGATGTTCTATACACATTCTTATTCTTATATTTTCATTCTTGTTCTTTGCACAGGTGAAGTGTGAATCAAAGTCTGAAGCTGTAAAGCATATCAACAAACAGTAGCATATTATGTGTTGTAATTGTAGGCAGTAGTAGGCATATCTGGCTTGTAGTAGTATACTGTAATGAATGTATAATAGACTAATGTAGTGTTGTTTTGGATGAATTTTGTTTTCTCTCTGGTCTGATAATTATTGTGTATGTGATTTGAATACTTGTGAAATGGAAACCTGACAAGGGAGTCCAAGATATAATGGTTGTTTGGCAAAGTTCGAATTTTTTGATGTGGGACCAATTTTGGGATAAGCATGACAAGTGGGACCAATTTGTGGTGGGACCAGCTGCAAAATAAAATGGCTGAAAATAGAAAATCAATAGACTAGCCAAAAGGCCATGGGCCGGAAAATAAAAAGGCCGAATTATTGGGCCTGGCCCATGTAGCTAGCGAAAATTAACAGAAAAAATAAATATTAGAAAGGCTGAATTGTTGGGCTAGGCCCATGTAGAATAGCCAATTGTACCGGGCTGATTCTTGTGCCACATCAGCTTGCCACGCTGGATGCCTACGTGGTCTGGGGAGGCTGCTAGTGACCAAAACACGACAGTAGGCATATTTTGGTCATAAATGTCTATGACCTTCTCACAGAGAAGGTCGCTAATGTCAGTTTATGGCGGTCAGCTTTTGACCTTATGTTTTTGGTCACAAAAAGGTCACAAATGGAAATTTGTGACCATTCAGTGACCAATAGGGGTGGTCACAAGTTGACATATTTCTTGTAGTGGGCCCTGGATTAAAGCCCGTCATCCGGTCAGGGGGCATGGGTGTTTCCGGTTGGGACCGAGAGGGGGGCACCCCTTAGAGCGCGCATATATAAATTTGATCCCATGCTATTTGAGGTTGTAGCCTCCCCGTCTTAAATTTTTCCGTGAATGTCGTCGCGGGTGATTCTGGACGACAGGATGTTAAATGGGTGTGTACTGGTTAGTTGGGTTTCTACTAAAACACCGTAGACGGGGCTAGCCCACGTGGCTAGTAGAACCCGTTGGCTATGAGTTATTAGTACAAGCTCTGCAGAGTTAAAATTCCTTCAGTAGCCATGTTTATGGCCTAGGGTCAATCTTCATATCAACCCGGTGACCGTCTCTAGTACATTCTCAGGAGTAACCAGAGTAGTATTTCTGTTAAGTTCATTTGGTAGATGAACTCACCAACCATATCAGTATTTATTTTTAGAAGTACTTCATCATCATACTACTGTTATTTATAAGCCCTTTATGTGATGTCGCTTAGACGTCCCACTGTGGCATTATTTTCTTTTATAAGCCCTTTACGTGATGTCGCCCAGATGTCCGACTGTGGCATCCTTTTTATAAGCCCTTTATGTGATGTCGCTCAGAGGTCTGACTGTGGCATTCTTTTATTTATAAGCCCTTTATGTGATGTTGCTCAGACATCCGACTGTGGCATTCTTATTATATATTTTTGCTATAAGCCCTGTATGTGATGTCGCTCAGACGTCCGACGGAGGCATTCTTGTTATTTACTTTTGGTTATAAGCCCTTTATGTGGTGTCGCTCAGACGCCCGACTGTGGCCTGTTATCATTTATTATTTTCCTACGAGGTGTCACCCAGACCCTCGTTTGGTCTCGTTATTTTTATCTTTTGGATTTCGGGAGGATTACCGCCCGACTTCCAGTCTTTACTTTTAGTGCATTCATATTTTGTTTCGGTTGCATTTTTGCTGGAATACTCATATGCATTCATGTTGGCATTTGTTATATCTTTAGTCCGAACTGTCTTGCGAGTACATTCAAAGTACTCACCTGGCTTGTTGATTTGGCCAGATGTGGACGAAGGCGATCTCATGGATGAGGAGTTCGATAGCGAGTCTGACGCTTAGAGGAGTCCCAGTCAGTCTCTTGCGATCCTGGAGTTGATCACTGTTTTATAACCGCTTCCACCTACCACCAAATAAATCCATCGGGTCTCACTCCAACACTCGATGAACTGTAAAATATTGGAGTCACACCACCCACTTCACTGTGACATATTCCACCGCCTTTTATTACGAGTCAGTAGTATGTCACCCTGCCTTGTGCCATATCTGCCTCTTTGTATTATATTTGCGCGCTTGTAATAAAATTTGTTGAGCCACCTCTAGCTCAACCTTGTATAATATTCAGTGTACTGGAAATTCTGTATCAAGGAATTGTCTGCCAGCAGGAATATTATTGCTCGCTGGTTTAATAAAGCGATCGGTCTTCCGGTAATTATTTTACTGAAGGACCGGTGGCGACAACCTTGGTATCAGAGCCAGGCTGACTGTAGGAAGCCACTAGGTGCGCTCGCTAATCGGTTATTAGCAAAAAATCTGCTTTTCAGCTTTTTTTACATCTGTAGCAATTTTCTGTTGGTCAGCATAAATTTATGGCCTGACTATTCAGAATTTTTGTCTACATTTGTAGATGGCCAGCAACGACTGTGATGCATAGGTGTTCGCCAACATTCCTGAGGGGTTTGTCAAGCTCCTCGTCGCCATCACCAAAGTCGCAATCGGGCCATCCACACGTCCCGAATTTACACTCTACCGTCACAAGCTCAACGACAGCGTGTCTATGCATCAGGCTGTGGTACACTTCAAAGGTGGGCGCTCTGAAGCGCGCTGCCTTCGATTTGTGGGCAGAGCCATACCTACGGAGAGGCATGCTATGCAGATGGCTGCCCGTGAGGCGATAGCTCGTCTCCGGGACATTCTGCCTTCGATGAAGACTCGTCGCTTCCGTTACCTCCCATGCCACGTGCCTTATACGTGCCACTATGCATTTGCATGCGCAAATGGGGAGCGTGATGAAGCCATTGAATCAATGGTTGAGTACCTCAAGGAACTTGAGGCAGCCTTTGATAATCTGGTGGACGACCTGGTGGTCGCCCGTATGGAGATGGTCCAGAGTGGCTCCGCCAAAAGGAGGGAGCTGCTCCATACCGCACCACCAATGACTTTTGTCTCGTCCGCCGCATCCTATGCACCTTCCATTATAGCTACCGCTCGCCGTCTGCCTACCAATGAGGAGTTTGACCAAGTCATTGCTCCTACTCCAGTCAGAGCTGCACCGCCTGCTGCACCTGCTTCGGCACCTCGTATTCATACTCCGTGCCTGGAGCCCATAAGTGAGGAGGAAGTTGAGTCTCCAGCACCACTGGGCCTTACCCTTGGTAGGCCGAGGGAAATCTTCAACATCTCCGACTAGCGCGTCTTTTCGCGACGCGCCGCGCTCGCTTGTAATATTTGTGTGATATGTAAAATAGGTTGATGGGAGTAGTCTGTTTGCGCATTATGTAGGACCTTGGAGGAGTGCACTAGTTTCAAATAACATGTCAGGATGTGTACGCACACCCTGAGTGACGTATGTATAATTAAGATCAGTGTGTAACATATGTACTAGCAGCCTTCTCCGTACGCAATCGACCAGTTTATTTCAAAAATCTTTTTCGAGCTCGTGTTTGACCGCTTTTGTAAAATCTTGGTTTATTTTGCTGCTCGGTTCTTCTCAAGTTTTCTGCTTTGTTACCCCCAGAGTAAGAAATGACTCGTCCCTGGACACGTTCCATGCCAAGTCCGCCGGAGGAAAATTATGGCACGCAGACAAACAACAATTTCTCACAGGGGTAGTCAAGTGAGCAGGGCAGTGAGACAGCATTTTCTCAAGTATGCCGCCTTTACGAACAAAGTCAGCAACAGCACCAAGAAATGATGAACCATGTCATTAACATGGGAAATCACCGCGAACCATACCAGCAGCACTCAAAATTGTCTGAATTTCAGAAGACGCGTCCAACAACATTTTCACACACAGACAAGCCTCTTGAGGCCGATGACTGGCTTCGAGATATTGAAAGGAAATTAACTGTGGCACAATGCTCAGACCGCGAAAAAGTGTTGTACGCACCACATTATCTCACGGGAGCAGCCGCGTCATGGTGGGAAAAATTTATGCTTATGCATCCCGGCATAAATAATATCACCTGGGAAGATTTCAAGGAAGGCTTTCGTGGGGCACACATCCCTAAGAGTATCATGAAAATCAAGAAAAGAGAATTTGATGATCTCAAGCAAAGAGTCATGACAGTACAGGAGTACAACAGTCAGTTTGCGCAGTTATCACGATATGCCAACGAAGAGTGAATGACAGAAAATAAAAAGATGGAGAAATTCCTGGACGGACTGGCACCAGCACTAAAATGCCAGTTAGTCGTACATACTTTTCCAGATTTCTAGACACTGGTAGACAAAGCTATTACACTGGAAAATGAACGTCGCAGTCTGGAGGATATTCGCAAGAGAAAAAGGGATCAGACCAACCACCCCCGCAACAACAAGAATAAAATGAATTTCCATAGGAACGTTGTGAACAGACCCACGACCAACGACACACGTCCAAATAAGAATTTTCACGCAAGAGACAAGGATTTCACCTATGGCCCGGGTGTTACCTGCTATGCATGTGGAGAAGAAGGACACTATGCTAAATAGTGCCCTAAGCCAAGAAACTCAGCGCCAAAGCCGAACAGCAACGGGAACAATTCTGCGCCCAAGCGTAACAATTTCAACTCCAATAACACTCACAGGAAAGGCCACCTGAACCATGTGACCAAGGAGCAGGCACAGGATGCACCGGATATCGTACTCGGTATGTTCCCTGTCAACACAATACCTGCCACGGTTTTGTTTGATTCTGGAGCTTCTCATTCGTTCATTTCAAAGAGTTTTGCTTTGCAACATGGTTTTTCAATGCTTCCCTTGGGAAAATCAATGACCATCAAGTCCCCCGGAAGTAAGCACACCACTCAGAATTACTGCCAAGGTTTGACCATTGAGATTGAGGGATTAAAATTCCACGCAAACCTCATCGTGTTGGAAAACAAGGGACTGGATGTTATCCTGGGTATGGACTGGCTGACCACCAATAAAGGATTTATCGACAGCTTCAACAGAACAGTGATTCTTACTCATAATCATGGAAAAACAATAAGAGTCGCAGCTCAGGAGAGACCAGTATCTCGGCAACCAAAATTAAACAAAGTTGATACCTCTGAGTTAAGCAAGGTTCCAGTTGTGCGTGAATTTCCGGGCGTATTTCCCGAGGAATTACCAGGCATGCCGCCAGACAGAGAAACAGAGTTCATTATTGAGCTAGCACCAGGAACCACACCCATATATAAGAAACCATACAGAATGGCGCCATCCGAGTTGGTTGAATTAAAGAAACAGATAAAGGAACTGCTGGACAAGGGATTTATACGGGCCAGCTCCTCACCTTGGGGCTCACCAGTATTATTTGCCAAAAAGAAGGATGGGACCATGAGGCTGTGTATAGACTACCGAGCGCTCAACTTGGTCACAATCAAAAATAAATATCCGATGCCACGGATAAATGATTTATTTGACCAGCTCGCACAAGCCAAGGTTTTCTCAAAAGTTGACTTGAGGTCAGGTTATCATCAGCTGAAAGTACGCACCGAAGATATCCCGAAAACATCATTCACCTCAAGATAAGGACTTTATGAATTTACAGTAATGCCGTTCGGACTGACCAACGCCCCTGCATATTTCGTCCACCTCATGAATAAGGTATTTATGAAATTCATGGACAAATTTGTGGTGGTATTTATTGATGATATTTTGATATATTCCAAAACACCGGAAGAACATGCTGAACACCTCCGCATTGTACTGGGAGAATTAAGGAAACACCAACTTTACGCTAAATTCAGCAAATGTGAATTTTGGTTGAGACAAGTCGGTTTCCTAGTGTCAGGGATATTACTAGCAGGTATAAACCGGCTAGGTTAAACCGGATTATGGTGATATGGTTGTATAATTGTATATTCAGTAGAGATTACGGCCCATGAAGGTTTAGGGCCCATGTGTAAAGTTACGGTTTGTAAACAGTCCTATCATGTAAACTTGTGAGTCAAGGAAGAAAGAACAAAGACCGAGGCGGACACAAGTATGAGCCGGCCTCGGGACTCTATAAGCCGGACCGGGCGTTGCCTCCTATATAAAGGGACGACCCGGCGACGGTTCAAGGACAGAAAACAACCCGTCGAGACGCAGGCAAGCAATCAGCTCCCTGTTCATCGACGCCCAAACAATACCAAACCAAACTAGACGTAGGCTTTTACCTTCATCGAAGGGGCCGAACTAGTATAAACCTTCTATGTCCTTTGTGTGCTTTTAACCCATTCAAGCTAACCCGTGCGATGGTTCCTCAACTAAGTCCGTTAAACCGGACATCTGCCGTGCTAATTCCACGACAGTTGGCGCCCACCGTGGGGCCTCCGCACGATGGTTTCGAGTTCTTGAAGGGCAGCTTCGAAGGACTCAAGGGCTACGCGGTCGGCCGGATGACCAAGAGTCACCGCGGCCAGATCTACATTGACGACGCTGGCTGGGGCCCGGAGGCCGATTCAATCGAATACGGGTACCGGGTTCCCTTCGGCGGCATCCACATTTTCATTGGCAAGATCGGCGAACCGGGACCTGAGCCGGACATCTTCCCCAACATCGTCGAGCCGGCTCAGCGTGCGAGATCGGCCTGAATTCAGCCTCCCATGAAGCGCGTCTTTGTCGGAGCAATTCACGGAGTCCAAGCCGAGGACGGATCGGATTCTGGTGGTGACACAGTTGTCTATTCCGACGATGAATCGTCGTCCGGAGAGACTGAATCCTTGTATCTGTTGCGAGACGGCCAATCTGAGGGTGTGTCCGACGGAGACAGTATTCCGGACCCTTTTGATCTGCCAAACCGGGTGGCTGTTTTTATGGCCGGATCACAACCTACGCCGCAGTCCACAGTGAACGGGGCGATCACAGCAGAAGCTGGTGCAGGGGGGAGCGGCCAGGCCCTCTCGCCCTCTGACGCTCTATCCGCCTTGGTCGACGAGTTCACAACCCGGGCAGTAGCAGTGGTGGCTCCAGCAGACAAGGCGCAACATGATGCAGAACTCCTTCAGCTGAGGGGCCGAATCGAGCAAGCAAGAGAGGATCTGAAGGCAGAGAAAGCTATGATAGCAACAAGGCAGGCAGAGCTGGATTCTCAGGCCTTCCAGCTTAGGATGGATCAGGCCTCTGCGCAGGGAGTAAGAAGTCGGAGGAATCAGTCTCGTCTACCGCCGGTCTATGAGGCGATGAATCTCTTCGGGACGCCAGGAGCGGGAGCAAGCAATGATCCGGAGGTAAACCGGAGGACAGCCCCAGTGAGGGGTGAACCGGTTCAACAGCCCACTGCGGAGCAAGATCGACGGATTATATCCACGCCTCACATCCCCACTCCTCCGGGTCATTACTCAAACCATTTGGATAACATTGTTGCTGCCGCTTCACGCCTGGCCGCCTTACCCATTGAGGGGACATCCCCCGTGGTAATGGAGGCACACAGGGTCAAGGATCTGCTTAATACGGCATTAACACAGCAGCAAGCGTATTCCTATAGTAGGGAGAGGCTTCATTCAACACCCCGCCACAGCCGGAGTTATACTAGGCATTGGCGCAGAGGCGCAAGCTCAGGAGGCGGCAAACCAGGTTAGACCTACGGCCCGCGAGGAGATCTGTCAAACGACGCCGGTTCACATAACCACAGCGGAGACGGGAATCACGACGAGCTCCTTTGGAGTACAGTGTCTTATTCCTGCTTTACGAAGCGTAAGGTTACCCAAGGACTTCAAGGGTCCACGTAAGGTTCCTAACTACACAGCAGATTTGGCTCCGGAGGCGTGGATTGAGAGTTACGAGATGGCTATGGAGATGCTGGACGTGGATGAAGCAGCTTGCGCGAAGTACTTTACCATGATGCTTGAGGGTACAGCCCGGACCTGGTTAAAGGGCTTACCATCTAACTCCATCGGATCATGGGGCGAGTTACGCCGCCAGTTTATCAAAAATTTCATGGACACGTGCAAGCAGCCGATGTCAGTGGTGGACCTGGCGGCATGTGTACAAGGAGAGCAGGAGCCTACGAGTTCATGGGTCCGGCGAGTGTCAGAAATCCTGCACTCTTCGAATGGTATCAGCCCTAGTACGGCGATAGTAACACTGGAAAACAATTGCCGGTTTGAGTCTCTAAAGTTGAAGCTGGGACGGCTCAAACGGGATTGCAATGACATGGGGACTCTCATGAGCGCTTTGGTAAAGTATGGGGACTCCGACAACACTAAGTACCCAGAAGCGGATGGAGATAAATCTGGAAAGGCAAATAAGTCCGGTAAACCGGCGCAGGCTAATCCGGTCGGAACAAGCTTCTTAGGCAAACGAAACGCAGAGGGTGGCTCTGATTTCGTGGCCAATACCCAAGTTCAAGGGAGCTTTCAACGCAACAAGGGTAAACCGCCTCCACAAAACGGCGGGGGGTTCATTAATTGGGAGCAACAATTGAATGAGCCTTGCCCGAAACATGGAACAAAGGAGCATCCAGCTAAACATACCTGGGCAGAATGTAGGGCCATGATGGAAGCTATGAACCGGGTCAGATCTAACAACAGGCCACCAGGCGGCAGATCAGGCCCCGGGTTTCACGGTCCGGGTCATCAGGGTAATGGCTCCGGATCAGGATATCATGGCAACAACAACAGCTACAATAACCAAGGCAACCATCAGTATGGTCAGGGCGGTTACAATAACCAAGGCAACCATCAGTATGGTCAGGGCGGTTACAATAGCCAAAACAACCAGCAGCAGGGCCAGGGTAATCACAGCAATCAAGGCAATCAGCAGCATCAGCGTCAACAGCAGCAGAAATCCTTATATCAGAGTAATCTGAAGGAGCTGAGCAGTGGACAGTATCATGTGTTCACTACGAGTTTGTGCAAACGGGATCAAAAAGTCTTAAAGCGGGCGGTCCACGCGGTTGAACCGGCAACACCACAATTCCTGCGCTGGTCGGAGCAACCTATTGTGTGGAGCAGAGAAGATCACCCGCCGCGAGTTGATAATCCGGGCCAATTGGCCTTAGTGGTAGCGCCACAAGTGAGTGGCTACAAATTCACCAAGGTTCTCATGGACGGCGGCAGCAGCATCAATATCTTGTATTATGAGACCTTCCGTCGCATGGGGCTGACAGATAAGAAGCTAAGGTAGTCAAACACGGTGTTTCATGGGGTCGTGCTAGGTAAATCAGCTTACCCGGTTGGGAAAATTGACCTAGAAGTTACCTTTGGAGATGAATATGATTCCAGGTCAGAGACGATAACCTTTGAAGTGGTAAAGATCTGGAGCCCATATCATGCCCTGTTTGGACGGCCGGTTTACGCCAAGTTTATGGCTAGGCCGTGCTATGTTTATCTCCAGCTCAAGATGCTGGGTCACAAAGGAACCATCGCGGTTCATGGAAGTCATAAAATTGCATTAGAGTGCGAAGAAGGAGACGCTGCCTATGCGGAGGCAGTATGTGCTACGGAGGAGTTGAAGTTTTACAAAGACAATGTTGATCCGGCAGATATGTCCCCATTGAAGAAGCCAACTACAGAGCATGATCCGGCATTGAAGTTCAAATCTGCAGAGGAAACCAAGCAAGTTGACTTTGTGCCAGGCGATTCATCCAAGCAGTTCACTATCAGTGCTAACCTTGATCCTAAATAGGAAAGCGCACTCATCGAGTTCATCCGTGAGAATCGGGATATCTTTGCATGGAAACCTTCTGACATGCCAGGTATATCGAGGGAACTCGCTGAGCACAGTCTTAACATTGATTCGAAGTTTAAACCAGTCAAGCAATATCTGTGCCGCTTCAATGAAGAAAGGCGCAAGGCTATAGGAGAAGAAGTGGCCAGACTTTTGGCCGCAGGTTCATAGTTGAATTTTTCATCCTGAGTGGTTGGCTAATCCGGTGCTGGTGTTAAAGAAAAATGGAAAGTGGAGAATGTGTGTTGATTACACAGACCTAAACAAAGCTTGTCCAACCAATCCTTTTGCTATCCCACGTATTGATCAAATCATTGATGCTACGGCAGGATGTGAGCGGTTAAGTTTTTTGGATGCGTATTCAGGATATCATCAGATCAAGATGGCAGTTAAAGATCAGGAGAAGACAGCCTTCATAACTCCTTTTGGTGTTTTTTACTATGTATCTATGCCTTTTGGGCTCAAAAGTGCCCAAGCCACCTACCAACGTTGTGTACAGAATTGTCTTAAGGGGCAGATTGGGAGAAATGTCCATGCTTATGTGGATGATATCGTGGTGAAGTCAAGGAAGGGGGAGACATTGATAGAGGACCTCAAGGAAACCTTTGATAACCTTCGGGCCTATAAGATGATGCTCAATCCAGAGAAGTGTGCTTTCGGTGTTCCGGCGGGCAAGCTCCTTGGATTCTTGGTGTCCAACAGAGGAATAGAAGCCAATCCAGAGAAGATCAAGGCAATCACGTCCTTGACTAAATCGGCTTGTATAATGATGTTCAGCGTATCGCCGGTCGGATCACAGCATTGAGCCGGTTCATCAGCCGTTTGGGGGAGAAGGCAATTCCGCTTTATCAGATGCTTAAGAAGACCGACCGGTTTATATGGAGTGATGAGGCAAACGTTGCGTTAGAAAATTTGAAGCGGCAACTGGCAGAGCCACCGGTCCTTGCTGCCCCTGTTGATAATGAGCCATTGTTATTATACGTCGCCGCCAATGCACGGGCAGTCAGTGTAGCAATCGTGGTCGAACGCAAGGAAGCAGGAAAGTAGTATCCGGTTCAACGTCCGGTTTATTATGTCAGTGAGGTTCTCATTGAATCCAAACAAAGATACCCGCATTGGCAGAAGCTGGTATATGGTGTGTTCATGGCAAACCGAAAATTGAAACATTATTTCCAGGGCCACCCAATAACGGTTGTCAGTTTAGCTCCATTGGGGGATATAATCCAGAACAGGGAAGCCACTGGCAGAGTGGCGAAGTGGGCTATTGAGCTTAGCCCGCACGGATTGAAATATGTGCCACGCACTGCAATTAAGTCCCAGGCGTTGGTAGATTTCATCAATGACTGGACTGAATTGCACGCACCAGAGGAGAAGCCAGATCTGACATACTGGACTATTCACTTTGACGGTTCAAGGCAATTAGAAGGCTCGGGGGCTAGAGTTGTGTTAACTTCCCCGCGAGGTGACAAGTTTTGTTATGTCCTCTGTCTAATGTTTCCTTGTACTAACAATGCAGCAGAATATGAGGCATTGCTTCATGGCCTGCGGATGGCTAAGGAGATGAACTTAAGCCGGGTCAAGTGTTTTGGTGATTCAGATTTAGTGGCACAACAAGTATCCGGCAAGTGGGATTCTAAAGACCCTCTCATGGCACCTTACAGGCGAGAAGTTGAAGCAGTCGCAGGATATTTCAAAGGGTATCAGGTGGATCACATAGACCGGCGAAGGAATGAAGCGGCCGATGCTCTGAGCCGGCTAGGTTCTCAGCGTAAACCGGTGCTACCGAATACTTTTTTGGATGAGCTACAGTCCATCAGTTCAGGTACCGTCGGAAGAAGAACTGACTGTTCCTGATCCGGAGGCGCAGCTAGTTGCAGCACTTCATGTTATTCCGGATTGGACGCTCCCATATTTGGCATACCTAGGTCGTGGAGAGTTGCCGGACGACGAGATTTAAGCAAGACAGATAATCCGGCGGTCCAAATCCATGACAATTGTAAACGGGGAACTTCACCATCGCAGTGTTTCCGGAGCATTTCAGCGGTGTGTATCATCCGAGGAAGGCTGTGACATCCTTCGAGAGATCCACGAAGGGGATTGTGGCCATCACGCCGGTTCAAAATCCTTGGTAGCTAAAACTTTTCGACATGGGTTCTATTGGCTGACAGCCCATGCTGATGCGGCGGATCTAGTCCGGAGATGCGATGCTTGTCAGAAATTTTCACGACGTGCTCTTGTTCCGGCACAGGAGCTCCGGATGATACCTATTACTTGGCCGTTTGCGACTTGGGGGCTCGATATGGTTGGGCCTTTCAAACGATCCCAAGATCAAAAAACACATCTGCTGGTTGCTGTGGATAAGTTTACAAAGTGGATTGAGGCAGAGCCTGTGAGCAAGTGTGATGCGGCAACAACGGTTAAATTCATCAAAAAGGTAATTTTCCGGTTTGGCTTTCCACACAGCATCATCACAGACAATGGCACCAATTTATCTAAAGGAGAGATGGAAGAGTTTTGTCAACGAGAGCATATTCGCCTAGATGTATCTTCTGTAGCTCACCCTCAATCCAATGGCCAAGCTGAAAGGGCAAATCAAGAGACTTTGCGAGGTATCAAGCCACGGCTTATGACTCCTTTGCAAAGAACACCAGGGTGCTGGGTTGAGGAATTACCCTCTGTCCTCTGGAGCATCAATACTACGCCGAACCGGTCCACAGGTTATACCCCTTTCTTCATGGTGTACGACGCTGAAGCAGTTCTTCCAAGCGATATCCGCCATGATTCACCATGGGTGACGGCTTATGTTGAAGCAGCCAATGAGCAGGAAAGACAGGACAGTTTGGACCGGCTAGATGAAGAGTGTGACATAGCAGCAGCACGATCCGTGATTTATCAACAGGATTTGTGCAGATATCACAGCCGCCGGATCAAAACTAGGACGTTCCAGGAGGGGGATTTGGTACTCTGGCTCATCCAAGATCAAACAGATATGCACAAGCTATCCCCGCCTTGGGAAGGGCCCTTTGTGGTCAGCAAGAATCTACACAACGGTTCATATTACCTGGTGGACGTTCGAGAGCACAAGGACTCACGGACATCAAAGGAAGAGACAAAGAGGCCGTGGAACATCGCTCTCCTGCGGCCCTACTATACTTGAGCCATGAGCTCTGATGTATCCTATGTATATATTATGATTAATGAATAAACCGGCACCCTCGATAAACCGGGGATTCAGCCCCTTTTTTCCAATATAAGTATTTATGGTGATATCCATCTACAGTTTATTTCTCTTGATATATATCATTTTCATTAAGAGGACAAGATGCCTTGATCTATCTATGTTGATATACAGGACAACTCTTTATTAAGGGACCAAAGAAGGTTTGCCGCACAGTGCAACTCCCATATAGGTTACCTGCTTCTACATTCACCAGAAGGCTTCCTGTTCAAACATAGGTCGTATTCGAACCAAAGAGAACATAGCTAAACTCACTAGGGGGCTACGGATCGTATTCGAATCCTAGCTTAGCCCCTGGTGATCCGGTTTATATGATCGTATTCGAATCATAAGCTCCTTGGATCGTATTCGAATCCATTGATTGGCTAAAATTTCATAGTCACCGGGGGGCTACGGATCATATTCGAATCCTAGCTTAGCCCCTGGTGATCCGGTTTATATGATCGTATTCGAATCATAAGCTCCTTGGATCGTATTATAATCCATTGATTGGCTAAAATTTCACAGTCACCGGGGGGCTACGGATCGTATTCGAATCCTAGCTTAGCCCCTGGTGATCCGGTTTATATGATCATATTCGAATCATAAGCTCCTTGGATCGTATTCGAATCCATTGATTGGCTAAAATTTCGCGGTCACTAGGGGGCTAAGGATCGAATTCGAATCCTAGCTTAGCCCCTGGTGATCCGGTTTACTGATCGTATTCGAATCAGAAGCATCGATTTGGAGCCTGGCAGCTCGCAAAAAGCCTCGACTACATGGTCTTATTTGCAAACCTGTGTTTTTTGTATTTGTGTTCTCATGTGTTTCTATGGTTCTTTGATCCGGAGTGGGACAACTTCAAAGTTGACCACATATCTTCAAAAGTCTGGACACAGAGCTCCAACATTATTTAAACCGGTAGTTCTTGTAAACCCGGAATAATTGGGTACGCCCCAACGGAGCCAAGAGCTTCCTCAGAAACAACAATGTTCGCCAGATTAAGGATATCAAGCATACTTAATCACAGGTATGAAGTTATTGCTGGTATAAAACAGACACTTGTTTGATATATTTACGAGAGCGTTTTAATCGGTCCGGCGATAAACCGCTAGGATATCTTTTAAGTGTTATCTATGCAGAAACAGATAGTATGCAAGATAAACCATATCAGATAAAGGATTCAAATTGGCAGACGCCAAAGCAAAGTTGGGACATCCGGATCAAGACGGACAATATTTCCAGCTATCCTATTACGAGGCACAGCAAGCCTGAACGGATTAAAAGTTTTTTTTGGCAAAATAATACCGCAGCTACAAAGATAAACAGTGTGGCCTATGCTTCCTCCTGCTGCGACGGCTGAGGATCAACTTGTTCCGGAGCTTCTTCATCTTCCTGAAGCAGCTGAAAGTCAGGAACGCGCCAATCGATCTTTGATAAAGCACGGAAGTACATCTCTTCAGTAATCAAATCAGACGGATCAACATCTGGGCGAAAGTGTGGGGGTGCACTGGTGGGATTAGATTTTCGGTATCATAAACCGGCCGATCCACCCGCTCATTCTTTAAATCGTACGCCAGATGATACCTGGTCAAGTCTGATTCAACAGCAAGCTTGTTAGCGAGAGGACGCATCTCCTTAGTCAAAGCATGAAGGTCTTTGCCAGTGAAGGCCGATCCGTCTTCTTTGGTGCTGGGATACCCGTTCAGGGCTTCTTCCGGATCAAAATCTGGAACCCACGCTTCGGCTCTCGTGAGCGCTACAAGAGAACCGGCTCGGGCAGCAGACTTCTTCACCTCTTCCAAGCGTACTGGCAAGATAGAAAGCTTCTCCAGAGTACCTTGGATAGTGGTGGGGGACGGTTTATCAAAAGACATTGCACTTATAATCCTTCGAGCGCCGGAATACAGCTGCTCAACTAGAGTATAAGAGGCATTGAGTTTCTTCCGGAGGTCATCCCCAAGATGAGTGACGCGTCGCCCTGCATAGGGTTATCACAATTAAAACCGAAACGGATTAAAGGTTGCAGAGATGAAAACACATGCATGTTAAGTATTTACCAAAGACGGCAGAAGTCATAAGTTCTATTTGCCACTTTAAGCCGGTCAGCTCTTCTGTCACCGGATTAAGAGCTTCCTCAGCATCCTTTGCTCTTTTTTCAAGAGCATTCTTCTGCACTTCCCAAGTTGTCCGCTCCTCTTCAAAATATTTCTTCAGTTGTTCAGCAGTGGTTAAGCTAAGCGCCAGCTCTTTTTTGGCCTTGGCAGCAGTAGATTCAGTTTCAGCGAGTCTATTTCGGAGTTCAGTTATTTCTTCAGCCCTCCTGGTCAAGTCAGCCTGCAAAGAGTCAAGAGGAATAAATTGCAGTTCAGACAAGTCTCAAGCACATAACCAAGTTATCCACTTGACACTTGGGGGCTAATGAGCAATTGAAGTATGAAAAGAAGACAACTAAAAATAAAAGTCTCAAGCACATAAGCAAGTTATCTACTTGACACTTGGGGGCTAATGGGCAGTTGAAGTATTGAAAGAGAGATTCAGACAAGTCCCAGGCACATAAAACAAGTTATGCCCCTGGCACTTGGGGGCTAATGTAAAGATCATTAGTACATATTTGGAAGTACCGGTTCACCTCCAACAAAGCTAAACCGGAACTTGGGGGCTACCATGACATAGACAGAAATACAAAGAAGGCAAAAACAAAAGACAAGTAAGATACCTCATATTTGTCCTTCATCATATTGACTAAACCCGCTTCATAGTCCCGACTGGTATGAAGCCGGTTCAAATACCCGGAGTAAAGCTCTTGGGCACTCAGCTCGGCATAACTGGACAAGTCTATACTCCACTTTCCCTTCTCTTACTGGATTTTCTCCGCTTTAGCAGTATGCTTGGCCAAAACGACAGGCTCAGCAGGAGCGGTAAAACCGGTACCGGTTATTTGAATATCCGGAGAAGAGGCAGCGACCGGTTGTGGAGTAGCAGTATGAACCGGACTACCGGGAGCCGGGCTAGTACGAGGAGGGTTGGCCCGGACAGGACTTGCCGGTTCATGGACATCTTCAGTGTTGGGATTTTCAGGAGCAGTGGCATAATTATGATCCATGGGAGCGGGATCGTCAAGCTGAACTGTAGGCTCATTTTCCGGAGGGATGACTGTATCCGGATCAGCCGCCGGATCATCAGTGGCAGTCTCAGCAGGTGTTTGGCTGGCCTTTGCCCTTTTGCTAGGTTTAGGCTTGCTGAAAGGAATTGGAAAAGAAATCAGAGTCACAAAAGCAAATACGAAAGTAAACCGGATGAGGTAAAGGACTTACCCAGGGACGGTCTTCAGAGTTGGGACCTGTGTGGCGGTTGATTCGCGAGAAGATGATAAAGGAGTCTCCTAATAATTAGGATCAGACGGTTTAAGTGGTTTGCGTATAAGTCCGGCCTTGGGATGAAGAAGAGTTGGATAAAGTAAAACCTCAGAGCGGCGCCTTCGGGCCGGAGTGAGAGATATTCCGGAAGACTCGACTACATGGCCACTATGGCGTGTAGTCCGGCGGGCTTCATGTTGTTGCTTCTTCAAAAAAAAATTGGGGTCCAGTTGAGCGTAAGGATGAGAAAAAGGATACTTCCGAGATGCCTTACGAATCTTGGGCACCGACAGTTCAGAATCTGAAGAAAGAGTGATTACCTCAGTTTCGGCCGCTTTATCAGCTTCAGACAAGTCCTGTGAAAAGACACTGTTAACATAAATCGGGATAGAAGAGATCAAAGCATATCAGGATTAACTCATACCTCAGAATCCGGATCATCCTCTTCAACTTGTGAACCGGAGCCAGCAGCTGCCTTTTTCTTCTTAACAGCGTAAGTTTTCCGGCGTGGCTGTTTGCCTGACTTATCTTGAGATTTCCTTTTCCAAAAAGGATCGTCGGCCTGTGTAAAAGATGAAAGGTAAGAAGAAGACAATCTAAATGAACGGATTAGAAACAAATAGAAGAGATTAAGGCTTACCGTTGGCAGTTTGTTCTTCCTATAATATGGAGCCAATCCGGTTTTACTACATTCCTCCAGAGAGATGTTGATCATTTTCTTGGCAGATTCAATAACTTCCTTTTCAGAAAGTGTTACGTCGGAAAACCGTTGAGGATCATCCGGCTTTCCGGTATACTGATACATTAAACCGGAGCGCCGGCTCAGAGGGAGGATACTCCAGGCAAGCCAGCAACGCATAAAATCAACTCCAGTCAATCCGTTGGCCATAAAGGCTTTGAGTTTGGCGAGTTGAGAGGCGAACCGGGGCCGTTCTGAAGAGCTGAGACGCTGCGGCAGTGGATGATCTTCCGGAAGACGATGTTCGCGATAACCCGGCAGTGGGTTCTCTCCTTCAGGTGAAGTATCATGGCAATAGAACCAAGATTTGTTCCACTCCTTGGGATGTGTATGGAGAGCAGCGTGAGTAAAGACCGCGTCTCTTCTCTTTTGAATGCTAACCCCACCCAGTTCTTGATGAGGTCCGCCAGTAAACTCAGTTCGCCGGTTCAAATGGAAAAAATCCCGGAACAAGTCGACTGATGGCTCCTCTTGAAGATACACCTCGGAGAAAACTTGGAAATCACAGATATTTGATATGGAATTTGGGCCTATGTCCTGAGGATGAAGCTGAAAGGCGGCAAGCACGTCCCGGAAGAACTTTGAACTGGGAGGACTAAAGCCCCGGGCTATATGATCAAAGAAAACAATAACTTCCCCTTCTTTGGGAGTAGGGGGCATTCATTTCCTGGGGCTCGCCATTTCAGAACTGCTTGAGGGCCCAGAGTGCCAACTGCAGCAGCATTAGTTAAATCTTCTTCCGTAATGACGGAAGGAACCCAGTCGCAAGAAACGAACTGCTTGGCAGACATATCAGCAGAAGGAAAGTGCTGAAAAGGTGAAGTATAAATTCCGGATTATTCAAGTACAAAGGCATAAACCGGATCACATATGCAAAATCACAACGACGGTTTAGACAAGGGACTAATGGCATTGACAACCCGGAAGCAAGCGGGAAACGAGCTGCTACCGGTTTATGACAACAAAAAAGAAAGAAGCTAAACCGTCGGATTCATGGTTGATACGTGGCAGAAGCAATGCATGATTAACTAAACCGGCAAGTATCTTACAGATCTATAAGGATGAAGAAACAGGTTTCTACAAGAGGCTAAGGTAAAACATATCTGAGCGATAAAGAAAAAGAGGAAATTTATGCAGGTCTATTACAGACGAACTGCGGGGGTTATATACAGAGCGAATGAATCTAAGGATTGAATCTAATGCCAAGTCTAAGCATAAGGCAGTGGAGCGGGAGCAAGTTTCGAAGATAAATTTAAAGTTGAGTTTATTACAAGCATGGCGTATAGGACGAGCAGCCAAAGCTTTGAGGTCTAATGGCGGAAACATGGTGAAACCCTAAGCTACAGATCTACAGCGAGTTAAAAAGGGATACCTGAGGCAGAAGGAAACAGCGCCGGAGTGGCTCTGGACGCGATTCAGGTTGATGCAACGGCCTGGTCGACGACGGCGATGAGCTCGAGCGCAGCGGAGAAGATTTGGGCGACAGAGGAGGAAGATGAGCGGAAGGAAGAAAAGTAAGGGCGCGGCTGTATTTAGAAAGGGGGAGAGATGAAACGGTAAGCGCGGGATTTGAGGAAGAAAGAGATTGGATAAAGATTCCCCTGTAGCATCGATTCTCGGGATGGCCTTTAAAGCAAAGATAATAAACAGCTGTGCGCGATAAATGTGGAAGTGATGTCACGATCGAATCAAATGATTTCCAGGGATGCCGTCATCGCCGGTTTACAAAAACTGAGAAGATACTAGAAAGAAGGTTATGCAAGATTGAGAAGACTGACATGAACAAGTTCAAATCATTCTAGGGCCTAATGTCAGGGATATTACTAGCAGGTATAAACTGGCTAGGTTAAACCGGATTATGGTGATTTGGTTGTACAATTGTATATTCAGTAGAGATTACGGCCCATGAAGGTTTAGGGCCCATGTGTAAAGTTACGGTTTGTGAACCGTCCTATCATGTAAACTTGTGAGTCAAGGAAGAAAGAACAAAGACCGAGGCGGACACAAGTATGAGCCGGCCTCGGGACTCTGTAAGCCGGACCGGGCGTTGCCTCCTATATAAAGGGATGACCCGGCGACGGTTCAAGGACAGAAAACAACCCGTCGAGACGCAGGAAAGCAATCAGCTCCCTGTTCATCGACGCCCAAGAAATACCAAACCATACTAGACGTAGGCTTTTACCTTCATCGAAGGGGCCGAACTAGTATAAACCTTCTGTGTCCTTTGTGTGCTTTTAACCCCTTCAAGCTAACCCGTGCGATGGTTCCTCAACTAAGTCCGTTAAACCGGACATCTGCCGTGCTAATTCCACGACACCTAGGACACGTATTAACACAAGAAGGAATTGTTGTGGACCCAGATAAAGTCAATGCTGTACTTGGCTGGAAGTCGCCAGCCAGTGTGACGGATATACGCAGTTTCCTCGGCATGGCCGGATATTACAGAAGGTTTATTGAAGGATTTTCCACCATAGCCAAACCAATGACCCAGCTACTCAAGAAGGATAAGAAATTCGAGTGGACCGAAGCATGTGAGAAAAGCTTCCAAGAGCTCAAAAAGAGGTTAAAGACAGCCCCAGTATTAATCGTGCCAGACATACACAAGAGCTTTGAAGTATATTGCGACGCATCCCGGAAAGGCCTCGGATGCGTACTGATGCAAGAAGGCAAAGTAGTCGCCTACGCATCCCGTTAACTCCGAAAACATGAAGAAAATTATCCTACTCACGATTTGGAGTTGGCAGCAGTCATTCATGCGCTCAAGGAATGGAGGCACTTCTTACTTGGAAATCGCTGTGAAATATACACAGACCATAGGAGCCTCAGCTATATTTTCACACAACCAGATCTAAATTTACGTCAACGACGCTGGTTGGAACTTGTTAAAGATTACGACGTTGGTATCCACTATCACCCCGGGAAAGCAAACGTAGTAGCCGATGCTCTCAGCCGTTACCCCAGCCCGAACAGCGGCAGCATACAGAACCTGAGACCCGAATTTCAGCGAGAATTCGCCAGACTCAACCTAATGATGGTCACGGAGGGCGAACTATCCAAGCTAGAAATACAGCCTACACTGATAGAGCAAATAAAGAAGGCTCAACTCGGGCACCCCAGCATCGAAGGAATAAAGAGAAAAGTAAGTCAAGGCAAGGCTTCAGAATTCACCATAGACCGTGAAGGAATATTATGGTACGGAGACAGACTTTGCGTACCCAACAGCAACGACCTCAAACAGCAAATTCTAGCGGAAAGTCATACCGCTCCATACTCAATCCACCCTGGAGGTACGAAAATGTACAAAGATATTCAGGAAAGATTTTGGTGGCACGGCAAGAAGAGGGATATAGCCACATTCATTGCATGTTGCGATTCATGTCAACGCATTAAAGCCGAGCACCAAAAACCCGCAGGGCTATTACAGCCAAATAAGATACCATAATGGAAATGGGATGATATCGGAATGGATTTTATTGTTGGACTACCACGATCACAACACGGTAACGATGCCATATGGGTCATCACAGATAGACTGACCAAGGTGGCACATTTCATACCCGTCAAGACAACACACACCACTCAAAAGCTCGCCAAGCTTTACCTTGCCTGGATAGTATGCCTACATGGTGTGCCCAAGACTATAATATCCGACAGGGGCACTCAGTTCGTCTCGAAATTTTTGGACCAGTTGCAGCAAGCCCTCGGAACACAGCTAACATTCAGTACGGCTTACCACCCCCAGACTGGAGGACAAACGGAACGAGTAAATCAAATACACGAAGACATGCTAAGGGCATGTGTCCTCACCTATGGGGCCAGTTGGGAGGAAAGCCTACCATAAGCCGAGTTTGCATATAACAATAGTTACCAAGCTAGCCTGCAGATGGCACCTTTCGAAGCCTTGTACGGACGAAGATGTCGTACTCCATTGAATTGGTCGGAAACAGGGGACAGCCGCATATTCGGCCCCGATATGTTAAAGGAAGCCGAGGAGAGAGTAAAAATGATACGGGATCAACTCAAGACCGCCCAAAGCCGACAAAAGAGCTATTACGATCAAAAGCAACGGGAAATAAGTTTTGAGCCCGGTGACGACGTATACCTGCGTGTGTCACCGATGAGAGGACTACAACGATTCAAAGTCAAAGGGAAACTAGCACCACCATTCATCGAACCCTTCCGTATAGTTGCACGAAGAGGCACAGTAGCTTACCAACTGGACCTTCCCAAGGAACTGTCCGACGTCCACGACGTGTTCCACGTCTCACAACTACGGAAGTGTGTAAGAAACCCATAGAAACATGTGTCACATGAAAATCTTGATGTGCAACCAGATCTTATATACCGAGAACACCCAGTGAAGATTTTGGAGGAGTCTGAAAGGAGGACCCGTCAGAAAACTATTAAATTTCTCAAAGTTCAGTGGAGTAACCACACAGAGGATGAGGCAACATGGGAAAGGGAAGATTTCCTTCGGACAGAACATCCGCACCTATTTGAGGATCAGCTGAAATCTCGGGGACGAGATTTTTCCTAAGGGGGTAGGTGTTGTAACACCCCAAATTTTTGAGTTGGTTTTTCTTGCAAACTTTTGGCCTTTTTGAAAGGGGGATTGTTTGATCCTTTCTTTTGCCCTTCTAAAATCCCTTTTTGCCAAAGTTTGTGTGTCTTCTCAAGCTTGGTTTTTGACCTTGAGGTTCTCCTCTTGTGTTTGGCTCAAGCACAAGTTGAGATTCAAAAGGAGTTGTTTGAGTTCATCACTTCTTTTTTTTAAAATTCTCAGGTTAAACCTTGACTTATCTCCCCTCCAACCTACATCTTGCCATGATCCCAACAGGAACAATCCTCTCCAAGACTCTCTTCACACCATGGGACAAGCATTTCATCAATTCCAGCAAGTTGTGAGCTTATTGGGATTTTTCTCCTATTTATTTCATTCGAAAAACAATTTTGTCTTTTATAGTGGACCTTGGTGATTTACAAAGGAACCACCTTTTTCATCTACCTATTTGACTCCAAACCAACTCTCCTAGATAGTCCTTAGTACCCACAACATAGATCCATCTTGTTTCACTGGTCCATAGTTCAAAATTTTCAAATTTCACCTGCTGCAAGTTTGGACCAGATTTGCAAAATTTGGTGGAATTCATATTTATCTTCATCCAAAAATTCTGTGAAAAATCATACAGCCTCTAGATACATCAAGAGGCCACTCCACGAAGAATCAGCCCCTGAAACATTGCACACATACCAGAATCATTTCATCAAACACCTAGCCTACACTGAACTGTTGGCTGTTAACTAAAACTATCGACAGTTTAACACTTCGTCAGTTTCGACAGTCGTCGGGCGCGGCGACAAAACCTCGTCTGTGCTTCCTTGGCTCGATGCTGCACTGCAGCTTCTCCTTATCCATGCGTCGCACGGTCGCTTGGCCGTTTCTGGGCGTCGGTGGCGCCCTGGCCCGACCGCGCCGGCGGCTGCCACGGCCACAGCGCCGCCCGTGGCGGCTGACAGAAGCAACGCCGCAGCTCCACACCGTTTCGCGCCGCCCAGACCATCCCAGTGCTTCGCGTGTCCCTCCCCACAGCCAACGCACGCCTGGCATACCGTCGCCGTGGCCTGGCACGCGTAGAGCGCCGTTTCTGCCGCCGACAAGCCGCGCGGCCGTTCCGTCGGGGACAGGCCGTAACACCACCTCTACGGCTAGGTTAAGCGCGGGAATGGAGCTTCTACAGATCATAGATGATGCTCAAGCCCCTAGCCCCGCCGTCCGACCACTGCAGCGTCGTAATTGGATCGCCATACTTATCCGTTCGCGGCAGCCACCTCGAGCCGCCTATAAAAGGCACCCCCGAGCTCGTGCTCGAGCACACACGCCTCCACTACTTCCCTAGACCACGCCCAACCTCTGGAAGAGCCCCTAGAGGCTTTTCTTCCCCGGCTCCGGCCAGCTACCTCCGCCTCGGGCTCCAGCTCCGTTCACTCCGGTGAGGGCTCCTCCGCCGCCGTGAACTTGAACGTAGTACCCTGGCATCCACCTAGTCCTAACCCCCAACCCAATTTCTCTCTAGAAACCTTCTCCGACGAGGTCCACGAACACCCGAGCCGCCGTCCGCCGGAGATAAGCTCGTTGTCGACATGGGACTTGCCGGCACCCAACTCCACCACCGTTCGACGCGAAAGACCACCGTGGAGCCATAGGTACCACTCCCCTCCCCTATCTCGCCGTGGATCGACGCCGGCGATCACCGCAGCACCGGCGCCGGCACGGCCCTGTTTCTTTTTTCAAACCTGACAGGTGGGGTCCCTCTGTCAGTGTCTCACATCTCCCCCTCGAACCGTTTTCTATTGGCGTATTTAAGCAAAGTGCGTTTTCCCTCTACGGGTGACGTACTGCGTACCGGTTCGCTTTGTCCTTTTCTGTTCTAGCCCCTGGATCTTTTCTGTTTCATTACAGATGGGTCCCTAGACAGAAACCTTAATATCTTTTAAACTAAAAGTGATTTTTAGTTGATTCTTTTTCTGTCCACCTTGATTTTCTGTCTAGTTTTTTGTCATATATATGTGGAAATATTTTGAGCAACTTTATTTGCACGCGCGGTATTTATGTTAGTATATATTTTTGTTTGAATACATAGATACCGGAGGCCGTGACGGAGACGCGAATCACGCCGAGTTAGGCTCCGACTTTTCAGAACCAGGCAAGCATGTTTGAACTCTTGATATGATGAGTGTGTTGCATGTTTGCTTGAGTAGCTCGTTCATAAGAATGATCATATGGGCATATGTGTATGGCATATTTCATGCAAGTAAGCTTCGGGTGATCCCGAAGGAGAATGTTGAACCACCTCGATCATATGGTGATATGATGGGGTGGAATGCTGATATTGTTTTAGCATGCCAATAGTTGGTCAACTCAGTATCAATGGAGATCTTGTCAGGATTCCGTTCGTCTCCTTTTCAGTACTATCATAGGCCGTCCGTTGGGATTACGGTCTAGTCGGTTGTAAACCACTTTCCGAGTACACACCAAGTAGAGGGGCCGGGATGAGGGTTCCATGGCCCTGGATTAAAGCCCGTCATCCGGTCAGGGGGCATGGGTGTTTCCGGTTGGGACCGGGAGGGGGCACGCCTTAGAGCGCGCATATATAAATTTGATCCCATGCTATTCGAGGTTGTAGCCTCCTCGTCTTAAAGTTTTCCGTGAATGTCGTCGCGGGTGATTCCGGACGACAGGATGTTAAATGGGTGTGTACTGGTTAGTTGGGTTTCTACTAAAACACCGTAGACGGGGCTAGCCCACGTGGCTAGTAGAACCCATTGGTTATGAGTTATTAGTAAAAGCTCTGCAGAGTTAAAATTCCTTCAGTGGCCATGTTTGTGGCCTAGGGTCAATCTTTATATCAACCCGGTGACCGTCTCTAGTACATTCTCGGGAGTAAACAGAGTAGTATTTCTGTTAAGTTCATTTGGTAGATGAACTCACCAACCATCTCAGTATTTATTTTCAGAAGTATTTCATCATCATACTACTGTTATTTATAAGCCCTTTATGTGATGTCGCTCAGACGTCCGACTGTGGCATTATTTTCTTTTATAAGCCCTTTACGTGATGTCGCCCAGATGTCCGACTGTGGCATCCTTTTTATAAGCCCTTTATGTGATGTCGCTCAGACGTCCGACTGTGGCATTCTTTTATTTATAAGCCCTTTATGTGATGTCGCTCAGACGTCCGACTGTGGCATTCTTTTATTTATAAGCCCTTTATGTGATGTCGCTCAGACGTCCGACTGTGGCATTCTAGTTATTTATTTTTGCTATAAGCCCTGTATGTGATGTCGCTCAGACGTCCGACGGAGGCATTCTTGTTATTTACTTTTGGTTATAAGCCTTTTATGTGGTGTCGCTCAGACACCTTACTGTGGTCTGTTATCATTTATTATTTTCCTACGAGGCGTCACCCAGACCCTCGTTTGGTCTCGTTATTTTTATCTTTTTGATTTCGGGAGGATTACCGCCCGACTTCCAGTCTTTACTTTCAGTGCATTCATATTTTGTTCCGGTTGCATTTTTGCTGGAATACTCATATGCATTCATGTTGGCATTTGTTATATCTTAAGTCCGAACTGTCTTGCGGGTACATTCAAAGTACTCGCCTGGCTTGTTGATTTGGCCAGATGTGGACGAAGGCGATCTCATGGATGAGGAGTTCGATAGCGAGTCCGACGCTTAGAGGAGTCCCAGTCAGTCTCTTGCGATCCTGGAGTTGATCACTGTTTTATAACCGCTTCCGCCTACCACCAAATAAATCCATCGGGTCTCACTCCGACACTCGATGAACTGTAAAATATTGGAGTCACACCACCCACTTCACTGTGACATATTCCACCGCCTTTTATTACGAGTCAGTAGTATGCCACCCTGCCTTGTGCCTTATCCGCCTCTTTGTATTATATTGGCGCGCTTGTAATAAAATTTGTTGAGCCACCTCTAGCTCAACCTTGTATAATATTCAGTGTACTGGAAATTCTGTATCAAGGAATTGTCTGCCAACAGGAATATTATTCCTCGCTAGTTTAATAAAGCGATCGGTCTTCCGGTAATTATTTTACTGAAGGACCGGTGGCGACAACAAGTGCCAATATAAAGCGAAGTTATTCTATGCTAAGACTTTGTACATCCAACCATAAAAACACATGACAATCTCTGCTTCCCTCTGCGCAGGGCCTATCTATTATTCCTGTCTTATAATTGTCAAGGTGAAATCCACCTTTCTTTTTTACATTTTATCCTTTGGCAAGCACATTGTGTTGGAAAGATCCTGACATATATGCTCACCTGGATGTAAGTTTCAATGATCTATTACTCTTGACATTACCCTTGAGGTAAAAGGTTGGGAGGCAACACCATAAGCCCCTATCTTTCTCTGTGTCCAATTAAAACTCCATAAACATAAGTATTCCATGAGTGTGAGCAATTGTGAAAGACTATATGATGGTTGAGTATGTAGGCTTGCTGAAAAGCTCTTATATTGACTCGTTCCGATATTACGATAAATTGCAATTGCTTCAATGACCGAGATCAAAGTTTGTTAGTTTTCAATGAAGTTTATGACTCATACTTGACATTGTCATGAATTGTTACTTTAGCATAAGAATCATATGACTATATTTACTTAAATTGTTGTTATGAGAATGATCATGATGCCCTCATGTCCGTATTTTGTTTTTATCGACACCTCTATCCCTAAACATGTGGACATATTTTTCGATTTCGGCTTTCGTTTGAGGACAAGCGAGGTCTAAGCTTGGGGGAGTTGATACGTCCATTTTGCATCATGCTTATATGTTGATATTTATTGCATTATGGGCTGTTTTTATATGTTTTGTCACAATACTTATGCCTTTTCTCTCTTATTTTACAAGGTTTACATGAAGAGGGAGAATGCCGATAGCTGGAATTCTGTGTTGGAAAAGGAGCAAACTCTGGAAACCTATTCTGCACAACTCCAAAAGCCCTGAAACTCAACAGAACGCCGTTTCAGAAAATATAAAAAATATGTGGTGAAAGAAGTCCACGAGGGGCGCCACCGGCTTCCCACGAGGGTGCGGGGAGGGCCCCCCTTCCCAGGGCGCGCCCCCCTGCCTCGTGGGCCAGCCGGAAGGCCCCCGATGCCCATATTCTCCTATATGAGGTGTTTTGACCTGGAAAAAATCATAAGGAGGCTTTCGGGACCAGACGCGGCCGTCTCGAGGCGGAACCGAGGCGGAAACCAATCTAAGGCTCCGGCAGAGCTGTTCTCTCGGGGATACTTCCCTCCGGGAGGGGGAAATCATCACCGTCGTCATCACCGACAACTCTCCCATCTTGGGGAGGGCTATCTTCATCAACATCTTCACCAGCACCATGTCCTCTCGAACCCTAGTTCATCTCTTGTATCCAATCTTTGTACCCAAACCTCAGATGGGTACCTGTGGGTTGCTAGTAGTGTCGATTACTCCTTGTAGTTGATGCTAGTTGGTTTATTTGGGGGAAGATCTTATGTTCAGATCCATTATGAATATTAATACCCCTCTAATCATGAACAATATTATGTCTTGTGAGTAGTTACTTTTGTTCCTGAGGACATGGGAGAAGTCTTGCTATTAGTAGTCATGTGAGTTTGGTCTTCGTTCGATATTTTGATGAGATGTATGTTGACTCTCCTCTAGTGGTGTCATGTGAACGTCGACTACATGACACTTCACCATTATTTGGGCCTAGAGGAAGGCATTGGGAAGTAATAAGTAGATGATGGCTTGCTAGAGTGATAGAAGCTTAAACCCTAGTTTATGTGTTGCTTTGTAAGGGGCTGATTTGGATCCATATGTTTCAGGCTACGGTTAGGTTTACCTTAATACTTCTTTTGTAGTTGCGGATGCTTGCATTAGAGGTTAATCATATGTGGGAGGCTTGTCCAAGTAAGGGCATCACCCAAGCACCGGTCCACCCACATACCAAATTATCAAAGTACTTTACGTGAATCAAATGATCGTGATGAAAACTAGCTTAACGATAATTCCCATGTGTACTCGGGAGCGCTTTACTTTATATAAGAGTTTGTTCAGGCTTGTCCTTCACTAAAAAAAGGATTGGGCCACCTTGCTGCACTTTATTTACTTTTACCTTTTGTCACTTGCTACCAATTAACTTATCATAAAACTATCTGTTACCTATAATTTCAGTGCTTGCAGAGAATACCTTACTGAAAACCGCCTATCATTTCCTTCTGCTCCTCGTTGGGTTCGACACTCTTACTTACCCAAAGGACTACGATAGATCCCCTACACTTGTGGGTAATCATAACGCCTTAAGCAAGATGACATGATGTAGAGGGATAAACTCAAACATAGTGATATAAACCCCATCTTTTTATCCTCAATGGCAACAATACAATATGTGCCTTGATTCCCCTACTGCCACTCGGAAAGGACACTGCAAGATTGAACCCAAAGCCAAGCACTTCTCCCATTGCAAGAATTATAGATCTAGTAGGCCAAACCAAACCAATAATTCGAAGAGACTTGCACGAATATTATAATCATACATAAAGAGTTCATAAAAGAACCAAATATTTCTCATAGATAATCTTGATCATAAACCCACAATTCATCGGATCTCGACAAACACACCTCAAAAAGAGATTACATCGAATAGATCTCCTCGAAGACCAAGGAGAACTTGGTATTGAGATCCAAAGAGAGAGAGAATAAGCCATCTAGATACTAGCTATGCCACGAAGGTCTGTGGTAAACTACTCACAACTCATGGTGAGGCGATGATGATGATGTAGAAGCACTCCATGGAAGATCCCCCCTCCGGCGGAGCTCCGGAACAGGCCCCAAGATGGGATCCCACGGGAACAGAAGGTTGCAGCGGTGGAACTAGGGTTTTCTCTATTGTTCTGATGGTTTTGGGGTACGTAGATATATATAGGAAGAAGGAGGGCACCGGGGGCCAGACGTGGTGCCTACGAGGCAGGGGCGCGCCCTATAGCCAAAGCACATTACCATGCTGTTTTAATAGACTCTCAAAAGGATATAAGTGAAGAATTAGAGATCAACAATCTCTACAAAATATAATCACCACCGTGCTCTAAAAGATATAAGTGAAGCACTAGAGCAAAAACTATTCAACTCAAAAGATATAAGTGAAGCACATAGAGTGTTCTAATAATTCCTAGGCCATATTTAACTCTCTCAAATAGGTGTGTGCAGCAAGGATGATTGTGGCAATCTAACAAGCAAATACTAAAATAATACACGATGCTCCAAGTAAAACACATATCATGTGGTGAATAAAAATATAGCTCCGAGTATAGTTACCGATGGATGAAAACGAAAGAGGGGATGCCTTCCCGGGGCATCCCCAAGATTAGGCTTTTGGTTGTCCTTGAATTTTTCCTTGGGGTGCCTTGGGCATCCCCATGCTTAGGCTCTTGCCACTCTTTGTTTCATAGTCCATCAAAGCAATACTCAAAACTTGAAAACTTGAAAACTTCACAACACAAAACTTAGACAAAAATCTCGTGAGCTCCGTTAGTATAAGAAAACAAACCACTACTCAAAGGCAATTCTTTAATTAAGCACTAGTGATTCTTAGGAACTTCTTTATCCCTATTGATAATCAAAGTTTTGGGCAAGAAATCAAGAAATTCAATCATGTCAAAAGGTTCTCTTGCAAAAGTGAGAAAATTAGGATGAATACTTATAGATTTAAGATCTGCGATTCCTTTACTAAATGTTTCACCCTTATTCTTAGGAACATACATGAACTTAGACAATTTAGTGGTAGAAGGGTTTGAAGTAGTTTTTATGGCAGAAAGAGCAGAACCCACATTAGTAATAATATCCTCAAGCATGTTGATTCTAGTAGAATCCTGATTTATCTTTTCTTTAACTCTGGGTTCCTTTTCCTTAAGATTTTTCAGAACAACTTTTACCTTGGATCCATATTGGGTAATTTCATTATGGATTTTTCTATCCAAGTTTTCTACCAGTTCTACCGTAGCAACTTTGTTTTCAATGATGTCTAACCTTTGCATAACATGCTCCAAAGTTAAAATGGTCCCATTAACCATAAGAGGTGGTGAGCCAAATAATTCAGTCATTGCATTATAGGAATCAAAAGTATGGCTAGCCAAGAAATTCCCTCCGGTAATGGTATCTACAATAAATCTATTCCACGGAGTTATGCCAACATAAAAATTGCGAAGAAGCACGGAAGTGGAAAGCTTCCTAGTAGATTTATTTTGAGCATTGCAAATTCTATACCAGACATCTTTTAAGTTTTCTTCCTCCCTTTGTTTAAAATTGAGAACCTCACCCTCGGGAGTATTGATAATGATAGGCGTGTTAGACATGATGACAAGCAAGCGATCCAACACACAAGCAAACAATAAGCAAGCGAACGGTAAACACACGGCAAAAGAAGGGCAAATAAAACGGCAAGGGTGAAGTGGGGGAGAGGAAAACGAGAGGTAAAAAATGTAATGCGAAGGATAAGGGTTTGCGATAGGTACTTGGTATATGTCTTTTGCGTAAGCCTCCCTGGCAACGGCGCCAGAAATTCTTCTTGCTACTTCTCGAGCTTGCGTTATATTCCCTCGAAGAGGAAAGGGTGATGCAGCACAGTAGCGTAAGTATTTCCCTCAGTTTTTGAGAACCAAGGTATCAATCCAGTAGGAGATCACACGCGAGTCCCTCACACCTGCACAAACAAATAAGAACTTCGCAGCCAACGCGATAAGGGGTTGTCAATCCCTTTACGGTCACTTACGAAAGTGAGATCTGATAGAGATGATAGCTTGATATTTTTGGTATTTTTGGATATAAGAACAGAAAGTAAAAACGAAAAAGTAAAGTAGATTGTAGATTGATATGTTGATAATAGACCTGGGGGCCATAGTTTTCTCTATTGGCTTCTCTCATGATAGCGGTATTCTACGGCGGGTAAAAAATTACTGTCGAGCAATTGATAGAAAAGCGAATAATTATGAGTCTATCTAGGCATGATCAATATATATAGGCATCACGTCCGAGACAAGTAGACCGAAACGATTCTGCATCTACTACTATTACTCCACACATCGACCACTATCCAGCATGCATCTAGAGTATTAAGTTCATAAGAACAGAGTAACGCCTTAAGCAAGATGACATGATGTAGAGGGATAAACTCAAAAATAGTGATGTAAATCCCATATTTTTATCCTCGATGGCAACAATACAATACGTGCCTTGCTGCCCCTACTGTCACTGGGAAAGGACACTGCAAGATTGAACCCAAAGCCAAGCACTTTTCCCATTGCAAGAACTATAGATCTAGTAGGCCAAACCAAACCAATAATTTGAAGAGACTTGCAAGGATATTATAATCATACATAAAGAGTTTAGATAAGAACCAAATATTTCTCATAGACAATCTTGATCATAAACCCACAATTCATCGGATCTCGACAAACACACCGCAAAAAGAGATTACATCGAATAGATCTCCTTGAAGACCGAGGAAAACTTGGTATTGAGATACAAAGAGAGAGAAGAAGCCATCTAGATACTAGCTATGGACCCGAAGGTTTGTGGTAAACTACTCACAACTCATGGTGAGGCGATGATGATGATGTAGAAGCACTTCGTGCAAGATCCCCCCTCCGGCGGAGCTCCGAAACAGGCCCCAAGATGGGATCTCACGGGAACAGAAGGTTGCGGCGGTGGAACTAGGGTTTTCTCTGTTGTTATGATGGTTTTGGGGTACGTAGATATATATAGGAAGAAGGAGGGCACCGGGGGCCATACGTGGTGCCCACGAGGCTGGGGGCGCGCCCTATAGGGGGGCATGCCCCCACCCTCGGGGACGCCACGCTAGCCCTACTCCGTGGTTCTCAAGTCTCCCGTGCGTATTTTGCTCCAAAAATATCTCCCCCGAAGGTTTCATTCCGTTTGGACTCCGTTTGATATTCCTTTTCTGTAAAACCCTGAAATAGGCAAAAAAACAGCAATCTGGACTGGGTCTTTGGGTTAATAGGTTAGTCCCAAAAATAATATAAAAGTGTATAACAAAGCCCATTAAACATCCAAAACATCATAAATAATAGCATGGAACAATAAAAAATTATAGATACGTTGAAGACGTATCATTCAACTACATGTTGATTGGCAATCCGTAACCCAATTCTATTAGGGTAACACAATTACACCTCCTGATGGTACACTGAAGAGGGGTCAGAAGCACCCTAAGAAGAATGATACCAGTGGTGCTGCAAAGGCTGGGATTTTCTACGCGGTGTGGCTGGATCGCAGCTCTGCTATCCTCCTCATCCCCTGCTTTTCTGCTAAATGGCATTCCGGGAACTTTATTTAAGCATCATCATGACCTCAGGGAGGGTGATCTATTTTTGCCGCTTATGTTCATCCTAGCCATTGACCCACATCACAAATCGATTGCCAAATCAGCTAAATTGGACATTTTCGACTATGTGCCAGCCCTAATGTGAAGCTCCGCGTAAGCTTGTGCGTAGATCACTGTGATATTTGCAAACCCGATCAAAGAGGACATTGAATCTTTGGGGCAATTCCTGGACCTTTGGTAACGCAACTGTACTGAAGGTCAACTTGCGCAAGTCGCACTCCTACGAATCAGATGTGACAGCATCGATCTGGCCTAGGTGCTAAAAAAATTGGAGGCAGATGGCATGGTTTCCAATATCTTAGCTCAGCCTGCCGATGAGCATTACCAGACCTCGGCTAGTGCAGCTACAATTCATCCTTGATAGAATCAGGGTGAGGTTGTCGAGATGGAAAGGAAAACTTATGAACCAGCATTGCCACTACTTCGTCTAATTTGTGTCACTGAGCCCCTGCGTCGTCCATCTCCCCCTCCCCCCCCCC
>LR738714.1:649943731-649958333 GCA_902687465.1 Secale cereale | reverse complement strand
CCCCCCCCCCCCCCCCCCCCCCCCCCCCGCAGACGACTCGAACGGTGGCGCAGCCCCGCCCTCGCCGCTGACCGCAGCCGTCGGGGAAAAGCCCCTCACGGTGGTTGGCGGCGGGGCCCCTCTCTTGTTGGAAATATGCCCTAGAGGCAATAATAAATTGGTTATTATTATATTTCCTTGTTCATGATAATTGTTTATTATCCATGCTAGAATTGTATTGACAGGAAACTCAGATACATGTGTGGATACATAGACAAACACCATGTCCCTAGTGAGCCTCTAGATGACTAGCTCATTGATCAATAGATGGTTACGGTTTCCTGACCATGGACATTGGATGTCGTTGATAACGGGATCACATCATTAGGAGAATGATGTGATGGACAAGACTCAATCCTAAGCCTAGCACAGATCGTGTAGTTCGTATGCTAAAGCTTTTCTATATGTCAAGTATCTTTTCCTTAGACCATGAGACTGTGCAACTCCCGGATACCGTAGGAATGCTTTGGGTGTACCAAACGTCACAACGTAACTGGGTGGCTATAAAGGTGCACTACAAGTATCTCCGAAAGTGTTTGTTTGGTTGGCACGAATCGAGACTGGGATTTTTCACTCCGTATGACGGAGAGGTATCTCTGGGCCCACTCGGTAGGACATCATCATAATGTGCACAACGTGATCAAGGAGTTGATCACGGGATGATGTGTTACAGAACGATTAAGAGACTTGCCGGTAACGAGATTGAACGAGGTATCGGTATACCGACGATCGAATCTCGGGCAAGTACTATGCCGATAGACATAGGGAATTGTATACGGGATTGATTGAATCCTTGACATCGTGGTTCATCCGATGAGATCATCATGGATAATGTGGGAGCCAACATGGGTATCCAGATCCCGCTGTTGGTTATTGACCGGAGAGTTGTCTCGGCCATGTCTGCATGACTCCCGAGCCCGTAGGGTCTACACACTTAAGGTTCGATGATGCTAGGGTTATAGGGAAAGTATGTACGCGGTTACCAAATGTTGTTCGGAGTCCCGGATGAGATCTCGGACGTCACGAGGAGTTCCGGAATGGTCCGGAGGTAAAGATTTATATATGGGAAGTCCCATTTTGGTCACCGGAAAAGTTTCGGGAGCTATCGGTAGTGTACCGGGACCACCGGGAGGGTCCCGGGGGTCCACCGGGTGGGGCCACCGGCCCCAGAGGGCTGCGTGGGCCAAGTGTAGGTGGGGACCAGCCCCAGGTGGGCTGGTGCGCCCCCCCACCATGGCCCAAGGCGCCTCCAAGATGGGAAGGGGGCAAACCCTAGGGCAGATGGGCCCTAGGGCCCAATCTGGTGCGCCCCCTTCTACCTCTCCCCCTCTAGCCGCCACCCTCAGATGGGATCTGGGGTGGCCGCACCCCTAGGGGTGGGAAACCCTAGAGGGGGCGCAGCCCCTCCCTTCCCCTTATATATATGTGAGGTTTGGGGCTGCCCATAACACGGTTTTGACTTCTGTCGCTTGGCGCAGCCCTACCTCTCTCCCTCCTCGTCTCTCGCAGTGCTTGGCGAAGCCCTGCTGGAGTCCCGCGCTCCTCCACCACCACCACGCCGTCGTGCTGCTGTTGGATGGAGTCTTCCCCAACCTCTCCCTCTCTCCTTGCTGGATCAATGCGTGGGAGACGTCATCGGGCTGCACGTGTGTTGAACGCGGAGGCGCCGTTGTTCGGCGCTTAGATTGGAATCAACCACGATCTGAATCGCAGCGAGTACGACTCCTTCATCCGCGTTCTTGCAACGCTTCCGCATCGCGATCTACAAGGGTATGTAGATGCACTCCCTTCCCCCTTGTTGCTAGATTACTCCATAGATAGATCTTGGTGATGCGTAGGAAAAAATTTGATTTTCTGCTATGATCCCCAACAGTGGCATCATGAGCTAGGTCTATGCGTAGTATCTTGCACGAGTAGAACACAAAGTAGTTGTGGGCGTGGATTTGTCAATTTACTTGCCGTTACTAGTCTTATCTTGATTCGGCGGCATCGTGGTATGAAGCGGCCCGGACCGACCTTACACGTACTCTTACGTGAGACGGGTTCCACCGACTGACATGCACTAGTTGCATAAGGTGGCTAGTGGGTGTCTGTCTCGCCCACTTTAGTCGGATCGGATTCGATGAAAAGGGTCCTTATGAAGGGTAAATAGAAATTGGCATATCACGTTGTGGTTTTGGCGTAGGTAAGAAATGTTCTTGCTAGAAACCTATAGCAGCCATGTAAAAACTTGCAACAACAATTAGAGGACGTCTAACTTGTTCTTGCAGCATGTTCCGTGTGATGTGATATGGCCAAAAGGATGTGATGAATGATATATATGTGATGTATGAGATTGATCATGTTCTTGTAATAGGAATCACGACTTGCATGTCGATGAGAATGACAACCGACGGGAGCCATAGGAGTTGTCTTATTTATTGTATGACCTGCGTGTCACTGAATAACGCCATGTAATTACTTTACTTTATTGCTAAACGTTAGCCATAGTAGTAGAAGTAATGTTTGGCGAGACGACTTCATGAAGACACGATGATGGAGATCATGATGATGGAGATCATGGTGTCATGCCGGTGACGATGATGATCATGGAGCCCCGAAGATGAAGATCAAAGGAGCAAGATGATATTGGCCATATCATGTCACTATTTGATTGCATGTGATGTTTATCATGTTTTACATCTTATTTGCTTAGAACGACAGTAGTGAATAAGATGATCTCTCACTAAAATTTCAAGAATTGTGTTCCCCCTAACTATGCACCGTTGCTAAGGTTCGTTGTTCCGAAGCACCACGTGATGATCGGGTGCGATAGGTTCTAACGTTCGCATACAACGGGTGTAAGCCAGATTTACACACGCGATACACTTAGGGTTGACTTGACGAGCCTAGCATGTACAGACATGGCCTCGGAACACGGAAGACCGAAAGGTCGAACATGAGTCGTATAGAAGATACGATCAACATGAAGATGTTCGCCGTTGATGACTAGTCCGTCTCACGTGATGATCGGACACGGCCTAGTCGATTCGGATCATGTATCACTTAGATGACTAGAGAGATGTCTATCTGAGTGGGAGTTCATTAGATGAACTTAGTTGTCATGAACAATAGTTTAAGTTGTCTTCGCAAATTATGTTGTAGACCAATAACTGCGTTGTAGCTCCCTGTTTTAATACGATCCTAGAGAAAGACTAAGTTGAAAGATAATGTAAGCAATGATGCGGATTGGGTCCGTAGTCCGAGGAGTGTCCTCACTGCTACACAGAAAGCTTACGTCTTTGATGCACCACTCGATGTGCCAACCCCTACAACGTTGTCTGTGGATGTTGTGAACACCTGACGGACACTTCCTGGTGACTACTTGATAGTTTAGTGCACCATACTTTACGGCTTAGAATCGGGATTCCAATGACGTTTTGAACGCCATAGAGCATATGAGATGTTCTAAGAGCTGAAATAGGGATTTCAGGCTCATGCCCGTGTTGAGAGGTATGAGACCTCTGACAAGTTCTTTTGCCAAAAAGATGGAGGAGAATAGCTGAACTAGTGAGCATGTGCTCAGAGTGTCTGGGTGCTAAAATCACTTGAACCAAGTGGGAGTTAATCTTCGAGATGAGATAGTGGTTGACGGAATTCTCTAGACACTATCACCAAGCTACTAGAACTTCGTGATGAACTATGACATGCAAAGGATGGAGATGATCCCGGAGCTATTAGCGGTTCTTAAGACGGCAAAAGTAGAAATCAAGAAGGAGCATCAAGTGTTGATGGTTTAATAAGACCACTGGTTTCAAAAGGGCAAGGGCAAGAAGGGAAACTTCATGAATGGCAAACCAGTTGTCGCACTAATGAAGGAACCCAAGGTTGAACCCAAACCTTGAGACTAAGTGCTTCTATTGTAAGGGGAACGTCACATGGTAGCGGAACTACCCCAAATACATGGTAGATAAGAAAAGATGGCAACTTCAACAAAGTATATTTGATATACGTGTTATTGATGTGTACCTTACTAGTACTCCTTGTAGCACCTGGGTATTAGATACCGGTTCAGTTGCTATTATTAGTGACTTGAAGCAAAAGCTACGGACTGAACGAAGACTAGCTAAGGGCGAGGTGACGATGTGTGTTGGAAGTGTTTCCAAGGTTGATAAGATCACCATCGCACGCTCTCTCTACCTTCGGGATTAGTGTTGAACCTAGATAAATGTTATCAGGTGTCTACGTTGAGCATGAATATGATTAGATCATGTTCATTGCAATATGGTTATTCATTTAAGTTAGAGAATAATGGTTATTCTGTTTACATGAATAATACCTTTATGGTCATGCGCCCAATGGTTTATTGAATCTCGATCATAGTAATACACATGATAATAATATTAACGCCAAAAGATGTAGAGTTAATAATGATAGTACCACTTTCTTGTGGCATTGCGGCTTAGGTCATTTTGGCATAAAATGCATGAAGAAACTCCATGCTGATGGATGTTTTGGAGTCACTTGATTTTGAATCGCTTGACACATGCAAGCCATGCCTCATGGGCAGGATGACTAAGACACCGTTTTTAGGTACAATGAAACGGGCAAGTGACTTGTTGGAAATCATACATGCTGATGTATGTGATCCAATGAGAATTAAGGCGTGTGGTGGATATCGTTATTTTCTCATCTTCACTGATGATTTGAGTAGATATGGGTATATTTACTCAATGAAGCAAAAGTCTGAAACGTTTGAAAAGTGCAAGCAATTTCAGAGTGAAGTTAAGAATCATCATAACAAGAAGATCATGTTCCTACGATCTGATCAAGGGGAGATTTTCTGAATTATGAGTTTGGCAATCACTTAAGACATTGTGGAATTGTTTCGCAGTTGAAGCCACCTCGAACACCAAAACGTAATGGTGTGTCCGGACATCGTAATCGAACCTTATGAGATATGGTCCGATCTATGATGTCTCTTACCGATCTACCACTATCATTTTGAGGTTATGCATTAGAGACAGCTACATTCACTTTAGATAGGGCACCATCTAAGTCCGTTGAGATGACACCGTATGAACTATGGTTTGGCAAGAAACCAAAGTTGTCGTTTCTCAATGTTTGGGGCTGCGATGCTTATGGCTTCAGCCGGGAAAAGCTCGAACCCAAAGCGGACAAATACATCTTCATAGGATACCCAAAGGTAACAGTTGGGTATACCTCCTATCTCAGATCCAAGGGCAAAAATGTTTGTCGCTAAGAACGGGTCCTTTCTCGAGAAGGAGTTTCTCTCGAAAGAATTGAGTGGGAGGAAGATAGAACTTGATGAGGTTGTCGAACCCTCACTTCAACCAGAGAGTAGTGCAACACAAAAAGATGTTTCTGTGGAACCTGCGACTGTTGAAGAGGAAACTAATGACAGTGATCATAAAGCTTCGGATCAAGTTGCTATCGAACCTCGTAGGTCGACAAGGATATGTACTACTCCTGAGTGGTACGGTGATCCTGTCTAAGAAGTCATGTTGTTGGACAACAATGAACCTACGAACTATGGAGAAGCGATGGTGGGCCCGTATTCCGACAAATGGTTAGAAGCCGAGAAATCCGAGATAGGATCCACGTATCAAAACAAAGTATGGACTTTGGTGGACTTGCCCAATGATCGGCAGGCCATTGAGATAAATGGATCTTTAAGAAGAAGACAGACATGGACGGTAATGTCACCGTCTATGAAGCTCGACTTGTGGCAAAGAGTTTTTCACAAGTTCAAGGAGTTGACTACGATGAGATTTTCTCACCCGTAGCGATGCTTAAGTCCGTCGGAATCATGTTAGCATTAGCTGCATTTATGAAATCTGGCAAATGGATGACAAAACAAGTTTCCTTACCAGTTTTCGTAAGGAAAGGTTGTATGTGATACAATCAGAAAGGTTTTGCCGATCCTAAGGATGCTAAAAGGTATGCTAGCTCCAGCGATCCTTCCATGGACTGGAGCAAGCATCTCGGAGTCGGAATATACACTTTGATGGAGTGATCAAAGTTTTTGGGTATACAAAGTTTGTTAGAAACTTGTATTTACAATAAAGTGAGTGGGAGCACTACAACATTTCTGATAAGTATATGTGAATGGCATATTGTTGATCCGAAATGATGTAGAATTTCTGGAAAACATAAAGGGTTGTTTGAAAGGAGTTTTTCAAAGGAAGACCTGGATAAAGCTGCTTATATAATTGGGCATCAAGATCTATAGGGATACATCAAGACGCCCGATGATTCTTTCAAAAAGAACACACACCTTTGACATGATTTCGAAGGAGTTCAAAATAGGTCAGTCAAAGAAGGAGTTCTTAGCTGAGTTGTAAGGTGTGAAGTTGAGTAAGACTCAAAGCTTGACCATGGCAGATGAAAGAGGAAGGACGAAGGTCGTCCCCTATGGTTTTGTCATAGGCTCTATACAGTATGCCATGCTGAGTACCGCACCTAATGTGTTCCTTGCCACATATCTGGCAAGAGGGTACAAAGGTGATCCAGGAGTGGATCACTAGATAGTGGTCAAAATTATCCTTAGAGGAATAAGGAAATGTTTCTGGGTTATGGAGGTGATAAAGAGTTCGACGTAAAGAGTTACGTCGATGCAAGCTTAACACCTATCCGGATAACTCTGAGTGGAGATACCAGATACGTATAATGGAGCAACAGTTTGGAATATCTCCAAGTGGAACGTGGTAGCAGCATCTACGATATGACATAAAGTTTTGCGAAGTACATAGGGATCTGAATGTTGCAGACCCGTTGACTACAACCTCTCTCACAAGCATAACATGATCAAACCCAGAACTCATTGAGTGTTAATCACATATTGATGTGAATTAGATTACTAACTCTAGTAAACTCTTTGGATGTTGGTCACATGGCGATGTGACCTGTGAGTGTTAATCACATGGCGATGTGAACTAGATTATTGACTCTAGCACAAGTGGGAGACTATTGGAAATATGCCCTAGAGGCAATAATAAATTGGTTATTATTATATTTCCTTGTTCATGATAATTGTTTATTATCCATGCTAGAATTTTATTGACAGGAAACTCAGATACATGTGTGGATACATAGACAAACACCATGTCCCTAGTGAGCCTCTAGATGACTAGCTCGTTGATTAATAGATGGTTACGGTTTCCTGACCATGGACATTGGATGTCGTTGATAACGGGATCACATCATTAGGAGAATGATGTGATGGACAAGACCCAATCCTAAGCCTAGCACAGATCGTGTAGTTCGTATGCTAAAGCTTTTCTATATGTCAAGTATCTTTTCCTTAGACCATGAGATTGTGCAACTCCCGGATACCGTAGGAATGCTTTGGGTGTACCAAACATCACAACGTAACTGGGTGGCTATAAATGTGCACTACAGGTATCTCCGAAAGTGTCTGTTGGGTTGGCACGAATCGAGACTGGGATTTGTCACTCCGTATGACGGAGAGGTATCTCTGGGCCCACTCGGTAGGACATCATCATAATGTGCACAACGTGACCAAGGAGTTTATCACGGGATGATGTGTTACAGAACGAGTAAGAGACTTGCCGGTAACGAGATTGAACGAGGTATCGGTATACCGACGATCGAATCTCGAGCAAGTACTATGCCGATAGACAAAGGGAATTGTATACGGGATTGATTGAATCCTTGACATCGTGGTTCATCCGATGAGATCATCGTGGAGAATGTGGGAGCCAACATGGGTATCCAGATCCCGTTGTTGGTTATTGACCGGAGAGTTGTCTCGGCCATGTCTGCATGACTCCCGAGCCCGTAGGGTCTACACACTTAAGGTTCGATGATGCTAGGGTTATAGGGAAAGTATGTACATGGTTACCGAATGTTGTTCGGAGTCCCGGATGAGATCCCGTACGTCACGAGATGTTCCGGAATGGTCCGGAGGTAAAGATTTATATATGGGAAGTCCCGTTTTGGTCACCGGAAAAGTTTTGGGCGCTATCGGTAGTGTACCGGGACCACCGGGAGGTCCCGGGGGTCCACCTGGTGGGGCCACCGGCCCCAGAGGGCTGCGTGGGCCAAGTGTAGGTGGGGACCTGCCCCAGGTGGGCTGGTGCGCCCCCCCCCCCCCCCACCATGGCCCAACGCGCCTCCAAGAGGGGAAGGGGGCAAACCCTAGGGCAGATGGGCCCTAGGGCCCAATCTGGTGCGCCCCCTTCTCCCTCTCCCCCTCTGGCCGCCACCCTCAGATGGGATCTGGGGTGGCTGCACCCCTAGGGGTGGGAAACCCTAGAGGGGGCGCAGCCCCTCCCTTCCCCTTATATATATGTGAGGTTTGGGGCTGCCCATAACACGGTTTTGACCTCTGTCGCTTGGCGCAGCCCTACCTCTCTCCCTCCTCGTCTCTCGCAGTGCTTGGCGAAGCCCTGCTAGAGTCCCGCGCTCCTCCACCACCACCACGCCGTCGTGCTGCTGTTGGATGGAGTCTTCCCCAACCTCTCCCTCTCTCCTTGCTGGATCAAGGCGTGGGAGACGTCATCGGGTTGCACGTGTGTTGAACGCGGAGGCGCCGTTGTTCGGCGCTTAGATTGGAATCAACCCTGATCTGAATCGCAGCGAGTACGACTCCTTCATCCGCATTCTTGCAACGCTTCCGCATCGCGATCTACAAGGGTATGTAGATGCACTCCCTTCCCCCTTGTTGCTAGATTACTCCATAGATAGATCTTGGTGATGTGTAGGAAAAAATTTGATTTTCTGCTACGATCCCCAACATCTCTCTGCCGCTCGGGGTTGGTCGGTGCAGGGCAGCCTGTTCTGGTAGCGGCGCCGGGCGTATGCGGGGCTCGACGGCGGCGTGGGCGGCGACAGCGTGCCCGTGGTGGTAGCGATGGTTCAGATCTGGCCACGGGTTGCAGCGGGCGAATCTGGTGGATCCCATCTCTACGAGCTTTGGCTTGGCCTCCCTCTCCTCTCAGTCGGGGCCGGAGGCGGGCTGCAGCTGGTGGAGGTGGGGGTGTGCCGGCCAGATTTGACATGATATTTTCGGCAGGCAGCGCGGGTTGGGGCAGTGGCCGGGCGTGGCTATTTGCTTCGGCCGTCGGCGGCGGCGCGGGGAGGTCCGGGGTGGTGGCTTCCCGACGGCTAGATGGTGGCCAGGGGCTCTGTCCGCGGCGGCGCTTGGCTTCTCTGGTGTTGGTTCTTCTACGGCCGTGCCATTTCGACCTTCACTTCATCTCCTCGTCGTCCGGCTCTACTTGGATCGAATGGCTGGCTAGCCCCCAGCTCCGGTCCATCGCCCGTCTCGCGTCCGGTGCCGCGGGACCGAGCTCATCTCGCGCGGTGCTATAGGACGGGGTGATGGTGGCTAGTTTTGGCCGGCCTGTTAGGTCTCGGCACTGGGGCCGCTCAGGGGTGCAAAAGGGCGGGCCTTTCCACTCATCTCTTTGGTTGGGGTAGCGACGGGTCTCGGGTGAGGTGTTGTCTTGGTCATGGATGCCGGGGCGGCGGCCCTGGTGTTGGTAGCATGGTGCTCATTGGTAGAGCTCGTGGCTTGTTGCTGCCTGGCTGCCATGGCCGTGTGGGCGGTGCGGTGGACGGGGAGTGAGTGTTGGCTGGTGTGAAAACATGTCCTATCCTCGGATGGACCGGCGGCGGTGAAGCTCGTTCCCTTCTTGAAGGCATCATCGCGGCTCTCATTGCCCGTTGTGTTGCTCAAGGGGAAACTCTGACCCTCGGGTCGGGCGGCGGCGGCGCTCCGGTGTCATATCCTTCCTGAAGGCACCGCCTTGGACTCCATGGTTCGTCGTATGCGACTTCATATCTTCGTAGATAAGTGTGGTGTTGTTGTGCTTAGCGCCTATGTATCCTTCCTTGAGTGTGTGCGTGTGTGGTGGCGTGCGTTTGTACCATTGTGTTGATGATCGTTGCTTTATTTATAAAGCAGGGCGAAAGACTTTTTCAGTAAAGGAAAACTTACGTCCATGGTGGGCAAGAGAGTGCTAGTTCCATGCGTACTCAGCTATATCCCTAGTTTTGCTCTCATTGCACTGACTGCACCGAAGGGGCTGTTTCGTGACATTGACAAGGTGTGTTGTCTGTTCCTCTAAGCCCAAGATCAAGAACTCATTGGAGGTAGTTGCAAAGTGAAGTAGAAAAAGGCCTACTCTCTAATGGATGTCGGTGGTCTTGGGGTGCGATACATAGAGAAATTCAGTCGAGTATTAAGATTGAGATGGTTGTGGTTCTCATGGAAAAGTACTGACCGACCATGGGTGGGCTCACTGCTGCCTTGCAATCAAGCGGACAAGGACCTCTTTGCCAAGGAAACAATAGTATTCATTGGGGATGGGCACATTGCTACCTTCTGGAACTGCCCATGGATGCAAGGCACGACCCTTGTGTAATTATTCCCAACTATGTACAAGCAATCGTCACAGAAAAACAGGAAGGTGGCGGTTGCATTGCTGATAACACATCGGTTAAGGAGATGCTCCCTAGAAGTCAGATTGATCTCGCAGTTGAATTCCTTGCCCTTTGGAGAGCACTTTGATCGGCCAACATCACCCTATAACTCAGTATCCCAACCGACATCAGATGGAAACCTGAAATATGTGGAAAATATTCAGCAAAGAGAGCCTACAACCTTCAATTTGATGGAGCCACATAATCAAACTTCAGACACCTGATCTGGAAGGTTTGGACACCTGGCAATATCAAATTATTCTCTTGGCTACTACTGCAAGATGAGCTTTGGTGCAATGACAGGTGATGTCTACTACGCAACTTTATTATTGCAGACTCGTGTTGGGCCTCCAAATACAGAGTTTTGTAGGACAGTAGCAAATTTCCCTCAAGTGGATGGCCTATGGTTTATCAATCCATGGGAGGCATAGGATGAAGATGGCCTCTCTCAAACAACCTTGCAATCAAATAGAAAAAATCTCTTGTGTCCCCAACACACCCAATACAATAGCAAATTGTATAGGTGCACTAGTTTGGCGAAGAGATGGTGATACAAGTGTAGTATGGATAGTAGATAGAGGTTTTTGTAATTTCAAAATATAAAAAACAGAAAGGTAACAAATAGAGCACAAGCAGTATTGCAATGCTTAGAAACAAGGCCTATGATTCATACTTTCACTAGTGCAATCTCTCAACAGTGCTAACATAGTTGAATCATATAACACTCCCTCAATGTGAGACAAAGAGTCACTCCAAAGTACTTATCTAGCGAAGAACATAAGAAGAAATTGTTTGTAGGGTACGAAACCACCTCAAAATTACCCTTTCTAATCGATCTATTGAGCCATTCCTATAAGTGTCACAAACAACCCTAGAGTTCGTACTAAAATAACACCATATGATACACATCAACCAACTCTAATGTCACCTATATACTCCAATGTCACCACAAGTATCTGTGAGTAGATTATAAGATATGCATCAAACAACTTCAGGTTCATAATATTCAATCCAACACAAAGAACTTCAAAGAGTGCCCCAAGATTTCTACTGGAGAAAGTAGGACGAAAACGTGCATCAACCCCTATGCATAGATTACCCCAATGTCACCTAGGTAATCCATGAGTTGAGTGCCAAACGTACATGACGTGGATCAATATAATACCCCATTGTCACCAAGGGTGTTCATATCCAATACATACATCAAGTGTTCTCATATCCGTAAAAGTATTCAATCTAAGAATAGTGAAACCTCAAAGGTAAAAACTCAATTCAGCACAACAAAGATAGAGAGGGAGAAATATCATTTGATCCAACTATACTAACAAAGCTCGAAGTACATCAAGATTGTGCCCAATGAAGAACACGGGAGAGAGAGAGAGAGAGAGAGAGAGAGAGAGAGAGAGATCAAACACATAGATACTAGTACATACCCCTAGCCTCGAGGGTGAACTACTCCCTCCTCATCATGGTGGTCGTCGGGATGATGAAGATGGCCTTCGGTGCTGATTTCCACGGTAGTTCTGTTGAAAACAACGTCAGTCCGGGTTTGTTCCATCCAAATCATACTGAAACCATATAGAATTGTTGTAAGCATGGCATGAATACTTCATAAATTATAGATACGTTGAAGACATATCAGCATCTCCAAGCTTAATTCCTTCTCACCCTCGAGTAGGTAAATGATAAAAGAAATTATGAAGCGTGAATGCTAGCACAGTGTATAAGTTTCATCAATGATAGTTTCAATCACTTTTCCTGGCATCATAACAACAACTCTTTCTTGTAAAACTCATCATGATAAAGTAGCAATTAAAAACAGAATTTTTTGATGTGGAAGTCTACCTATCATATTTATCATGTACTCTTTCTTTTGTAGCATAGAAATTTGGACTTGAATGATTCAAAGCAATAGGCAATAATTTGACATGAAGGCATCAATACTCAAGCATACTAACAACAACCATGTCTTTCAAAATACCAATGCTAAAGAAGTTATCCCAAGACCATTATGCTCAATCATTGATCCATTCATGAAACACACTCAACATTAGCTACATCCAATGCACAAGTATGACAATAGTGCTCTCTAGTTGGTGCTTTTTAAGAGAAGATGGAGACTCGAAATAAAAATAAAAATTGCATAAAAGTAAAGATAGTCCCTTCGCAGAGGGAAGCAAAGATTTGCGGAGGTGCCAGAGCTCAAGGCTTAAATTAGAGGTAAAATTATTTTGAGAGGCATACATTTCATGTCAATGAAAACAACCGAGAATTCTCAATATCTTCCATGCTTGAAAAATTATAGGCGGTTCCCAAACAGAAAGTAAAGTTTATATCCTTTACGCCATTCTTTCACAATCCATGGCCAGCTGTATCCATGGGTGCCTTGCATACCAACACTTTGCAAGGAATTTATTATTGTCATCATATCATTTTTTTAATTTTGGTACTGGGCATGCCTATTATCTGCCACACTCTCATGCAATGACAAGTGAATAAACACTCATCGCGAGAATAAAATACCTAGAATGGAAAATATTGGCCACCCCCTGCCGCTTCATGAGCGGTACGGGCGCACAAAACAGAGACAAGTTTTGAAAAACTAGAGTTGGCACATGCAAATTTACTTGGAACGGCATGGAAATACTGCTTATAGGTAGATATGGTGGACACATTTTGCACAACTTTAGGTTTAAGGAGTTGGATGCACAAGCCGCATTCCTGCTTAGTGCCAATGAAGGCTAGCAAATAGATTGAGACACTAGTACAAAAAGGGTCTAATGAGAAGCACATTAGTCCCGGTTTGTAACAGAACCGGCACTAATGTGACCATTAGTGCCGGTTCAAACGGATAGGTGGGCGGAGATCATTAGTACCGGTTCGTGGGCAACCTCTAGTACCGGCTAATGCCACGAACCGATACTAATAAGGCTGTGTCGGGCTGTGGTCAGGCTGGAGCCCCACGAGAACCTTTAGTACCGGTTCATGGCATGAACCGGTACTAGAGTTTCTTAGTAAGTTGAATTTTTAGTCCCACCTCACGAAGAGAGAGGCACTAGGAGCGGTTTATAAGCCGTGAGCGCAGAGACAATGTGGGAGAGGCGTAATGCTAACCTGCACGTTGCTTAGCTTTAAGCCTTGAGGAATAGTGTAGATTGCACGGAACAATGTGCGGTGCTTTCTACACTATTCCAAAAGGATTGAAGCTAATTAACAAGCATTGCACCTTTTTTCTTTTTAATAACTTATTAAAGCTCTGGACTTCTTGCGTTACGGCAAAAAATCGATGCACTTCGTGTACAAAATGATCAATCTCTTTCGAGGTATCAGGGTTTAGGACGAAAACTCATATGTTACAAAGGCATTGCATTTTTTGTGAACTTATTTGATCTCCAGACTTGTTGTGTGTTCAAAATGCACCATTGAAATCCACATCATCAATTATCAACCCTTTCTGAATTCATTTGGTATTTTTCATTCATTTACTGATTTGTTTTGAGAGAGCTAAATGACTGTGAAATTAAAAAGCACTACAAAAAGAACTCTGAAAAGGTTGAAACTTGGCATGGTATCATCATTTCACCCACATGGCATGTGCAGAAAACTAGTGAGGGTCACGGCAAAAAATTCGATGCACTTCGTGTACAAAATGGACAATCTCTTTCGACGTATCAGGGTTTAGGACGAAAACTCATATGTTACAAAGGCCTTGCATTTTTTTTGAACTTATGTGAACTCCAACCTTGTTGTGTGTTCAAAATGCACCATTCAAATCCACATCATCAATTATCAACCCTTTCTGAATTCATTTGGTATTTTTCATTCATTTACTGATTTGTTTTGAGAGAGCTAAATGACCGTAAAATTGAAAAGCACTACAAAATGAACTCTCAAAAGGTTGAAACACGGCCTGGTATCATCATTTCACCCACATGGCATGTGCAAAAAACTAGAGAGGGTTACGGCAAAAAGTCGATGCACTTCGTGTACAAAATGGACAATCTCTTTCGAGGTATCAGGGTTTAGGACGAAAACTCATATGTTACAAAGGCATTGCATTTTTTTGAACTTGTTTGAACTCCAGACTTGTTGCGTGTTCAAAGGCACCATTCAA
>LR738714.1:649916296-649932541 GCA_902687465.1 Secale cereale | reverse complement strand
CTGAAAAGGTTGAAACTTGGCATGGTATCATCATTTCACCCACATGGCATGTGAAAAAAACTAGAGAGGGTCACGGCAAAAAAATTGATGCGCTTCGTGTACAAAATGGACAATCTCTTTCGAGGTATCAGGGTTTAGGACGAAACTCATATGTTACAAAGGCATTGCATATTTTTTAGAACTTATTTGAACTCCAGACTTGTTGTGTGTTCAAAATGCAACATTCAAATCCTCATCATCAATTATCAACCCTTTCTGAATTCATTTGGTATTTTTCATTCATTTACTGATTTGTTTTGAGAGAGCTAAATGACCGTGAAATTGAAAAGCACTACAAAATGAACTCTGAAAAGGTTGAAACTTGGCATGGTATCATCATTTCACCCACATGGAATGTTAAAAAAGCTAGAGAGGGTTACGGCAAAAATTTGATGCACTTCGTGTACAAAATGGACAATCTCTTTTGTGGTATCAGGGTTTAGGACGAAAACTCATATGTTACAAAGGCATTGCATTTCTTTGAACTTGTTTGAACTCCAGACTTGTTGTGTGTTCAAAATGCACAATTCATATCCACATCATCAATTATCAACCCTTTCTGATTTCATTTGGTATTTTTTATTCATTTACTGATTTGTTTTCAGAGAGCTAAATGACCGTGAAATTGAAAAGCAGTACAAAATGAACTCTGAAAAGGTTGAAACTTGGCATGGTATTATCATTTCACCCACATGGCATGTGCAAAAAAACTAGAATGGGTCACGGCAAAAAATTCGATGCACTACGTGTACAAAATGGACAATTTGTTTCGAGGTATAAGGGTATAGGACGAAAACTCATATGTTACAAAGACATTGCAATTTTTTGAACTTATTTGAACTCCAGACTTGTTGTGTGTTCAAAATGCACCGTTCAAATCCACATCATCAATTATCAACCCTTTCTGAATTCATTTGGTATTTTTCGTTCATTTACTGATTTGTTTTGAGAGAGCTAAATGACCGTGAAATTGAAAAGCACAACAAAATGAACTCTGAAAAGGTTGAAACTTGGCATGGTGTCATCATTTCACCCACATGGCATGTGCGAAAAAACTAGAGAGGGTCACGGCAAAAAATTCAATGCACTACGTGTACAAAATGGACAATCTCTTTCGAGGTATCAAGGTTTAGGACGAAAACTCATATGTTACAAAGGCATTGCATTTTTTTGAACTTATTTGAACTCCAGACTTGTTGTGTGTTCAAAATGCAACATTCAAATCCACATAATAAATTATCAACCCTTTCTGAATCATTTGGTATTTTTCATTCATTTACTGATTTGTTTTGAGAGAGCTAAACAACCGTGAAATTGAAAAGCACTACAAAATGAACTCTGAAAAGGTTGAAACTTGGCATGGTATCATCATTTCACCCACATGGAATGTGCAAGAAACTAGAGAGGGTTACGGCAAAAATTCGATGCACTTCGTATACAAAATGGACAATCTCTTTCGAGGTATTAGGGTTTAGGACGAAAACTCATATGTTACAAAGGCATTGCATTTTTTTGAACTCGTTTGAACTCCAGACTTGTTGTGTGTTCAAAATGCACAATTCAAATCCACATCATCAATTATCAACCCTTTCTGAATTCATTTGGTATTTTTCATTCATTTACTGATTTGTTTTGAGAGAGCTAAATGTCCGTGAAATTGAAAAACACTACAAAATTGTCGGTGTACTAAGGTAGGGGTACCTCAGTACCCCAACTTGTGCACGGGCAGTTGCAGCCTCCCGCGGCAAGGTTTACTGCGTGCTCGCCGGAGACCTCCCTGCCTCCTATTAAAACCATTCAAAAACAAAGTATACAAAACAGAAGATCGAGACCCCGGCAAGAGGAGCTTGCCGGGAAGGCCGTACCAGGCTCAAGACTGTTCCACTAACACAAGACCCTGGCAAGAGGAGCTTGCCAGGAAGATTAGAAGGCGTTGCCTCGGCGCTATGCGCGCCCCGGCAAGGGGCCCGGGGAGCGGCAAGTTCCCGGGCCCGGCAAGACCAAGGCCCCGGCAAGGTGCTTGCCGGGAAGACCACGCTGTGTGCCCGCGCTCCAGCTCATCGGCCCACGCGTCGCCCTGGGGTCTAACCAGGGACGCGTGGCGGATGGCTGTGTAGCCTGGGGTACACGGTGGCACACCACGGTGATAAATCCGTCGCCGTGGCGGACGGAGATGCTAAGGCGGGAGCTTTTGGGGTCGACGGTGACGGGCATTAAATGCCCTTGTCCCCCACTGTTAAAGTAGGTATAGACCACTGTTCTGTACTGTAGCTCCACTATTCCCGCACTGTTACAACTACCACCTCTTTTACATTTTTACCCCTTACTCCTACGTTGACACCTGTCGGTGACCCCTTTGCACTATAAAAGGAGGCCCATGCACAACGTGGAGGGGGTCCGAAACCTAGGTTACTCTCACGCACGGTGTAGCTGCTTCTTCAAGCTCCCGGGCACTCAACTCAATACACAACCAAGCAGGAGTAGGGTTTTACGCATCCGTGCGGCCCGAACCTGGGTAAAACTGCCCGCGCGTCTGCCTCGATCTGCTCTTTGTGCTCCCTCCGCCCTCGTACCGCACAGACAAGGGGCTCCGGTCCCATAGGTGTTCGTGGCGGACAGTTTCCCCCGACATCTTTGGCGCGCCAGGTAGGGGGCGTCGAGGTTGTGCGAACCTGATCCGGCGTTCGCGCGGGCGCATTCTCCATCAACCTCTCCAAGCTTCATCAACAACTTCATCAGCGACAACTCCATGGCCCCGAAGAAGAAGCCTTCGGAGGTCGGGGGCCCGTCTGCGTCTCATCCGCCGCCACCAGAGCCAACGGTGGGCGGGGGAGACGCCGTCGGAAGGGTGGTTGCCGGCGAGGATACTCACGGTGCCACCAGATCCAAGAACAAGACGGACGACCGGACCTCGGTCTCCGTGGACGCGCCGCGTCCATCGCAGCATACGACGACCCCGCAGCGCCATACCACGGGAGGTGGTATCCGCTTGCTGGGACAAGGCCATACTGGAGGTTCGCGGGACGCCCCGGACCCCCGTCCGGGCACAAGCAAAGCGAAGGCGCCGGCGCGGGACCCCGCTCCTTCTAACGTCGTTAGAAGTCCGAGCGTATCCCGCTCCTCGCACCGCTCGCCTGCGTTCCCCACTACTCCGGCAGAAGCGCTCGCAAGGGCGCAGCTGCTCCTCGATTTTCCTCCAGCGGCCGACAAGGCCGAGGAATGGAGGGCCACTATCCGGAGCCTGATAGACTTCGCCAACAACGACTCTCCGCAGCAGCCGTCGGCCTCACGGCCGCGGCAGGCTGAGAAGACGAAGGCTATCGGCGACAAGACCGCCGGGGGTGCGACAAGCGTGCACTCCCCGCCGCAGAAGCAGAAGACGCCGCCCCGCCGGAACAACCCCGACGACGGCTCCACAGCCTCGTCGGACCCGCGGGCCCGTCGGGACCAGCGCCAGGTCCTCGACGACCGGCGAGATGAAGACGCTCGGACCACGATCGAGCGCCGCCGAGAAGCTCGGCGACAATCCGACAAGAGAGCTGGGAACACTGTCGACGCACCCGCGCCCGGTGAACCAGGCGACTTGCCGTACGCGGCAGGCTGCCCTGCGTTCACCCGCGAGCTGCGGCGCGTCCAGTGGCCCAGCATGAAAAACTTTAAGCCCGACGTACCGGAGAAGTACGACGGCAAAACGCACCCCTCGGAGTTTCTCAGCGTCTACACTATAGCAGTGCAAGCTGCCGGGGGGCGCGACGAGAAGATCCTAGCCAACTACTTCCCGCTCGTGCTGAAGCCGAACGTCCGTTCGTGGCTCATGCACTTGCCGGAAGGCTCTATCTCTTCTTGGGCCGACCTCTGCCATCAGTTTGTTGGCGCCTTCACCGGCGGCCACAAACCCCATGGCCAGGAGAGCGATCTCCACATTTTGGCCCAGAAGGAAGGCGAACCCCTGCGCAAGTATATCCAACGTTTCAGCCGGGTACAGCACAACATCCCCGACGTTCACCCTGCTGCGGTTATCAGCGCGTTCCATCAGAACGTGCGTAACCGCCGCATGCGTGAGGAGATGGCGATGACCAAGATCAGGGACGTCAGCGAGCTCTACGCTCTTGCCGACAAGTGCGCCCGTGCAGAAGAGGGGAGGAAACTCCCCGGGGAGGATGCTGGCGCAGGGGGAAGCGACAGCGACGACGCCGCCCCGGCAAAGAAGAGCCGGCGGCGGAACAACAGGAAGAAGGGCAAGAAGGAAGTGCTTGCCGTCGAGAAGTCCGGCAAGGAGGGCCCCGCCAAGCAAGCGCAGGCCGGCGGCTCCGGCAAGGAGCCTGCCCCTGCGGCGGCGGCCGACAAGCCGGGTAGCTCCGACAAGCAATACTGTAAGATTCACCGCACCAAGGGTCACGACCTCTCCAACTGCAAGCGCGTCGAGTACCTCGTCGAGCAGCAAAAAGCTGAGTACGAAAGGCGCGACAAGGAGAAGGCCCAAGGTGGCGGGGAGGAGCCTAGCAAGAAGCGGCCGTTTAACGGCCGGGGAGGACGCCGCGGCAAGGCCAAGCAGCGGCAAGGAGATCGACCTCCCCGGGGCCGCGACAACGACGAAGACGACGATGAAGACATGGAGGACGACGAGAACAGCGAGCAGGAGTTCCAGAAGGCCACGGAGGTCCTGTGCGTCGACGGTGGCGCCTCCCTGCACACCTCCCACCGCCAGCTGAAACAGTGGGTGCGTGAGGTCAATGCAGCGGAGCCGCCCGTGGAGTCGCGCAGGCTCCTCAAGTGGTCCGGCACGCCCATCGTTTTTGATCTTGAGGATCACCCTGACCGCACCACTGCGGTCGGGTGCTTGCCGATGCTGGTCTCACCCACCATCCGCAACCTCAAGGTCACCAAAATGTTGGTTGACGGCGGGGCCGGGCTGAACTTGATCTCCTCTGCTGTGATCAAGAAACTCCAGATTCAGGACGGCGAGCTCGAAGAGACCGGTTCATTCCAAGGAATCAACCCGGGAAGGAGCAAGCCCAAGGGAAAGATTACTCTGCCGGTGACCTTTGGCGGGGAGCTCAACTTCAGGACTGAGCGCATCACTTTTGACGTTGCCGATATTCCATTGCCCTACAATGGAATACTCGGCCGTCCCGCCCTCGCCAAGTTCATGGCGGCTTCCCACTACGCCTACAACGTGCTGAAGATGCCGGGGCCGATAAGCGTCATCACTGTCCACAGCGACAAGAAAGATGCGCTTATTTGCGCCGACAAGATTTACCGGGATGCGGCAGCTGCGGCCGAGAAGGATACTCTTGCCGCTGAAGCTCCCGAGGGGAAGAAGACGAAGACCAAGTCCGGCAAATGCTCTGGGACCCGCTCCGGCAACCGCACCTCTTCGGAGTGCTGCGCTGCCGTCGAGGACGTTCCATCGAGCTCCACCGGCAAGAGCAAGAAAGGAATGGCTGCTCCTCCGGCGACCAAGAAGGTGTCCGCAAAGGAGGATGGCACTGGTGGTACCTTCACCATCAGCGCCACCCTTGACAGCAAATAGGAAAGCGCGCTCGTCGCCTTCCTGCGGGCGAATGTCGATGTGTTTGCTTGGCAACCATCTGACATCCCCGGTGTTCCCAGGAAGGTGATTGAGCACAAGCTTGCTGTCTGCCCTCATGCGCGGCCCATCAAGCAAAAAGTGAGGAAGCAAGCCGTGGAGCGCCAAGAGTTCATCAATGAGGAGATCAAGAAACTAGAGGCAGCAGGCCTAGTTAGAGGTGTGATCCATCCGACGTGGTTGGCAAACCCAGTCGTCGTGCGCAAGGCCAACGGGAAGTGGAGACTGTGTATAGACTTCACTGATGTCAATAAAGCATGTCCCAAGGATCCCTTCCCTTTGCCGCGCATTGACCAGATCGTTGACTCCACTGCCGGATGTGAGCTACTCTGTTTTCTTGATGCATACTCAGGCTATCACCAGATTTTCATGGCTAAGGAAGATGAAGAGAAGACTGCATTTATCACTCCATGTGGCACCTATTGCTTTATCCGCATGCCATTTGGACTGAAGAATGCAGGCTCAACTTTTGCAAGAGTAGTGTACACTGCTTTTGAGCCACAGATCCACAGGAACGTAGAAGCCTACATGGATGACATCGTGGTGAAGAGCAAGAGCAAAGAAACACTGATTCAAGACTTGGAAGAAACGTTTCAGAACCTGCGCAGGATACAACTCAAGCTGAACCCCGAGAAGTGCGTCTTTGGAGTTCCCTCCGGCAAGCTTCTCGGGTTCTTTGTATCACAGAGGGGGATTGAAGCCAACCCCGACAAGATCAAAGCCATCGAGCAGATAGAAGCTCCAAAGCGCGTCAAGGATGTCAGAAGGCTTGCAGGTTGCGTTGCTGCCCTCAGTAGGTTCATTTCAAAATCCGCAGAACGCGCCCTACCTTTCTTCAAAATCTTGAAGAAGGCAGGTCCCATGAAGTGGACTCCGGAAGCGGAGGCGGCGTTGCAGGATTTGAAACGGTACCTGTCCTCCACTCCTATACTTGTCGCACCTAAACCACAGGAAAAGTTGTTGCTATACTTAGCGGCAACCAACCAGGTGGTTAGTGCTGCGTTGGTAGCGGAGAGGGAGTCCGACGAGGAGCCAGCGTCACCGGCAAGCGAATCTAGCGACAAGCAGGGGGCTGTCCCGACAAGCTCTGGCCCCGACAAGGAAGACTCTGCGCAGGAACAAGGAGAGGTGCGGAAGAAGATGGTGCAGCGCCCAGTGTATTTTGTAAGTTCCCTTCTCCAGGGAGCTAGATCGAGGTACTCTGGTGTACAAAAATTGCTTTTCGGCCTCCTCATGGCTTCAAGAAAGCTGCGCCACTACTTCCAAGCCCATGAGATAACGGTGGTCACTCGCTTTCCATTGAAGAGGATATTGCACAATCCAGAGGCAACAGGCAGGATCGTCGAGTGGGCACTGGAGCTGTCAAGCTTCGGACTCAAATTTGAAAGTACTTCAACCATTCAGAGCCGAGCTTTGGCAGAGTTCATTGCTGAGTGGACCCCAACACCAGAAGAAGAAGTTCAAGAAACAAGCGTACCCGTGCAAGAAGCGACAAGTGAATGGGTAATGTATTTTGACGGTGCCTTCTCGCTGCAAGGCGCCGGTGCCGGCGTGGTACTCATCGCGCCCACCGGAGAGCACCTCAAATATGTTATCCAGATGCACTTTCCCAGGGAGCAAGCGACAAACAACACTGCAGAATATGAAGGCTTGCTTGCCGGCCTCAGGATTGCGGCCGAACTTGGGATCAGGAAGCTGATTGTACGGGGAGATTCTCAGTTGGTGGTCCGACAAGTTAACAAGAGCTACCAGAGCCCTTTGATGGAAGCATATGTCGATGAAGTGAGGAAGCTTGAAGAGCACTTTGAAGGTCTGCAGATGGAGCACGTCCCAAGAGCTCAAAATGAGATTGCAGACGGCCTTTCAAAGTGCGCCGCGATGAAGTTACCTGTGGAACCAGGGACCTTTTTGCTCAAGCTGACTCAGCCATCAGTTACACCATCAATTGGGCAGTCCAAGAAGAGAAAGTTGGTCTCCGGCGACTACTTGCCGGCGGGTCTTCCTGAACCCGCCGCCAAAGTTCCCAAGATCAACAACAACGCTGAGGAACAGTTTGCTCCTGCGAGCCCTCGGGCTTGTGCAGTTGAAGCAAGTGTTCCCGACAAGCTTCGCTCCGGCGAGCTTGCCGGGGGACCATCAGCTCCGACAGGACCAGAGGTCTTTGCCGTAGAAGCTGAGGTTCCCGCAGCGGCCCTCGAACCTTTAGTCCTTGCCGTCGAGCCTCGAGCTCCGGCGTGGGCACAGCAGATCGTCCGTTTTCTGCAAACTGGAGAACTTCCCGACGACCCTCAAGAGATAGAGAAGATAACCAGGCAATCAAGTATGTATCAGTTTGTGGATAACGAGCTGTACAGAAGAAGACTCAACGGTGTCAGGTTGAAGTGCATCTCCAGGGAAGATGGACAGAAGCTGTTAGCAGAAATACACGGAGGCATATGCGGCCACCACATTGGCGCAAGGGCGCTTGCCGGGAAAGCTTTCCGGCAAGGGTTCTTTTGGCAAGAAGCCCTCCAAGATGCAACTGCACTAGTAACCAAGTGTGAAGCGTGCCAGTTCCATGCGAAACAAATTCATCAGCCAGCTCAGGCTCTCCAAACAATCCCTTTGTCATGGCCCTTCTCGGTCTGGGGGCTCGATATCCTCGGCCCTTTCCCTCGCGCCGTCGGGGGCTTTGAGTACTTGTACGTTGCAATCGACAAGTTCACAAAGTGGCCAGAAGTGGAGCCAGTGAGAAAGGTGACAGCACAGTCAGCGGTCAGGTTCTTCAGGTCGATTGTTTGCCGTTTCGGGATCCCTAACAGGATCATCACCGACAACGGTACGCAATTCACTAGTCGCACCTTCATGCAGTACGTCCAAGACCTTGGCGCCAAGGTCTGTTTCGCTTCTGTTGCTCACCCGAGGAGCAACGGCCAAGCGGAGAGGGCAAATGCTGAAGTGCTGCGCGGACTCAAGACAAGGACCTTTGACAGGCTGCGCAAGTGCGGAAAGAATTGGATAGAGGAGCTCCCGGCGGCTCTTTGGTCAATCAGAACGACACCAAATCGAGCCACCGGGCAGACACCTTTTGCTCTAGTCTATGGAGCAGAAGCAGTTCTCCCCACGGAACTCGTATACGGATCTCCTCGAGTGCTCGCTTATGATGAGCTCGAGCAAGAGCAACTGCGGCAAGATGACGCATTGCTCCTTGAGGAGGGACGTCTCCAGGCTGCTGTACGAGCTGCTCGATACCAGCAGGCTTTGCGCCGCTACCATAGCCGCAAAGTCAAGGCCAGGAGTCTCGAGGAAGGCGACCTTGTTCTTCGGCGTGTTCAGTCCGCCAAGAATTCCAACAAGTTGACGCCGAAGTGGGAAGGCCCTTATCGGGTGAGACAAGTTACGAGGCCCGGCGCTGTCCGCCTCGAGACCGAAGAAGGCTTACCGGTGAGCAACTCCTGGAACATAGAGCATCTTCGCAAGTTTCACCCCTAAGGCGCGGTTGCCGTGATCCGTTCCGGCAACCAACTTTTGTACAAGCCTTGCCGCTGTTGCATGTAACCCTTTGTACAAAGCCGGGCGCAGACCCCGTGCATCAGTAAAGATTTCGTGTTTTCGCATCGATTGCCTTTTGCATGCTTCTCTTTGCTATTTGCATGTTTTATTTGGCATTTGATGCAACACTTAAACATTCGGTAAGCACTATTACGCCGAAAGGCAATATGCTTGTTTCCCTCCCCTTTTCCTTTTTCTCTTAAGCAGAAGGAACGTTCCTCGCGCACAAGTTTGCCGGGGGGGAAGGAGATGGAGGAGGAACTAAGTGCCGTTCAAGAAAGAAGAGCCTTACCGGAAAGCAAACAACATGAGCAAGCAGCATATGAAAGATAAGTTGTTAGAATTTGACCAGTTCAAATTTTAAATTTTGGTTGTCTTCCTTGAACGATCACACTTTGTATGGAAAACCTGTGCGCGAAGGAACCTACCCGTAGCTTGCCGCACCCTTATCTTGTTTTCGAGTCCACTCAACGATTTAAGTGAGCTGCGACAAGTGTCGCGCCCTTGCCTCGTTTCCGAGTATACTCAGCAAGCTAAGCGCGTTGCGACCTGCTGCGGCAAGGTTGCTTGCCGGCGAGGACCTTGGCCGGCAGGCCGCTCAGAGTCCAGCACTCAGCGCTCGCGGCAAGGGCCCCTTTCCGGCAAGCTCCCCGGGAGCGTAGGGTGAAGAACATACAAAGTCAAAGATTGGAACAAGGAAGATAACATTGCACTGATTGATTGAAGTAAAGCAAATATCTTACAAGGATAACTTGTCGCAATGGACTAATGAGTTCGTAACATAACGTGCAGCAACAAAAAGATAAAGATAAATGGGGCCCTAGTCTACGCGGTCGCCCTCCTTCCTGCCAAGCTTTGCCACCTTGGCGATGATATGGCCGACCTGCTCCTTCAGGGCCTCCGTGTCTGCATCTGCCGGCAAGCTGCAAAGAACGTTCCTGAGGTTGATCCCCGGGTTGCGGTACACGATCTTCGTCAAGACCCGCTCCAGAGTTCCCGCGCAGAGACGGCGCGACTCCTCGGCCAGCTGCGCGGGGATGCGGTTCCGGAGACCTGCAAGGGCCGGAGCGACGCCTCTGAAGAAGAGGCTGAGCTTGGCGCTGTGCGGGAGATCTGGATCCGGCGAGTAGATAAGATGTTCGACCTTCAAAGCAAGCAACTCCTGGTCAATGTTGGACGCAGAAGAAACCAGCTCTTCGGTCCACACCTCGATAGTCTGCCGGAAGAGCTCGGAGGCCTTGTTGACGTTCTCCATCAAGGTTCGCTCCTTGCGGAGCTCCTCCTTCAGCTTGGTCTCCTGGGCCCGGGCAGCATCAAGCGATTCCTTCAGGGTGGTGACCTTCAGCTCCAAGTCTTCAATGGAATCCTTGGCGGCCTTCAGCTCGTCACCCCTCTGGGACAAACTCACCTGGAGCTCTGAGTTGGTGTGAGCATCCTTCTCGCGCTCCAGGATGAGCGCGGCAACCTTCTCGGCGCTCACCTTCATCGCCTTCTCCAGTTGTTCAACCTTGGCGGCGAGCTCTTTCTTGGCGTCCTCCGCGGCAGCCGCGGCGGCCTTCGCCTCTTTCAGCTCCCCGCCAAGGGCAGCCTCGCGAGCGGCAAGGTCTTCTTCATGAGAATCCAGATCCACCTTCCGCTGCGCGAGCTCTCCCTCTCGCCGGGACATCTCCACCCCGGCGAGGCGCTGCTGTTCGTCGGCTTCGGCCCTCTCAAGTACCCACTCTTGATACTCGCCGGCGAGACGCTCTCGCTCCTCTGCCACCTGGCGGAGGGCAGCCTGGTTGGCGGCGCTGAGCTCCGCCGCGCGCTTCTCCATCTCTGCCGCAGCCTTGGCGGCAAGAGCCTCCCGGGAAGCGAGCTTTGCTTGCCTGGCCCGGTAAAGGGCCAGGAGTTGATGAAGCAATCGCTCCTCCTCGGGCCCCTCACCTCCACCGGGCGCCTGGACTATCTTCAGGCCTGCGGAGGCGAGGACCTCTCCGTCGAACGCCTCGCCCTCCGCAGGAGCTCGCGACGAAGACCCCCACGGCATCTGGATGAAGACGCCATTGGGGGCCTCGAGATAAAACCTTTGCTCCTCGCCGGCGGAGGGACCGGTGGCCGGCGCAGCATCCGATGCTCCCGCCACCTCCGGGTCGGCGGTGCGGCCACCGTCCCCCTCCCCGGCCGCTGCATCCGCAGCCGGAGCAGTCTCTTGCGCGGCCGGCTCGGCGGCCTCGCCCACCTCCTCGACGACTGGAGCGTCGCCGCCACCGCCCTGCGCGTCCTCCTCCTCGAGGATGATTACCTCCGTCTCCATAGGCGCAGGAGGAGGAAGATCTAGAAAGAAGAAGAAAACAAAGAAATTCAAGACTCAAGCAAATATCCAAAAAAGACAAGCCAAGAAGACAAGTTATAAAGGTTACCTTGGCGGACGTCCTCAGCGGCGGGCTCCCTCGCCGGGGAGCTCGGCCTCGTCGGGGTAGTCGCCCTCGCCGGGGAATTCGGCCTCGGCGGGGTGGCCGCCCTCGCCGGGCTGCTCGTCCTTGGCGGGGTACTCTGCCTTGGCGGAGTACCCGCCCTTGACGGAGCACTCTCCCTTGCCGGAGAGTCCTGCCTTGGCGGGGAGGGCGGTGCCTGCAGCTCCTCGGCGGTAGTCTCCGGGCGCTCTTCCCGCTGCGGCTCCTCCTCTGCACGGAACAAGACAAGAGATATCAAAATATGAAGATAAAGTCAAAAGCCTCAGACGTACCCCGACAAGCAAAAAGAAAGAACCCCAGACTTACGCTGGGGGCTGCGCTGCGGGCTGCGCTGGGGGCTGCTCATCGGAGCAGTGCCAGAGTCCGGCAGGCTCGGCTCCGGCGCGCCCTCCGCTGCCGCCGCTGCCGAGTCCTCCGCGACCTCAGCCTCGGGCGCCTTGGCCTTCTTCGCGGCGCGATGGGCCAGGGTCCTGAAACCAGATCAGAAGACAGAGTTAGCATCAACAGAAGCTCAAGACGAAAATTAAGAAGATGAAGAATCTCGGATCCTTACTCCTGGTCCTCCTCGTCGTCCTCGCTCAGGGCGGAGAAGTCGTACTCCACCGTGGGCGCGTCGACGCGAGGGGCGGGAGGCGAGGACTCCCTCGCGCGCTTGGTACTCGCCGGGGCTGGGGGCTGCGAAGACCCAGCCCCTGTGGCTGCCGGCGCCCGGGGGACGGGCGGAGCCGTTGCTCCGCTCCGAGAAGACCCCTGCCGGCTCGCTGCCGGCCTGCGGGGCGCCTCCGTCGTGGTCCGCGCCCGGCCCGCCTCTGCTGCGGCTGGTGCGCCGGACGGCTTTGGCGCGGCTCGACTCCCCCGGGGAGCCGCCCGCCGAGGTGGCTGTTGCCGGGGCGCCTGTGCCCTTTCCCCCGTCGCCGCCTTGCGGAGACGCTTTGCCGGGGACTCCTTCGGGCTTGCCGGGGGCGGGGAGCTCTCCGACGAGGAGAGGTCGTCGGCGTACAACTCTGTCGATCCGCCGGAGTCTTCGGCCTCCTCCTCCTCCTCCTCCTCTGCCTCGGCCGGCTCGCTGGGCCCAGCATCCAGCGATGCGGCCCTCTTCCCCTTGGCGCCTCCGCCCCTCGCGGCGCCTCTGCTTCCTCCGGCGGTTCCCTCCTTTGTCGCGGCCTCCGTCGCGATCCCATGGATCCCGGAGTGCCTCAACGAGGGGACCCCGGCGAGCGCGTCGGGTGGGAGGTTCAGCAACCGACGGATCTCCGCCTCTTCCGCCTGGGTGGACGCCTCCTCGGCCTCCGCCTCCTCCGGCGAGAATCCGAAGACTCCTGCCGCCGCGGCTGCGGCGGCCTCCTCAGCCCGAGAAGCTATGTAGGCGATTTCCTGCTCGGTGGTGTCCCGCGTATGCAGCTTGAGGTCCTCCTTGTTGCTCGCCACCTCGACGAGGTTGTCGTAGAAAGTGAGGACGTCGATTGGCTTCGGGGGGATCCACGAGCGGTCCAGGCCATGCGAGTCGCACATCGGCATCATGGCCAGGATTCGGTCCCTCGCGGCGTTGTTGCAGAGCGGCACCACTTCCCGGGGAGTCCTGAACCACTCGGGGTGCGCCGGGTCGTACTTGAAGAGCTCTCGTACCATCCCACGCAGCTCCAGAGTGGTGAAGTTAAAATTAAGTCCAGGGCGCAGCCGCATGATGTCTGCCGGGCCGCCGTACAACCAGGCCGGCCTCTTCCGGTCCTGGAGAGGGGCGATGCGCCGGCGGAGGAAATCTGCGCCCACCTCGGCAACTGACAGCCGGGCCAGCCGAAGACGGAGGATCCGGACAAGCGCGATGTCGAGCTTGACGTCGTCGGAGTCTAGTTCGCTCCAATCTCTGCCGCGCGCGATAGGCGTTGTGCGCGGCGCAGTAAAGGCTTGCGGCTGGTCCTCTACAATCCAACACCACTCAGCTCGCCATTCCTCCCACTTGCCGCGGAGCTCCCCCGGCAAGTACGACCCCTTCTTCCCGAGACGGAAGACCCAAGAAATACATCCGGAGAGAGGGGCATCTGCCTCGGCTCTAGGGGTGAAAAAGTGTCTAAAGAGGGCTACGTTGGGGTGGACTCCTATGAAGTTTTCGCACATATGTGCGAAAACGGCCATGGTGAGGATGGCGTTGGGGGTGAAATCAAGCAGATGGAAGCCATACGTATTCATGATATCACAGAAGAAGTTCGAAAATGGAGGGCAGAGACCACAGTGGAAAAAGGGAGCAAAGAAGTAATACCCGCCGGGATAGTGGTCCTTGGCGGCGGCCGGGTATGCTCGGGTGCGGGGATGCGCATCGGTGCGCTTGGACCAGAACAAGTAGTACTTGTTCCAGAGTTCTTCCACACCGAGCTTCGGCGAGAAGACGACGTTCCGCTTCCGGTAAGCGATGAGCTTGGCTGCTTGCTCGGATTTCTCCTTCTTGGACTTCTCCGCTTTCCCCTTGTCGCTCTTTGGGGCCATGGCGGATGCGGCGGAAGGAAGGGGACGAAGAGCTAGGCGGCGGCGGAGCTGTGGAGGCGGAGCGCAAGAAGGAATCTTTTTGCGGGAAGAAGACGACGTAATGAGAGCACAGGGAGGGGAACCGCGCCCGCTGCCTCTGCTTTTATGGGGGAGTGGGGGGCGTTTCCCCCTTTCCATTAAGAGATCGTGGGCACGTCCCATCCCACGGCGCCGCAATCGACGCGTGCCGTTACCGTGGGGTGCGGCGGATATGGAAGTGGATTCGGCGCGCCGCGGGCCGCGGGTGCCCGTGCACTGTTTTGGGCCTGGCCCAACAGCGCTCGGCACCGTGTGTGGCCCAGGCCCGGGGGCTCCTGTCGGTGTACTAAGGTAGGGGTACCTCAGTACCCCAACTTGTGCACGGGCAGTTGCAGCCTCCCGCGGCAAGGTTTACTGCGTGCTCGCCGGAGACCTCCCTGCCTCCTATTAAAACCATTCAAAAACAAAGTATACAAAACAGAAGATCGAGACCCCGGCAAGAGGAGCTTGCCGGGAAGGCCGTACCAGGCTCAAGACTGTTCCACTAACACAAGACCCTGGCAAGAGGAGCTTGCCAGGAAGATTAGAAGGCGTTGCCTCGGCGCTATGCGCGCCCCGGCAAGGGGCCCGGGGAGCGGCAAGTTCCCGGGCCCGGCAAGACCAAGGCCCCGGCAAGGTGCTTGCCGGGAAGACCACGCTGTGTGCCCGCGCTCCAGCTCATCGGCCCACGCGTCGCCCTGGGGTCTAACCAGGGACGCGTGGCGGATGGCTGTGCAGCCTGGGGTACACGGTGGCACACCACGGTGATAAATCCGTCGCCGTGGCGGACGGAGATGCTAAGGCGGGAGCTTTTGGGGTCGACGGTGACGGGCATTAAATGCCCTTGTCCCCCACTGTTAAAGTAGGTATAGACCATTGTTCTGTACTGTAGCTCCACTATTCCCGCACTGTTACAACTACCACCTCTTTTACATTTTTACCCCTTACTCCTACGTTGACACCTGTCGGTGACCCCTTTGCACTATAAAAGGAGGCCCATGCACAACGTGGAGGGGGTCCGAAACCTAGGTTACTCTCACGCACGGTGTAGCTGCTTCTTCAAGCTCCCGGGCACTCAACTCAATACACAACCAAGCAGGAGTAGGGTTTTACGCATCCGTGCGGCCCGAACCTGGGTAAAACTGCCCGCGCGTCTGCCTCGATCTGCTCTTTGTGCTCCCTCCGCCCTCGTACCGCACAGACAAGGGGCTCCGGTCCCATAGGTGTTCGTGGCGGACAGTTTCCCCCGACAAAAATGAACTCTGAAAAGGTTGAAACATGGCATGGTATCATCATTTAACCCACATGGCATGTGCAAAAAAACTAGAGAGGGTCACGGCAAAAAATTCAATGCACTACGTGTACAAAATGGACAATCTCTTTAGAGGCATCAGGGTTTAGGACGAAAACTCATATGTTACAAAGACATTGCAATTTTTGGAACTTATTTGAACTCCAGACTTGTTGTGTGTTCAAAATGCTCCATTCAAATCCACATCATCAATTATCAACCCTTTCTAAATTCATTTGGTATTTTTCATTCATTTACTAATTTGTTTTGAGAGAGCTAAATGAACGTAAAATTGAAAAGCACTACAAAATGAACTCTGCAAAGGTTGAAACTTGGCATGGTATCATCATTTCACCCACATGGCATCTGCAAAAAACTAGAGAGGGATACGGCAAAAATTCGATGCACTTCGTGTACAAAATGGACAATCTCTTTCGAGGTATCAGGGTTTAGGACGAAAACTCATATGTTACAAAGGCATTGCATTTTTTTGAACTTGTTTGAACTCCAGACTTGTTGTGTGTTCAAAATGCAACATTCAAATCCACATCATCAATTATCAACCCTTTCTGAATTCATTTGGTATTTTTCATTCATTTACTGATTTGTTTTCAGAGAGCTAATTGACCATTAAATTGAAAAGCACTACAAAATGAACTCTGAAAAGGTTGAAACTTGGCATGGTATCATCATTTCACCCACATGGCATGTGCAAAAAAACTAGAATGGGTCACGGCAAAAAATTCGGTGCACTACGTGTACAAAATGGACAATTTGTTTCGAGGTATAAGGGTTTAGGA
>LR738714.1:649881072-649915326 GCA_902687465.1 Secale cereale | reverse complement strand
CATCAATTATCAACCCTTTCTGAAATCATTTGGTATTTTTCATTCATTTACTTATTTGTTTTGAGAGAGCTAAATGAATGTGAAATTGAAAAGCACTACAAAATGAACTCTGAAAAGGTTGAAACTTGGCATGGTATCATCATTTGACCCAAATGGCATGTGCAAAGAAGTAGTGAGGGTTACGGCAAAAATTCGATGTACTTCGTGTACAAAATGGACAATCTCTTTCGTGGTATGAGGGTTTAGGACGAAAACTCATATGTTACAAAGGCATTGCATTTTTTTGAACTTATTTGAACTCCAGACTTGTTGTGTGTTCAAAATGCACCATTCAAATCCACATCATCAATTATGAACCCTTTCTGAATTAATTTGGTATTTTTCATTCATTTACTGATTTGTTTTGAGAGAGCTAAATGGCCGTGAAATTGAAAAGCACTACAAAATGAACTCTGAAAAGGTTGAAACTTGGCATGGTATCATCATTTCACCCACATGGCATGTGCAAAAAAACTAGAGAGGGTCACGGCAAAAAATTCGATGCACTTCGTGTACAAAATGGACAATCTCTTTTGAGTTTTCACGGTTTAGGACGAAAACTCATATGTTACAAAGGCATTGCATTTTTTTGAACTTATTTGAACTCTGGACTTGTTGTGTGTTCAGAATGCACCATTCAAATCCACATCATCAATTATCAACCCTTTCTGAATTCATTTGGTATTTTTCATTCATTTACTGATTTGTTTTGAGAGAACTAAATGACCGTTAAATTGAAAAGCACTACAAAATGAACTCTGAAAAGGTTGAAACTTGGCATGGTATCATCATTTCACCGACATGGCATGTGCAAAAAACTAGTGAGGGTTACGGCAAAAATTCGATGTACTTCGTGTACAAAATGGACAATCTCTTTCGTGGTATCAGGGTTTAGGATGAAAACTCATATGTTACAAAGGCATTGCATTTTTTTGAACTTATTTGAACTCCAGACTTGTTGTCTGTTCAAAATGCACCATTCAAATCCACATCATCAATTATCAACCATTTCTGAAATCATTTGGTATTTTTCATTCATTTACTGATTAGTTTTGAGAGAGCTAAATGACCATCAAATTGAAAAGCACTACAAAATGAACTCTGAAAAGGTTAAAACTTGGCATGGTATCATCATTTCACCCACATGGCATGTGCAAAAAACTAGAGAGGGTTACGGCAAAAATTCGATGCACTTCGTGTACAAAATGGACAGTCTCTTTCGAGGTATCAGGGTTTAGGACGAAAACTCATGTGTTACAAAGGCATTGCATTTTTTTGAACTTATTTGAACTCCGGACTTGTTGTGTGTTCAAAATGCACCATTCAAATCCAAATCATCAATTATCAACCCTTTCTGAATTCATTTTATATTTTTCATTCATTTACGGATTTGTTTTTTGAGAGCTAAATGAAATATAAAATGCTAGTTAGATAATTTTAGATATAGAAATATTAGTTATATATCAAATTTAAGATATAGAAATGTTAGATATAAATTTTAGATATATTTGCGGCAATGTTAGATAGATAAATTTTAGATATAGAAATGTTAGTTAAATATAAAATGAAATACCATATAAAAAATTGTTTGCGCGATACCAGGTGGCCTTGCAAGGCCCTGGGCTTGTATTTGTAGACCCATAAAGGCCCAGCAGACTCACAGGGCAGTGCGACATAGTTAGGCAAGAAGCCTGCAGTAGAGAGGAGCTCGAAGGAGCAGCCGCGGCGGGGTTTATAAACCAGTGCGGCTGCCCTTCGCTCGGCGAGGTGGGACTAAACAATGTCACAGAGCAGCTCTGCAAGCGGCCTTTAGTACCAGTTCGTGTCTCCAACCGGTACTAAAGGTCTACCCTTTAGTACCAGTTGGAGCCACCAACCGGCACTAAAGCCTGAATTTCCCACCGCTTCGCCTGGCCAAAATTGGCATTTAGTACCGGTTGGTGGCTCCAACCGGTACTAAAAACCTCTCCTATATAAACAGCACTGTCAAGAAATTCAGTTTCTTCTCCCAGTCGCTCGTTCCTCACGCGTCGCTGCCGCCCCCTACTCGTCCCGCGTCGTCGCCGTCCACGTCACCGTCGCCATCGCCGCCCCCGTCGCCGTTGCCCCCGGCCCCGTCGCCGCCCCCGTCGCCGTCGCCGCGCTGTGAGCCCCATGCCGCCCCCCTACACACACAAACATATTATATTTAGATTTTTGTTTTTTTTATATATTTTTAGTTATACAAATGTTAGATGAATTATAAAAATGTTACTTAGTTATATAAATGTACTTATTTAGTAAGAACTAGTTTATTTTTAGTATGAACTAGTTTATTTTTAGTAAGAACTAGTTCATTATTATTTATATTAAGTGCTTATTAGTTGAACTAGTTAGTTGAATTAATAGACATAGTTTATTCTTTTATATAGTTCAAGCAATATTCCTGCATCGACGTCGACGATGCCTATCCCGCATCATCATCGTCGAGTCAGAAGAGGCCTGCTTGATCGGAGCGGTCATATGTTCGGGACTCGGCTCCGCCGGGCTGGTACTGGGAGGTGCTTCCTTTCGGGGGGCGCAGCTTGGTGAGGAGCCAGCCCGTTGCTAACCCGAACCTTCTCTGGTGGCGGGCGCGTGGGCCAGTGATGGTGCGGAGGCTTGAGGACCCCGCGGAGGTTGTACGTCACCATGTTAGCGAGGAGGATGAGCACGTCCGTCGCTACATGGTTGCGTTGGAGGGCAGGTTCGACAATACCTGGCATGTTCTTCAGGGATCTCACTTGAGCTATGATCCTGTGATGGTTCCTTCTCTTTGGGTGTCCACCTCCCGCGCCGATACCCGTCGTTTGCTAGGGTTTTAGCTTTATTAATTAGTGATGTTATATGTATGATACTATATTCGAGATGTATTAGTGATAATATTTCGATGATGTACGGACGCAATAGATGATTTAATTAGTTTTGCCTATTAGTGGTTTTAGCTTGTATTGATTAATTGAACTAGTTGATTGAATTAATTGAACTAGTAAGTGTTTAGCAACCTATGTTTCACCTATGAACATAGGAAATGTCCTCTGACGATGAAAACCATTTCGTTATGTGCGAACACTGCAAAGACCAGCGCGGTCTGTGCGATAGAAATTTCCTAGTTGATGATAGGCGCTTCAGCATCAAGCTGGATGAGACCTTCGACGTGGATACAGTAAGTCGCAAGGACAAGTCTTTTTTTGTAATTTTAAATTCTCACTATTTGCTAGAACTTATAATTTTAAATTTTCACTATTCTCTACTAGAGTATCCCCTGCCATGCAAGAATTTTTGTCTTGGATAAGATAGGTTTCAGCCCTAACAAAACTATGGAGGTAAAGAGAGTTTATTTGAAGACCGCGCATGGTTATACCTTCGACGTCAAATTATACAATGCAGACACGTACACCTATTTTGAATGCAAAACTTGGCAAGCACTATGCAAGGCTTATGCATTTGAGCCTGATATGCTTATCACCTTTGATATTCGTCCGGAAGATGATATTGAAGGTAATAGAGACATTTGGGTCGATGTGCAGACACATCTCCAGTTCTACCATTATGTGAGTTTCCCAAACATATGTATGTCTTTGATATTGTATTCATAAATAGCTGACAACTAATTTATATTGACAGCTTATTTCCATTCAAGCAAACATGTCCAGCGCTTGGTAGGTAGGACCGTCCACTGTCCCGGGGATGAACTAAAATATGAGGAGATAAGTCATTATGTTTCATCGCTTAAAGATCTTGATGCTGTCAAGAGAAATTATTTTACTAAATTTGAAAATCTTAGTACTCAAAACATGCGACCAATAGTGCTCGTATTGAACTACGGTCACATCTATTTACGCAAGATGGTAATATTTTTACTATTTTTCCTTAGTGCATCTTTTGCATACATTATTTTTCAAGCTAAACTTCTTTGCTAAGTATGTTACTATATGATGTTCTTTAACAGGGACTCCCGATGACAGTTGTGCCTCAGTGGATCGGTAATAAAGGTCGCTTGTCAATTGTTAGCTTATGGCCAAGATATCCTACATTGCAGATGAGTGCATTCAGGATTTCTGGCACCGAACAATGCTTAATAGTGCAAGACTGGAGCAAAATTCTGAACGATCACAGAGAAGTACTAGGGGGCAGCAATTAGAAGCGTAGCCCACGATTAGGAGACAAGTTCATATACATGCTCCAATATGATGAATCAGGAGAGCTACACATGTTTTATGCTATTTTACCTGAGAGAGATCAGCAGGAGCGATTATATAGCTAGTTCATGCTCTTAGTACTTGCATCTCATGTCGTATTCTTCGTCCTGAACTTATAATCTCAAAATGATTTCCCTTGGGGGTCTTATATATGAACGCTTAATTATAATCTCATGACCATGTTGAACTCGATGATATCTTTGTTTCTGGTTCAAGCGAAGCTAGAGTTGGCGGTGACTAGATAGCGGTAATGATCGACTATGATGATTAGATAGTAGTATAATGACTACTATGATTTTCATTACCTAGCTATATATATAGTACTATTGTTGATGATGATATGATGCAGGAGTTTTTATATTAATATGATGATGATGATGAGTTCGTATATCATTTATGAAAGAAACCGCATATTATAATGAGTTTTTAAATCACTAGGGGTATCGCGGATTAGCTACTTAATTTGAAGTGGACGATATGAATCGTCCTAGTGATCAAGTATATTACTTGATCACTTAGGACGATCCATATCCACTTCAAACTAGCTAATCCCCGGTACTTTTACATTGTGATTTAACAACTCATTATAATGTAAGAACAATCTCTAAATTAAATTGATAACACAAAATTAAAGGGAAAAAAGCCAAAACCACCTACACCATTTAGTACTGGTTGGTGATACCAACTTGTACTAAAGGTATCCTCTACCCCGCCGCTGGCTCGTGCCACCTGGTGGCCTTTTAGTTGCGGTTCGTGCTGAACCGGTACTAAAGGGGGGGGGGCTTTAGTCACCACCCTTTAGTGCCGGTTACAAAACCGGCACTGAAGGCCCCTACGAACCGGTGCTAAAGCCCGGTTCTGCACTAGTGAGAAGCGGCCAACTAAAAAGAGAAACGGTCATAAATATGTATTAGACATAGCTAACACTAGATAATGAACCATAAGTAGGATGTAACTTCGTTGCATAACTACTGACTTTATGTGCATGCATAGGGAATCACAAACTTCAACACCAATATTCTTACTAAATCACAATTACTCACTAGCATAACTCACATATTATCATCTCCATATCGCAAAACTATTGCAAGAAATCAAACTTATCATATCCAATGATGTAGATGAAAGTTTTTACTATATCCTTCTTGGATATTCATCATATTAGGACCAATTTCATAGATTGTGAAAATTGTCATCAATATTATTGACTCTCAAAATAATATAAGTGAAGCATGATTGTGTTCAACAAACTACTCCAAAAAAATATAAGTGAAGTTCAAATGAGTAGTTAAGTAAATAGGTAGCTATATGAGGACTCTCTCTTATTTAATAATTTCATATCTGAAGTATTTTATTCAAACAACAAAGAGAACAAAATAAAATGACATTCCAAGAATAGCACATCTCATGCGAAGAAGCAAAAGTTTAGGCTCAACTGATACTAACCGATAATTATTGCTGAAGAAAGGTGGGATGCCTACCGGGGCGTCCCCGAGCTTAGATGCTTGAGACTTCTTGAAATATTATATTGGGATGCTTTGGGAATCCCCATGCTTTAGATCTTGTGTCTCCTTAATTCCTCTCATATCATGGTTTCCCTAATATAAAAAACTTCATCCACACAAAACTCAACAAGAACTCGTGAGATAAGTTAGGATAAATCAATGCAAAACCTTATCATTCGCTATTGTAGAAAATCACTAAAATTATATTTAACATTTCATACTAAATGCCTCTGCATATTTAATACTCCTATCCTCAAGTATAATCATTAAACAATTAAACATATGCAAACAATGCAAACATAATAGAAATCTATCTAAATAGAACAGTTTGTAAAAGATGAAGTAAGATCCATAATTATTTAACTCAAAAAATTCTGAAAATTTATCACACTGTAGAAAATTCAACATAACTTATTGTGTCAAAATTTCAAGATTTTATCACATTATGGCTTTTCTAGGAAATTGACACTAGTAGATAAAGGGGGATCAGACCCGGTTCATCTGGGCCTTTAGCCCCGGTTCTGTAACCGGGACAAGAGGGTCGGTACTAATGCTCTGACCCTTTAGTCCCGGTTCAATCCAGAACCGGGGCAAAAGGGTGTCCACGTGGCCTGTGCACCGAGTCCAGGCAGGAGGGGCTTTAGTCCCGGTTGGTGGTACCAACCGGGACCAAAAGGCATCCACGTGTCAGCATTTCTGTGGCTGTGGTTTTTGTTTTTTTTTTTGAAAGGGGAGGGGGGTTTTAGGTTTTGGGGGTTAATTTAGGTGTTTGATATATTGTGTTAGCTAGCTAATTAATAGAGAGAAGTGTTCTCTCTTATGTCCGTGCTTTTGGTCGACGCTACATACTACACATACGTATATATATGGACTAGAGTAGTCACGCTAGCTAGCTAGCTAGCTGCTAGCTACTAAGCAAACGAAGGAACAGAAGATCTCGTATATATAATCAACATATATATATATGCATACAGAGAGAAGTAATAATATCGACCACCTCTCCTTCTCCGAGAGATTGGTCGAACAACAAGTTCTCGTATATCTATCCGACACTACCGGGCACATATATACAATAATTATCTCTTACAAAAATAATCTCCTAACACATGGATGCAGGGTCCACATAGTATTCTCCGTCTTCAGCGATCACGTGTTCAAGGAAGAATGCCGCCAATTCCTCTTGAATTGCTCGCAGACGATCTGGTGTTAGGAGTTCATCCCGCATCCGAAACATCTAATTTGAAGTAGGGGGTCAATACATGAAATGATGCTATAAATTTGTGAATATTATTGATTGCTTATGCACTTTAAATAGTTCATCAGTGTAGCCCCGCTCACAGGTCGTGTGGCGGATGGACTCGCAAATGTAGTATCCACAATAATCATTCCCGGGTTCCTGCCACAACCACTTTACAAGAAATAGAGCTCAATCAAACTGATAAGCAAGAATGCCAAATTGGTATTGATGAAACTAGCTAGCGCTTGAATCAAGATATAGGAGATGCGCGCGCGGAACATGCTACTATATTGTACTTACTTTCGGGTATCTAAATTGTAGCTTCTTCGGCAGTCCCGGAGCTTTTTTGATGAATGTTTTCCAAGCCCTGCCAGACAAAGGAAACAATTAGTTGATATCAGAAATGAAGTTGCTGATATATATGCATGGTGGATAATATTGATCGATTTAACTTACCTGGCTAGTATTTGAGTCATGTCCGCATACTCCTCGGGATCTTTACGTTTAGAGTCGAAGACAGTTACTATTCCCTTCTCAAGCTTAATCTCTAAGAGAATATAGTGGAAGCTGCGCACGAATGCATGAGATCATTACATCACTATAAACTTGACTGATATATATAAGGGAAACCAAATATGCACAAGACATTAACACTCACTTGAAGTTGTAAGGAAAGAGTATTATATCTTTGTTTTCATTTACCACCAACGATCGTAGCAAGTTGGTCTCGGTATCGCCGGAACGCAATTTAACCTCGGTTGCATCTATGAGGTATGTGTTAATAAACCCAATATCACCTACTTGTCTTTTCTTCAATTCGACGATCTTCAATCTGCAGAATATAGTGAGGATAATTATAAATACATGCAATGAAGATCAGCTATATAGAGAGACTTAATGACAGAAGTAGTACTACTTACAGATAGTAGCAGGTGATCGTTGTTTTATCGAGGGCCAATTGATTGAAAAATTGATAGAACTCCTCAAATGGAACAGGCAACAGGTCAATTCCAACGAGGTCATGCTCCGGTTTAACTCTCAAATACAAGTTATTCCTCCCCCCAGGCTCTCTGCAGATTTTCATGTACCAATCATGCAATCTTCGCATATTCGTTGATAGAGATCTTTCATTTTTGACGAGAGGCTTTTTGTACTCGTATCTTTCTATCTGCACGTCCATGAAATCATAGTGTACATCGTCGGACGCGTAATCTGCAAGATTGGTATAACCGGGCACCATCCTCGGATCATTAGCGACCATGTCGCTAGACACCTTAAGCGGGGGGCACGATTGGTTCGCTTGTTCGCCGAGCTGGGCAATTTGTTTCCCAGCTCGCCCTTCTGCTAACCTCTGATCACTTTTTGTACTTCCGGACCGCTTGGCATCTTGAAATGTCTTTTGAATAATGCGATCATAGTTGCCCTTCGGCTTACTTTTCGCTGGTTGCTTCAGGGCAGCAAGAGTGCGCTTTGCTTTCACCGCATCTATCTTCTCCTCTGGAGGTGGATGTCTCTGTGCTTTCAACCCTTCAAAAAAGTCCTTCACTTCGCCTTCAGCGATCTTCGTGTTTTCCTCGTCGGACCTCTCGTACGGTAACTTCTCTAGAGGCGTGAGAGAAGGACCGAATCTGCATCCCCTCCCGCCTCTGGCTGTACTGGTAGACGTCGCCGGACCAGACGAAGCGGCTGTCTTTTTTACTTGCTTAGGCGCCGGAGCAGGAGCAGCCGGAGCGGCGGCAGGTCTCTTCCGCCCTTGCTGATTAGGCAAAGGAGGAGCTGGCTGTCTGCTCGGGCGCGCCGGCGGCGAAGGAGGCGGAGTGCCGCCACGCGCCGGCGGCGAAGGAGGCGGTGTGCCGCCACGCGCCGGAGAAGGAGCCGGAGTGCCCTGATGGTCACTCGCCGGAGAAGGAGCCGGAGTGCCCTGATGGTCACTCGCCGGAGGAGGAGGCGGTGGAGGAGGCGGAGTGCTCTGACTCGTCGGAGGAGGAGGAGGAGGAGGCGGAGGCGTCCAGTTCAGAATGTTGATTAGGTCCTTCCGCCATAGGCATGGAGTCTTCAGTGAAGAACCCAGCCGAGTCTCCCCTTCACCGGTAGGGTGGTCAAGCTGGAGCTCCTCAAATCCCTCCGTTATTTCGTCGACCATCACCCTAGCATATCCTTCTGGAATCGGCCGGCAGTGAAAAGTGTCGTCTGGTCCAGAAGGATAAACAGAGCCAGCAGCCGCCTTGACCTTCAGATTCATCCACTGTGCCATAAGGTGGCAATTTTGTGCCTGCGTGATAGCATCCACAGGATTCCTGGCAGTAGCCGTCAAGGCAAGCTCTGGCTGAGGCAGCTCGGTGGAAGCCACGCTGCTTCTCCGCTGAGATGGCGGGGTAGCTTCGGGGGAAGCTTCGGCAATTCTTTCCCGATCTGCTTCCCGTTCCTCTATCGCTTGTATTCTGGCCCGCAGCGCCTGGATTTCGGTCATCTCCATTTTCTTCCTCCTGTCGTGGCATTTGTAGCCTCCTGCGTCCGGAAACACAGCACGCCACGGAAGGGAGCCTGGCGTGCCTCGTGTCCGTCCAGGGTGCTCAGGATTCCCGAGGGCCATTGTCAGCTCGTCGTTCTCTCTGTCGGGGATGAACGTCCCTGCATGCGCTGCTTTGATATACTGCCGCATCTTCCTGAGTGGTGTTTCCAATTGCTTGTCCGTCCAAATGCACCACCCTGTTACAGGGTCCAAGGATCCGCCAGCCCCGAAGAACCAAGTCCGGCAACGTTCTGGCCAGTGCATTGTCACTGGTTCGATCCCTTTCTGAAGCAGATCATTCTCAGCCCTGGCCCACTTAGGCCGGGCTACGAGGTAGCCGCCCGACCCCGTGCGATGGTGATGCATCTTCTTTGCAGCATTTATCCGGTTTGTCTCCGACATCTTCTGACTCTTTTCCGACTTCTTATGGGCCACAAATGCGGGCCAGTCATCTTTGATCTTCTCATATATGCCCACGAATTCTGGAGTCGTTTTCTCTCTGACAAACGTATTCAGTTTTTTCTTCCATGCCCTGAATTGGTCTGCCATCTTCTGAAGTGCAGCAGACTTGATTAAGTCCTCTATAACTGGCTTCGCCGGATCAACCTCTCGCGGTAGGACGAAGTTTGTCTTCAGCTCATTCCAAAGATCTTCTTTCTGCATATCAGTGACATAAGTCACCTGAGCGTCTTTTGCAGCCGGCTTTAACCATTGATGGATGCTGATCGGGATCTTGTCCCTAACCAGAACCCCGCACTGATTAACAAATGCGTTCTTTGTGCGGATGGGTGCAGTCGGCTCGCCGGAGCACGAGATTTCTAAGATCTCAAACTTTTCATCCGGCCTCAACTTTTTCTTCGCTCCTCGTCTCTTTACCGAAGATTTGCTCGATCCGGAGGGCTAGAAAAGGAACAAAGACGAGAGTTAATGAATGAATCAATTAACTAGTCAGCACATGCTTAACTAACATATATACCTCCTGGCCGGACTCGGTTCGGTCACCGGAGCCAGCATCACGGTCTCCTTCTTGCACCGGCATTGGGTCACCGGAGCCGTCCTCACGGTCTACTTCTTCCATGTGCATTGGGTCACGGAATTCATCAATATCATAGCCTAGATCTTCTAGCCGCAGCTCTTGTTCGACCTGCTCATCGGTGTCGTTGAGAAACGACCTGACGGCATTTTGTCCGTCTGCGATTATGTCCATCAACATCGCTTCTTGTGCTAGGTCTCGGGTGTTGTCGTCCATTGTTTCTACAAATATTTACAACATGCCAATTATTATTCAAACATGACAGATGGATATATTAATGGCAAACGTAGAACTAGCTTCAACCCTCGACTGCTCGGCGATCCACAAACCCTAGACCCCCTCATGTCACATTTTGTCTAGCTAGTGTCAAAGGATTCAACAAAACCAATACTTCATCATTAGGCAAAAGTAACAGTAGAATGATGGTACGAAGCTCTCCAAAGTTGTTTTGGAACGGAGTCCCAGATAAGATAATCCGTAACAAAAGACGGATTAACCTATCAGGAACTCCGTTCCAAAACATCTTTGCATAACTTCGTACCAACATGCCCCGGTTACTTCTGGCAAATGATGAAGTCATGGAATTTTTCAATACTTTGACACTAGCTAGCTAGGCAACCTCTCTCGACCCCTCGACCCCCGACTGCTCGGCGATCCACAAACCCTAGACCCCCTCATGTCACATTTTGTCTAGCTATAGTGTCAAAGGATTCAACAAAACCAATACTTCATCATTAGGCGAAAGTAACAGTAGCATGATGGTACGAAGCTCTCCAAAGTTGTTTTGGAACGAAGTCCCAGATAAGATAATCCGTAACAAAAGACGGATTATCCTATCAGGAACTCCGTTCCAGAACATCTTTGCATAACTTCGTACCAACATGCCCCGGTTACTTCTGGCAAATGATGAAGTCATGGAATTTTTCAATACTTTGACACTAGCTAGCTAGGCAACCTCTCTCGACCCCTCGACCCCCGACTGCTCGGCGATCCACAAACCCTAGACCCCCTCATGTCACATTTTGTCTAGCTATAGTGTCAAAGGATTCAACAAAACCAATACTTCATCATTAGGCGAAAGTAACAGTAGCATGATGGTACGAAGCTCTCCAAAGTTGTTTTGGAACGAAGTCCCAGATAAGATAATCCGTAACAAAAGACGGATTATCCTATCAGGAACTCCTTTCCAAAACATCTTTGCATAACTTTGTACCAAAATGCCCCGGTTACTTCTGGCAAATGATGAAGTCATGGAATTCTTCAATACTTTGACACTAGCTAGGCAACCTCTCTCGACCCCTCGACCCCCGACTGCTCGGCGATCCACAAACCCTAGACCCCCTCATGTCACATTTTGTCTAGCTATAGTGTCAAAGGATTCAACAAAACCAATACTTCATCATTAGGCGAAAGTAACAGTAGCATGATGGTACGAAGCTCTCCAAAGTTGTTTTGGAACGAAGTCCCAGATAAGATAATCCGTAACAAAAGACGGATTATCCTATCAGGAACTCCGTTCCAGAACATCTTTGCATAACTTCGTACCAACATGCCCCGGTTACTTCTGGCAAATGATGAAGTCATGGAATTTTTCAATACTTTGACACTAGCTAGGCAACCTCTCTAGACCCCTCGACCCCCGACTGCTCGGCGATCCACAAACCCTAGACCCCCTCATGTCACATTTTGTCTAGCTATAGTGTCAAAGGATTCAACAGAACCAATACTTCATCATTAGGCGAAAGTAACAGTAGCATGATGGTACGAAGCTCTCCAAAGTTGTTTTGGAACGAAGTCCCAGATAAGATAATCCGTAACAAAAGACGGATTATCCTATCAGGAACTCCGTTCCAGAACATCTTCCAAGCGTGCCTTTTCCAGTCAGTCTGCCCTCGTACCGCGATTTAGGGAGACCTATCTTATTAAGGCCAGGAATGAAGTCAACACAAAACCCGATGACATCCTCTGTTTGATGGCCCATGGAGATGCTTCCTTCTGGTCTGGCGCGGTTACGGACATATTTCTTTAGGACTCCCATGAACCTCTCAAAGGGGAACATATTGTGTAGAAATACGGGCCCCAGAATGACAATCTCGTCGACTAGATGAACTAGGACGTGTGTCATGATATTGAAGAAGGATGGTGGGAACACAAGCTCGAAACTGACAAGACATTGCGCCACATCACTCCTTAGCCTTGGTACGATTTCTGGATCGATCACCTTCTGAGAGATTGCATTGAGGAATGCACATAGTTTCACAATGGCTAATCGGACGTTTTCCGGTAGAAGCCCCCTCAATGCAACCGGAAGCAGTAGCGTCATAATCACATGGCAGTCATGAGACTTTAGGTTCTGGAACTTTTTCTCTGCCATATTTATTATTCCCTTTATATTCGACGAGAAGCCAGTCGGGACCTTCATACTGAGAAGGCATTCAAAGAAGATTTCTTTCTCTTCTTTCGTAAGAGCATAGCTGGCAGGACCTTCATACTGCTTCGGAGGGATGCCGTCTTTTTCGTGCAAACGTTGCAGGTCCTCCCGTGCCTCAGCTGTATCTTTTGTCTTTCCATACACGCCCAAGAAGCCTAGCAGGTTCACGCAAAGGTTCTTCGTCACGTGCATCACGTCGATTGAAGAGCGGACCTCTAGGTCTTTCCAGTAGGGTAGGTCCCAAAATATAGATTTCTTCTTCCACATGGGTGCGTGTCCCTCATCGTCATTCGGAACAGCTAGTGCGCCGGGGCCCTTTCCGAAGATTACGTGTAAATCATTGACCATAGCAAGTACGTGATCACCGGTACGCATGGCGGGCTTTTTCCGGTGATCTGCCTCGCCTTTGAAATGCTTGCCTTTCTTTCGACATTGATGGTTGGTCGGAAGAAATCGACGATGGCCCAGGTACACATTCTTCCTGCACTTGTCCAGGTATATACTTTCAGTGTCATCTAAACAGTGCGTGCATGCGTGGTATCCTTTGTTTGTCTGTCCTAAAAGGTTACTGAGAGCGGGCCAATCGTTGATGGTCACGAACAGCAACGCCTTTAGGTCAAATTCCTCCTGTTTGTGCTCATCCCACGCACGTACACCGTTTCCATTCCACAGCTGTAAAAGTTCTTCAACTAATGGCCTTAGGTACACATCAATGTCGTTGCCGGGTTGCTTAGGGCCTTGGATGAGAACTGGCATCATAATGAACTTCCGCTTCATGCACATCCAAGGAGGAAGGTTATACATACATAGAGTCACGGGCCAGGTGCTGTGATTGCTGCTCTGCTCCCCGAAAGGATTAATGCCATCCGCGCTTAGAGCAAACCATACGTTCCTTGCGTCCTTTGCAAACTCCTCCCAGTACTTTCTCTCGATTTTTCTCCATTGCGACCCGTCAGCGGGTGCTCTCAACTTCCTGTCTTTCTTACGGTCCTCACTGTGCCATCGCATCAACTTGGCATGCTCTCTGTTTCTAAACAAACGTTTCAACCGTGGTATTATAGGAGCATACCACATCACCTTCGCAGGAACCCTCTTCCTGGCGGGCTCGCCATCAACATCACCAGGGTCATCTCGTCTGATCTTATACCGCAATGCACCGCATACCGGGCATGCGTTCAGATCGTTGTATGCACCGCGGTAGAGGATGCAGTCATTAGGGCATGCATGTATCTTCTGCACCTCCAATCCTAGAGGGCATACGACCTTCTTTGCTGCGTATGTACTGTCGGGCAATTCGTTATCCTTCGGAAGCTTCTTCTTCAATATTTTCAGTAGTTTCTCAAATCCTTTGTCAGCCACAGCATTCTCTACCTTCCACTGCAGCAATTCCAGTACGGTACCGAGCTTTGTGTTGCCATCTTCGCAATTGGGGTACAACCCTTTTTTGTGATCCTCTAACATGCGATCGAACTTCAGCTTCTCCTTTTGACTTTCGCATTGTGTCCTTGCATCGACAATGACCCGGCGAAGATCATCATTTGGTTCCTCTTGATCTTCAGCAGCTTCACCCGTTGCAGCATCATTGGGCACATCGTCTGGTTCCTCTTGATCTTCACCAGCTCCCCCCATTGCAGCATCACCGTATTCAGGGGGCACATAGTTGTCATCGTACTCTTCTTCTTCGCCGTCTTCCATCATAACCCCTATTTCTCCGTGCCTCGTCCAAACATTATAGTGTGGCATGAAACCCTTGTAAAGCAGGTGGGAGTGAAGGATTTTTCGGTTAGAGTAAGACATCGTATTCACACATTGAGTGCATGGACAACACATAAAACCATTCTGCTTGTTTGCCTCTGCCACATTTAGAAACTCACGCACGCCCTTAATGTACTCAGAGGTGTGTCTGTCACCGTACATCCATTGGCGGTTCATCTGCGTGCATTTATATATAATTAAGTGTGTCAAAAACCATTACAGAACATCATAAATAGATAATTAAGTGACCAAATGGATAAAAGTTCATCATCACATTAAAACCAAAGTACATACATATATAGTTCTCATCTAACAACATATATAGCTCTCCATACACATCGAAACTATGTAAAACATTTCAACGCGAAAACAAATGCTATCATAATTGCAACCAAGGTAACAATTGATCCAACGGCATAATGATACCAAGCCTCGGTATTAATGGCATATTTTCTAATCTTTTTAATCTTCAACCGCATTGCATCCATCTTGATCTTGTGATCATCGACGACATCCGCAACATGCAACTCCAATATCATCTTCTCGTCCACAATTTTTTTTATTTTTTCCTTCAAGAATTTGTTTTCTTCTTCAACTAAATTTAACCTCTCGACAATAGGTTCCATCTTGATCTTGTGATCATCGATAACTTCCGCAACATGCAACTCCAATTCCATCTTCTCCTCCTCCATTTTTTCCATTTTTTTCTTTAACGAAATGTTTTCCTCTTCAACTAAATTTAACCTCTCCACAAGAGGGTCGGTTGGAATTTCCGGTTCAACTACCTCCTAGACATAATAAAACATCTATGCATGTCGGGTTGGTCGGCATAACTATCATAAGCACTAAAACAAATAGTTATAAATTAAAGATAATATACCACATCCGAATCGTAGACCGGACGAGGGCCCACGTGGGCGGATATCAAAACCATCGCACTATATAATAACAAGCAATAATAAACGTAAGAAAATTAGACAAATATCTATCTAAAGCAATAATAAAAGTAAGAAAAGCATGGACATAACAAGAGGCTCACCACGGTGGTGCCGGTGACGAGATCGGCGGGGGCGATCGACGGCGGCGAAGACGGGGACGGGACGTGACGGACCGCTAAACCTAGACAAATCTCGGAGAAAATAGAGCTTCGAGAGCAGAAAAGCTTAACTAGTGTGGCTCGGGCATTCCACCGAACATGTTGTGTGCATAGGAGGTGAGCTAGAGCACCACTAACCCCTCTCTCCCTCGGCCAGAAAAAAAAACAGAGCAGTGAGCTCTGCTCTTGAGTGAGGGGGTTTATATAGGCAACTCACTGGTCCCGGTTGGTGCTACAAACCGGGGCTAAAGGGGAGCCTTTGGTCCCGGTTCATAACACCAACCGGGACCAATAGTGGTGGGCCAGGAGCAAGAGCCATTGGTCCCGGTTTTTAGCTCCAACCGGGACCAATAGGTCCAGACGAACCGGGACCAATGGCCCACGTGGCCCGGCCGGCCCCCTGGGCTAACGAACCGGGTCCAGTACCCCCATTGGTCCCGGTTCTAGATTGAACCGGGGCTAATGGGCTGGACCAATGCCCTGTTTTCTACTAGTGTGAACCAAGAACATAAAACTTTCTGGTTTGAAATAACAACTCATATACTTGCAAAATGAGCATGGTAAAGGCTATACTTGACACTTGTATTGCAATAAAAGATACAAAACCTTATTCTAAATAACAGCAAGCAAATCTAAACAAATGAAAAAGACGCTCTAGGAAAAACACATATCATGTGACGAATAAAAATATAGCTCCAAGTAAGGTTATCGATAATGTTGAAGACGAAAAAGGTGATGCCTTCCGAGGCATCCCCAAACTTAGTTGCTTGGATATTCCTTTAATATTACCTTGGGGTGCCTTGGGAATCCCACAACAAGAGCTACCGGGGTCCTCAGTTGGGAGCACGCCACCGCGAAGAAACAAAGCCAAATACAATGATCCTTAAGCTCCAAAGCGTCGCCTTAAAGAAAGTTACGACACTGGAGTGTCGCCAACCCTGACCTGAGGATCCGAGTTTCCACTGGAGTGACACAACGGACAATGTGAGCCACGAAGATGCCTTCAAGAAGGGGATGAAATTCATCGTCGCCTGTCTGCCCAAAGACAGAACAAGCTTACACTCCGACCAACACCGATAGCCTCCGGCATATGTACGGACGCTTCACCACCGTCATCGAATGTCACACCCCAGCCACCACGCCGCCCACATGGCCATGGCCACCGAGAAACACCTAAGCCATGGGTTCCGCCCACGAGCACCGTTTTACACTTCGGACAACACTGATCGCCTCCGGCATATGGTACGGTCATTTCACCACCATCATCGAATGTCATAACCCCAGCCACCATGCCACCCACACGGATATGGCCGTCGGGAAACACCTAAGCCATGGGCTCCGCCCATGAGCACAGCTCTCCCACCACCAGGGCCGCCACTCGGTATCCAAGACCCCAACACCACCTCACCTGATATACACCGCGACACCGACCAAAGAGACGAGTGTAAAGGTCCCTCCTTTCCCACCCCTGGGCGCCCCCAGCATTGAGACCCACCTAGGCTGGCCAGATCCGGCCTCCATCGCAATGTCCTGGTGCTCCCAGGCACAGGACGAGCTCCCCGGTGGCTCCCCACAACTAGACAGGAGGCCAGGATGATTCCGCGGCTGCCCCTAGCGGCGGAATCTTCCCTCAATGATGGACAATGGCTAGGAGAGGACCATCCCATCGACGAATGTAGCCCCAGACCACGAGGAGAGGGATCAAAAGTCGAAATGGACCGCATATAGATGACTAGATGCTAGAACATGCCGATCGCCGCCGGAATCGACCTGTCTAGCTGTCGTAGAGTCGGTGCATTGAAGGATGATGCCACCACGCCACACACCGCCGCCGACGCCCACAACCAAAGCAGCAGTCACGTAGGGCCACTACCAACCCGCGCCGCTCGCCGGGATCATAGCGCCAGATCCAGTCGGCACACAACCACCGCACCGTGTAAGGCAAAGGGCAAATCCAGCCACAGTCGGCGACCTAGACCCCCAACATGCCTCCACTAGCCCATTCGCGCGCCACACCCATAGCCGAAGCAACCCGTCGGCGAGGCGCTGCGCACCGGCTGGCGACCAGCCGCCAGATCTGGAAGAGCCCATAACAGGCCAACATATCCTCCACGGATGTGATCCCACCCCACGAAGCCCAAAACGTTATTGTCGAACGCCCGCGACCCCACCGCCAACACCCACTGCACGCCCCTCTCTAGCGCGACCCTACCACTCAATGCGGCCGTCGCACGCTGGCCGCCTTAGAGCGAGTGGATGAAAAGCCCTGGCGACGCTGGCAGGCTTCGCCCGTCAGCATGACCCGTCGCTCGCGGGAGCGCGCTCACTGGTCTTTTTCACCTCATTTTACCTTTCATCTCTGAATGGTCTAAATATTCATGGAAAAAATGTTGTACCCCTAAATACTTGAGTCTCTTTTGTGAAGGTAGCAGAAGTGGTGAATTCTCTTTTCACTACATGTTACAAGTACAACATGCAAGCAGAGAATGCAACTATTCTTTTATTACTTCCAGGAATACATAAAGTAAGAGAAATCATTTTTGTTGAGACTAGAACCTAATGAATATTGAGATGTCATGCAGAGAGAACTAATATTTTCCCTCCCTCTCCCACAGAAGTCCGACAACACAGTCCTTGGGCTCCCCTGCGCCTTACCCAGCCAATCGTTCTGTAAATCATTTAATTTGGATCTGCTTGAAGCTTCAGCCACACTTACTCTCGCTGAACTGTGGCTAGCTCTTGGATCAAGCCATGTAAAGAGGGCCTTAGGTCTTGTTTATCAAAGACTTCCTATTATTATCGGCCATGGTGGTCTTGAGCTGCGTGCAGCATGCTCGATCTCAGATAGTCTTAGAAAAATGTCATTTAACTGATCCAGAATTTTCAGGTATGAACCATGTGATGGTTTCCTACCCCGTGTTTCTTAGTTTACACTCCGTTGTTTGATCGACCTTTCATTATTATGACAGTTTCTGAAGATCCTTGTGATGTTCTGAACCCACTAAATCAAGCGGCTGAAGACCTGTAGGTTGTAGATGTGAGCTGATGGTTCCATCTCAAACATTCTTCCTGGATCATGAGAAATTACAGGGATCGAGTTCAAAATGCATGAAAAAGACCTAACATCTCCACACAAATGAAAATCTACTGCGATATGCAGTACCACGAGATGGCGGCAGAGGTGTATTATCTCAAGGCAATGACATATAACCACCTGGGCGAGGAAGGCAAGAGGGAGGAAGCCGCAGCTTGTTTCGAGGAGCATGTTACTGCCCTCGAGAACCCGTGCGGCAAGGAGGATTCACTTGCTTACTGACGTTGCACAGTTAATTCATAGACTCCTTGGAAAGCTGTGATGGACAAGAAACAGAATGTAACTCCAGTTTATGTTTGAAGTGCTCGGTTGTTTTTGCTTTCTTTATGCTGTGTGCGACTGAAAGCACCTCTGATAGATACGGGACACACTATATTTCCATGTTGAGATACTTACCCAAACTGGTTTTGACTCGTATCGTTTCCATGCAAGCGGATCTTATTCTCCGACATGCTTCTCGTCCTTACATTTGTGGAGTTCGTTGTGGTGCTACGAGATCATCCTCTCTCCTATGCAGACCAACTAGGCAATCTTGTTTTAGAATCTTAATTGACCTGCTAAGCCGATGAGGTGTTATTTCAGTGTTGTAATGGAGCTGCGGGCTAAAAGTACAGTGTACCCTTAATGCCAGCCATGGCCGCCATATGACAGACATTGCTAAGATATCTATAACCATGCCTCCCTCCCTCGTAATATTTTTCAGTGGCATCATGAACAAACTCAACAATGTAACCATCACTCAAAGCATTATATTCATGATCCTCATATATTTTTGTGTATACATGTGTCCCCATATATTTAAATATCATTAATTACCATGGTAAAAATCTCCAATGCGTAGGCTCTATCTAATATTTTAACAGTGGTTTCTAGTGTATAGGTAAATATATTCATAGAAACTTCTAGAGTATAAATTTAACATTGGTATCAGAACTTTGGTTTAGTGATAAGTTGACAAGATGTGTATGTTTTATTTGGAATTTAAATACATCACCTATAATAATGACTGAGTAACAGACAAAAATGTGAATTTTATTTTCATGCACATACAATTTGATCATTGATATGCTATATAGAAGAGGCGGATGGTGGTCGGCGGGGAATAAAGCCGATGGTATAAAATATTTCAAGGTCAAATGATTGAAAGAAATTGTGAGTTCGCCATCAAACCGCACACTATCAAGTAGTATGAAAAATTAACCTTCTCATTTATATTTAGCATATATTTTTTGTGGCAATAAATTAATCATGTTAACACTTTCCGTATCAAACTTTGAACTTGTGAAGATTTTCTTATGCATCAAACACATCACATCATTTATATGGCATTAACACCATATAGTTTGTACAAAATAGAAGGATGATCATATCTTAGGGAAATTAATGGCCTATTTTCCAACACAAATTATCATAGTGCAATTAATGCTATAATTTTCTAGAGGTGATATATCTTAGTGCAATTAATACATGATATCTTTTGTACGCGTACAATTAACTAATTCCCTATGATATATCATATAATTATTTGCAACATTAAATGTACGGTACGTTCAGATGCATATAAATATAGTGGTATAGGAATTCGAAAACCAACAATTCCAGGTTTTAACAATGAAAGGGACACAAGCCATTAGTGTGACTCTTCTCATGTCATTTCTTGTTCTAGCGACCGGAGGAACGGATGTGAGATATAGAAGGCAAGAGGAAGACATTACCAAGATTCTCACTTATCAAGGAGTTAATAAAACCATTCAGGTATGACTAATTAACCTTATCATGTACATTTAACACATATTTTGGTGACTAACAAGCAAAGGAAACCTCAAAATAGATGGAAGACGGAGACATCTATGACTGCATCGATGTGTATAAGCAACCGGCTTTTAACCACCCATTGTTGAAAGACCATAAAATCCAGGTAAATTAATGTCATAAAAATAAGATATACATCCATGAATTGCTCAGTATATTATCAGTTCATAATTAAGTCCACAAATGTTGATTTTGCGTGTTCTACTCCCTTCTTGTTTCAACAATCTTTCTCGATATACTTTTTCACATTACAAAATTTGGACTATTGAAAGTGAACTAAAGTAACAACCTTTTCACATAGTATAAGCTATGTCAATGATGAATAAAACTACAACATGTTTTGTTTGTATTGTCTGATGCATTTATAATATTTTGTAACATGGTGGTTGATTTTATTTTCAAACAAATGAAACCAAGTTCTTTCCCTGTTTGGATGGATACCCAAACATATACTTCGGATTATTTTTCGCAAGCACAACCATCTATCATCAAGTGCCCAATAGGAACAATTCCAATATTGCGTAGTAATGCAAGTAGTACCATAGCAACACACAATATTGATGGGCTAAAAAACAATATGCAATGGGAGGTGAGTTTTTGTATAAGTTACAAAATGAATTTGTTATCATAGTTTGATGGGATTTTTTGATAGAGTTGATTATGCCAATTGGCGTATAATTGTTGCATTTATGATGCATATCAAATGTACAATGTTGGATTAAAGATGTACCATAGACACTATAAATAATCTGATTAAATTCCAAGAAAGTATTCTAAGAAAAAATGCCATGCTTGGATGGTAACAGTTAATTTTCCATCGAGGGTCATGATAATGAACGGTTTAGATTCATCAAGTTATTATGGACAATGAGTTTTTTGGCAATTTTATAGTGAATGAAGGGCCTCGTACTCTACACCGGTTGAGTAGTTAGGAATGATTTTTGTGCCTTCAGATTGTTATCTCTACTAAATAAGTTATGTATGAGCATTATTTCAGTTGTACATGAAGGAATTCCAATTTCATTACCAAGTTTTAGTAACACTCTCTTGGAGAGTTTCATATATACTGGTCCCAAATTATTAGTTTTTAACATTAAGTTGTTTTCATTTATTGTTACTCTTTCCTTCCTAAAATGTGAATGACCACACATCTTAAGATTGAAGTTGTATCGACAACGTGGCAATATGAAACGAAAGTGATAACATTTAAAAATGCATTTGAACATGAATAATGTAATATGATTTATGTGTCACATAACCTATAACTTCTTAGCTTAATTAGTGCCTTACATTTTTTATAACATGAATTACATGTGATATCCTACCAAGTTTATCTATACATAGGATTCATTCTTCACATTTGCAGATGTTACTTTTATTTCTTGCAGAGGGCGGGACTCAGATACATTGGTGATTTATTTGGGGCGCGTGCTCTAATAAATGTTTGGGAGCCAAAGGTTAATAAAGGTAGCCAGGATTCTAGTGCACTTTGGATAAATATTGAAAATGGAGGAGGACAACACACAGATCGGATGGGCGCTGGTCTTAGGGTATCTCCAACATTGAGTGGTGATGCTTTTGTTAGATTTCATGTTGCTTGGGTAATTCATACTATTATTTGGATACATGCTATTATTGGGTATATATATTTGTATGATAAGAAATTAATAATATATGTTGATATTTTGTTTTTTGTTTTTGGCCTTGGAATAAACTTCACAGTACGATGGCTATTCAAAGAAGTCATGCATTGACTTCAGCTGTCCTGGATATGTGCAAGTCCACCACAACATTGGTCCTGGATCAAGAGCACAGCCATCCTCTATCTATGGTGGAGAACAGAAACTAGTAGACATTCAAATCTTCAAGGTATTTTGTTATTATTAAAATTTGCGATTTCTCAAGCACTTTGTACAAATTAACTAATTAGTTTATTTATGGGAATATAATGAATTAATTAATATTGAATTATTTTAGGAGCGGACATCAGGCTATTGGTGGGTGAGTGTCAATAGAATCCCAATTGGATATTGGCCGGGCGGATTATTCGAATTCATTAGATACAAGGGTGATTTCGCGTTCTGGGGTGGGCAGGTTGAGGGGCCGACTGCCGCATCAAACTCTCCGCAGATGGGCAGCGGGCATTTTGCTTGGGAAGGATTCGGAAAAGCGGCGTTCATACAAGGCATCGTGATTGCCGATGATGAAGGCAGGTTTGTGACCCCGGATAAATCCCGAGTGGAGCATGGGTCGAGCGATCCGTACAAATTCACCACCGGTGGATTTGAAGTTAGGAAGGATTTAGGCATGCGTATCTTTTATGGTGGACCAGGAGGCTCCAGGAGGGCCTCATGATGGTAGTAATATATGTATGGGCTCGACAAAGTTAATAAAACAGACACCATGCAATGTAAAGTGGTGTTGCAGCATTATGTAATGTAATGTATGTATGTTCGTATATCGTCAACTTGCGTTCATGATCTGCCCTGGTGATTTTTGTTTCTTGTTTCTTTTGCCGCGAGGGAGCGCAAATGGCACGCCACGAAAGACGATACAAGTTGAAAGAAGAAGTTGAGTCCTCTCGATCTATACGTATAACAAAGAGGCAAGGATGTCTCGTCTAGGGTTTCCTAGGGCGGGCGACTCCGGGGCGACCCCCACGCCGCCGCCACCGCCGGCCTCCACGCCGGCCGTGTGCGACAATACCTCTAGCCCCCTGCAGGCGCAGGCGGCTGGACGCGCTGCGGCCTCGTCCGCACAGCGATCGCTCGTCGATCTCGCCGTCCCCCAAGTGGACTCGGCCATCAGGGCTCCGGAGACTACACGTCCGGAAAGCTTAGGGTTTCCTGATCCCTCACGCATGGAAAGGCTTGGCCTATTCTGTTTAAATCTAAAGGAGGGGGAGACGCTGGAAATCAAACACGGAGAACCACCAGATCGGCCGCTGCTAGCTGCTTCGCTGCCGCCGACACTGGACGCGTTGTTGTCGGCGCCGCCGTCAGTACTGGAGAAGATGTCGGGCTCAAGGGCACAGTAAAACGGATCTAAGCCGATGCCTACGGAGAACCTAGCAGTCGGTGGGGGCGATCATGGGGTTCCCTATGTGGATGCTACCCGCCCGAAGTCGTCTGCTAGGGATGCTGTGGATACCTCAGTCGCTACTCCTAGTGCGCAGGATCTGGCCATTGGGCCTCAGCAAAGTATTCAGGTGGCGCTAGCTACTTCTGAGATTCCAGGCACTCCAAAGAAACGCAGAACCATGGCGACATTGGAGGGGCAGCCGTCGCACTTGCCAGGAGGGGTCCATGACCAGGATATGTCGGAGGAGGATGCTGAATTGGAGGCAGTCGGCCCAGGGACCGCCGACGAACTGACGGGGCCGACGGTGCCCCGTGAGGAGCAATGAATATCCTAAGCTAGAACTGCCGAGGAGGGGGGAGTCCTCGGACAGTTCGTGATCTTGTGATTCTAGTGCCGACTCACTCCCCTAGTATCGCTTTTCTTTGTGAAACGAGGCAATCCAAGAATAAAATGAGTAGGTACCGTGCTCGGTTAGGGCTCAAGGGTTTTGATGGTGTTGATAGTGTCGGTCTCAGTGGAGGCCTCGCGTTATTTTGGCATGAGTCCGTGCAGTTGGTTGTAAAGGATATGAATGAAAGATACATTGATGCATGCGTGACGAGTAGGGAGGGTGAGGCGCCTTGGAGGCTCACTTGTGTCTATGGAGAACCGCGGACTCAAGATCGACATAACATGTGGTTCATCCTTTGGGACCTCCATCGACAAGCTGACATGCCTTGGGTGGTGATCGGCAACTTTAATGAGGCCATGTGGAGCTTCGAACACTTCTCGGCAACTCCTCGGGCGGCAGGTCAAATGATTGATTTTCGTGATGTGTTAGAGGTCTGTGGATTGGGGGACCTTGGTTTTGCAGGACTGCCGTATACATACGATAACAAGCGAAGTAGTCGGGCTAATGTCAAAGTCCGCCTCGACAGGGCGGTCGCCAACAATTCATGGCGGGACAGTTTTGAGCACGCGAAGGTGGACCATCTAGTCGCTCCAAGCTTGGACCACCTTCCCATCTTGCTCCGGTGTGCAATGGAGGATCGGGGAAGAGACATGGGCAGAAGATGCCGCCAATATGAGGTCATGTGGGAGAGGGATCCCACGCTTCCGGAGGTAATCCTGAATGCTTGGAAAGATTTGGGAGCTATGCTTAATTTTGGTGAGTTTTCTGTTGGTCTCGGCACTATTATGAAACAATTGCAAAGTTGGAGCCGGAAGAAGTTTGGTAATGTTCTAAAAGATATTAACAAATCCCGATCCCGCTTGGAGGAACTCATGTCTATGAATGCAGATAGAAGGGAGATACGCCAGGAGACAGATTGGCTTAACGAACTCCTATACCGGGAGGAGATGATGTGGATGCAGCGATCCCGTGTTGCTTGGCTGAAAGAGGGGGATCGGAACACGCAATTTTTTCACAGGAAAACGGTGTGGCGCGCAAGGAAGAATCGTATCAAGGCCTTGGCGGATATCAATAGAGTGGTGCATACGGATCACTCAGCGATGGCGACCTTGGTCATAGATTACTTCGCGGAGCTGTTTAAGGTGGATACATCATTATGCCAGGACCTCGTGCTTAATCTAATAAATCCTCGTGTTACTGACCACATGAATGATGGTTTGTGTGCAGAATTTTCTGATAAGGAAATTGGAGATGCACTGTTTCAGATCGGGCCGCTAAAGGCGCCGGGACCAGATGGGTTCCCCGCAAGGTTTTTCCAAATCAACTGAGCGGTTATGAGGAACCAGGTGATTGCGGGCGTGAAGGAATTCTTTCGGACTGGAGTAATGCCGGAGGGGGTGAATGATACCACCATTGTTCTCATCCCAAAGGTGGACAAACCGGAAAGGATGACTGAGTTTCGTCCCATTAGCCTCTGCAATGTCATATATAAGGTGGTCTCGAATTGTTTGGTAAACCGGCTACGTCCTCTACTAGATGAGATTATCTCGCCTGAGCAGAGTGCATTTGTGCCTGGTCGGATGATTACAGACAATGCTCTTATAGCATTCGAGTGCTTCCACTTTATTCAGTAGGAGAAGGACACGGAGAGGAGTTTTTGCGCCAATAAATTGGATCTGTCTAAATCTTATGATAGGGTTGATTGGATCTTCTTGGAGCGAATGATGCAAAAGATGGGTTTTGCTCGCCGGTGGGTGGACTGGATTATGGCTTGTGTCACCTCGGTGAGATATACAGTGAAATTTAATGGAACCCTCTTGGATTCGTTTGCACCATCGCGTGGGCTTCGGCAAGGTGACCCGCTCTCCCCGTTTTTGTTTCTCTTAATCGCTGACGGTCTCTCAGCTTTGTTGAAAGATGGTGAAGCAAGGGGAGATTTCACACCTCTGAAAGTATGCCGTCGAGCGCCAGGCATATATCACCTCCTCTTTGCAGATGACACGCTATTGTTTTTCAAAGCGGAGGAGGAGCAAGCAAGAAGGGTCGAACACATTCTGCATATTTATGAGAGGGCCACGGGGCAGAGTGTTAACCCGGCCAAGTGCAGTATTATGTTCGGTCCCTCTTGCCCCGAGGTCGAGCAAGAAAGGATCCGTGCGGTCCTGCAGGTGGTCACGGACATCTTTGAGGACAAGTACCTCGGCCTTCCCACGTCGGAGGGAAGGATGGGACGGGGCAAGTTTCAAAATCTACAGTCCAGATTATTGAAGCGCATCATAGCATGGGGAGACACTCTATCTCTTGCTGGCAAGGAAACGATGATAAAAGCGATTGCACAGGCCATTCCCACATACATTATGGGGGTGTTCAAGCTCCCCATGTCTGTTTGTGATGATCTGAACCGAATGGTCCGGAACTTTTGGTGGGGATCCGCGAAGGGGAGGAGGAAGACTCACTGGTTGGTGTGGCCCAAGATTATAGCGCAGAAATCCAAGGGCGGGATGGGCTTTAGAGATTTTCGCACCTTCAACCAAGCTCTCCTCGCAAGGCAGGCTTGGCGGGCTCCTAACAAAACCTGACAGTTTATGTGCTCAGGTGTTGTAAGCTCGGTACTATCATGATGGCAGATTGGAGGATACGGTGTTCACCGGAAATGCGTCCCCAACATGGCAGGCCATTCAACATGGTTTGGAGCTCCTAAAGAAGGGTATCATCTGGCGTGTGGGAGATGGTAGCCAGATTCGCATCTGGCGGGACAGGTGGGTGCCCCGGCCACCTTCTTGCCAGCCGATCACCCAACAGGGGACATGCCGTCTTCGGAGAGTGGCGGACCTCATCGCTGAGGATGGTTCCTGGCGCATGGATCTTCTTCGGAGATACTTCCTTCCGGCGGACGTGCAGACCATCACCACCATCCGCACGACAGCCCGGGAGACTGACGATGTCATTGCCTGGGCTCCGGAGAAGAACGGCATCTTTACCGTTCGATCCGCCTACCGGTTCGCCATGGACGAGCGCGAGTGCCCATCGGCGACCGCCATGAGCAGGGCACCGGATGGTCGTCGCGCCATATGGAAGACCATATGGGGTGCCCTGTTCCCCCGAAGGTACGTGTGTTTGCGTGGAGAATCGTTACCAACTCCCTTGCCACTTGGGCCAACAAGTGCTCTAGACGACTTGAGGTGACTAATATTTGTCCCCTATGTGGTATGGAACGGGAGGATTGCTTCCATGCTCTGTGTAGGTGCACCCTGGCGAAGGAGTTGTGGCATGCCATGGCTAGGGACTGGAATATCCCAAAAGTGGAGGAGGTGGCGAATACGGGCCGGAGTGGCTCTTCTCGCTCCTAGAGCCGCTTGATGAGGACACACGCATGATTGTCCTGATGACGTTGTGGCGTGTATGGCACGTCTGTAATGAGATCACCCACGAGAAGAAGCCTCCACCAACCGAAGCATCCAGGCGATTCCTCCAGGGCTACATCAACTCCTTGTTGTGCATCAAGCAACACCCTAAAGCTGACATGGAGAAGGGGAAGATGATCGTCCTAGGGCCTCAGCAGCGCTCCGCTGCTCGTGCGGCTCCGAAGGAGGACAGGAGATGGGTACCATCTGGGAGGGCGAGCACCAAACTGAACACCGACGGGAGCTATGACCCGGCGACAGGCGCAGCAGGTGGAGGGATGATCCTCCGTGATGAACTTTGGCAGATCATCTTCACGGCGTGCAGGGAGCTCCGAGCATGTGATAACGCTATTGTAGCTGAACTTGAGGCGTGTAAGGAGGGACTGGACTTGGCGCTGCACAGGACCGACCGGCCGATCGTTGTCCAGATGGACTCTTTGGAGGCGGTGGCCATGTGCTCAGCCGCTTCGATTGATCGCTCTGATCATCGCAACCTCGTGCAGGATATCAAAAGACTGGCGGCGACGGAGGGACGGAAGGTCCATTTTTCTCATTGTAGTCGTTCTCAGAATAAAGTGAGTCATGAACTTGCGTCTTATGGTCGTCGCACACCCCGTACTGCTGTATGGTTCCATTCAGGAACGGATGCCGTTGTAAACTTGGTGATGGCTGAATTGTCACCTTGAGTAATGAGAAATTCTATTTCCCGCAAAAAAAAAGTTGAAAGAAGAAGAAAAACATGACACGATTTTTAGTTCGCACAAAAGCCATGCGCGCGTCGTTGGTGGTTTGGTCAATTAGATTAAAATCGAACGGTGGTCCTTCTCTCTTCTTCCTCCGACTTTCTTCGTCCTTCAACCATTCCTTCTCTCAATAAATCGTACTTCCACATAGTAAGAGCATCTCCAACAGCGGCGCAAAAAGGCGCGCGCGCTAAATTTCCGTTTTACCGCGCGCGGGGCAGAATGGCGCGCTCCAGCGGCGGCGGGAAAACCACGCGCGCGGGAACCGCTTGCGCGCGCGCGAAATGGCGGCCTCTCGCGCGTCATTTTTGCGGCGCCGCCTCCCGCGCGCCTATAAAAAGCAGCGCGCGCCGCTCCCTCGCGCCACCGCTCCGCGCGCTCTCTCTCTCTTCCTGCCTTTCGCGCCGCCGCCACCGCTCCAGCGCGCCACCATGCCGCCGCGCCGCCGTTCTGCGTCGGGCTACCGCAGCGTCCGCGAGCGCCCGAACGGCGGGTTCTACGCCGAGATACGCTCCAGCGATCCCCGGCTTAGTCTCGGAACCTACGACACGGCGCACGAGGCCGCCCGCGCGTTCGACGCGGCGGCGTGGCGCCTAGGCAGGCCGCGTCGCCAAATGAACTTCCAGGACGTCCACACGCTCCAGCAGGCGTTAGACGTCGCCCCGCCGCCTCGTCTAAACTCCGCACAAGACCGTGCGGAGCACACTGCGCTGCAGCGCCGCCTCCTCGTCGCCCAGGAGGACGAGCGGGTCATGGCGGAGTGGAGCCGGCGCCACCCGGAGGACGTCGCCTACGAGCAGCAATATTGGGCAAGTCGCCGCAAGGAGGACCCGCGCCGACGCCGCGAGGAGCGGTTGGACAAGCGTCGTCGGAAGGCATTGGCGTGTGCGCAGTCCGACCTCGTCAATGCAGGCGGGGGGTCCTTCTTCACTCAAGAAGATGAGCGTTGGTTGGACTGCTGGCTGTCAACCTCTGACGACACCAACGACGATGATGATGGTGCAGATGACTGGAGCGACTGGGATTAGTTTTTTATGTTTTCGAACTATCTAGCGCCGAACTATCTATTTATGTTTTCGAACTACCTATCTAGTTGCAATATATATGTAAAATAACTTTGTATCCTTTTTATTTTAATGCAATCTATGTATTAAAAAATATTTTGCACGCGCTGATTTTTTGGCACTGCTGAAGCGACGCGCGCGCTGCATTATAGCGCGGCTGTTGGAGCCAGCGCCTATCCCCGCGCTAAACCTGCCGAAGCGCGCGCGGCAAACGATTTTTTTTGGCGCGGCGCGTAGCGCGGCTGTTGGAGATGCTCTAACAAATGACAAATTCCGTCAAGTCATTACTACTCATATGTAGCTATCTTGACAAGATGAGACCACCGAGAGACCGGGGCGCGCGTATATCTATCGTCGGTGGTTTGGTTCACCGGAGCCGCGACTCGTCCTGGTGGCGGGAGACGAGCTTGGCTGTGTCGTGCCACCGGGACAGCTCGCGCTCCTTGTCCCGCAGCTTCCTCTGCGCGCGCTGCAGCTCCGTCTCCAGCTCCGCGATCCGCTGCTGGTGCCGCGACTGCAGGAGCTCGTGCAGCCTCCGCTCCAGCACCCGGGCCGGCACGCCGCCGTAACACGGCTTGCTCCCTTCGTCCTCCTCGTCGGTGTCTTCCTCCCCCTCCTCCTCGCTGTCTTCGTGTTCCTTGCATTCTATTGCGGCAGCGTCGAGTACACCGTCGATGCCGACGCAAGCAGGGGAGCCGCTCTCCGAGGACATGTCGCTCTTCGCCTCGTACTGCAAAGTCAATCGGCATCAGTTCAGTACAGAATCGTCAAATTGTCATAGAGCGACCGCGGCAACGAGTGCACGGTACCTCTAGCTGCTGATCTCGGCGCGGGGTCACGCATTCCTCCTCCCCGTCGCCGTCGTCGGAGTCGAGCTGCAGGCGCGTCAGTTCCGCCTCGAGCTCTGCTTCCATCTGATCCATCCCCGCGGCGACAGCATCTCCAACGCTGCCATCGCCGCACGCCGAGGCGGCATCGCGCGAACCACGGGACAACGAGGCGTCCTCGCCGCCGCCGGCATCGGAGAAGACGATGCGCTCCTTGACGACGCTGGCGCCGTCGTCGACATGGCCGCCGTCAGACAAGTCGGAGCGGCTGCTGCCACGCGCCTCCGCCCTGACGTCCAGCACCAGCCGCTCCATCTGGGCGCGCAGCTCCGCCATCCTGCTGAGCTCCGCCGCGCCCCTGGACAGCAGCAGCACCAGGCCGGCGCCCAGCCCGACGCTCGCGGCCGACACCTCCGGCGCCGCCTTCATCCCTGCGCAAACAATTAACCACGCCATGCAATTGGGCCATAACCATCAAACGCCGATCGCAACTAACTCAGCCAGTTTACGGTAATAACTCACGTACCCTGCGGGGAACTCCGAGGCGACTCGCGAACCTCTGTTTCTTGCTTGCTCGCCATGACCATCTTAGGCGCGGCCACCTCCTCCTCTACGGCGTCCTCCTTGGCGGCCGCTCCGGCGCCGCTGGAGCAGTAGCTGGGGATGCGCAGGCGGCAGCCGAACCCGCCACCGCCTCTGCCGAGGATGCGCGACAGCAGGGACCGTGGCGAGCGGCACTCGCGCCGGATCCTGCTGGTGCCGGCAGCATTGGTGAGGAGAGCGCCGACGGTGGCGGGCGAGGAAGTTGGCGAGGCCGAGAGGCGCGGGGGCAGCGGCAGCGCTTCCGCCGTGCTCCTCTCCATTGCCATTTGCGGTCGATACTCGGAATGGCGCGGCAATGGCGAGGGGATCCGAGGAATGTTGGCGGATTCCATGGGGTTGATGGAGGCGCGCGTATTTATAAGGAGGCGGAAATGGTGGGAGCGAGGGGTTTAAATGGGCGTTAAACCTTCCATGGCCTTTGACCAACCACGCTTAATTTTCCCCTTGATTGAAGTAACGCTGTCTATTTCAGGCGACTGAGGTGTGCAGTTCGGGTTTGTAATTGTTGAGAATTTATACATTCTCATACTCAATATTGTGAATTGCTTTACAAAAATCAGACAACCGATGAAACATTAGCACGGCTACTGAGTTTCCACGCCTGAAGCGATTTTTTTACTGAATTGACGGTTTTATTGTGTCCAGTTTCATTCCAATGAAGTCAATAAAAACCCATGACTGCATCGGAACATCACGACAGGTTATATCTCGGGCTCGATAATGTGCGCATAATAAGTGGCTTTAGAATACACCTGGCGAGCTGCCATTTTTGTGGAGTAGGCAAGACTTTGAGGATTGTTGTAATTCACACATGAATAAGTTGTTGGCAGGGTAAATCGAGACTCTATTTACTATAAAACGGAGCCAAAAAAAATGCACTGCTATGATTCTCCAGCTTTGGATGTTGTCTTGCCTGAGATGATGATCCAAGGAATGGAGGAACAAGCCAAGGTTGATGAAATTGTGGCTTCGAGCAATGACATGGAGCTGACTCTCAAGCATTTTTCTTCTGGTTAGCTTAGTTGGAGAGGTGCTCCTTGGTTTCCTATCCAGAGTTAGACATCAGAGCAATGACATGGCTTCTAAGTCCGACGAGTCGCTTGATGGCATTGGCAAGCCGCAAGGCCCGACAACCTCTACCTTGGATGTGATCTTGAGCAACTTCAGTCGATGTGTACCACATTGCTTGCTCAATGCACCAGTTCATGTGCAGATTGGATGGGCCTTTAACTATGCCGAGAGTGTGTAGTCGTTGTTTGGATAAGAAGAACAAAAAATGTAACATCCCAACTTTCAAGCGTGCAAATTTTAGGCAGGTTGAGGCTTTGGGGAATTTTCCCAAGAGCACGACCTCAAAGAAAGTCATCGAGGACGTGCAGGAGAAGATAAAATCTTATCTGCAGATGTACAAGAGGCCGCTGATGACGATGGTGATCCAGGCAGTTCATGCCTTGGTAGAGGTAAATGTTTCATCGAGTTTATCATAAGCCTAGGCGCGAGTACATATATAGACTAAGTCTCGGGCAAATCAAAGATTCAATTTTCTAAGAAAAGAAACCGAACGGCTCATCCATGAAGAGTTCTTTTTTTTTTACATGCACAGATAATTATGCCCTTAGTGTCTGGATAACAAAATGATATTCATGAGAGCATCTACAACCAGTCGCTTCAAAATTGCCTCAAATGTCCGGATGGGCCACGCAGTCACACAGACCGGTAACGAAATTTCGACCTAGACGGGCGCCTCAAACCGGCCTCAAACGCCTGGGTTGACCGACACCACTCACTCCACTCCCGTCCGCCACCCAAGCTCCCGTCCGGCGATCTCCGGCATAGCGGGCAACGGATCTGAATCCTTCACCTCCAGATCCGTCGACCTCGAGCTCATCCCACGCGGCCTCGATAAGTAGATGGTCGTCCAGCTTGTGCTCCGCTGTCCCAGGAGGAGGCCCGTGCGGGCAGCGCGATGAACTCCTTCCGTCGGGAATCCATTCTGTTCGCTTAGTGGCGCATGTAATCGGCGCGAGTTGTGATGTCGCTGCCTTACCGGAGGCGGAGTGGTCTGTTGGGCGTCCTAACGCGGTGGCGGACACGCAACCCCTCTGTTGACGCGCCGAGCTGCAGGACGCACTGTAATGCCCAGGATGGGACTATACCTCCTACGTGTCGAGGCACGACTTAAAGGTATAAGCCCATCCTAGAATGATATCAAGTTTGGTATCTTTGCACGACTCATGTAAAAGAGGGATTAAAATTGAAAAAGGAGATAGTTGGCTTACACTCGCCACTTCACACAATACATTACATAAGCAATCATCATTCAAAACATCACAACCCGACTACGGGTGAAGATCCAAAGAAAGATACCAAAACAACATAAAGCCATAGGTCATGATCGAATCCTAGTAGAAACCACTACTGAACATCGAAACGTCACAAGCAAACGGTCAAACTCTTCATCGAGCTCCTGGTGAAGTACTGATCGATCTCCTGCTTCAAACTCGGCTGAACCTGCATCTGGTGTGGTGAAGTAACTGTGAGCCACAGAGGACTCAGCAATCCCGTTCCCGGGTAACAAGACTATTTAAGCCTTGGGTGAGGTTAAGACTGAAGAAAAGAATAAGAGGTGAAGGAACAACAAGAGTCTGCAGAAGCAACTAGCACTAACTTACGTAAACGAGAGCGAGAAGAGAAGGTGCATCGGTCGAGAGATGATCACGAAGTGATCCTAACTAAAGCCGGTCAAACATAACCCCACCGTGTTCAACTCCCGAATCCCTATTCGGAAATTGACAGTCACGGTACACACGCTGGTAGTGTATTGAATCATTGTGTCAAGTTTTCTACAACCGGATATTAACAAGCTCCCATCTGCCACATAACCGCGGGCACGGCTTTCGAAAGTTCATAACCCTGCAGGGGTGTTCCAACTTGACCCATTACAAGCCCACGATCCGCGAAGTCGCAACTCCATAGGTGGGAAGACCCGAGTATTCTCGGAATCCCGTGCTCAAGTTAAACCGAACTAAGGTAAGGCTAATCCAGCAAATCCTCCCGGTGTGTCGACACCCTGATAGTAGCCGCGCGTATCTCGTCTCAGGTCACGACCGGATGGGACAAGCTACGGGTTTTTACCAGACCTTGAGTTTCCTCGAGGTGGCCCCGCAGGTTGCCCAGTTCGGACCAACACTCATGTGGAGCACTGGCCCGGGGGGTTGAATTAAAATAAAAGAGGGTTTGCAAGACCCTTATGCAAGTTTTATTAGTTATTAGGCGAATAGTACCAATGTTGGGACTTGCTGGAAAAGACTTAGCACTTAGCGGTTTATCAAGGGGGTCCCACACACCCCAACCGTGTTAGGAACGCATAATCAAGGAACATAACACCGGTTTATACGGTTCTAACG
>LR738714.1:649848103-649881062 GCA_902687465.1 Secale cereale | reverse complement strand
CTAACGGCATGAGTGGAACAAATCACCAAGCAAAAGGCTTAGCCTTCCACCCTGCCAGTATATAGATGATTTCATTTTAAGCATTTATATAGTGTGATATAACCCAACCAAACTTCAACATGAAGCAAGCATCTTCAATCTTCACCTGCAACTAACAATGCTATAAGAGGGGCTGAGCGAAGCGTACTTAGCCAAGCAACGGTTTGCATAGGTAGGTTGGTTAAACATGGCAATTGGTTACAAGTAGGAGGCTGACAAGAAGATCATGGGCATCGAGGCAAAACTACTAAAGAGCGATACTCTAGCAATAGGCAAATATAGTAATGGTATCCGGGTTCGGTCATCTTGCCTGGAATTCCACAAGGGAGAAGAACGGATCCATGAAGTAGACGAAGCAACACAGTCGAGAGAATCCTCACAACTCCGGAACGAAACCGAAGCTAACAAGAGGAGCAACCGGAAAGAAACAAACAACACGGTAAACACACAAGCAAAAACATGGCATACGATGCACAAACAAGTATGATGCATGACCGGTTTAAATATGCATGGCATGGCAAAGTGCACAAACAACACTACAAGTTAAGTGGAGCTCAACATGCAACGAGTTGCATATTGACGAAACACCACATTTAATTATTTAGTTGACTCTCGTTTATTTACAAGACAAGATTAATTGTTTTTTTAACATGGCAAGAAGTGAAGCATAACAAACTACACTATTTAGGCATTTTAAATCAGGCCGGAAGAACAACAACATATCCGGAAATCCCCATGAGCATGTTTAATAATTATAAGCAAACAACAATTAAGCATTTTAGTGTTGTTAACATGATGCGGATGACATGATCAAGTTTTATGCAAGTTTTAATTAAAGGTTGACAAGAGAGACATGAAGTATTTGTCACCGTGGTGGAATGAAAGGGGGCCACGGCAACGATCCGAAAATGATGCAACGCAACATCTCGGTTCCGGTACTCGTTGAGAGACCGGAGCAAAAGAAAGATGGCGTGAGCGAGTCAAACGAGATGAAAGGTGGGGTGATCCCGTTACCGGGTTCCCACGAGTCGGCGACGAGGCAACCGAGGAACATGACAAACGGACGAAACGACACGAAGCACACACGGGAAACATTTCATACAACACAACAAGCATCTTACGGGTCACGTCTCAGGGTTATACCTTCGAAGCGTGCGTTTCGGGGCGGTTCGAGACGTAGAGGAAGAAGGCGTTCACGTTCCCGAAGAGGAAGTAGTGGTTCACATAGCGGTAGTGGAAGTAGACGTTCTCGTAGATGTACATGTCGACGGTAGACGTTCGGGCGACGGTAGACGTTCGGGCGACGGTACTGGTACTTGGTGCGTCTCCGAGACGGTAGTTGTTCACGTATGTAGTGGTACTTGTTCCGTAGCCGTTCACGAGCTCGTTTTTCCGTAGATGTTCGGTTCGTCGAGGTACTTATTGCGGTCGTGGTACTTGCCGTAGGGGTTCAAGCCGTCATGTAGAGGTTCTTGCCGCAATGCCGGGTTTACTCGTACACGGGTCATCTGACAAGTTAACAGTGCAAGGCAACACACAAAAACAAACAAAAACAGCAAAGGGGCGACGAGGCCAGGAGGCTGCAGAGGCGAGGTCGGGCGCCGGCGCGCGCGCTGGACGGAGGGAGACGGCTGCGGGGCGACGGTAGTTCCTGGCCGGCCGGAGCAGCACGGGGCGCTGCAGAGATGGGGACGAAGTGCTGGACGCCTGGAACGGGGAGGGACGAGGCGCTGGAGGGGGGCCACGGCCTGGACTCGAGGACGGACGACGGTACGCTGGGGAGCTCCTCTGGCGCAGCACGGGAGCCGGTCGCAGTTGGAGACGGAGGGGCGCCTGGCCAGCGGACGGAGTGCTCGGGCCTGGCCGGCTGCTGGCCACTGGCGAAGGCGGGCTCGGCCTGGAGACCGAAGGGAGGCGCGAGGGAAGGCGGGCGCGGCCGGCCTGGCTTCTGGAGACGGGGACGCTCGAGGTAGGCCAGGTCGAGGGCTCCCGACCGGCCAGTCGGCTCGCTGGGCGCGGCCCTCTTGCGGGGCGCCAGGGGCGAGGCGCCCGACGGTGGACCGCGGGGCGAAGGGCGGCGCCCTGCCTCTGGCGATGGAGGGGGGCCTCGGGGCGACGAGGGAGAGGGTTCGATGGAGGAGAGAGATCGAGAGGGTTCTGGGGTCGGGGAAGAAAGAGAGCGTCGAGGGAGATGGGGAAAGGCTCGAGCCTCTGGCGGCGGACGAAGGAAAACGGAGGGAGAGCTGCGGTCGAGCACTGCGCTAGGGTTAGGAAGTGAGGGAGTGGGCCTAGAGGGAGGAGGAGGCCCAAGAGGGAATCGGGCCGGCTGGCCGAATAGAGGGAGGTTTGGGCCTCTCTTATTTATTTTCTTTAGCAGAGAATAAAAGAGAAGAAAGAAAAAGAGGAGGGGTTAGGGCAAGAATTAGGACAAAGGTTAATTTTCTCGGGCTCGTAAAAATGAGCACGACCGGAGAAAAAATACAAAAGGCCAGATCGGAAGATAATTCAAACATATTTGAATTTAATTCAAATAGGTTTGAACTAAGACGTGATTATTGAAGTGTCCAAAAATGTTCAAATTTTTGTAGGAACCTCGAAACAACGGAAAAGAATTATTGGCAAGATTTTGAAGGTGAAACTCAAAGTGAAAAGACATGGGGAAATTATGCAAGTGTGTTATGGTGATTCCGAAGCAATGGAATAATTAATAAATATAGCTCCCTAAATATTGAGAGACTTTTATATGTTATAAAGAGAAGACATTCTTCCCTCGATTTAAATGGACCGAAGGTCCACACGGTTTATTTAGGTTGAGATGCAAAATAAATTAATGACATGACGGCATGATGACATGATGCAATGCAAAAAAATAAAAACACAAGCACAAAAGAAACACACGGGCAACCCAGAACATCTGGAATCTTCTGGAATCTTCTGGAATCTTCTGGGACGTCGGTCTCGGGCGTCACAACTCTCCCACACTAACAGAGGATCTCGACCCGAGATCCTAGAGATATCACCGGGTAAAAATGGAAGAGGAATAGGTAAAACAAAGTTGCTTCTTTGACAAACGAGTGAAAACCAAAGAACCTTGAGAGGTTGAACAAGTTGAAAGAAGAAAGCAACAGAGATGAACGAAGTTAGGAGCACTCCGGTAAAATGAGGAACAAGGAGCATAACCAGAACCTTGTAGGTTGAAAAACATGAAACAAGAGCTCACGGACCAAAAGAATAAGAAACCGCAATGGTATAGCCAAGGAATAAGAATGACAGAATTTGGACAGCACTTCGTCTGAAAATGGAAGGAATTGAACAAGAACTTGAGGAGATGGAATGATACTTGATGAAAACAACAACACACAGCCTCTGAAACAATTGAAAGAATGGCACAAGGGTAAGAAAGATTTCAGACAGCACTCCGGTTGAAAATGGAAAAACTTAGATAAGATGAGAGAACTAGAATGGAGAATACAACGCTCCGGTTAAATGACAAGCAAGGGAGAATATGATCTTGATAAAACGAGATGATGGTCCAAAGAGCAATATCACAATGCCTCCGGAATGAAAGAATAGCATATAAATCCAAGAAAGAATTGAACGGATAAGAAAAAGACAACTTCTCCCAAAATTGAATTTGAAAGAGCATCCTTACAAGAAGGGTTGAACGGAGTTGTTGGAAATAATCAACAACGAAAAGAATAAGCTCGATGTGGGCTTATGGAAAACATCTCAAAATTAAGAGGTGACAACCAGCCACAAACAGAAACGAATTGCTTGGATTGAGATGAACAAGTTGATAAAATCTTAACTCACCGGAAGGATAAATGAAGAACTTGGGTCATTTATAAGCACCATAATAGCAACAATCCTTAGGTAAAGCTTTTAGGTGAAATACAACCCAAGATAACTCCACAAATAAATTGAAAGGTTGGAAAGATCTCCTGAACAAATAAAAAATGATGGGTTTAAATATCTCATTCTTGACAACTCGTGAATCATGAAACATGAAGGAATTGTCAAAATGACATAACCCCATCTGAAAAGATAAGGCAGAACGGATTGCAATTGGAAAGCATGATGAAAATGCTTGAGCTCCAACAAGAATCTTGATGAAGACTTCGAGGATGAATTAAATCTTGATGAACCACCATGAAGAACTCCGGTAATGAAAGCATGAGAAGTGAAATACGAAAAGAATATGATTCAAGACCTGCGATGAATTAGATGAAGTTTGAAATGATGTAATCGAAATAACTTGGAGCTCCGGAAAACAAGATGAAGAATTTAGAACCGAGAATATGATGAACAAGCTCTAGACAAAAGAATTAAACACTTGGAAGGAACAAGAATAAGAATTATGTTGTGAGTATCCTTCACCAATTTAAATTGATGACAACCAAAGGATTTGGCATAGTACTTATTCTCGTTGGAAAGGATTAAGAGAGAACTAGCACAAGCTTGGGTAAATCTTCAACGAAGCACCGGTAGGATTATGAAAAGAACAAATGAATTGATATGATAACAACGGAAGAGTGATCTTGAAAGAACCACCGTAAAATAGGGAGACGAATGAAGAGGCATCAATGAAGAATATTTGGAGGATGAAGTTGAAAACTGAGAACGGAGAAATATTCTGAAATGGTGGCCTTCGGAGGATCACAATGGAAAGGATTCATGAAATGCTCTGGATGGGTATAAAAAGAATTCCTCACAATCGAAACAACTATGAGGATGGCATGAAGCTAGAAACACGAATCTTCACGAGAACGGGCCAAGATTTAAGAGAAACTCTTCTCCGGTCTCCAAATGTTGAGAATGAAGACGAGAAATGGCATGAAGAATTGTTGAGCACTCCGGAATGAAGAATTTAAAAAGGTTGAACCAATGATGAAAAAGAATTTGAAAGCGATCTTGGAGAAGGCATATGACTGATGGGATTCATACTTACGTCACATTTTTGAAAAGAATTTGAGTATAACTCCAGAAAATTAGAAGAGTCAGGTAAGATCCTGGAAAAAGACCTGTGGGTTAGGGCCCACTAAAGAAATCACCGTTGGAAAGATTGCTAAAGAGGTATTGCACCGATTGAATTAAATGGCTTGAGAGATAGCAACCTCAAAATAGCTTGATAGGATTAAGAATGGAATTATGAATCTTCAGCACTCCGGATATGGATAGCAAGAGGAGAAAGATTAATTGGTGCACCGGAATAAGAAAGCATTGTGAAATGAGGAAAAAGGATAAGATCAACACCGAAATCTTGAATTACATCCACCGAAAGAATTTGAGAACAAAAGAATGATGAACTTGAAGTTCTTGAGCATCTTCACGATAAATCACCGGATAAGAACATTGAAGGAAAAGAATGAAGAAATATCACATGAATAAAATGGATATTTCATCTGAGAATTTCTGGCTCCGAGAAGAAGAAGGGTGGGAGGGTGGGGAAAACAAAGACAACTTGGGATGAATGAAACATACATCGTTGAGAAAAAAAACCGAGAGTTGATCTTGCAGATGATGAAAGGACCGGATTACTTAAAGCAAAGGACGCCGGTTGAAAAGGATTAACATGAAACTCTCGATGGTCAAGAAGAATTAGCACTCCCATAAAAATATGAGAATACCGATTAGGAAAAGGTATGGAATCAACATTTGACATCGAAGCAACTCGAATACCAGAATCAAAACAAAACAAAGGATAGATGTGTAGCAGCCTAATCTTCACAATATCATTCGAACAGAGACTTGAACGAATGAATTCCGTAGGTACATCAGCTGGTCGAGAAGCCACTTGGAGAACAAAATGAAAATAAAAAGGAACAAGGAACAGATAGAACAAATACAGGATAGAAGTTTCGCTCGACATCTTCGTGCTGAAAGCTCATGGAACGTGTTACAAAAGGGTTTTGCAATCCCCGGATCAGCATAGCCAAGGACCCTTTAAGATGCAACTCCCGATCAGAACAAGTCCATAAAACCACTTCACTCAATGTAGAACCCCAAACTTCATATCGAGCATCTGTTGGAAGAATGCCTAGAACTACTAGATGAACCCACCTATAGATTTCCGAAAGTTTCCAGTTATGCAATCAGGTGTTGGGGATACACGGGAAGCACCGCGCAATCAACTCTAAACCTACATCCAGGGTATCCATCCTTCAACACATAACCAGTCTTTCTCGGAAACTGTTTACCTCGGACCTTCGAAACGCATCCACTATACAAGCTATGGCAATACTCTCGAGCTACCTCCCCAGTACTGGGTGATGTCGGGGTTATCTTGCCACTAACCGCATAGGAGAGATTTTCGATGTCGGCCGTCTTAAGTATTTAGTACTGCCGCGATATGCTTGTGACAACAATACCCCGAAGCTCAACTCCTCGGGAACAGGAGGCATCGAGAACAATATCCTTGTCACAAGAACATCGAAACAATCCCAGAATACTCGCGGGATCCTAAAAAAAAATTGGTGCAATTTTGAAAGTAGGAGAGGCAAGAGTAATCGTCAGGAGTCCTCACCAGAATGAAAAGAGATGAGGAGCAAACAGAAATCCTACTCTTCGATATAAATATAGGACTCAAAAAGTTTTTCAGTGTGTGCCTAGACTCAACCGTCAACGATTCGATCAATCAGTGGGGGCTTCTAGGTCGGAGAAGGCTCTGAATACCAACTTGTAAAGCCCAGGATGGGACTATACCTCGTACGTGTCGAGGCACGACTTAAAGGTATAAGCCCATCCTAGAATGATCTCAAGTTTGGTATCTTTGCACGACTCATGTAAAAGAGGGATTAAAATTGCAAAAGGAGATAGTTGGCTTACACTCGCCACTTCACACAATACATTACATAAGCAATCATCATTCAAAACATCACAACCCGACTACGGGTGAAGATCCAAAGAAAGATACCAAAACAACATAAAGCCACAGGTCAGGAACGAATCCTAGTAGAAACCACTACTGAACATCGAAACGTCACAAGCAAACGGTCAAACTCTTCATCGAGCTCCTGGTGAAGTACTGATCCATCTCCTGCTTCAAACTCGGCTGAACCTGCATCTGGTGTGGTGAAGTAACTGTGAGCCACAGAGGACTCAGCAATCCCGTTCCCGGGTAACAAGACTATTTAAGCCTTGGGTGAGGTTAAGACTGAAGAAAAGAATAAGAGGTGAAGGAACAACAAGAGTCTGCAGCAGCAACTAGCACTAACTTACGTAAACGAGAGCGAGAAGAGAAGGTGCATCGGTCGAGAGATGATCACGAAGTGATCCTAACTAAAGCCGGTCAAACATAACCCCACCGTGTTCAACTCCCGAATCCCTATTCGGAAATTGACAGTCACGGTACACACGCTGGTAGTGTATTGAATCATTGTGTCAAGTTTTCTACAACCGGATATTAACAAGCTCCCATCTGCCACATAACTGCGGGCACGGCTTTCGAAAGTTCATAACCCTGCAGGGGTGTTCCAACTTGACCCATTACAAGCCCACGATCCGCGAAGTCGCAACTCCATAGGTGGGAAGACCCGAGTATTCTCGGAATCCCGTGCTCAAGTTAAACCGAACTAAGGTAAGGCTAATCCAGCAAATCCTCCCGGTGTGTCGACACCCTGATAGTAGCCGCGCGTATCTCGTCTCAGGTCACGACCGGATGGGACAAGCTACGGGTTTTTACCAGACCTTGAGTTTCCTCGAGGTGGCCCCGCAGGTTGCCCAGTTCGGACCAACACTCATGTGGAGCACTGGCCCGGGGGGTTGAATTAAAATAAAAGAGGGTTTGCAAGACCCTTATGCAAGTTTTATTAGTTATTAGGCGAATAGTACCAATGTTGGGACTTGCTGGAAAAGACTTAGCACTTAGCGGTTTATCAAGGGGGTCCCACACACCCCAACCGTGTTAGGAACGCATAATCAAGGAACATAACACCGGTTTATACGGTTCTAACGGCATGAGTGGAACAAATCACCAAGCAAAAGGCTTAGCCTTCCACCCTGCCAGTATATAGATGATTTCATTTTAAGCATTTATATAGTGTGATATAACCCAACCAAACTTCAACATGAAGCAAGCATCTTCAATCTTCACCTGCAACTAACAATGCTATAAGAGGGGCTGAGCGAAGCGTACTTAGCCAAGCAACGGTTTGCATAGGTAGGTTGGTTAAACATGGCAATTGGTTACAAGTAGGAGGCTGACAAGAAGATCATGGGCATCGAGGCAAAACTACTAAAGAGCGATACTCTAGCAATAGGCAAATATAGTAATGGTATCCGGGTTCGGTCATCTTGCCTGGAATTCCACAAGGGAGAAGAACGGATCCATGAAGTAGACGAAGCAACACAGTCGAGAGAATCCTCACAACTCCGGAACGAAACCGAAGCTAACAAGAGGAGCAACCGGAAAGAAACAAACAACACGGTAAACACACAAGCAAAAACATGGCATACGATGCACAAACAAGTATGATGCATGACCGGTTTAAATATGCATGGCATGGCAAAGTGCACAAACAACACTACAAGTTAAGTGGAGCTCAACATGCAACGAGTTGCATATTGACGAAACACCACATTTAATTATTTAGTTGACTCTCGTTTATTTACAAGACAAGATTAATTGTTTTTTTTTAACATGGCAAGAAGTGAAGCATAACAAACTACACTATTTAGGCATTTTAAATCAGGCCGGAAGAACAACAACATATCCGGAAATCCCCATGAGCATGTTTAATAATTATAAGCAAACAACAATTAAGCATTTTAGTGTTGTTAACATGATGCGGATGACATGATCAAGTTTTATGCAAGTTTTAATTAAAGGTTGACAAGAGAGACATGAAGTATTTGTCACCGTGGTGGAATGAAAGGGGGCCACGGCAACGATCCGAAAATGATGCAACGCAACATCTCGGTTCCGGTACTCGTTGAGAGACCGGAGCAAAAGAAAGATGGCGTGAGCGAGTCAAACGAGATGAAAGGTGGGGTGATCCCGTTACCGGGTTCCCACGAGTCGGCGACGAGGCAACCGAGGAACATGACAAACGGACGAAACGACACGAAGCACACACGGGAAACATTTCATACAACACAACAAGCATCTTACGGGTCACGTCTCAGGGTTATACCTTCGAAGCGTGCGTTTCGGGGCGGTTCGAGACGTAGAGGAAGAAGGCGTTCACGTTCCCGAAGAGGAAGTAGTGGTTCACATAGCGGTAGTGGAAGTAGACGTTCTCGTAGATGTACATGTCGACGGTAGACGTTCGGGCGACGGTAGACGTTCGGGCGACGGTACTGGTACTTGGTGCGTCTCCGAGACGGTAGTTGTTCACGTATGTAGTGGTACTTGTTCCGTAGCCGTTCACGAGCTCGTTTTTCCGTAGATGTTCGGTTCGTCGAGGTACTTATTGCGGTCGTGGTACTTGCCGTAGGGGTTCAAGCCGTCATGTAGAGGTTCTTGCCGCAATGCCGGGTTTACTCGTACACGGGTCATCTGACAAGTTAACAGTGCAAGGCAACACACAAAAACAAACAAAAACAGCAAAGGGGCGACGAGGCCAGGAGGCTGCAGAGGCGAGGTCGGGCGCCGGCGCGCGCGCTGGACGGAGGGAGACAGCTGCGGGGCGACGGTAGTTCCTGGCCGGCCGGAGCAGCACGGGGCGCTGCAGAGATGGGGACGAAGTGCTGGACGCCTGGAACGGGGAGGGACGAGGCGCTGGAGGGGGGCCACGGCCTGGACTCGAGGACGGACGACGGTACGCTGGGGAGCTCCTCTGGCGCAGCACGGGAGCCGGTCGCGGTTGGAGACGGAGGGGCGCCTGGCCAGCGGACGGAGTGCTCGGGCCTGGCCGGCTGCTGGCCGCTGGCGAAGGCGGGCTCGGCCTGGAGACCGAAGGGAGGCGCGAGGGAAGGCGGGCGCGGCCGGCCTGGCTTCTGGAGACGGGGACGCTCGAGGTAGGCCAGGTCGAGGGCTCCCGACCGGCCAGTCGGCTCGCTGGGCGCGGCCCTCTTGCGGGGCGCCAGGGGCGAGGCGCCCGACGGTGGACCGCGGGGCGAAGGGCGGCGCCCTGCCTCTGGCGATGGAGGGGGGCCTCGGGGCGACGAGGGAGAGGGTTCGATGGAGGAGAGAGATCGAGAGGGTTCTGGGGTCGGGGAAGAAAGAGAGCGTCGAGGGAGATGGGGAAAGGCTCGAGCCTCTGGCGGCGGACGAGGGAAAACGGAGGGAGAGCTGCGGTCGAGCACTGCGCTAGGGTTAGGATGTGAGGGAGTGGGCCTAGAGGGAGGAGGAGGCCCAAGAGGGAATCGGGCCGGCTGGCCGAATAGAGGGAGGTTTGGGCCTCTCTTATTTATTTTCTTTAGCAGAGAATAAAAGAGAAGAAAGAAAAAGAGGAGGGGTTAGGGCAAGAATTAGGACAAAGGTTAATTTTCTCGGGGCTCGTAAAAATGAGCACGACCGGAGAAAAAATACAAAAGGCCAGATCGGAAGATAATTCAAACATATTTGAATTTAATTCAAATAGGTTTGAACTAAGACGTGATTATTGAAGTGTCCAAAAATGTTCAAATTTCTGTAGGAACCTCGAAACAACGGAAAAGAATTATTGGCAAGATTTTGAAGGTGAAACTCAAAGTGAAAAGACATGGGGAAATTATGCAAGTGTGTTATGGTGATTCCGAAGCAATGGAATAATTAATAAATATAGCTCCCTAAATATTGAGAGACTTTTATATGTTATAAAGAGAAGACATTCTTCCCTCGATTTAAATGGACCGAAGGTCCACACGGTTTATTTAGGTTGAGATGCAAAATAAATTAATGACATGATGGCATGATGACATGATGCAATGCAAAAAAATAAAAACACAAGCACAAAAGAAACACACGGGCAACCCAGAACATCTGGAATCTTCTGGAATCTTCTGGGACGTCGGTCTCGGGCGTCACACGCACCATGGGCATCGTCCTACGAAAGCATGCCATAACATGCCCCGCCGTGCGAGGCAGCGGGCGTGGGAGATGGCGGCAGCCCTCTCGGCGCTGGACGTCGGGGAGGCGGGGTCACACTCTCAGGCGCCTCGTATGGTGCAGCAGTCTAGGCGCCTCAACCGCGTACCGGTGAATGTCGTCGGCTCGTCTCAGAACGAATCCATCATCGATCTGAACCGTCACTGTTCGAGTTCCGGGCTCCGACGAGAAAGAGTAAGGCATGGGGTGACGGCTGCGCCTTAAGTCTCGTGAGTCGGCTCGTGCCCCATACCCTACTCTACCTTGCCAGCGACCATACCAACACTTTGATGTGCGCATCTGGCCGCCGGACATGGGCATGATGGAGCCGGACGAGCTCCGCTTAAAGATCGCTTTACGTTTCTAATTTGAGATATTCAGATGTGAAATGCATTATTTGAGACGGGACCGGTGACTGTCCGCGGGAATTTGAGGGATCGAATTTGCCAAGTCCGGATGTAGTTGCTCTGAGTCCGGCACCAATAAAATTTTTTTTTTTTTACTTTGGCGACGTCGCTGCACAATGTCATGAATCGCCGGCCAGGAGCGTGTCGATCGCGACCTATTTGGCAACGATACCCACCGCTGCGGTTCAAAACCATTTGGCACGTACGCATGCCTCCATCCCTGGTAGTGGTACAGGATGGACCGACGGTAGGTCTCCCATTCAATCCATGCACGCGCGCACCTGCACACATTTACAGACAGTCCCAGCTAACCTCGCGCGTGGCCGGTCGAGCGAGCCGACCCTTTCGAATTTCCAACCCCGCTGGCTCGCTCGAAGCCGTCGATTTGGTGCGCGATTTGTATGAAAAAATGCACTGACGCGAGGTGGGGTCGCAGGAACAATGAGTGGCGCGGTGGTGGTGGTTGGGTGCGCTCCCGTGCTCGTGACCGGTGACCCACCTTATAAATCGGCGACTCGTCCGGTTCACGCGGTGGATCGGTTTGGTCCGGGACATTCCCCAATCATTGGATGGTATCAGGAATCGGTCGGTCGTCTCGTGTCCTACCTGGGCCGCTACAAGGCGGGCGCGTACGGACGCTAGGTACTTCGCATAACCTTGCACAACACGATCGACAAGATCGATCGGCTGACTCCATGGCGGCGTCGAGCCCGAAGTGGTCGAGCCTCTTGCCGGAGCTCCTTGGCCAGGTCATCTCCCGCCTCCCGCACCTCGCCGACCATGCCCGCTTCCGCGCCGTGTGCCGCTCGTGGCGCTCTGCCATGCCCCTCCACGGCTCCCGTCCGCAGGGGCTGCCTTGGGTCGTCCTTGATGATGGCGCCTACCAGGCGCTCCCGGACATGACCGTCCACCTGGAACATGACATGTGTTGGCGCCACCAACGACTGGATCGTCATCGACCACGTGGACTGCGTTGCGCAAAAGCACACGTACACGCTGTACAACCACTTCTCTGGTGTCAGCCGGAGCTGGATTCTGTCATCGGGAAGGTCCACGACAAGTTTGAGATCCAAAAGGTGCTCATGCGGTCGACACCTGACGATCTTGTTGCGGTCACAGGCAACATCTGGAAGTACGCTTTGATTCTGTGCCGACCTGGTAAGCGAGCATAGGTGGCACGGCCATTGGTTATGCCGTACTTCCGTATCATCGATTTTGCGTTCCTCGGAGACATGCTCTACGCGATCACCAAGGCTGAGAACCTTTATGCCATCCACCTTACCGAAGATGATGAAGGCAATCCTAGGGTCTCCTTTGTCAAACGAATCACCAGGCACACCCCTTACCCCAATGGTGATAGAGACAATGATGACATGTGGACGGGTACGACTGGCAACTATAATGAAGACGCCCCTGAATTGGTTGGTGATGATAGTGACATCAACAATGACAATGGCCACTCCGACGCCTGCAATGGTATGTTGCTTGAATGTGTAGAGTTTGTGAACCAAGGACGAGAATCACTCGTGACTTTGAGACACCTTGTTGAGTTGCATGGTAAGTTGCTCATGGTTAGGCGGCAATGCTTAGTCTCGGCTTCCACTCCAAACCACCCCACTCGCAAGGTCGAAGTATTTGAGGCAGACGTGGACAAAGGCACATGGGTCCCAGTGGCCAGCGGGCTAGATGGCGGTCAGGCGATGTTCATCAGCGAGGGCTTCAACAAGATAGTCCCTGCTCGTGGAGAAGTGAAAGAGGATGTCATATATTTTCTCGATACAAACGATGTGTTTGACATGCAAACCGGGATTATTGGAAGTTTAGGGTCCAGAAGTCGTTTATACGCCCGTTGGATGGCGTGGGTCTTTCCACCAGACTTAATTGTTTAATTTACGAGTAGTATGTGTCCAACCTATTTCTACAAGTATTTTTCATTTCGTTTTTTCATTGAATGTTACCTTCCCAATTTGGAAATTGTGATATTTGCTATCTCAGTCTTCCACTAGTGCAAGCTGCCATATCATTAGTCACTAGAACTACGAGAATGGTGTTGTAGGTATTTCAATCATTCTTCATTCTATTTATAACGAGTTGGTAACCAGATCAGTAAAACCAAGTTCTCGTGGGCGTGTAGCATGGACCAAATTATAATGGACCTGGTAGATAGTAAATGGTTTGGATGACAAGTGGATAGTACTTTCTCTGTTTTTTTTTAGTCTGCATATAAGATTTGGTCAAAGTCAAGCGATGCAAAGTTTGACCAAATATATATTCCCTCCATTCCGAAATATAGTGCACCCGTGCTTCCCGAGGTCCAACTTTGACCATAAATTTAACCCACGAGACCGACTGCGGCGGGAGAAAAAATTACATGATTGAAAACTTCTTTTGAATACGAATTCATTGGTATAACTTTTGCTCCCGCCGCAGACGGTCTCGTTGGTTAAATTTACGGTCAAAGTTGAAGCACGAGGATAGAGGAAGCACTACATTATGAAATGGAGGGAGTATCAAAGATATCAACATCTACAATACTAAACCTATATGCTTTGAATATTAATATCATGATGCATATAATAATATTGATTTCATATTATGAATGTTGATATTTTATTCTATAAAGTTAATCAAAGTTTATGAATTTTGACTTTGACTAAATCTTATATGCGGACTAAAAAGAAATGGAGGGAATATTTCTTTGCTTCTTTGCTGAGGGGGACATGAAAGTTAGCGCACTGGCTCAAATGATCACAAGCACCATAAAAAGGGTAACCTAACAACAAGATACCAGGTGCTCCTAACAAATCTTGTATCCTGATAATGACATCTATAACAACAGAGTGAATTGCGAAAAACCACCATATTTTAAGTTCACATTCGGATTTGCCACCACATTTCTTGTGCGCCCCAAAAATCTATCAATTTCCTTACTAATTTTCTCAATAAACACTGATGATCTAATTAGGACAAATTAATTCAATTTCAGACATATCGGGCTCACTGGTCAGGTCCACATGACACTAAACGGTCGATTTGGGTTGAATTAATTCAATTTTCTCAATCTACCAATGGTTAAGTGCGGGCCACGAGCAAGAGCAGAGAGGATGTGGGACATGGTGGATGCGGTGGGATTTGTTTTAACAGTCAAAACAAACAGCGTTGACCATTTAGTGTCATGTGGACCTGCCCAGTGGGCCCAATATGTCAGAAATTTGAATTAATTCATCCTAAATAGATCATGAGTGTTTATTGAGAAAAATAGCAAGGAAATCAGTAGATTTTTGGGGCGCATAAGAAATGTGGTGGCAAATCTGAACATGAACTTGAAATGTGGTGATTTTAGCAATTCACTCGTAACAACAAGATACCACGTGCTCCTAACAAATCTTGTATCCTGATAGTGACATCTATAATCACAATGGCGTGGGCGTGGGACCCACCCACGACGCCCCTCCGCCTTCCTTCCTTTCGTTTCTTTTTTCATTTCTCCAACTCGCCGCCGGCCGAACCTCCGCCTTATTCGCTCCTCGCCGGCGATGAGGAAGCAGATAACTAACCATCTCATCTTTGAGCCGCCGCACCGCTGAGCATGCCGTACGCGACCTAGCGCCCGTTTCCGCCGAGGCCAACAAGCTCGCTCGCTCAAAAAAAAAAAAAAACTGAACTTTTCTCTTCGCAGACAACACCATCAATTCCAGCTCCAGCTCCATCTTGTCTTGGTCATTGCAGGGGACCATGGACATGGTCATGGAGGCGCCACACTTGAGCACAAGGTCAAGCACTTGCCGTTGCGGAGCGGGTCGCTTCGGGAGAGCCCGTGCCGAGCTAGTGACGGCGTCGGCGTCGGCGTCGGCGTCGGCCGGCGCCAACACCGGGACGAAGGACCTCAAGGCCGGCCGATCGAGCTTCCTCGACTTACGCACGGCCCCGGAGGAAGAGGAAACTCGGGAGGGGAAGAAGCCATCTCCCGCCATTGCTCTTGCACTTTCTCTCGCGGGAAAGGAAACGTTTCACCTTAATTTGCATGCGCATGCACGGGGCCGGCCTTGTAATCTCCGTCGTCCTCACGCGTGCAGTGCATTGCATGCCGTCTCTTCTCAAACGAATCTTTTTCCCTCGTCTTGTCTTCATGCACGCACAAAATTAATGGTGCTCCACCTCCACGCCGTACCCATACCCGTAGCGGCGTACTGCAGAAAATATAGAACCTACAATATTTGTCGTATTGATCTGATGCTTATGTAGGGTATATATAGGAGTACAAGTGGGGTAGAGACTTGAAGTAGGGGATAAGTCGTACATGGTTTAAACCAATCCTATCTCTAACTCTTATCTCTATCTCAAACACTATTATACTTCTAACATTCCCCCTCAGTCGTATCGGGAGTGAAGCAGGCGATTGCGACTGAATTTAAGTCTTGCGTTTCTGTCGTCTTCTCCGCTGTGCCATCATCAACCGCGTCTCTGATGGGTCGACACCTAGTGCGGTGACTGTGTCCCCTTCTGGTGCCTCCCTTGACTCTTCTCTATTCCCTCCCGCAGTCACAACGGGAGTGGTGTGGACGCTGGTGACAACGCGGACGCTGTTGACCGGAGTTGTTGCCAATGTGTTGCTGTAGACCAAGCCATTAATGTCGATGTCGAGGTAGCCGATCATGGTAATGTAGCCCTTGGTCGATGTAGTCGTGGTCGATGGTGTAGTCGTCGTGGATGATGAAGCCGCACGAAGTCGGAGGTGCAAAAAAAAAATTTGTGCTATGACGGAGCTGCAGACGTGGACAATGCACCTTGCGAATGTCAGAGGGTGCCGTCGGCGATGAGTCTATCGGTTTTGCCAAGACCGAAGGAAACCCATCGAGCACACATAGGTTTTGCCAGAACCATGTGGCCGTGTAGGGTCGTCACTGTAGTGACGCCGTGTCGATGCAGTCGTGCCGTCGTGAACGCGGTCGATGTCGTCGTCGTGACGCGGTCATTGCCGTCGTCGAGGTCGCGTCTTGCAGAAAAAGTTCTGTGAGAGGACACTAGTTGTCCATCTTGTGGACGAGGCGGCGGCGGTATGTCGACGATGATGTTGGTGAAGACCACGTTGTTGAAGACCTTGGCGATGGAGTGTCGGCGTCGCAGCGGCGTGCCGGCGATTATGCGTCGCTTGGAGGCGTCCCTCGTGGCGACGGGGTGTCGATGTCGCGCCGTGCTGAAGAAGTATGTTGGCTCGTAGCCCGGCATGGTCGTACAGCTCGATGAAGTGGCACAAGGTCGATGCAGAGATGTCGATCGGTGGTGTAGATGACAATGCAGTTGCACCAGACGACTCGATGGAGACGTTGGTGTAGTTTCAGCAGTCGGTGTAGATGCGTATGGGAGTTCGCCCTCCCGTGATTCATGGTGCCTAGTATTGTGGAGGCGTCGTGCACCACGACTGCGAGGGTTTGCTCGAACGGCTGCTAGGGTTTGCTCAAAGATCTTGCGGCTGGCTCGTCGATGAATCTGCGCGCGCGAAGTCGAGGATGAGGTGTACGCTGAAGACGCTTGGTGGCGTACACGGATGGAACGAAGCCGGCGGGTGCTTCTGGTGCCTTGGTGCCTTCCCGTGGTGATGCATGCATGGCATCTTGTTGTGCACGTGGATGGATGCACTTGGCAATGAAGCTGGAGGCGATGCAGCCGTGGGTTCGATGCAGATTGGATTAAACCCAATACGCGTGTGCCGTCGCCCCGCGAGCCCAAGTCGATGCAGGTGCGGGCAACCGCGTAGCCAGGCTGAAGCTACGCCCGTGGCCGATAGCATTGGTACAGTGTCAAACAGTGCCAAACAGTGATCTTGCCTCTACGGTCAATGAAGTATGAGCCGGCCACGCCCCGGGCCATGGCTCTGGTAGCCTGAGGCCTGGCTACGCCCCTGGGTGTGGGTGACGAGGGACCTGAGGTCGATGTAGAAGGCCGTGCTTGTTCGGATCAAAGCATCCACACGTCTTGCAGTAGTCGCTGCTGATTCTGCACTGCTTTCACCGGAATCTGAGACTCGTCGGATTATTTTTGGAAAAAAATAAAATCAATCTACTAGAATTTCGAAAACAGGAATTGATCTAATCTAACTTAATAACTAAGAGAACCGATCTAATCTTTGATTGATCGGATGCCGCGCCCCCGGGGAGAGGAGATTGATCTCTCCGGGGGCGGCGCGCTGCGGAAGTGGTGGAAGGTCCTAAGATCGGCGTCGTTGGACAAACCGCTCTAATACCATATAAAAAATATAGAACCTACAATATTCGTTGTATTGATCTGACCCTTATGTAGGATATATATAGAAGTACAAGTGGGATAGAGACTTGGAGTAGGGGACAAGTCGTACACGGTTTAAACCAATTCTATCTCTAACTCTTATCTCTATCTCAAACACTATTATACTTCTAACACATACGATGGCCATGGCCATGTTCTCTAGCTAGGTCCGTCGCAGCGGACCATGGAGGCCAATGTTGGATTTGCACACACCACTACTCCTAATCACTTCTCTCTCTCTCTATATATCCTGTCTGTCTCCGATGCACGCACGCACGCACGCACCCGGAGTGTTCGGTCCAATGCTACCTCAGTTCCTCCTGACATATGCACGGCCGGATGCTACCTCCCGCGTGCAGGCACATAAAGCTAGGCCGGTGACATCTTAATTTGTCTTTGGGCCGCCGTACCGGACATCCTTCCGGCGTGCCCGCTGAGCATGCCGCTAGCTAGCTCCAAAGTCCTCGCTCGATCGAGGTCCGGGAGCTAGCGCATCCATTCACCGTCTTGACGATCGACCTCGCTGGCTCCCTATGTTGGATTTGCACGCATCGATCAATCCATTTCGATCCATGTTGGATTGACAGTTGACGAGACTAAGCACTTCGATCCTAGTTGCGGAGCGGATTGCTTCGGCCGGGAGAGTTGGCCGGTGATGGCCACCGTGCCGCGCGCGTGGTTGTCCGTGACGATGTCACCGAGGGAGAGAAAGGCATCGGCGTCGACATAGGCCACCAAGCAGCCGATCAAGGAAGTCGAAACTACTGTGGCTGCCGTGAACACTGTGTTGACCCACCTGAAGGCCGAGTTTCCTCGACGGGAGGGAAAACTCGGGTGCGGTGGCCGGAGAGCCCCCCTTCGCCGCTGTCATGGGGAAAAAGTTTGATCTTTGCGGGCGCGCGGAGGGAAAGGAGGAAGGTGCGGTGGTGCAGACTACGGCGAGCCCGTGCCGCCATCAAAGACAACGCGTCGTCCCAGCCCAAGACCACGGCAGCGGTGGCAGGGGATGGAGCTAGCTAGGCTGCCTGAAACGGTGACGACGAGGGAGAAGAAGCAGGCCGAGTTGTTGGCGGGCTGGGGCTCGTCGACGTTCGCGCATGCATTGGAATTTGGAACTGCCGGAGCTGCGGCGCGGTCAGCGAGGGGCACAGGACATACGGGTCTCGTGCATGAATGCTTGGGAGCGCTACACAACAAAAAATATATACAGGACATCGATCTCCAAGGATCGATGCACCATTTTTTACCGGCGTCATATCAAATGAATCTGGCTATATGTTTGCATCCCTGCATCCCATCAACGCTGGCCATCCAACTTAAATCGTACGCCTGCTGTAAAACAGCCCTGAAATTTGCAGAAACATGCCCGCCTCCATCCCGATCTAGTCTGATAATTTTTCCGAAAACCCCTCAGCCGTGGGCAGTTTTACCAATTCCCTAGTACAGAATCCTTTTCTCAATCACGATTCCCACCTGCATCAGCGGCGGCGAGGATGGAATGCATGAATGCATCTGCTTGGACGACCACCGGAACGGAACACATCTCTTCAGATGGCGCCGATGGAATGCAACTCCCAGCCCCGATCAACATGGCAGACATATTCTGCTCACGACAGTTAGGGATGATGCATCTGATGGAACAACGATGGCTGGAACTCCAAGCTTCATCCATAAATCACTTGGCGATCCTGAAATTGCCTCCCAGTCTAGCCACAAGAAACTCACCTCACTTGCCCAGTTATTGCTGTAAAAAATGCTACCACCGCAAAACACCAACTGGACAGTAAGACTGATGGAGGTTTAGTTAACACATAAAAAGAACTAATGTTTTCAGATAAAACCTACAAGATACACTCATGGATTCAATGCCACAGTCTTCGCCTTGTATCGCCTGATAACTGCCACATGATCAGATCAAATCGTACAGTTAAGAGAGGGCAAAATAGTTGCAATTGTCCTTGCAAAAAGGTTAAAAGCAAAGAGTCCGAGATTGTGCAACAGATGAAGCCAAATGGTGTTCCATGATATCCCTCAGTCCGTTAAAATACATTTGATGCACTGGATTCTTGTAACGGGTGGAATATGTGTTCTGCCAAACTGTCATTCTCTTATTTTCCCTGACTTATGTTCACATAAACCTGAAGCATGCTCTGTATTTTTCTCATACAAACGATCAACAGCTGTCACCCAGGTGTAATACAAGAACAAAAAACTTTATCAGCCTTTGAGCGCTTATTTATAGTTGTATAACAGTACAATTGATTCATCGATTATTTTGGCTGCTAGTACTAGCTGTAGTATGTATCAGGTGTAAAAGTTTGCCAGTGGTATACGAATCACGCAAAGAACAACTCAGTTTGCAAACCAACATCGACCTCGACAATAGCATTCACCAAAAAAAAATTACACAATCGTTTTCTTCAGAATTTGGCAGTCATGAACACCTTGACATTCACTCCTTATTTCTAAGCTTTCTGGTTTGGAAGCTTGCAGCAAGAGCAGCATGATCTTCTCTGTGAATATGTGAATGAAAAGTAGGAGCGCTGAGTCACAAGGAATGCAGAAGCGGCAGCTGATATTATGTCCTGGTTGAGCCGTATTACATCATGTATTACTACAGAACACCTCAAACCACCAGCAAATAGGCAATAAAAAAAGTTACTCCTGAATTTTTCATTCACAACAAGCTACATTCACTTGTGTGAACTCACAAGATTACAATCTACAAGTACTAGATACATTCACATTCTGAGTCCTGATCAATACTCACCACTGTACAATTTACATTCTACCTATAAAGAACAATTGTACTGGATAAGATCACAAGCTACAATCTGCATGTACTAGATACATTAAACTGGAACAAAAGCAACTGGTCCTTGTTGCTACAAGGGGTTGCTGGGTTGTGCTCGCTGCCAACAAAAGTTTGTTGTAGCAGGCGGATGTCGTGCCAGATGCGAGGGAGCAGCAGATGGTGTGCAGGTTGCGGCCCGTGGCAGACTCTCGGCGGGGACCGGCAAGATATCGGGCGGGTGCGGAGGTAGGTCAAATGTACTGGATCTCTCTGCGGCCTGTCCAAAGGATCACCGGGCCATGGAGCCGTTTGAGGCGGACGGCCGCGGAGGTCGGCCAAGCGTGGCCACTGTCGAAGAGATCACCGGGTCGTGGAGCCGTTTGGGGCAGACGAACGCGGAGGTCAGCCAAGCCAGGTTGCCGTCGGAGGATTCACCGGGACGCCGCCATGGAGGGATTGAAGAGGATCCAGATTGAGAAATTGATATTTGATATTTTTGCAAAGGTCTGCTTTGGCTGAGGGGTCATTAGCAAATTAGCAAGAGCGGCTGCGGGTGTCTTTTTGTAAATTAATGCTGCTTTTGATCCCAAGCGTGAGATCTTGATCAGCCGGCTGAGGAGTCGAGGGATACAGGGATGCACAATCCATCCCGGATGCACTTGATACGACGCCTTTTTTACCTATATATGGAGACTGATTAATTGATGAGCATGCAACCATATATATATGACTCTCTAATCAATTATTAATTGCTTTTCTTTTTCTTCCGTAAAAAACTATTTGGGGGCTATGAGCCATGCTCCTTTTTTTTTAGGAAATGAGCCATGCTCCTTGCTAGATATTTATGTGCATGTATATACATCAAAAAAGTAATTACAATAATAATTTGTTGTACCCCTCCATCTAACATAGCTTCCCGCCAACTTCTTCCTCAACTTCAGCATGGGGATCCTTTGTCCCCGTCACCGCCCCTATCGCGCCTCGCCTCGCCGGTGAGCTCCTGCCCCGCCGTGGCCACACGCACACACACATTGTTACTTACAAAAATGTTAGTAATTTTTCTGTTTTTTAGTTATAGAAATGTTAGAAATTTTTCTGTTTTTTAGTTATAGAAATGTTAGTTATATATAAATGTTAGAAATTTTAGAAATGTTAGTTTTAGCTAGATGGATAATTTCAAATTGTTAGATGATGATCGTTGTTTTTTTAGTTTCTTCTAATTTTAGTTATAGAAATTTAGAATTTGCATATAGAATTTTGACATATGCAACGATATCATTTTGCGGCATATAGTATTTGTTCTCGACGATGCCCGGCCCGCATCCTCGCCGTCGACCCGTTCGCGACGACGTCCTGCTTCAGAGGACCCATGTCCGGGACTGGGCTCCGCCGGGTTGACACTGGGAGGTGCTACCTTCAGGGGCTCGCCGCTTGGTGAGGAACGCGGCCCAGGGTCCCGCCGTCGACCCTGAGCTCCTTTGATGGCGTTCACGTGGGCCACTTTCGGTGCGGAGAGAGTCGGCACCGCCAGAGGTGGTGCGTCGCCGTGTCAGGGAGGAGGACGAGCACGTCTGTCGCTACATGGCTGCTATGGACGTCAGGTTCTCCAATAACTGGCAGGTTCTTTGGGGAGATAACCGGAGCTATGATCCTATGATGGTTCCTTCTCTTTGGGTGTCCACCGCCCGCGCCTCAGGAACCGCGAGTGAACTAGATTATTCTGTAGTATTCGATCTTTATTAGCTAGCTAGCTAGTGATGTATTCGATATATAATATTCGAGATGATCGCTGTATCCGAGATTATATATATTATTCGAGACGATATATCCGAGATTATATATTATTGGAGACGATGCATATTATGTACTATGATTCAGTTCTTCCGGAATGGTTGCATGCATGCATTGTAATTTGAATACTAAATTGTTTTATATTTCTTCTGGATTAGTTAAATAAAAGCTATGGCGGACAATACCGGTTGAGAGGGAGAAGCGGCCATGTTCGAGATCATACGCCCCCCTTGCGGGCCAGATGATCAGAATGAAGAAGATGACGGCTCCCAATATCTGAACAATACTGGGGAGGGTGACATGATATTCAATCGCGACGACCAAATTGATGAAGTCATGAACTATGATATCGATGATGACGCCGAAAATATTGATCTTGGAATAATAGAGACCGGCGAGTTATATTTATATAAGCAGGCATCTGGTGATCATCACAAGTTTTTAATGATTTGAAGATATATTAACGAATCGATATCTTTCTTCTTTCAGCCCTTCGGATCGAGCAAATCTACAAGCAGCAGGACAGTGCGAGGCCCGGCCAAAAAGTTGAAGGAGGGCGTGAGGTACAACATCAATGCCATCAAAGCTGATGACGAACTAGTAGTGCCTAAGAAAGTTGTGAACAAGTTCGTTCGTCGGTGCGGAGTTATTGTGAAGGACCAACTCCCGATCTCCATTCAAGAATGGAAAGACACACCAAAGAAACGTCCAGATCATACTTTTGTCGATGACAGAGCAAAATATCTGCTTTGGGAAACACTCATGGAACATTTCACCCTATGTGACACCCCGAGACCGATGCACCAGGTGTCAGCCAGTTATTCGTCGTTGTTGCCATGTCATCTGCTTGCGTGTTGCACTTTACCTTGTCATCATGTGCATTGCATCATCATGTTTTCAAAACTTGCATCTGTCCGAGTCCGCCCGTCCTTTCCGTTGTCCTTTCTAAGCCCAGTCACACTCACACGCGCCCGTGGCATCTCCGAATATTTATTTTATGAGTGGCAGGAAAATGTTCTCGGTATGGGATGAAACTTGGCGTGTGGTCTTATTATAGCATAGGTAGACCGCCTGTCAAATTTCGTCGCATTCGGAGTCCGTTTGATAGCCCAACGGATAACTATAGCGGCACTAGTAGCCGGTTTAAACGTCGGACGTTTCGGTCTCCGAAACGCTGTGCCGGGCCTCTCTCATCTCCTCTCATCCCAGCCCACACCTTCTTTACACAACCACTATCAGCTCTAAAAGGCCTGCCTAAACCCCCTCCGCTCCGGTGCCGTCGGATCGCGATCCGATGATCCAAACACCCCAAACCCCCCTAACCCTAGCCTTACCCTTTATAGCACCTCTCCATGCCATTTTTGGGCATCCTAGCCTTCGCCTACCCTAGACCCCCTCCTCCTCGGGATTCCCGCAGCCGCCAGCCACCTCCACCCCAAATTCCGTCGCCGGCCGGTCACCTCCCGCCACTTGGCGACCTGCCAATGGCCAGCGCCGCTGCAATCGCCGCCCCGGGCCAATGGGAGCGCGACACGCGTCACTGGCCAGCGCCCCCCGCCGCCACAGCCCTCCCGGCCCAGACCGAGCCCGCTCCCGGGCCGATCTAGGCTAGACCGCACCGCCTGCCGCGGCTCCTGAGCGCTCGCTCGATCTTGGCCTCCTCCTCCCAGGCACCTCGCCGGACCAGTTGCTGCCGGCGCCCGAGGCCTGGCGCCACAAGCAGGCCACCCTCGCCCCGCCACCAGCTCCTCGAGTTCCTCCTCCCTGCCGCCAAGACCTCCTCACGGGTCGTCGCGCCGCCGTCAGATGTCACCCGCGCCGCCGCCGTTGTGCAGATCCGCCATCGCCGCAGCGAGCCTCCGTTCACCAAGCCACCGCCGGATCCGAGCTGGCCGCCCCCGGATCTGCCCATTCCGCCCATCCCCGGCCATCCCCGTCATCTTCCCGCGTCGCGGAGTCCCAGCACCGCCGTTGCGGGTCTCCGGCGCTGCTACCTGCCGCCATTCCGCTCGGGAACGGGCGAACCCAGCGCGCCCGATCCGCCGCACCTCGCCTGGGTCGGCCTTCCTCCGCCAGGTCGGCCTTATGGGCCGCGAGGCCCAGTTGCCGGCCCAGCATGCCGCAAGGCCCAGCCAAGCGCCGGCCTGCTGCTTCTTCCTCTTCTACTGGGCCAGGCCCATCTGGTGAGCGCCACCTATACCCCGCCTGTGCGTTACTTAGCTAAACTGCGCCCGTCCTGTTTTTTCTCTCCAGAAAAACGACTAAAACCCTGAAAACTTTAAACATGCTGCATACTTTGAGTGGTTGTAACTTTTTGTGTGATGGTCCGTTTTGAGTGAATAATATGTCCAAATGTTTGTTGTGATATGCTCTTCATATTGTTCCACTATGACATGCTTGTTTGAGTTCATCTTGATGCCCTAATCATCGTTGCAAGAGTGCTATATGTTTAAAACTGCTGAAAACTGTTGTTATGACAGCATGTTCGTGATGTGATAACTTTATGCATGTTGGTCCAAATAGAGTGTATGATATGTCAAAATGTTCATTGTGAAGTGCTCTACATGTTGGTTGCTGTAGCATGCATGTTAGATGCCATCTTGCCATGTTAATCTCTGTTGCAAAAGTGCATGTGGCTGTTAAGTGCTGAAACTTGTTATGAGATGTTGTTTTGTCTTGTTGATAGCTATTGATGTGTTTGTCTTTCATGCCACATGTCAATATGTTTTAGAAGCACAATGTTGCCATCTTTGTTGTGGTAAAATCCACTTTTCATGATATGTCTTGAGGTGTTTGCAACAAGCTTGTAAAGTAGCCTACTCGCTGATGTTGTTTTCTAGGACTTGTTAAAAACTGCTAAGTCTGAAACTGTTAAACCTGATGCCATGTTTGCTTGATGCCCCACTCAAATCCATGCAGGTTTTAGTATGTCAAATGATCATTTCTTGTTGTTCATGTCATGCTCTATCCAACTATTCCTTTGTTTGCATCTATAGCCTGCTGTAGCTTATTTATTTCTTGCTCTCAAGTTGCTATAAATGTACCTGTTAGACTGTTTTCAGCATGATCAATTTGGTGAACTTGTTGTTATTGATCCATGCCTCCTATGGAGTTGTTCCAATGTTGTTGTTTGATGTATGCTATGTCTATTACATGTCCATGATCTTTATATACATAGTAGAGTTGATATGCTTGTTGTTTTGTGCCTCCAAAGGCAGCATCGTGATGATGTTTTTGCCTTCCCAGTTTTTGACTAAGTCTGGATAAATTTATTGCAACTTGCCATGCTTGTTTAGTTGTGTTCCAGCAAGTTTTTGGGTGTGTTCTAAGTTCATGCTTGTTAAGTATCATGTCTATTTCACATCCATGCCTCTTGTTCTCATGTTTGGGTGCTGTAGCATATATATACCTTGCTCCAAAGTTGCTATGTTGCTGACTTCGGACAGCTTGTTGTTATATCTTGTTTCATGTGTATGTGATGAACCGTTGCTCCGTTTTGAGTGTGTCCTATATGAAACTTGTGTGTTTTCGTGTGTAGAAGCATAATATCATGTTGTTTACATGTTTGGAGTGTGTTTGATTGATGTTTGGATGCATCTTGCATATTGCCATGCTTGTCTTGTTTTGCTCATATCTTCTAGGCCGTAGCTCCGAATTAAACAAACTTTATATGAAACTTGACTAGAATTTCGAGTAGAACATCATGGTGCATGTTAACTTGCTGTTTAACAACTTGAACTTAAGGTTTTTTCAGATCTGGACCCATTTCGAAATGTGCATATGAGGACTTACCAGAATTGCTATATGTTGATTCCGGCCTCATTTAAACTTCTTGGTTTGCCTTGTTCTTGTGTGCTTCATCCCTTGCCATGAATTGCATCATATAGACTTGTCTGGCATCATACTTGGTTGAGCATCTTGTCATCTTCTTGTGTGGTGTGTTTACCGTGTTGCTTGCTTCTTCTCGTTAGTGCTTATTCCGTTGCGATAGTGAGGATTCGTTCGTCTACACTTGGTTCGTCTTCGAGGCTTCTTCTTCGTCTTCTTCACGGACTCATTCTTCTTCCTTGCGGGATCTCAGGAAAGATGACCATCACCTTGGATACCTTTACTATCATTGCCATGCTAGTTGTTTCGATGCTATCGCTATATGTCACGATACCTATTTATTGTCAGCCCCTCTCCTTGTTGCCATCAAACCTCTAACCTTTGACACCTTCCCAGCAAAACCGTTGTTTGGCTATGTTACCCGCTTGCTCAGCCCCTCTTATAGCGTTGTTAGTTGTAGGTGAAGATGAAGATTGCTCCATGTTGGGAGCTCGGCTTGTTGGAATATCACAATATATCTTATATATATATTAACACACCTATATACTTGGCAATGGGTGGAAGGCTTGGCCTTTTGCTCGGTGTTTTGTTCCACTCATGCCACCTTAGGAGCCGATAAACTGGGGTTATGTTCCTTGATTTTGCATTCCTAACGTGGTTGGGTATATGGGGACCCCTGGACAGTTCGTCTTTGAATAAAACTCCTCCAGCAAGGCCCAACATTGGTTTTAATTTGCTCATAATAAAAACTTAATTCATTAATTAATTGCATAGGGAGTTAGTGCTACCCGAGGATTCTTCTACATACAGGGGGGCCAGTGCTGATGGTGTTGGTCCCAAACGGGGAGACTGCGGGGCCACCACGGGGAAACTCGAGGTATCTGGCTCTCGTAGGCTCACCTATCCGGCCGTGGCCTGAGACGAGATATGCGCGGCTACTATCAGGGTGTCGGCACGCCGGGAGGTCTTGCTGGACTTGTTTTACAATTGTCAAAATGTCTTGTGCAGCGGGATTCCGAGCCTGATCGGATTGTCCTTAAGATAAGGGGTAATATTATTATTATCTCTGCTGATCGTGAGAGCTTGTGATGGGCTAAGTTGGGACACCCCTGCAGGGTTATGATCTTTCGAAATCCGTGCCCGCGGTTATGTTGCAGATTGGAATTTGTTAATGTCCGGTTGTAGAAAACTTGACAGAGGATCCGAAGTAAAACACACAACCGCATGAGTAACCGTGACTGTCTCTTTTCACTTTGAGAAGAGAACATGGTGGGGTTATGTTTGACTCGTAGGTAGTTCAGGATCTTTACCGATCATTACTAGTTTGCGACCATTTACGTAGAAGCTCATCTTATTCTTGTACTCGTAAGTTAGCCACCATATATTGCTTAGCCGCTGATGCAACCTCACCAGTTAACCTCTCCATACCCCTTTAAGCTTTGCTAGTCTTGATACCCATGGTTATGGAATTGCTGAGTCCTCGTGGCTCCCAGAAACTACAACAACAGTTGCAGGTGCAGTTTCCGATGACTTGACGCGAGAGTGATGTCCTTTGTGTTGGAGTTCTTTCTTCTTCTTCTTCGTCAGTCTTGGGTTAGGTTCTGGGTCGGCAGCCTGGAATAGCAGATGGATGTCGTTGTGCTTTTCATGTTTGCATCCGTAGTCGGATGCCTTGTATTGATGTTGTTGTATTCTTGTGACTTGTATGAATTGTTGTATCCCCATGTATTTATGTAATGGTACGATGTAATGACATCCATCTTGCTAAGCGCCTGAGATGCGGTTGTGCCCCAATCACGTAGGAGTCACGTGATCGGGATATAATTGCATCTTGGGCCTGACACCCTACCAGATCATTTCACACAGGATGACAAGAAGAAAGTCAAGGACGCTTGATGACCCACAAGTGTAGGGGATCTATCATAGTCCTTTCGATAAGTAAGAGTGTCGAACCCAACGAGGAGCAGAAGGTAATGATAGGCAGTTTTCGGTAAGATATTTTCTGCAAGCACTGAAATTATAGGTAACATATAGTTTTGTGATAAGGTAATTGGTAGCAAGTGACAAAAGGTAAAAGTAAATAAGGTGAAGCAAGGTGGCCCAATCCTTTTTGTAGCAAAGGACAAGCCTGGACAAACTCTTATATAAAGTAAAGCGCTCCCAAGGACACATGGGAATTATCGTCAAGCTAGTTTTCATCACGATCGTCTGATTCGCGTTCGTTACTTTGATAATTTGGTATGTGGGTGGACCTGTGCTTGGGTGCTGCCCTTACTTGGACAAGCCTCCCACTTATGATTAACCTCTAATGCAAGCATCCGCAACTACAAAAGAAGTATTAAGGTAAACCTAACCATAGCCTGAAACATATGGATCCAAATCAGCCCCTTACGAAGCAACACATAAACTAGGGTTTAAGCTTCTGTCACTCCAGCAACCCATCATCTACTTATTACTTCCAATGACTTCCTGTAGGCCCAAATAATGGTGAAGTGTCATGTAGTCGACGTTCACATGACACCACTAGAGGAGAGACAACATACATCTCATCAAAATATCGAACAAAGACCAAACTCACATGACTACTAATAACAAGACTTCTCCCATGTCCTAAGGAACAAAAGTAACTACTCACAAGACATAATATTGTTCATGATCATAGGGGTATTAATATGCATAATGGATCTCAACATATGATCTTCCACCAAATAAACCAACTAGCATCAACTACAAGGAGTAATCAACACTACTAGCAACCCACAGGTACCAATCTGAGGTTTGGGTACAAAGATTGGATACAAGAGATGAACTAGGGTTTGAGAGGAGATGGTGCTGGTGAAGATGTTGATGAAGATAGGCCTCCCCAAGATGGGAGAATTGTTGGTGATGACGGCGGTGACGATTTCCCCCTCCCGGAGGGAAGTATCCCCGACAGAACAGCTCTGCCAGAGCTCTAGATTGGTTTCCGCCTCGGTTCCGCCTCGAGACGGCGGCGTCTGGTCCCAAAAGCCTCCTTATGATTTTTCCAGGTCAAAACACCTCATATAGGAGAAGATGGGCACCGGGAGCCTTCCGGCGGGCCCACGAGGCAGGGGCGCGCCCTGGGATGGGGGGCGCGCCCCCCACCCTCGTGGACAGCCGGTGGCCCCCCTCGTGGATTTCTTTCGCCAGATATTTTTTATATTTTCTGAAACGGCGTTCTGTTGAGTTTCAGGGCTTTTGGAGTTGTGCGGAATAGGTTTCCAGAGTTTGCTCCTTTTCCAGCCCAGAATTCGAGCTGCCGGCATTCTCCCTCTTCATGTGAACCTTGTAAAATAAGAGAGAAAATGCATAAGTATTGTGACAAAACATGTAAGAACAACCCATAATGCAGTAAATATCAACATATAAGCATGAGGCAAAATGGACGTATAAACTCCCCCAAGCTTAGACCTCGCTTGTCCTCAAGCGAAATGTCGATATCGAAAAATATGTCCACAAGTTTAGAGATAGAGGTGTCGATAAAACAAAATACAGACATGAGGGCATCATGATCATTCTCATAACAGCAACTTGTATAAATATAGTCATATGATTCTTATGTTAAAGTAACAATTCATCCACAATATCAAGTATGAATCATAAACTTCATTGGAAACTAACAAACTTTGATATCGGTCATTGAAGCAATTGCAATTTATCGTAACATCGGGAAGATTCAATAAGAGCTTTTCAGCAAGCCTACATACTCAACTATCATATAGTCTTTCACAATTGCTCACACTCACGCAATACTTATGTTTATGGAGTTTAATCGGACACAGAGAAATATAGGGGCTTATGGTGTTGCCTCCCAACCTTTTACCTCAAGGGTAATGTCAACAGTAATAGATCATGAAAACTTACATCCAAATGGGTATATATGTCAGGATCTTTCCAACACAATGCGCTTGCCAAAGGATAAAATGTAAAAAGGAAAGGTGGATTTCACCTTGACACTTATAAGGCAAGAATAATAGATAGGCCCTTCGCAGAGGGAAGCAGAGGTTGTCATGTGTATTTATGGTTGGATGCACAAAGTCTTAGCATAGAAGAACTTCGCTTTATATTGCCACTTGTGATAAGGACCTTTATTATGCAGTCCGTCGCTTTTATTACTTCCATATCACAAGATCGTGTAAAGCTAATTTCTCCCACACTAATAAATCATACATATTTTAGCGGATTTGCAACATGACAACTTACTTGGAAGGATCCTTCTCAATCCATAGGTAGGTATGGTGGACTCTCATGGCAAAACTGGGTTTAAGGATATATGGAAGCACAAGTAGTATCTCTACTTAGTGCGAGGAGTTTTGGCTAGCATGAGGGAGAAAGCCAAGCTCAACATGTTGGATGATCCATGACAATATACTTTATTTCGGATATAAGAAGACATAACCCATTATGTTGTCTTCCTTGTCAAACATCAACTCTTTAGCATATCATACTTTAATGAGTGCTCACAATCATAAACGATGTCCAAGATAGTGTATTTGTATGTGAAGCCTCTCTTCTTTTATTACTTCATATTAATTGCAACGATGACCAAAACTATGTTTGTCACCTCCCAACAACTTTTATTTATCATACTCTTGTATGTGAGGTCATTACTTCCCATAAGATCAATATGATATCTTTGACACTCTTCATGTTTTCTTTCTTTTTATCCTGACCCAAGTGAGGAAATCAAGCGCTTAACTCAACACTAATCTTTATTGTATAACTCACAGACTCGATTACAAAGGGTAAAGCTCACGAAGCAAAAGCTAACAACTAGATCATGCTAACTTTATTCTAATAGATCAAGATACTACCAAAAGGATCAAATTAAGTAAAGCGGTAAAGATAGGAGTGATGGTGATACGATACCGGGGTCACTCCCCCAAGCTTGGCAGTTGCCAAGGGGAGTGCCCATACCCATATGATTATGTCTCCTTCTTCAGGGGTGATGATGATGGCTTCTTCCTTAACTTGCACTTAAGAGAAGAATTTTGCTCCTTTAGATCATTGATCTCTTGCTCAAGGTTTAATATCTTCTTGCATAATGCCTGCTTGTTTTCCTGCAAGAGGTTAAAAGGGATAAATTCGATCTTAGGTTTCTTTACTCTCTCGGGGAGGCTTGACTTTTTGAACTCCACATGCATGTCCCCCGGTTGAGGTAGCGAGAATTCGTCTTCATCTGAGCTTGTCCAGTCCTTCCCCTTGGAATCATGGTCCTCTTCTTCCTCCGTGGTCCAACCATAATGCTCCAAGTCACCATAGACTTTAGGTTCAGCAAGGGAATCAGCCACATAGCTTTCTCCCTCCGAATCCTGGGACGACATGTTGCCTTTATCTGCGACAGAAACAACTCGAAATGAAAACAGAGGATTTTTGCGTGATACAGAGGTCAAAACCTTCGGGAGTATATATAATGAATTTTTACCAACCAAAAGGAGTAACCCACAAGAATACGGAGTCCGGGGGACACACGGGGTGCCCACGAGGCAGGGGGCGCGCCCTGGGAAGGGGGCGCGCCCTCCACCCTCGTGGACGCCTCGTGTCTCTTCCGGACTGCGGTTTATTTTTCTATTTTTCTAAATATTCTAAAACGGAGAAAATTTGCCTTTAGAACTGTTTTGGAGTTGGTTTACTTACCGTATCACGTACCTCTTCCTTTTCGGAGGCTGAATCATTCTGGAAAGTGTCCCTTATGTATTCCTCCGGGGTTATGGTTTCAATAACATTAGTTTCAACATTTATAGGATTACCTGATATATAATGTTTGATTCTTTGACCATTCACCACCTTTGGATTTGTGCCTTCGAAGTTGTTGATTTTTATGGCACCGGAACGATAGACCTCCTCGATAACGTAAGGTCCTTCCCATTGTTGGGGATCGTAGCAGAAAATCAAAAATTTTCCTACGCGTCACCAAGATCCATCTATGGAGTAATCTAGCAACGAGCATAAGGAGAGTGAGTGCATCTACATACCCTTGTAGATTGCGAGCGGAAGCGTTCAAGAGAACGGGGATGATGGAGTCGTACTCGTCGTGATCCAAATCACCGATGATCCTAGCGCCGAACGGACGGCACCTCCGTGTTCAACACACGTATGAAGCGGGGACGTCTCCTCCTTCTTGATCCAGCAAGGGGGGGAGGAGAGGTTGATGGAGATCCAGCAGCACGACGGCGTGGTGGTGGAAGTAGCGGGATTCCAGCAGGGCTTCGCCAAGCGCCGCGGGAGGAGGGAGATGTGTCACGGGAGGGAGAGGGAGGCGCCAGGGCTTGGGGTGCTGCTCCCATGCGCCTCCCCACTATATATATGGGTGGAGGGGGCTGGTTTCTTGCCCTCCAAGTCCATTGGGGCGTTGGCAAAGGTGGGGGAAAGAAATCCCATCATTTCCTTTCCCCACCGATTGTTATCCCCCCTTTTTAGGGATCTTGATCTTATCCCTTCGGGATATGATCTTATTCCTTCTAAGGGGGGATCTTGGTGCGCCTTGACCAGGGGTGTGGGGCCTTGCCCCCACTACCCACGTTCATGTGGGTCCCCCCATGCAGGTGGGCCCCACTTCGGAACCTTCTAGAACCTTCCCGGTACAATACCGAAAAATCCCGAACATTTTCCGGTGGCCAAAATAGGACTTCCTATATATAAATCTTTACCTCCGGACCATTCCGGAACTCCTTGTGACGTCCGGGATCTCATCCGGGACTCCGAACAACTTTCGGGTTTCCGCATACTTATATCTCTACAACCCTAGCGTCACCGAACCTTAAGTGTGTAGACCCTACGGGTTCG
>LR738714.1:649789972-649848057 GCA_902687465.1 Secale cereale | reverse complement strand
GAGACACGCAGACATGACCGAGACGACTCTCCGGTCAATAACCAACAGCGGGATCTGGATACCCATGTTGGCTCCCACATGCTCCACGATGATCTCATCGGATGAACCACGATGTCAAGGATTCAATCAACCCCGTATACAATTCCCTTTGTCTATCGGTACAGTACTTGCCCGAGATTCGATCATCGGTATCCCGATACCTTGTTCAGTCTCGTTACCGGCAAGTCTCTTTACTCGTTCCGTAACACATCATCCCGTGATCAACTCCTTGATCACATTGTGCACATTATGATGATGTCCTACCGAGTGGGCCCAGAGATACCTCTCCGTCACACTGAGTGACAAATCCCAGTCTCGATTCATGCCAACCCAACAGACACTTTCGGAGATACCTGTAGTGCACCTTTATAGCCACCCAGTTACGTTGTGACGTTTGGTACACCCAAAGCATTCCTACGGTATCCGGGAGTTGCACAATCTCATGGTCTAAGGAAAATATACTTGACATATAGAAAAGCTTTAGCATACGAACTACACGATCTGTGCTAGGCTTAGGATTGGGTCTTGTCCATCACATCATTCTCCTAATGATGTGATCCCGTTATCAACGACATCCAATGTCCATGGTCAGGAAACCGTAACCATCTATTGATCAACGAGCTAGTCATCTAGAGGCTTACTAGGGACATGGTGTTTGTCTATGTATCCACACATGTATCTGAGTTTCCTATCAATACAATTCTAGCATGGATAATAAACGATTATCGTGAACAAGGAAATATAATAATAACCAATTTATTATTGCCTCTAGGGCATATTTCCAACAGTCTCCCACTTGCACTAGAGTCAATAATCTAGTTCACATCGCCATGTGATTAACACTCACAGGTCACATCGCCATGTGACCAACATCCAAAGAGTTTACTAGAATCAGTAATCTAGTTCACATCAATATGTGATTAACACTCAATGAGTTATGGGTTTGATCATGTTATGCTTGTGAGAGAGGTTGTAGTCAACGGGTCTGCAACATTCAGATCCCTATGTACTTCGCAAAAACTTTATGTCATATCGTAGATGCTGCTACCACGTTCCACTTGGAGCTATTCCAAACTGTTGCTCCATTATACGTATCCGGTATCTCCACTCAGAGTTATCCGGATAGGTGTTAAGCTTGCATCGACGTAACTCTTTACGTCGAACTCTTTATCACCTCCATAACCGAGAAACATTTCCTTATTCCTCTAAGGATAATTTTGACCGCTATCTGGTGATCCACTCCTGGATCACCTTTGTACCCTCTTGCCAGACATTTGGCAAGGCACACATCAGGTGCGGTACTCAGCATGGCATATCGTATAGAGCCAATTACAAAAGCATAGGGGACGACCTTCGTCCTTTCTCTTTCTTCTGCCGCGGTCAAGCTTTGAGTCTTACTCAACTTCACACCTTACAACTCAGGCAAGAACTCCTTCTTTGACTGATCTATTTTGAACTCCTTCAAAATCATGTCAAAGGTGTGTGTTCTTTTGAAAGTATTATCAGGCGTCTTGATCTATCTGTATAGATCTTGATGCCCAATATGTAAGCAGCTTTATCTAGGTCTTCCTTTGAAAAACTCCTTTCAAACAACCCTTTACGCTTTCCAGAAATTCTACACCATTTCAGATCAACAATATGTCATTCACATATACTTATCAGAAATGTTGTAGTGCTCCCACTCACTTTATTGTAAATACAAGTTTCTAACAAACTTAGTATAAACCCAAAAACTTTGATCACTCCATCAAAGCGTATATTCCGACTCTGAGATGCTTGCTCTAGTCCATGGAAGGATCGCTGGAGCTAGCATACCTTTTAGCATCCTTAGGATCAACAAAACCTTTTCTGATTGTATCACATACAACCTTTCCTTACGAAAACTGGTAAGAAAACTTGTTTTGACATCCATCTGCCAGATTTCATAAATGCAGCTTATGCTAACTTGATTCCGACGGACTTAAGCATCGCTACGGGTGAGAAAATCTCATCGTAGTCAACTCCTTGAACTTGTGAAAAACTCTTCGCCACAAGTCGAGCTTCATAGACGGTGACATTACCGTCCACGTCCGTCTTCTTCTTAAATATCCATTTATCTCAATGGCTTGCCGATCATCGGGCAAGTCCACCAAAGTCCATACTTTGTTTTGATACATGGATCCTATCTCGGATTTCTCGGCTTCTAACCATTTGTCGGAATATGGGCCCACCATCGCTTCTCCATAGTTTGTAGGTTCATTGTTGTCCAACAACATGACTTCTAAGACAGGATCACCGTACCACTCAGGAGTAGTACATATCCTTGTCGACCTACGAGGTTCGATAGCAACTTGATCTGGAGCTTCATGATCACTATCATTAGTTTCCTCTTCAACAGTCGTAGGTTCCACAGAAACATCTTTCTGTGTTGCACTACTCTCCGGTTGAAGTGAGGGTTCGACAACCTCATCAAGTTCTATCTTCCTCCCACTCAATTCTTTCGAGAGAAACTCCTTCTCGAGAAAGGACCCGTTCTTAGCGACAAACATTTTTGCCCTTCGATCTGAGACAGAAGGTATACCCAACTGTTACCATTGGGTATCCTATGAAGATGTATTTGTCCGCTTTGGGTTTGAGCTTTTTCCCGGCTGAAGCCATAAGCATCGCAGCCCCAAACATTAAGTAAACGACAACTTTGGTTTCTTGCCAAACCAGACAGCGTCGTCTCAACGGACTTAGATGGTGCCCTATCTAAAGTGAATGCAGCTGTCTCTAATGCATAACCTCAAAATAATAGCGGTAGATCGGTAAGATACATCATAGATCGCACCATATCTCATAAGGTTCGATTACGACGTCCGGACACACCATTACGCTGTGGTGTTCCAGGTGGCTTCAACTGTGAAACATTTCCACAATGTCTTAAATGATTGCCAAACTCATAATTCAGAAAATCTCCCCTTGATCAGATCGTAGGAACATGATCTTCTTGTTATGATGATTGTTAACTTCACTCTGAAATTGCTTGAACTTTTCAAACGTTTCAGACTTTTGCTTCATTAAGTAAATATATCGATATCTACTCAAATTGTCAGTGAAGATGAGAAAATAACGATATCCACCACACGCCTTAATTCTCATTGGATCACACACATCAGCATGTATGATTTCCAACAAGTCACTTGCCCGTTTCATTGTACCTGAAAACGGGATCTTAGTCATCCTGCCCATGAGGCATGGCTCGCATGTGTCAAGCGATTCAAAATCAAGTGACTCCAAACATCCATCAGCATGGAGTTTCTTCATGCATTTTATGCCAAAATGACCTAAGCGGCAGTGCCACAAGAAAGTGGTACTATCATTATTAACTCTACATCTTTTGGCATTAATATTATCATCATGTGTATTGCTATAATCGAGATTCAATAAACCATTGGGTGCATGACCATAAAGGTATTATTCATGTAAACTGAATAACCATTATTCTCTAACTTAAATGAATAACCGTATTGCAATGAACATGATCTAATCATATTCATGCTCAGCGTAGACACCTGATAACATTTATCTAGGTTCAACACTAATCCCGAAAATAGAGGGAGCGTGCGATGGTGATCTTATCATCCTTGGAAACACTTCCAACACATCGTCACCTCGCCCTTAGCTAGTCTCCGTTCAGTCCGTAGCTTTTGCTTCAAGTCACTAATAATAGCAACTGAACCGGTATCCTATACCCAGGTGCTACAAGGAGTACTAGTGAGGTACACATCAATAATACGTATATCAAATATACTTTGTTGAAGTTTCCAGCTATTCTTATCTACCATGTATTTGGGGTAGTTCCGCTACCATGTGACCGTTCCCCTTACAATAGAAGCACTTAGTCTCGAGGTTTGGGTTCAACCATTGGGTTCCTTCATTAGAGCGACAACTGGTTTGCCATTCATGAAGTTTCCCTTCTAGCCCTTGCCCCTTTTTGAAACCAGTGATCTTGTTAAACCATCAACACTTGATGCTCCTTCTTGATTTCTACTTTCGCGGTCTTAAGAACCGCTAATAGCTCCGGGATCATCTCCATCCTTTGCATGTCATAGTTCATCACGAAGTTCTAGTAGCTTGGTGATAGTGTCCAGAGAATTATGTCAACCACTATCTCACCTGGAAGATTAACTCCCACTTGGTTCAAGTGATTTTAGCACCCAGACATTCTGAGCACATGCTCACTAGTTGAGCCATTCTCCTCCATCTTTTTGGCAAAAGAACTTGTCAGAGGTCTCATACCTCTCAACACGGGCATGAGCCTGAAATCCCAATTTCAGCTCTTAGAACATCTCATATGTTCTATGGCGTTCAAAACGTCATTGGAATCCCGATTCTAAGCCGTAAAGTATGGTGCACTAAACTATCAAGTAGTCATCAGGACGTGTCTCTCAGGTGTTCACAACATCCACAGACAACGTTGTAGGGGTTTGCACATCGAGCAGTGCATCAAAGACGTAAGCTTTCTGTGCAGCTGTGAGGACACTCCTCGGACTACGGACCCAGTCCGCATCATTGCTTACAATATCTTTCAACTTAGTCTTTCTCTAGGATCGTATTAAACAGGGAGCTACAACGCAGTTATTGGTCTACAACATAATTTGCGAAGACAACTTAGACTATTGTTCATGACAATGAAGTTCATCTAATGAACTCCCACTCAGATAGACATCTCTCTAGTCATCTAAGTGATACATGATCCGAATCGACTAGGCCGTGTCCGATCATCACGTGAGACGGACTAGTCATCAACGGTGAACATCTTTATGTTGATCGTATCTTCTATACGACTCATGTTCGACCTTTCGGTCTTCCGTGTTCCGAGGCCATGTCTGTACATGCTAGGCTCGTCAAGTCAACCCTAAGTGTATTGCGTGTGTAAATCTGGCTTACACCCGTTGTATGCGAACGTTAGAACCTATCACACCCGATCATCACGTGGTGCTTCGGAACAACGAACCTTAGCAACGGTGCACAGTTAGGGGAAACACAATTCTTGAAATTTTAGTGAGAGATCATCTTATTCACTACCGTCGTTCTAAGCAAATAAGATGAAAAACATGATAAACATCGCATGCAATCAAATAGTGACATGATATGGCCAATATCATTTTGCTCCTTTTGATCTTCATCTTCGGGGCTCCATGATCATCATTGTCACCGGCATGACACCATGATCTCCATCATCATGATCTCCATCATCGTGTCTTCATGAAGTCGTCTCGCCAAACATTACTTCTACTACTATGGCTAATGTTTAGCAATAAAGTAAAGTAATTACATGGCGTTATTCAGTGACACGCAGGTCATACAATAAATAAGACAACTCCTATGGCTCCTGCCGGTTGTCATTCTCATCGACATGCAAGTCGTGATTCCTATTACAAGAAAATGATCAATCTCATACATCACACATATATCATTCATCACATCCTTTTGGCCATATCACATCACACGGCACATGCTGCAAGAACAAGTTAGACGTCCTCTAATTGTTGTTGCAAGTTTTTACGTGGCTGCTATAGGTTTCTAGCAAGAACGTTTCTTACCTACGCCAAAACCACAACATGATATGCCAATTTCTATTTACCCTTCATAAGGACCCTTTTCATCGAATCCGATCCGACTAAAGTAGGAGAGACAGTCACCCGCTAGCCACCTTATGCAACTAGTGCATGTCAGTCGGTGGAACCTGTCTCACGTAAGAGTACGTGTAAGGTCGGTCCAGGCCGCTTCATCCCACGATGCCGCCGAATCAAGATAAGACTAGCAACGGCAAGAGAATTGACATGATCTACGCCCACAACTACTTTGTGTTCTACTCGTGCAAGATACTACGCATAGACCTAGCTCATGATGCCACTGTTGGGGATCGTAGCAGAAAATCAAAAATTTTCCTACGCGTCACCAAGATCCATCTATGGAGTAATCTAGCAACGAGCATAAGGAGAGTGAGTGCATCTACATACCCTTGTAGATTGCGAGCGGAAGCGTTCAAGAGAACGGGGATGATGGAGTCGTACTCGTCGTGATCCAAATCACCGATGATCCTAGCGCCGAACGGACGGCACCTCCGTGTTCAACACACGTATGAAGCGGGGACGTCTCCTCCTTCTTGATCCAGCAAGGGGGGGAGGAGAGGTTGATGGAGATCCAGCAGCACGACGGCGTGGTGGTGGAAGTAGCGGGATTCCAGCAGGGCTTCGCCAAGCGCCGCGGGAGGAGGGAGATGTGTCACGGGAGGGAGAGGGAGGCGCCAGGGCTTGGGGTGCTGCTCCCATGCGCCTCCCCACTATATATATAGGGGTGGAGGGGGCTGGTTTCTTGCCCTCCAAGTCCATTGGGGCGTTGGCAAAGGTGGGGGAAAGAAATCCCATCATTTCCTTTCCCCACCGATTGTTATCCCCCCTTTTTAGGGATCTTGATCTTATCCCTTCGGGATATGATCTTATTCCTTCTAAGGGGGGATCTTGGTGCGCCTTGACCAGGGGTGTGGGGCCTTGCCCCCACTACCCACGTTCATGTGGGTCCCCCCATGCAGGTGGGCCCCACTTCGGAACCTTCTAGAACCTTCCCGGTACAATACCGAAAAATCCCGAACATTTTCCGGTGGCCAAAATAGGACTTCCTATATATAAATCTTTACCTCCGGACCATTCCGGAACTCCTCGTGACGTCCGGGATCTCATCCGGGACTCCGAACAACTTTCGGGTTTCCGCATACTTATATCTCTACAACCCTAGCGTCACCGAACCTTAAGTGTGTAGACCCTACGGGTTCGGGAGACACGCAGACATGACCGAGACGACTCTCCGGTCAATAACCAACAGCGGGATCTGGATACCCATGTTGGCTCCCACATGCTCCACGATGATCTCATCGGATGAACCACGATGTCAAGGATTCAATCAACCCCGTATACAATTCCCTTTGTCTATCGGTACAGTACTTGCCCGAGATTCGATCATCGGTATCCCGATACCTTGTTCAGTCTCGTTACCGGCAAGTCTCTTTACTCGTTCCGTAACACATCATCCCGTGATCAACTCCTTGATCACATTGTGCACATTATGATGATGTCCTACCGAGTGGGCCCAGAGATACCTCTCCGTCACACTGAGTGACAAATCCCAGTCTCGATTCATGCCAACCCAACAGACACTTTCGGAGATACCTGTAGTGCACCTTTATAGCCACCCAGTTACGTTGTGACGTTTGGTACACCCAAAGCATTCCTACGGTATCCGGGAGTTGCACAATCTCATGGTCTAAGGAAAATATACTTGACATATAGAAAAGCTTTAGCATACGAACTACACGATCTGTGCTAGGCTTAGGATTGGGTCTTGTCCATCACATCATTCTCCTAATGATGTGATCCCGTTATCAACGACATCCAATGTCCATGGTCAGGAAACCGTAACCATCTATTGATCAACGAGCTAGTCATCTAGAGGCTTACTAGGGACATGGTGTTTGTCTATGTATCCACACATGTATCTGAGTTTCCTATCAATACAATTCTAGCATGGATAATAAACGATTATCGTGAACAAGGAAATATAATAATAACCAATTTATTATTGCCTCTAGGGCATATTTCCAACACCCATTTGGAGAGAAGTGTTCCTGCAAAAAATCTTAAACGAGAGTTGTATAGCAAGACATAATCACCTACGTTAAACTCACACTTTTGTATCCTTTTGGCATGCCATCTTTTAACTTTTTCTTTAAACAGTTTGGCATTCTCATAGGCCTGGGTTCTCCATTCATCGAGACAGCTAATGTCAAATAGCCTCTTCTCACCGGCAAGTTTGAAATCATAGTTGAGCTCTTTAATATCCCAATATGCCTTATGTTCTAGCTCAAGAGGTAAGTGACAAGCTTTCCCATATACCATTTTATATGGAGACATACCCATAGGATTTTTGTATGCAGTTCTATAGGCCCATAATGCATCATCTAGTTTCTTGGACCAATTCTTCCTAGACCTATTAACTGTCTTTTGCAAGATTAATTTCAACTCCCTATTACTTAGTTCTACTTGACCACTAGTCTGTGGGTGATAAGGGGATGCAATTCTATTGTTGCCATCATACTTTGCAAGCATTTTACGGAAAGCACCATGAATAAAGTGTGAACCACCATCAGTCATTAGGTATCTAGGGACTCCAAACCTCAGAAATATAACTTCTTTAAGCATCTTAAAAGAGGTGTTATGATCAGCGCTACTAGTTGGAATAGCTTCTACCCACTTAGTAACGTAGTCAACATCAACTAAAATATGTGTGTACCCATTAGAGGCAGGAAAAGGTCCCATATAATCAAAGCCCCAAACATCAAATGGTTCAATAACAAGTGAATAATTCGTAGGCATTTCTTGACGTCTACTAATATTACCAATCCTTTGACATTCATCACAAGATAAGACAAACTTACGGGCATCCTTGAAGAGAGTATGCCAATAAAAATCGGATTGCAATACCTTGTGTGCAGTTCTATCTCCCGCATGGTGTACTCCATAAGCTTCGGAGTGGAACTTGCATAGGATTTGTTCCTGTTCATGCTCAGGTACACAACGTCTAATAATACCATCTACTCCTTCCTTATAAATATGTGGGTCATCCCAGAAGTAATGTCTCACATCATCGAAGAACTTTTTCTTTTGCTGGTATGTGAAGCTAGGAGGTATAAACTTAGCAAGAATATAATTAGCATAATCAGCATACCATGGAGCAGTACGAGAAGTATTTATGACAGCTAATTGTTCATTAGGAAAGCTATCATCAGTAGGTTGGGTCATCAAGTATATTCTCTAACCTAGACAAGTTATCTGCTATGGGGTTCTCAGCTCCCTTTCTATCAATAATATGCAACTCAAATTCTTGCAGCAAGAGAACACATCTAATAAGTCTAGGTTTAGCATCTTTCTTTTCCATAAGGTATTTGATAGCAGCATGATCAGTGTGAATAGTTACTTTAGAATCAACGATATATGGTCTAAACTTATCACAAGCAAATACTACTGCTAAAAATTCTTTCTCAGTGGTAGCATAATTTCTTTGGGCACTATCTAGAGTTTTACTAGCATACTAGATAACATTCATTTTCTTATCAACTCTTTGCCCTAAAACAGCTCCTACAGCATAATCACTAGCATCGCACATAATCTCAAAGGGTAAATTCCAGTCAGGAGGCTGGACAATAGGTGCACAGATCAATGCTTTCTTAAGTATTTCAAATGCTTCTAGACAATCATCATCAAAGACAAAAGGAATATCTTTTTGTAAAATATTAGTCAGAGGCCTGGAGATTTTGGAGAAGTCCTTAATGAACCTCCTATAAAACCCGACATGACCAAGGAAACTTCGTATACCTTTGATATCCTTAGGGCATGGCATCTTTTCAATAGCATCAACTTTAGCTTTGTCAACTTCAATACCTCTTTCAGAAATTTTATGTCCCTAGACAATGCCTTCATTAACCATAAAGTGGCACTTCTCCCAATTCAAGACAAGGTTAGTGTCTTCACATCTCTGCAAAACTCGATCAAGGTTGCTTAAGCAATCATCAAAAGAAGTTCTATAAACGGAGAAATCATCCATGAACACCTCAACAATCTTTTCACAAAAATCAGAGAATATAGCCATCATGCATGTTTGAAATGTAGCAGGTGCATTACATAAACCAAAAGGCATACGTCTATAAGCAAAGGTACCGAAAGGACAAGTAAAAGTGGTCTTTTCTTGATCCCCTTTTGACACAAGTATTTGAGAGAAACCAGAATAACCATCTAGAAAGCAGAAATGAGTATGTTTGGATAATCTTTCTAGCATTTGATCAATAAATGGCAAGGGGTAATGATCTTTCTTAGTGGCTTTATTTAACTTACGGAAATCAGTTACCATCCTATAACCTGTAACTATTCTTTGCGGGATCAATTCATCTTTATCATTAGGAACGATAGTCATACCTCCTTTCTTGGGGACACAATGGACAAGACTTACCCACTGGCTATCAGCAACTGGATAGATAATACCTGCCTCTAGGAGCTTTAGTATTTCCTTCCTTACCACTTCTTTCATCTTAGGATTTAACCGCGCTGATGATCAATAACTGGTTTAGCATTTTCTTCCAATTTTATCTTGTGTTGGCATATAGTGGGACTAATGCCCTTAAGATCATCCAGAGTATATCCAATAGCAGCACGATGCTTCTTCAGAGTTTTCAATATTTTTTCTTCTTCCTGCTCTGAAAGGTTAGCACTAATAATAACAGGATATATCTTCTTTTCATCAAGATAAACATACTTAAGATTATCAGGCAAAGGTTTAAGTTCAAACACGGGATCACCCTTGGGTGGAGGAATTCAACAGGCAAGTTGTTTTTCAATACAGGTCCTTGTGTAAGGAATATTTCGTCTATCTCCCTTCTCTCGTTCATATGCATATCATTTTCGTGGTCTAGCAGGTATTGTTCTAAAGGATCATTAGGTGGCACGGCAATATAAGCAAGACCAATAAGTTCATCCTTACTGGGTGGTGCCTTTTCGAGGGGTTGTCTGCGGAATTTAGCAAAGTTAAAATCATGAGACATGTCCCCTAATCCAACCGTGACAATATCTTTAACGCAGTCTATCTTGGCATTAACAGTATTCAAGAAGGGTCTACCAAATATAATGGGACATAATTCATCTTGTGGGAAACTGAGAATAAGGAAATCAGCAGGGTATTTAACCTTCCCACACAAGACTTCAACATCTCTAACAATCCCAACTGGTGAAACAGTATCTCTATTGGCAAGCTTAATAGTAACATCAATCCCTTCTAACTCAACACGTGCAATATCATGCATAATTTCGTTATACAAATCAAAAGGGATAATACTCACACTAGCACCTACGTCACATAAACCATGATAGCAATGATCTCGTATCTTAACAGAGATGACAGACAAGCCTACAACAGGTTTATGTTTATTCCTAGAATTGGGTTTGGCTATTCTAGCAGACTCTTCTTGGAGGTAAATAACATGTCCATCTAAATCTTCTACCCAGAGATCTTTAACCATACCAACACTAGGTTCAACTTTAATTTGCTCGGAGGGTGTAGGTGTTCAAGTATTACTTTTACGAACTACAGTTGAAGCTTGAGCATGATCCTTTATCCTAAAAGGGAAAGGTGGTTTCTCAATATAAGCGGTAGGTATAACAGGATCAACATTATAAGTGATAGTCTTTTCTTCAACTTTAATAGGTTCAACTACTTTTACTTCAATAGGGGGATGGTATTTAAACCACTTCTCCTTGGGCAGGTCAACATGAGTAGCAAAAGATTCACAGAAAGAAGCAACCATCTCAGAGTCAAGTCCATATTTAGTGCTAAGCTCACGGAAAACATCAGTATCCATAAAAGCTTTAACACAATCAAACTTAGGGGTCATACCTGACTCCTTACCTTCGTCGAGATCCCAATCTTCAGAGTTGCGTTTAATTCTTTCCAATAAATCCCATTTGAAGTCAATAGTCTTCATCATATAAGAGCCAGAACAAGAAGTATCGAGCATGGAGCGATTATTATGAGAAAGCCGAGCATAAATTTTTTGAATGATCATTTCTCTTGAGAGATCATGATTGGGGAATGAATATAACATTGACTTAAGCCTCCCCCAAGCTTGAGCGATGCATTCTCCTTTGCGAGGCCAGAAATTATAAATATAATTAAGATCACGATGAACCTGGTGCATAGGGTAGAATATCTGGTGAAATTCCAACTTCAGACGATTATAGTTCCATGATCCCATATCATCGCATAGCCTAAACCATGTCAATGCATCTTCCTTCAAAGATAAGGGGAAGACCTTCTTCTTGATAATATCCTCGGGCATACCTGCAAGCTTAAACAATCCACAAACTTCATCCACATAGATTAGGTGTAAGTCCGGATGCAGTGTTCCGTCTCCTGTAAAGGGATTTTCAAGCAATTTCTCTATCATACCCGAAGGAATCTCAAAGCAAACATTTACAATAGGTGTGGTAGGTTGAGGATCAACTCTTTGCTCTTCTGTTCGGTGTGAAGATACCCCGAACAAGCCCCTTAAATGATTTTGAGCCATAGTAACAAGTGACAATAAATTTCAGCACACTATATAAATTTTTCCTTACCAAATTCCACTTACCAGAGGCGCTTCACTCGCCGGCAACGGCGCCAGAAAAGAGTCTTGATGACCCACAAGTGTAGGGGATCTATCGTAGCCCTTTCGATAAGTAAGAGTGTCGAACCCAACGAGGAGCAGAAGGAAATGATAGGCAGTTTTCGGTAAGATATTTTCTGCAAGCACTGAAATTATAGGTAACAGATAGTTTTGTGATAAGGTAATTGGTACCAAGTGACAAAAGGCCCAAATAATGGTGAAGTTTCATGTAGTCGACGTTCACATGACACCACTAGAGGAGAGACAACATACATCTCATCAAAATATCGAACGAAGACCAAACTCACATGACTACTAATAGCAAGACTTCTCCCATGTCCTTTGGAACAAAAGTAACTACCCACAAGACATAATATTGTTCATGATCAGAGGGGTATTAATATGCATAATGGATCTGAACATATGATCTTCCACCAAATAAACCAACTAGCATCAACTACAAGGAGTAATCAACACTACTAGCAACCCACAGGTACCAATCTGAGGTTTGGGTACAAAGATTGGATACAAGAGATGTACTAGGGTTTGAGAGCAGATGGTGCTGGTGAAGATGTTGATGAAGATAGCCCTCCCCAAGATGGGAGAGTTGTTGGTGATGACGGCGGTGATGATTTCCCCCTCCCGGAGGGAAGTATCCTCGGCAGAACAGCTCTACCGGAGCTCTAGATTGGTTTCCGCCTCGGTTCCGCATCAAGACGGTGGCGTCTGGTCCCGAAAGCCTCCTTATGATTTTTTCCAGGTCAAAACACCTCATATGGGAGAAGATGGGCACCGGGGGCCTACGAGGCAAGGGGCGCGCCCCCCACCCTCGTGGACAGCCGATGGCCCCCCTCGTGGATTTCTTTCGCCAGATATTTTTTATATTTTCTGAAACGGTGTTCTGTTGAGTTTCTGGGCTTTTGGAGTTGTGTAGAATAGGTTTCCAGAGTTTGCTCCTTTTCCAGCCCAGAATTCCAGCTGCTGGCATTCTCCCTCTTCTTGTGAACCTTGTAAAATAAGAGATAAAAGGCATAAGTATTGTGACAAAACATGTAAGAACAACCCATAATGCAATAAATATCAATATATAAGCATGATGCAAAATGGACGTATCAATGCTGCTCTTAGGAAGATGGCAATTGCATTCAACAACCACAAGAAAACTGTATGGGCCAACTACGTCAAAGGAGGAAAGAAGACTCCATAATACAAGGGAACACTGGAGAAGCAAAGAGAACACTGGCCCACTTTTGTGAAATTCAAGGAATCAGAATTATCTAAGGAACGGTCGAGAAAAAACAAGGCCAATGTCGCAAGAAAGGAGCAGTTCCATAGGCTGGGGCCAGGTGGCTACGTGGTGGCAATGCCTAAGTGGGATCTCTCTGAGCAAGAGATGATAGATGCAGGTGTCACTCCAGTTACATTAAACTGGACCGCCAGGTGCAGGACTTGGTTCTATGCGCATGGGGGGCGTTGGACCCGAAGACAGCCGAGGTTTCGACGAAGGCATGTCTTAAAGGAGCCGAAAAGAAGTTACTTGATGCAATAAAAGAAGCTCGAAATGGGGTGTTCCAGCCCAACAGAGAGAACGACGAGCTTACGCGCGCCCTGGGGAATCCTGAACACCCGGGAAGAACACGAGGCAAGGGCGTTGTTCCGTGGTAGGAGGGATTTTCGGACTGGAGGGCCGACTACAGAAGCCGTGTGAGAAGGAAGAGCCTGGAGGAGGAGCAGAGGAAGAAGGAAGCAGAACGCCTTCAAGGCCTAGAATCAGCGCACGCGGACTTGGCACTCAAATTACAACAGCAGCAACAACTGACTCATTTAGCCAGGAAAGGGGGTCTCAACAGCGGCAGTAGCTAGCGGATGATCCAGCATTGGATAGCACCGTCCCATCCATGCCGAGAAGCAGCGTGGGTTCCGCCCCGGGCGATGCAGTGCTGGATAGATACCATGTGGATGACATCATGGAGAACACTAACTGTGAGCTACACTTAAAAATGAAGAACATATCCATGAAGGTGGCGGACGGCATTGCTTATACAAATCCCCCCGAAGCAACCTTCTATTGCAACCAGATTCTAGCCGGCTATGCTCGTGTCCAGGTTGATGAGGTGGTGGACCAATATTCGGGGCCAGAGCTTGACATTCCTGGAGGTGATGAGGAGCACACACTGGGAGGGGCCATACATCGTATCATCCTATGGAGAAAGGATTACATCATCTTTCGAAGGCCACCGACACCACGTCAGCCGACTCCTCCTCGAAGTCTGCCACCGCGTCAGCAGACTCCCGCTCCTCCAAGTCTGCCACCACGTCAGCCGACTCCTCCTCCAAGTCCGGCACAACGTGAGCCGACTCCTCCTCGAAGTCTGTGCTACTTCTTGAGCTTGCGTTGTATTCCCTCGAAGAGGAAATGGAGATGCAGCACAGTAGCGTAAGTATTTCCCTCAGTTTTTGAGAACCAAGGTATCAATCCAGTAGGAGACCACGCGCGAGTCCCTCCCACCTGCACAAACAAATAAGAACTTCACAGCCAACGTGATAAGGGGTTGTCAATCCCTTTACGGTCACTTACGGAAGTGTGATCTGATAGAGATGATAGTTTATATTTTTTGTATTTTTAATTATAAGAACAAAAAGTAAAAGCGGAAAAGTAAAGTATATTTAAGATTGATATGTTGAGAATAGACCCGGGGGCTATAGTGTTCTCTAGTGGATTCTCTCATGATAGCGATATTCTACGGCGGGTAAACAAATTACTATCGAGCAACTGAGAGAAAAGCAAACAATTATCAGACTATCCAGGCATGATCATTATATATAGGCATCACGTCCGAGACAAGTAGATCGAAACGATTCTGCATATACTACTATTACTCCACACATCGACCGCTATCCAGCATGCATCTAGTGTATTAAGCTCATAAGAACGGAGCATGCATCTAGTGTATTAAGCTCATAAGAACGGAGTAACGCCTTAAGCAAGATGTTCTCAAGTCTCCCGTACCCTATTTTCTCCAAAAATATCTCTCCCGACGGTTTCATTCCGTTTGATATTTATTTTCTATAAAACCTTGAAACAGGCAAAAAACAGCAATCTGGACTGGGCCTTTGGGTTAGTAGGTTAGTCCCAAAAATAATATAAAAGTGTATAACAAAGCCCATTAAACATCCAAAACATCATAAATAATAGCATGAAACAATAAAAAATTATAGATACGTTGGAGACGTATCAAGCATCCCCAAGCTTAATTCCTGCTCGTCCTCGAGTAGGTAATTAATAAAAACAGAATTTTTGATGTGGAATGCTAACCAACATAGTTTTTCAATGTAATTCTCTTAATTGTGGCATGAATGTTCAGATCTGAAAGATTCAAGATAAAAGTCTATATTGACATAAGAAACAATAATACTTCAAGCATACTAACAAAGCAATCATATCTTCTCAAAATACTATGGCCAAGGAAAGTTATCCCTACAAAATCATATAGTCTGGCTATGCTCCCTCTTCATCACACAAAATATTCATATCATGCACAACCCCGATTTCAGCCAAGCACTTGTTTTCATACTCTATTCTTTCAAACCTTTCAACTTTCACGCAATACATGAGCGTGAGCCATGGACATAGCACTATGGGTGGAATAGAGAGGTGGTTGTGGAGAAGACAAAAAGGAGGGAAATAGTCTCACATCGACTAGGCGTATCAACGGGCTATGGAGATTCCCATCAATATATATCAATGTGAGTGAGTAGGGATTGCCATGCAACGGATGCACTAGAGCTAAAAATGTATGAAAGCTCAACATAAGAAACTAGTGGGTGTGCATCCAACTTGCTTGCTCACGAAGACCTAGGGCATTTGAGGAAGACCATCGTAGGAATATACAAGCCAAGTTCTATAATGAAAATTCCCACTAGTATATGAAAGTGACTAAACATGAGACTCTCTATCATGAAGAACATGGTACTATTTTGAAGCACAAGTGTGGAAAAAGATAGTAGCAATTGTCCCTTTTTCTTTTCTTTTTCTTTTTTTCTTTTTTGTGCCTTTCTTTTTTTCTTTGGCCTTGTTTTTCTTGTTTTCCCTTTTTTGGAGGGGCTTTATTGATTTAGCCTTTCCTCACATGGGACAATGCTCAAAAAATGATGATCATCACACTTTCATTGAATTACAACTCGATGCTAGAACAAAGTATGACTCTATATGAATGCCTCCAGCAGTGTACCGGGATGTGCAATGAATTAAGAGTGACATGTATGGAAAATTATGCATGGTGGCTTTGCCACAAATATGATGCCAACTACATGATCATGCATGGCAATATGACAATATGAAGCGTGTCATAAGAACAGAACGATGGAAAGTTGCATGGCAATTTATCTCGGAATGACTATGGAAATGCCATGATAGCTAGATATGGTGGCTGTTTTGAGGAATATATGTGGTGGCTATTTTGAGGAAGGATATATAGTGAGTGTATGGTACCGGCGAAAGTTGCACGATACAAGAGAGGCTAGCAATAGTGGAAGGGTGAGAGTGCGTATAATCCATGGAATCAACATTGGTCATAAGAACTCATATACTTATTGCAAAAATCAACGAGTCATAAAAACAAAGCAATCAATGCATGCTCCTAGGGGGAGGTTTGTACGATTTAACCATCGCGCGCCCCCGACCTCCACACAAAGGTTGACACTTTACAAATAACTCATGCTCTAACTTCGTGACATAGCGGTTCACCATACGTGCATGCTACGGGAATCACTAACCTTAACACAAGCATTTCTCAATTTCATAATAACTCCATTAGCATGACTCTAATATCACTATCCTCATATCTCAAAACAATTATCAAGCATCCAACTTCTCATCATATTCAACGCACTTAGTGTGAAAGTTTTTACTACATTGATATTGGATGCCTATCATGTGAAGACTAGTTTTATAGCCTAGACACATTACCATGATGTTTTAATAGACTCTCAAAAGGATATAAGTGAAGCATGAGAGATCAACAATTTCTTCAAAATATTATCACCGCCGTGCTCTAAAAGATATAAGTGAAGCACTAGAGCAAAAACTATTCAACTCAAAAGATTTAAGTGAAGCACATAGAGTGTTCTATCAATTCCTAGGGCATATTTAACTCTCTCAAATAGGTGTATCCAGCAAGGATAATTGTGGAAATCTAACAAGCAAAGACTCAAATTATACAAGATGCTCCAAGTAAAACACATATCATGTGGTGAATAAAAATATAGCTCCGAGTATAGTTACCGATGGATGAAGACGAAAGAGGGGATGCCTTCTCGGGGCATCCCCAAGCTTAGGATTTTGGTTGTCCTTGAATTTTACCTTGGGGTGCCATGGGCATCCCCAAGCTTAGGCTCTTGCCAATCTTTGTTCCATAGTCCATCAAAGCAATACTCAAAACTTGAATACTTCACAACACAAAACTTAGACAAAAATCTCGTGAGTTCCGTTAGTATAAGAAAACAAACCACTACTCAAAGGTACTGCCATGAACTCATTCTTTGTTTATATTGGTGTTAAACCTACTGTATTCCAACTTCTCTATGATTCATACTTCCGAATACTACTCATAGATGCATTGAAATAGGTAAACAACACACGAAAAACAGAATCTGTCAAAAACAGAACAGTCTGTAGTAATCTGCAGGTTTCGCACACTTATGTAACTCCAAAAAATTCAAACTAAATTGGTAAACATGAGTAATTTGTCTATTAATCATCTGCAAAAAGAATCACCTAAATAGCATGCTCCAGTAAAATCTGGTGATCATTCTAGCAAGAGCTAACGATTCTGTTTTTCACAGCAAGATAACATAAACTTCACACAAGTCTTCCCAAAGGTTCTACTTGGCACAAACACTAAACAAAACACAAAACCACATCTAAACAGAAGCTAGATGCAATATTTATTCCTAAACAGAAGCAAAAACAAAAAATATAAAATTGGGTTGCCTCCAACAAGTGCTATCGTTTTACGCCCCTAGCTAGGCACGATACATGGATAGATCTAGGGAATGCCATAATGATAGGATATATCGCGAAAACTCATCTCATATTCCCTAAGTTCAGCAGCAGGTTTCCTTTGTGGCAAGCAAAAGTAATCAAAAGGGCTAAATTTAATGGGACAAAAGTCCCCCATATCAATCTCAGGAGGAATAGGTTCCTCTTTTGGCCCTTTGTAGTGAACAACCAATTCATCATTATAGGCGGTCTTTTGGCAGATGTCCATAAGCCTTCGCTCAAGGGAGAAGCCTAACCCATTGTTTTGAATAGTAAAATCATCATTCATCTCAGAAATTCTATCAACCAAGACATCGGTAGGAACCTTTTTTCTAAGGTTTTCATTAAAAGCAACATGATCAGCAGATCGCAATCGCATTATGTCTTCTTGATTAAATAAGATAGCCTGTATGGGAGGTCGGCAGGCATCTACTCCGTAATGAGCAAAGATTTCTTTGGCCTCTTTCATGATAATTCTAAATTCATGAGCCAAAAAGATAGTAGCTACACGCTTAACAGAAGAATGCTCAATATTGGAAAACTCCAAAAAGATTCTCTGAATACATGGATGCATATGGACAAATTGCCTTTCAATTTCAACTATAAGCATAGATACAACATCCGCAAGGCTACTAGTTCTGTGAAGAATAGAGCCACCCATAGTGGGCAAAGCACCGGCACAAGTAAAGAAGTCTTGAAGAACTCCTTTTCCAATGATATTACCACTAACAACCCGGAACTTCTCAATATGTAAAGTGGTAGTTTCGTCCGGGGGATCAACATAGACGTTGCCCTCGACATTACTACCCTTCTCGATAAAATCATCCCCCATCTCAGACATGAGGGCAAGCGAACGATAAACACACGACAGAAGAAGGGCAAATAAAACGCCAAGGGTGAAGTGGGGGAGAGGAAAACGAGAGGCAAATAAATGTAATGCGAAGGATAAGGGTTTGTGATAGGTACTTCGTATATGACTTTTGCGTAAGCCTCCCCGGCAACAGCGCCAGAAATTCTTCTTGCTACTTCTTGAGCTTGCGTTGTATTCCCTCGAAGAGGAAAGGGAGATGCAACACAGTAGCGTAAGTATTTCCCTCAGTTTTTTAGAACCAAGGTATCAATCTAGTAGGAGACCACGCGCGAGTCCCTCACACCTGCACAAACAAATTAGAACTTCGCAGCCAACGCGATAAGGGGTTGTCAACCCCTTTACGGTCACTTACAAAAGTGAGATCTGATAGAGATGATAGTTTATATTTTTGGTATTTTTATTATAAGAACAAAAAGTAAAAGCGGAAAAGTAAAGTAGATTGAAGATTGATATGTTGAGAATAGACCCGGGGGCCATAGTTTTCTCTATTGGTTTCTCTCATGATAGCGATATTCTACGGTGGGTAAACAAATTACTATCGAGCAATTGATAGAAAAGCGAAAAATTATGAGACTATCTAGGCATGATCATTATATATAGGCATCACGTCCGAGACAAGTAGACCGAAACGATTCTGCATCTACTACTATTACTCCACACATCGTCCGCTATCCAGCATGCATCTAGTGTATTAAGCTCATAAGAACGGAGCAACACCTTAAGCAAGATGACATGATGTAGAGGGATAAACTCAAACTTAGTGATATAAACCCCCATCTTTTTATCCTCGATGGCAGCAATACAATACATGCCTTGCTGCCTCTACTATCACTGGGAAAGGACACCGCAAGAGACTTGCAAGGATACATAAAATGTTCAGAGAAGAACCAAATATCTCTCATAAATAATCTTGATCATAAACCCACAATTCATCGGATCTCGACAAACACACCGCAAAAGAGATTACATCGAATAGATCTCCTCGAAGACCGAGGAGCACTTTGTATTGAGATCCAATGAGAGAGAAGAAGCCATCTAGATACTAGCTGTGGACCCGAAGGTCTGTGGTAAACTATTCACAACTCATGGTGAGGCGATGATGATGATGTAGAAGAACTCCGTGGAAGATCCCCCTCCGGCGGAGCTCCGGAACATGCCCCAAGATGGGATCTCAGGGGAATAGAAGGTTACGGCGTTGTAACTAGGGTTTTCTCTGTTGTTCTGATGGTTTCGGGGTACGTAGGTATATATAGGAGGAAGGAGGGCACCGGTGGCCAAACGTGGGGCCCACGAGGCAGGGGGCGCTCCCTATAGGGGGTTGCCCCCACCCTCGTTGGCACCACGTATGCCCTACTCCGTGGTTATTAAGTCTCCCATGCGTGATTTTCTTCAAAAATATCTCTCCCGAAGGTTACATTCCGCTTGGACTCCGTTTGATATTTATTTTCTGTAAAACCCTGAAACAGGCAATAAACAGCAATCTGGACTGGGCCTTTGGGTTAGTAGGTTAGTCCCAAAAATAATATAAAAGTGTATAACAAAGCTCATTAAACATCCAAAACATCATAAATAATAGCATGGAACAATCAAAAATTATAGATACGTTGGAGACGTATCAGTCTGCCACAACGTCAGCAGACTCCCGCTCCTTCAAGTCCGGCACAACGTCAGGCCACTCCTCCAACTCCGACTCAGCCACGTCAGCTGTCTCTGCCGCCTCAGCAATCACGGAAGAGAGCCGCCACAGGTATGATGCGTAGCGGTACAACAAGTCGAGGTAGTACAGGAGGTACAGGCGGAGGCAAGCGATGTCAATATGGTCCAAGCCTCAATCCTCTTCCTGAGAGGCCTTATGACATACCGAGGAGCAAAACACAACCATAGTGAAGGCCCAAGTGGACACCCATTTTGGACCGAAACCGCCACCGCCACCAAAGGAGAAAGTGCCTGTGAAAGTTGGTGACCACTTTATCCATATGGCAATAAAACCAGGCCCCAAGCCTGTTGACTCAGACTATGAGCGCCAAATCAGGAAGGCACATCGAGCACGACTACAAAAGGAGTCGAGCTCGAGCTCGAGCCAAGCAGCTGGCAAAAAATGCAGGAAAACCGTTCCCCAGCTGGGAGAAAAGGCGACGCAATCAATCCCCCCGCTTGTTGTACCAACACATGAGAGTATCGGCCCCGTTCAGCTGGTAATAACCGACGAGCATAGAAGGCAGGTTGAAATGCTCGGTATCACTATTGGACAACTACTTGAGATCGAGCCCATGTCTCCGCTTAGATAGGAGGACATAAAACGAAAATATGCTCGCGACAAACCTTTGGTCGAGCCTGAGGAGGTCCAGAACCTCCCAATGAGAATGTATGAATTGCATGATTGGTACATGAAAATTACCAAGAGTTCCAATCGAGAGTCCCTCATGGTGAACGTCAAGGAAGAGCATTACTTCCATAAAGCTAGCTCTGGCCGTTGAGTATTCAGAACTATTTCAGTTATTCAATCAAGATGCACGCGACAAATCTCTCGTCAGTTGCTATTGTCTGTAAGTGATTTCTTTTTGTAATTGAAGTCTCAAGCTAGCTGTAGTGCTCATCGATCGATCATTACCTAATTATCCTCACTATATTCTTTTCTGTTGCATTATGTAGGATGAAGATGTATGAAATAAAAAAACTGGACGCTATGGCATTGGGTTCATTGACCCAAATACCATTAATGAACACACAAGGAATTTCGAATATTATAAAACAGATGTAGAGAAAAACATGCTAGAGTTCTTGAAGCGCCTCAATACCAATGAAGACATACTACTTCCTTAAAACTTCCTGTGAGTGACACTGTCTTGTACTACAAAATCTGTTTTTGCTTACTAGCTAGCTAGCTAGATGTTAATAATTAAGTGTACAGGGTTTGGGGTAGTTGATGAGTGTTATGCACATGCCCGCTTAATTAATACGTGCAAACGTGTGCGCATGCAGTTACCACTCGATCTTGTTAATCATTAAAGTTGAAGAAAGAACAGTTGAAGTACTGGACTTACTATGGAGAAAACAAAGTGACTACACCATCATGAAGGGGATAGTCGACAGGTAATTTCAATCATTATTAACTATATATCGGCCTATTTAGTTCATCATTTCCTGATATCAACTATTTAATAACCCCTTTATTCATTTTCTTTGCCGGTGGGCAGGGCTTGGGAAAAGTTCATCAAGTGACTCCAGGCAAATGGCGATAAAAGCTGTATTCGTTTCAACCTAAGGTAAGTAATTAAGTAGTAGTAGCTAGCTATCTCTTTAATTTTTGTTTCAATACCATTAATTATCATGCTTGATTATTTATTATATCTGACTAAATTCCATTCTCGTAAAGGCCCTGAAGCAGGCGCCAGAGACTGAACTATGTGCATACTACGTTTGCGAGAACATTCGCATGATGGCGTCCGAAAGGAGCAAATCTGATAGACAACTATGGGTGCGTTTGCCAGAACACTACTCACAATTTTTACATCATTATTGATATCTATCACACAAGTAACACATGCATATTGATCTCCTTCTTTTGAAGTTCAATGAGATGCGAGACCAGCTCCTACCGGAGGATCGGATACGAGCAATTCAAGAGGAAATAGCGGGATTTTTGCTCGACCAGGTCATAAAGCCTGACGGAGAATACCATTACCCGCTACCGCCCCATGAACCACTCCCAATTGTCATCGTACTCCGAAGGCACCAAGGCAAATGCCACTGGCTCCGAAGGAAACATGTACGACAAATTGTATATATACCGAATTGTATATATATATATATATATGAGACATTCGATGACGGTTCTACGAGAAATTCTATTTATATATATGCATAACCGTCCTTTAGTCCCCACCCTTTAGTGTCTGTTACAGAGCCGGCACTTGCTACCTCTTGAGCTTGCGTTGTATTCCCTCGAAGAGGAAAGGGAGATGCAGCATAGTAGCGTAAGTATTTCCCTCAGTTTTTTGGAACCAAGGTATCAATCTAGTAGGAGACCATGCGCCAGTCCCTCGCACCTGCACAAACAAATAAGAACTTCGCAGCCAACGCGATAAGGGGTTGTTGATGGCTTCTCGCCCCTCGTTGGTTACCCCAAGTGGAAGGTTTGAGATGCAGTGTAGCGGTAGTTTTCCCTTGGCAAAGATACCAAGGATCGAATCCCCTGAGACTCCGAGGGTCAACAAGAAGGTGTCAACTGCTTGGCGGCGCAACTTAGCGATTGACAGGACCTGCACACAAATACAAATAACTTTGCTCCCAACGAGTACAGAGAGGTTGTCAATCCCTCCGGCCTTGTCGTTTACAAAGGATCAAACGCAAGAGCTAATAGTGATAGGTATGACTACAACTAGTAAGTAAGAACGGAAAGTAAATAGCGGATGTGATCAGTGATGGTAATATGGACCGGGGTCCCATGATGTTCACTAGTGATGTCTCTCTCCCAAAAGACGATAAAACAGCTAAGCGAGGTAAACGAATTACAGCTGGGCAATTGACAGGATTATGTGCGCAAACCAATGCTAACTATGCTGCAAAGAAAGGTAGAGGCTCAAAAGCATGGGCGGTACGCCAAGGCAAGTAGACCGAAATACATCTGCATCTACTACTAATCATCCACCTTGAGATATCTATCCAGAACATCTCGCTGGTATTAAGTTGCGAGTCCCACCCATAGTGTAAACTCAAAGCAACGGACAACTGCATTAAAAGAACTTTGCGTAAAGTAAACAATCCTTGCACCCGCGGGCACAAGCACCGTTGTTTTCCCCCTTGTGGCAACAACACATCCCCTAGACTCATGTTTCTGTCACTCAAGCTAGTCATCGAGGGGCATGAACCCACAATCAAGCATAATGTTCCCTCTTGGAGTCACTACCTACTACTTGGCCAAAGCAATAAATAACAACGGAGAACATGCAAGAATTACTTACGAACATAAATATAAAAGAGGTAGATCAAATATATTACTCAAACACAATCTGAACATAATCTCACAATCCATCGGATCCCAGCAAACTCAACATAGCAACAGCATACGGATTACATATGTGCCTCGATCATGTAGGGCAGCTCACGAGGTCTAATTAGTGAAGCACAAGAACGGGAGGAGAACATCACATAGCTACTGGTCATGGACCCATGGTCCAAGGGAGACTACTCACAACTCATCCGGGAGGCGTCCATGGTGGTGGAGAATCTCCCGGTGGTGATCCTCCCCTCCGGCAGGGTGCCGGGAAGAGTTCTCCTGGTGCTCCCGGTCTTGGAAGCGCGGCGGCGGCGGAACAGAGATGAGATCGCGAAAAAGGGTTCCGTCCTCGAGGGTTTCGGGACGCGGTGTAAATATATGCCAAAGGGGGGCGTCAGAGGAGGCCAAGGGGGCCCAGGCGCCCTGGCGGCGCAGCCAGGAGGGGGGCCGCGCCCTCTGGCCGCGTGGAGCCCCTGTGGGCCCCCTCTGGCCCTACTTTGGCCGCATGGAAGCTTCCGGAACGCTGATTTTATTATATTTTTCCCGGAATTTTTCTAGCAATTTACGTAATGGGAAAACCTGAAATACAAAAACAGCAGAAAACAGAAACTGGCACTGGGGTGCACTGAGTTAATAGGTTAGTCCAAATATGATCAAAAGTGTATGGAAGTGCATAAATATCATAGCAATATCACACAAAAGAGGCATGGAGCAAGCAGAAAATATAGATACGTTTTGGACGTATCAACATCCCCAAGCTTAATTCCTGCTCGTCCTCGAGTAGGTAAATGATAACAAGCATAATTTCTGTGGTGACATGCTATTAACCATATAAGAACTTTTCACAGTCACATGAAAAATGCTTACTGAGACAATGAATCTTTAGTGATTAAGTTGCCTCATGAGAATATCACAAAGAACTGAAAGTTTTACAATATGATACTGAAACACTCAATAGATTTGTAGTAAGCATGGTGTGCAAACATGACAAAGTGATACCTCGCTTGCCCCCTTTAGTGAAGCAAAACATAAATGCAGGGGCACCTCCAAAGTTTAAGTGACGACTAAATACAATGATTTCAGAATAAACGATATCATAGTCATGCAGAAGACAATGGTACTTTGGGACAATGCACATTACACTCAGAATGAAAATCATGCTCTCAATAGTTGGTGCTTTAAAGAAAGAAGGTGGAGACTCTCGAACCGTGGCTTTTGATGGCAAGGTTGAAAACCCGTGGTCGGAAACAAAAACTAAACATGTACCAGAGCTCTTGGTTTTTTAAAAACAGAGGTAATAATTATTTTTTAGAGATGCATATTTTGTCAACGAATGCTAGCAGATAACTCAATTACTTCTCGAGCTGGACAAGTTTCGAGGAACGGCTCCCGCACGAGGACGATCACATCCTCTTAATCTCCTTTGTTTATCACTGCCAAAGTTTTCTGATTTCTCATGAACAAAGCGTGAAGGAGGGTTTGTTTGTTGTATATGTTTTAATGAGCCGGGCGCACTCTTTGCCAGTTCCTTCTCGTATTAGGGGTTTGCACATTAGACATGCAATCCCGGGATGAAGCTTGTCCAACTTAAAAAGATCATGAATTAACTACTACTTCCTCATGAGCTAAAACAGAGGCATAAAAGAGAAATGCTTTTTGATTAATTTCGAGATGGTACATGAAAGTCTTCGTTAGGAATGGCAGGTAAATACCATGTATAGGAAGGTATGGTGGACTCATATGGCATAACTGGTTTAAAGGATTTTGGATGCACAAGCAGTCAGTCTGCTTAGTACAGGCGAAGGTTAGCAAAAGACTGGGAGCGACCAACTAAGAGAGCAATGACGGTCATAATCATGCAGAGCGACAAAGCAACATTGAATCGGGCATGGAAGTTATATCGCTACTCGGAAATTAAAGATCATCAAGGCTTGATAGACTTTCTTTACAGTCTTAAAATGCGTGAGCATATGCCAAGTCAATCAAAATAAATTCTTGGAGGAAGATATGACTAAACCATACCACATCATAGGCAAACAAATCATGTTGGTACTTCAATAACACATTAAGAACCCCCCCAGCTATTTGAGACTAACCATAAGAAAACATGAACTACTAAGCACCATTATGCACATAGCATTTTCATCATAGACATATCAACCAGTGCAACAGAAGCCAACTCTCTTAACAAGATAAGCATGATAACTCAAGAGAGTTCCAGCAACCAACTAAACAAAAGCTCTTTAAAAAGTAAAGCATGAAAACTAAGAGCTGAACATGACAGTAGCTATTGAAAGACAAAGAACACACACAGCAAAGATAGACATGAAAATTCTATGTTGTGTTCTAGGTTGAAGTGGAGCATGTTTCTCTCCCACACAAAGAAAGATGGGTTCTAACTTGTTATGAACAGCAAGCAAAGCTAAGGAAAAAAACTAAAAAGGAAACTAAAAGCAAGACGCTCCAAGCATAGCACATAACACATGAAGTGATAAAAATATAGTGGAACGAAAGACGAACTGATAATTGTTGATGGAGAAGGGGATGCACGGGGGAATACCCAAGCTTAGACGCTTGAGTCTTCTTGAATATTTCTTGGGGGTGCACGGGGGCATCCCCAAGCTTGAGCGTTTGACACTCCTGAATCTTTTTATCATCTTCCCTCGCACACTTGAAAACTCCCTTCATACATAACTCATCATAATCTGATTAGTGAGGTTAGTACCCATAATAAAATAATTTTTCCTTGCTGGAAATAAGGATAATCTTGAAGGTCTACTGTTTCTCAAGATTGCCAAAAGGTTTTTGCAAAGAAAAAGCAAGCTCAAGGTTTGCAAAACGAAGGAAAGGCAAAACAGGACAGAATCTGTGAAAAACAGACCAGCAGGTAGTAAATAATTTTTTCGGGTCACTTCTGCAACTCAAATAAAAAAACTCAGAACAGACGCCCGAAAGCCAATTGTATAGTGCACGCTGTCGAAAAATTCAGACCAAAAAGATGATCTGGTGATTTTATACGAATTTTTCTGTTCAAGGACAGAATCTGTTTCCTGGACAGCACGTCACAACTTTTGAACTTTCTTGCAATCAGAGGCTAAACTTGGCACAAAGCTGAAAAGTAAAGATACAATGATGATGCTACTGTAGTAACAAACATCAAGACACAACAAAAGCAAAATAAAATTTTATAAATTGTGGGCTGCCTCCCAAAAGCGCTTTCTTTTATGCCTTTAAGCTAGGCATAATGCAAAGAGATCAAGTTTTATCAAGAGTAAAAGAATAGCTAGCCCGTATAACGGACTCAAAAGGTAACTTAATATTCTTTCTAGGGAGGTGTTCCATCCCTTTATTGAGAGGAAATTGGAATTTTATATTCCCCTCTTTCATGTCAATGATGGCACCAACGGTGCGAAGAAAAGGACGTCCCAAAATAATTGGACAAGAAGGTTCACATTCAATATCCATAATAGTAAAATCAACGGGAACATAATTGTCATTGACAATGATAAGAACATCGTCGATCCTCCCCGAGGGTTTCTTTATGGAAGAATCAACAAGACGAACACCAAAAGAACAAGAATCAAAAGGTTTCAATTTAAGCATATCATATATTCTTTTGGGCATAACGGAGGTACTAGCTCCAACATCACATAAAGCATAGCAAGAGAAGTTATTCAACTTAATTTTAATCATAGGATCCCAACCATCTTCTAGCTTTCTAGGTATGGAGGCTTCTACCCTAAGTTTCTCCTCCCTACCTTTAATGAGAGCATTAGTGATATGCTTTGTGAAGGCAAGATTAAGTGTGCTAGTGCGGGGATCTCTAGACATCTTGTGAAGGAAATCAATAACTTCGGTAAGGGTGCAATTATCAAAATCAAGGTCACTACTATCAAGTAAAGTGGTAGTGGTGTCCTTTAGGCTTACTTGTTTGGTAGTTTCTATGGTCATACCATCACCATTAATAGGTCCAATGGGACCAGGAGTGCATTGGGTGCTAAGAGTTTGGATATCCTCAACAACTTGGATAGTAGCAACAGTGTGGTGGGTAGGAAGGTTCTTAATTCTATCTTGTTCCTCCTTTTATCTAGCCCATCTCTCTTTAAGTTTAGCCAACATCCTAATGTTTTCATTAATTTGCACTTGAATAGCATTCATAGGAGTGGTCTTCCTCTCCTCAAGAGGGGAAGTTCTAATTTTAAGCAACTCTACCTCATGGGCTAAATTGTCTACCTTCAAAGAGAGATCATCTAGATTGGCTAGTTTTTCTTCTACATTCTTATTGAAGGCTTTTTGGGTAGTGATGAAATCTTTAAGCATAATCTCTCGTTCAGAAGTGGAGTTCTTGGTGCTAGGATAAGCATTGTTGTTCCCATAGGAATTAGAGGGGAACGGTCTAGGATTGCTACCAAAATTACTCCTATAAGCATTGTTATTGAAATTGTTTCTAGAGATAAAGTTCACATCTACTTGTTCTTGAGAAATCAAAGAATTTAAAGGAACATCACGAGGATCAATAGAAGATTGCTTGGAAAGTAGAGACATGATCAAGTCAACTTTTTCATTTAGGGAGGAAATCTCCTCGACAGAGTTTACCTTCCTACCTGTTGGAGCGCGTTCGGTGTGCCATTGGGAATAATTGGTCATCATCTCATCGAGAAGCTTCGTGGCAGCACCAAGTGTAGTTGACATAAAGGTTCCTCCCGCGGCCGAATCTAACAAGTTCCGCGAGGTAAAGTTCAAGCCTGCATAAAAAGTTTGGATAACCATCCAAGTAGTCAAACCATGAGTAGGGCAGTTCTTGACAAGAGATTTCATGCGTTCCCAAGCTTGGGCAACGTGTTCATTATCCAATTGTTTGAAATTCATTATGTTACTCCTTAGTTGGATAATTTTAGCAGGTGGATAGTACTTTCCAATAAAGGCATCCTTGCACTTGTCCCAAGAATCTATGCTATTCCTAGGCAAAGATTGAAACCAAATTTTAGCTCCTCCTCTCAAGGAGAAAGGAAAAAGCTTAAGCTTAACAATATTACCATCTATTTCTTGGTACTTTTGCATATCACAGAGTTCAACAAAGTTGTTTAAGTGTAAAGCAGCATCATCTCCAGCACCGGAGAATTGATCATTCATAACTAGGTTCAGTAAAGCAGGTTTAATTTCATAAGAAGGTGCTGAAGTGGCAGGTGTAGTAATAGGCGTGCAGATAAAGTCATCGTTGTTATGACTAGTGAAGTCACACAACTTGGTGTTCTCGGTGGAACCCATAGCAGCAGCAAGCAAGATAACTATTTTTGTGATTTTTGATAAAAGAAACTAAAGCAAAAACTGAAAGGTAAACTAACAAGATTAAAAAGCAAAGGTAAAAGATAGCGTGCAACTCCCCTATCTTGAAGAGTGGAGTCCCCGGCGACGGCGCCAGAAAACTTTGCTTGATGGCTTCTCGCCCCTCGTTGGTTACCCCAAGTGGAAGGTTTGAGATGCAGTGTAGCGGTAGTTTTCCCTTGGCAAAGATACCAAGGATCGAATCCCCTGAGACTCCGAGGGTCAACAAGAAGGTGTCAACTGCTTAGCGGCGCAACTTAGCGATTGACAGGACCTGCACACAAATACAAATAACTTTGCTCCCAACGAGTACAGAGAGGTTGTCAGTCCCTCCGGCCTTGTCGTTTACAAAGGATCAAACGCAAGAGATAATAGTGATAGGTATGACTACAAATAGTAAGTAAGAACAGAAAGTAAATAGCGGATGTGATCAGTGATGGTAATATGGACCGGGGTCCCATGATGTTCACTAGTGATGTCTCTCTCCCAAAAGACGATAAAACAGCTAAGCGAGGTAAACGAATTACAGCTGGGCAATTGACAGGATTATGTGCGCAAACCAATGCTAACTATGCTGCAAAGAAAGGTAGAGGCTCAAAAGCATGGGCGGTACGCCAAGGCAAGTAGACCGAAATCCATCTGCATCTACTACTAATCATCCACCTTGAGATATCTATCCAGAACATCTCGCTGGTATTAAGTTGCGAGTCCCACCCATAGTGTAAACTCAAAGCAACAGACAACTGCATTAAAAGAACTTTGCGTAAAGTAAACAATCCTTGCACCCGCGGGCACAAGCACCGTTGTTTTCCCCCTTGTGGCAACAGCACATCCCCTAGACTCATGTTTCTGTCACTCAAGCTAGTCATCGAGGGGCATGAACCCACAATCAAGCATAACGTTCCCTCTTGGAGTCACTACCTACTACTTGGCCAAAGCAATAAATAACAACGGAGAACATGCAAGAATTACTTACGAACATAAATATAAAAGAGGTAGATCAAATATATTACTCAAACACAATCTGAACATAATCTCACAATCCATTGGATCCCAACAAACTCAACATAGCAACAGCATACGGATTACATATGTGCCTCGATCATGTAGGGCAGCTCACGAGGTCTAATTAGTGAAGCACAAGAACGGGAGGAGAACATCACATAGCTACTGGTCATGGACCCATGGTCCAAGGGAGACTACTCACAACTCATCCGGGAGGCGTCCATGGTGGTGGAGAATCTCCCGGTGGTGATCCTACCCTCCGGCAGGGTGCCGGGAAGAGTTCTCCTGGTGCTCCCGGTCTTGGAAGCGCGGCGGCGGCGAAACAGAGATGAGATCGCGAAAAAGGGTTCCGTCCTCGAGGGTTTCGGGACGCGGTGTAAATATATGCCAAAGGGGGGCGTCAGAGGAGGCCAAGGGGGCCCTGGCGGCGCGGCCAGGAGGGGGGCTGCACCCTCTGGCCGCGTGGATCCCACCTCTGGCCCTACTTTGGCCGCATGGAAGCTTCCGGAACGCTGATTTTTTTTATATTTTTCCCGGAATTTTTCTGGCAATTTACGTAATGGGAAAACCTGAAATACAAAAACAGCAGAAAACAGAAACTGGCACTGGGGTGCACTGAGTTAATAGGTTAGTCCAAATATGATCAAAAGTGTATTGAAGTGCATAAATATCATAGCAATATCACACAAAAGAGGCATGGAGCAAGCAGAAAATATAGATACGTTTTGGACGTATCAACATCCCCAAGCTTAATTCCTGCTCGTCCTCGAGTAGGTAAATGATAACAAGCATAATTTCTGTGGTGACATGCTATTAACCATATAAGAACTTTTCACAGTCACATGACAAATGCTTACTGAGACAATGAATCTTTAGTAATTAAGTTGCCTCATGAGAATATCACAAAGAACTGAAAGTTTTACAATATGATACTGAAACACTCAATAGATTTGTAGTAAGCATGGTGTGCAAACATGACAAAGTGATACCTCGCTTGCCCCCTTTAGTGAAGCAAAACATAAATGCAGGGGCACCTCCAAAGTTTAAGTGACGACTAGATACAATGATTTCAGAATAAACGATATCATAGTCGTGCAGAAGACAATGGTACTTTGGGACAATGCACATTACACTCAGAATGAAAATCATGCTCTCAATAGTTGGTGCTTTAAAGAAAGAAGGTGGAGACTCTCGAACCGTGGCTTTTGATGGCAAGGTTGAAAACCCGTGGTAGGAAACAAAAACTAAACATGTACCAGAGCTCTTGGTTTTTTGAAAACAGAGGTAATAATTATTTTTTAGAGATGCATATTTTGTCAACGAATGCTAGCAGATAACTCAATTACTTCTCGAGCTGGACAAGTTTCGAGGAACGGCTCCCGCACGAGGACGATCACATCCTCTTAATCTCCTTTGTTTATCACTGCCAAAGTTTTCTGATTTCTCATGAACAAAGCGTGAAGGAGGGTTTGTTTGTTGTATATTTTTTAATGAGCCGGGCGCACTCTTTGCCAGTTCCTTCTCGTATTAGGGGTTTGCACATTAGACATGCAATCCCGGGGTGAAGTTTGTCCAACTTAAAAAGATCATGAATTAACTACTACTTCCTCATGAGCTAAAACAGAGGCATAAAAGAGAAATGCTTTTTGATTAATTTCGAGATGGTACATGAAAGTCTTCGTTAGGAATGGCAGGTAAATACCATGTATAGGAAGGTATGGTGGACTCATATGGCATAACTGGTTTAAAGGATTTTGGATGCACAAGCAGTCAGTCCGCTTAGTACAGGCAAAGGTTAGCAAAAGACTGGGAGCGACCAACTAAGAGAGCAATGACAGTCATAATCATGCAGAGCGACAAAGCAACATTGAATCGGGCATGGAAGTTATATCGCTTCTCAGAAATTAAAGATCATCATGGCTTGATAGACTTTCTTTACAGTCTTAAATATGCGTGAGCATATGCCAAGTCAATCAAAATAAATTCTTCGAGGAAGATATCACTAAACCATACCACATCATAGGCAAACAAATCATGTTGGTACTTCAATAACACATTAAGAACCCCCCCCCCCAGCTATTTGAGACTAACCATAAGAAAACATGAACTACTAAGCACCATTATGCACATAGCATTTTCATCATAGACATATCAACCAGTGCAACAGAAGCCAACTCTCTTAACAAGATAAGCATGATAACTCAAGAGAGTTCCAGCAACCAACTAAACAAAAGCTCTTTAAAAAGTAAAGCATGAAAACTAAGAGCTGAACATGACAGTAGCTATTGAAAGACAAAGAACACACACAGCAAAGATAGACATGAAAATTCTATGTTGTGTTCTAGGTTGAAGTGGAGCATGTTTCTCTCCCACACAAAGAAAGATGGGTTCCAACTTGTTATGAACAGCAAGCAAAGCTAAGGAAAAAAACTAAAAAGGAAACTAAAAGCAAGACGCTCCAAACATAGCACATAACACATGAAGTGATAAAAATATAGTGGAACGAAAGACGAACTGATAATTGTTGATGGAGAAGGGGATGCACGGGGGAATACCCAAGCTTAGACGCTTGAGTCTTCTTGAATATTTCTTGGGGGTGCACGGGGGCATCCCCAAGCTTGAGCGTTTGACACTCCTGAATCTTTTTATCATCTTCCCTCGCACACTTGAAAACTCCCTTCATACATAACTCATCATAATCTGATTAACGAGGTTAGTACCCATAATAAAATAATTTTTCCTTGCTGGAAATAAGGATAATCTTGAAGGTCTACTGTTTCTCAAGATTGCCAAAAGGTTTTTGCAAAGAAAAAGCAAGCTCAAGGTTTGCAAAACGAAGGAAAGGCAAAACAGGACAGAATCTGTGAAAAACAGACCAGCAGGTAGTAAATAATTTTTTCGGGTCACTTCTGCAACTCAAATAAAAAAACTCAGAACAGACGCCCGAAAGCCAATTGTATAGTGCATGCTGTCGAAAAAATTCAGACCAAAAAGATGATCTGGTGATTTTATAGGAATTTTTCTGTTCAAGGACAGAATCTGTTTCCTGGACAGCACGTCACAACTTTTGAACTTTCTTGCAATCAGAGGCTAAACTTGGCACAAAGCTGAAAAGTAAAGATACAATGATGATGCTACTGTAGTAACAAACATCAAGACACAACAAAAGCAAAATAAAATTTTATTCATTGTGGGCTGCCTCCCAAAAGCGCTTTCTTTTATGCCTTTAAGCTAGGCATAATGCAAAGAGATCAAGTTTTATCAAGAGTAAAAGAATAGCTAGCCCGTATAACGGACTCAAAAGGTAACTTAATCTTCTTTCTAGGGAAGTGTTCCATCCCTTTCTTGAGAGGAAATTGGAATTTTATATTCCCCTCTTTCATGTCAATGATGGCACCAACGGTGCGAAGAAAAGGACGTCCCAAAATAATTGGACAAGAAGGTTCACATTCAATATCCATAATAGTAAAATCAACGGGAACATAATTGTCATTGACAATGATAAGAACATCGTCGATCCTCCCCAAGGGTTTCTTTATGGAAGAATCAACAAGACGAACACCAAAAGAACAAGAATCAAAAGGTTTCAATTTAAGCATATCATATATTCTTTTGGGCATAACGGAGGTACTAGCTCCAACATCACATAAAGCATAGCAAGAGAAGTTATTCAACTTAATTTTAATCATAGGATCCCAACCATCTTCTAGCTTTCTAGGTATGGAGGCTTCTACCCTAAGTTTCTCCTCCCTACCTTTAATGAGAGCATTAGTGATATGCTTTGTGAAGGCAAGATTAAGTGTGATAGTGCGGGGATCTCTAGACATCTTGTGAAGGAAATCAATAACTTCGGTAAGGGTGCAATTATCAAAATCAAGGTCACTACTATCAAGTAAAGTGGTAGTGGTGTCCTTTAGGCTTACTTGTTTGGTAGTTTCTATGGTCATACCATCACCATTAATAGGTCCAATGGGACCAGGAGTGCATTGGGTGCTAAGAGTTTGGATATCCTCAACAACTTGGATAGTAGCAACAGTGTGGTGGGTAGGAAGGTTCTTAATTCTATCTTGTTCCTCCTTTTCTCTAGCCCATCTCTCTTTAAGTTTAGCCAACATCCTAATGTTTTCATTAATTTGCACTTGAATAGCATTCATAGGAGTGGTCTTCCTCTCCTCAAGAGGGGAAGTTCTAATTTTAAGCAACTCTACCTCATGGGCTAAATTGTCTACCTTCGAAGAGAGATCATCTAGATTGGCTAGTTTTTCTTCTACATTCTTATTGAAGGCTTTTTGGGTAGTGATGAAATCTTTAAGCATAATCTCTCGTTCAGAAGTGGAGTTCTTGGTGCTAGGATAAGCATTGTTGTTCCCATAGGAATTAGAGGGGAACGGTCTAGGATTGCTACCAAAATTACTCCTATAAGCATTGTTATTGAAATTGTTTCTAGAGATAAAGTTCACATCTACTTGTTCTTGAGAAATCAAAGAATTTAAAGGAACATCACGAGGATCAATAGAAGATTGCTTGGAAAGTAGAGACATGATCAAGTCAACTTTTTCATTTAGGGAGGAAATCTCCTCGACAGAGTTTACCTTCCTACCTGTTGGAGCGCGTTCGGTGTGCCATTGGGAATAATTGGTCATCATCTCATCGAGAAGCTTCGTGGCAGCACCAAGTGTAGTTGACATAAAGGTTCCTCCCGCGGCCGAATCTAACAAGTTCCGCGAGGTAAAGTTCAAGCCTGCATAAAAAGTTTGGATAACCATCCAAGTAGTCAAACCATGAGTAGGGCAGTTCTTGACAAGAGATTTCATGCGTTCCCAAGCTTGGGCAACGTGTTCATTATCCAATTGTTTGAAATTCATTATGTTACTCCTTAGTTGGATAATTTTAGCAGGTGGATAGTACTTTCCAATAAAGGCATCCTTGCACTTGTCCCAAGAATCTATGCTATTCCTAGGCAAAGATTGAAACCAAATTTTAGCTCCTCCTCTCAAGGAGAAAGGAAAAAGCTTAAGCTTAACAATATTACCATCTATTTCTTGGTACTTTTGCATATCACAGAGTTCAACAAAGTTGTTTAAGTGTAAAGCAGCATCATCTCCAGCACCGAAGAATTGATCATTCATAACTAGGTTCAGTAAAGCAGGTTTAATTTCATAAGAAGGTGCTGAAGTGGCAGGTGTAGTAATAGGCGTGCAGATAAAGTCATCGTTGTTATGACTAGTGAAGTCACACAACTTGGTGTTCTCGGTGGAACCCATAGCAGCAGCAAGCAAGATAACTATTTTTGTGATTTTTGATAAAAGAAACTAAAGCAAAAACTGAAAGGTAAACTAACAAGATTAAAAAGCAAAGGTAAAAGATAGCGTGCAACTCCCCTATCTTGAAGAGTGGAGTCCCCGGCGACGGCGCCAGAAAACTTTGCTTGATGGCTTCTCGCCCCTCGTTGGTTACCCCAAGTGGAAGGTTTGAGATGCAGTGTAGCGGTAGTTTTCCCTTGGCAAAGATACCAAGGATCGAATCCACTGAGACTCCGAGGGTCAACAAGAAGGTGTCAACTGCTTAGCGGCGCAACTTAGCGATTGACAGGACCTGCACACAAATACAAATAACTTTGCTCCCAACGAGTACAGAGAGGTTGTGAGTCCCTCCGGCCTTGTCGTTTACAAAGGATCAAATGCAAGAGATAATAGTGATAGGTATGACTGCAACTAGTAAGTAAGAAAAGAAAGTAAATAGCGGATGTGATCAGTGATGGTAATATGGACCGGGGTCCCATGATGTTCACTAGTGATGTCTCTCTCCCAAAAGACGATAAAACAGCTAAGTGAGGTAAACGAATTACAGCTGGGAAATTGACAAGATTATGTGCGCAAACCAATGCTAACTATGCTGCAAAGAAAGGTAGAGGCTCAAAAGCATGGGCGGTACGCCAAGGCAAGTAGACCGAAATCCATCTGCATCTACTACTAATCATCCACCTTGAGATATCTATCCAGAACATCTCGCTGGTATTAAGTTGCGAGTCCCACCCATAGTGTAAACTCAAAGCAACAGACAACTGCATTAAAAGAACTTTGCATAAAGTAAACAATCCTTGCACCCGCAAGTACAAGCACCGTTGTTTTCCCCCTTGTGGCAACAACACATCCCCTAGACTCATGTTTCTGTCACTCAAGCTAGTCATCGAGGGGCATGAACCCACAATCAAGCATAACGTTCCCTCTTGGAGTTACTACCTACTACTTGGCCAAAGCAATAAACGGCAGCGGACAACATGCAAGAATTACTCAAGAACATAAATATAAAAGAGGTCAATCAAATATATTACTCACACACAATCTGAACATAATCTCATAATCCATCGGGTCCCAGCAAACTCATCATAGCAACAGCATAAGGATTACATATGTGCCTCGATCATGTAGGGCAGCTCACGAGGTCTAATCGGTGAAGAACAAAGAGGGGAGGAGAACATCACATAGCTACTGGTCATGGACCCATGGTCCAAGGGAGACTACTCACAACTCATCCGGGAGGCGTCCATGGTGGTGGAGAATCTCCCGGTGGTGATCCTCCCCTCCGGCAGGGTGCCGGGAAGAGTTCTCCTGGTGCTCCCGATCTTGGAAGCGCGACGGCGGCGGAACAGAGATGAGATCGCGAAAAAGGGTTCCGTCCTCGAGGGTTTCGGGACGCAGTGTAAATATATGGCAAAGGGGGGCGTTAGAGGAGGCCAGGGGGGCCCAGGCGCCCTGGCGGCGCTGCCAGGAGGGGGGCCGCGCCCTCTGGCCGCCTGGAGCCCATGTGGGCCCCCTCTGGCCCTACTTTGGCCGCATGGAAGCTTCCGGAATGCTGATTTTTTTTATATTTTTCCCGGAATTTTTCTGGCAATTTACGTAATGGGAAAACCTGAAATACAAAAACAGCAGAAAACAGAAACTGGCACTGGGGTGCACTGAGTTAATAGGTTAGTCCAAATATGATCAAAAGTGTATGGAAGTGCATAAATATCATAGCAATATCACACAAAAGAGGCATGGAGCAAGCATAAATTATAGATACGTTTTGGACGTATCAGTTGTCAATCCCTTTACTGTCACTAACGAGAGTGAGATCTGATAGAGATGATAGTTTATATTTTTGGTATTTTTGGTTTAATAAAACAGCAAATAAAAGCGGTAAAAGTAAAGTAGATATAGATTGATATGTTGAGAATAGACCCGGGGGCCATAGTTTTCTCTAGTGGCTTCTCACATGATAGCGATATTCTACGGCGGGTAAACAAATTACTCTCGAGCAATTGATAGAAAAGCAAATAATTATGAGACTATCTAGGCATGATCATTGTATATAGGCATCACGTACGAGACAAGTAGACCGAAACGATTCTGCATCTACTACTATTACTCCACACATCGACAGCTATCCAGCATGCATCTAGTGTATTGAGTTCATACGAACAGAGTAACGCCTTAAGCAAGATGACATGATGTAGAGGGATAAACTCAAGCAATATGATATAATCCCCATATTTTTATTCTTGATGTCAACAATACAATACGTGCCTTGCTGCCCCTACTGTCACTGGGAAAGGACACCGCAAGATTGAACCCAAAGCCAAGCACTTCTCCCATTGCAAGAACTATAGATCTAGTAGGCCAAACCAAACCAATACTTCGAAGAGACTTGCAAGGATATTATGAGCACACATAAAAAGTTCAGAGAAGAACCAAATATCTTTCATAGATAACCTTGATCATAAACTCATAATTCATCGGATCTTGACAAACACACCGCAAAAAGAGATTACATTGAATAGATCTCCTCGAAGACCGAGGAGAACTTTGTACTAAGATCCAGAGAGAAAGAGAGAGAGAGAGAAGAAGCCATCTAGATATTAGCTATGGACCCGAAGGTCTGTGGTAAACTACTCACAACTCATGGTGAGGGCGATGATGATGATGATGAAGGCCTCCGTGATGGATCCCCCTCTGGTGGACCTCCAGAACAGGCTCCAAGATGGGATCTCCACGGGAACAGAAGCTACGGTGGTGGAATTAGGGTTTTCTCTCTGCGTATGGAGTTTCTGGGGTACGTGGATATATATAGGAAGAAGGAGGGCACCGGGGGCCACACAAGGGGGCCTCGAGGCAGGGAGGCGCGCCCTGGGAAGGGGGGCACGCCCCCCACCCTCGAGGGCAGCCCCTCTATCCCCTGACTTGGTCCTGAAGCTTCCCGTGCGTGATTTTCTTCGAAAATATCTCTCGCGAAGGTTTCATTCCGTTTGGACTCCGTTTGATATTCTTTTTCTGTAAGACCCTGAAATAGGCAAAAAAAAAGCAATCTGGACTGGGCCTTTGGGTTAGTAGGTTAGTCCCAAAAATGATATAAAAGTGAATGATAAAGCCCATCAAACATCCAGGACTTCATAAATAATAGCATGGAACAATTAAAAATTATAGATCCGTTGGAGACATATCAGCACTAAAGGCCCTTCCGAACCGGTGCTATATCCCGGTTCTGCACTTGTGTCCTACCCCGTGTTTCTTAGTTTACACTCCGTTGTTTGATCGACCTTTCGTTATTATGGCAGTTTCTGAAGATCCTTGTGATGTTCTGAACCCACTAAATCAAGCGGCTGAAGACCTGCAGGTTTTAGAGGTGAGCTGATGGTCCCATCTCAAATATTCCTCCTGGATCATGAGAAATTACAGGGATCGAGTTCAAAATGCATGAAAAGGACCCCATCTTTTTATTCTTGATGTCAACAATACAATACGTGCCTTGCTGCCCCTACTGTCACTGAGAAAGGACACCGCAAGATTGAACCCAAAGCCAAGCACTTCTCCCGTTGCAAGAACTATAGATGTACTAGGCCAAACCAAACCAATAATCCAAAGAGACTGGCAAGGATATTATGAGCACACATAAAAAGTTCAGAGAAGAACCAAATATCTTTCATATATAACCTTGATCATAAACTCACAATTCATCGGATCTCGAAAAACACACCACAGAAAGAGATTACATCGAATAGATCTCCTTGAAGACCAAGGAGAACTTTGTATTGAGATCCAGAGAGAGAGAGAGAAGAAGACATCTAGATACTAGCTATGAACCCGAAGGTATGTGGTAAACTACTCACAACTCATGGTGAGGGCGATGATGATGATGATGAAGGCCTCCGTGATGGATCCCCCTCCGGTGGAGCTTCGGAACAGGCTCCAAGATGGGATCTCCACGGGAACAGAAGCTACGGTGGTGGAATTAGTGTTTTCTCTCTGTGTATGGAGTTTCTGGGGTACGTGGATATATATAGGAAGAAGGAGGGCACCGGGGGCCACACGAGGGGGCCTCGAGACAGGGGGGCGCGCCCTGGGAAGGAGGGCGCCCCCCCCCCCACCCTCGAGGGCAGCCCCTATGTCCCCTGACTTGGTCCTGAAGCTTCCCATGCGTGATTTTCTCCAAAAATATCTCTCGCGAAGGTTTCATTCCGTTTGGACTCCGTTTGATATTCTTTTTTTGCAAAACCCTGAAATAGGCAAAAATACAGCAATCTGGACTAGGCCTTTGGGTTTGTAGGTTAGTCCCAAAAATGGTATAAAAGTGAATGATAAAGCCCATCAAACATCCAAGACTTCATAAATAATAGCATGGAACAATCAAAAATTATAGATACGTTGGAAACGTATCAAGCATCCCCAAGCTTAATTCCTGCTCGTCCTCGAGTAGGTAAATGATCAAGAAATAATTTTTGATGTGGAATGCTAACCAATATAGCTTTTCAATGTAATTCTCTTAATTGTGGCATGAATGTTCAGATCTGAAAGATTCAAGATAAAAGTCTATATTGACATAAGAAATAACAGTACTTCAAGCAATACTAACAAAGAAATCATGTCTTCTCAAAATACTATGGCTAAAGAAAGTTATCCCTACAAAATCATATAGTGTTGGCTATGCTCCCTTATTATCACACAAAAATATTCATATCATGCACAACCCCGATTTCAGCCAAGCACTTGTTTTCATACTCTATCTTTTCAAACCTTTGAACTTTCACACAATACATGAGCGTGAGCCATGGGCATTGCACTATGGGTAGAATAGAAGTGGATGTGGAGAAGACAAAAAGGAGGGAGATAGTCTCACATCGACTAGGTGTATCAATGGGCTATGGAGATGCCCATCAATAGATATCGATGTGAGTGAGTGGGGATTGACATGCAACGGATGCACTAGAGCTAAATATGAATGAAAGCTCAACAAAAGAAACTAGTGGGTGTGCATCCAACTTGCTTGCTTACGAAGACCTAGGGCATTTGAGGAAGCCCATCGATGGAATATACAAGCCAAGTTCTATAATGAAAATTCCCACTAGTATATGAAAGTGACTAAACATGAGACTCTCTACAATGAAGAACACGGTGCTACTTTGAAGCACAAGTGTGGAAAAAGATAGTAGCAATTGTCCCCTTTTTTCCTTTTTTTTCTTTTCTTTTTTTTCTTTTTTTTCTTTTTTTTTCTTTTTTTGGGCCTTTTTTTTTCTTTTTTTGCGGAGGGGCTTTATAGATTCAGCCTTTCCTCCCATGGGACTATGCTCTAATAATGATGATCATCACACTTTCATTACAACACGAAATTACAACTCGATACTACAACAACAAAGTATGACTCTATATGAATGCCTCCGACAGTGTACCGGTATGTGCAATGAAACAAGAGTGACATGTATGAAAAGATTATGCATGGTGGCTTTGCCACAATTACGATGTCAACTACATGATCATGCATGGCAATATAACAATATGATGCGTGTCATATGAACGGAACGGTGGAAAGTTGCATGGCAATATATCTCGGAATGGCTATGGAAATGCCATGATAGGTAGGTATGGTGGCTGTTTTGAGGAACAATATGATGGCTGTTTTGAGGAAGGATATATAGTGGGTTTATGGCACCGGCGAAAGTTGCACGGTACAAGAGAGGCTAGCAATGGTGGAAGGGTGAGAGTGCGTATAATCCACAGACTCAACATTAGTCATAAGAACTCATATACTTACTGCAAAAATTTACGAGTCATCAAAACAAAGCAATCAACGCATGCTCCTAGGGGGGAGGTTGGTAGGAGTTAACCATCGCGCGCCCCCGACCTCCACACAAAGGTTGGCACTCTACAAATACCTCTTGCTCTAACTTAGTCACACAACGGTTCACCATACGTGCATGCTACGGGAATCACTAACCTTAACACAAGTATTTCTCAATTTTATAATAACTCCACTAGCATGACTCTAATATCACTATCCTCATTCTCAAAACAATTATCAAGCATCCAACATCTCATTCTATTCAATGCACTTGGCGTGAATTTTTTTACTACATTGACATTGGATGTTTATCATGTGAAGACTAGTTTCTTTAGCCTAAACACTTTACCATGCTGTTTTGATAGACTCTCAAATAGATAAAAGTGAAGCATGAGAGTTGAACAATTTCTACAAAATATTACCACCACCATGCTCTAAAAGATATAAGTGAAGCACTAGAGCAAAAACTATTCAACTTAAAAGATATAAGTGAAGCACATAGAGTGTTCTAATAATTTCTAGGCCATATTTAACTCTCTCAAATAGGTGTGTCCAGCAAGGATGATTGTGGCAAACTAACAAGCAAAGACTCAAATTATACAAGACGCTCCAAGCAAAACACATAGCTTGTTGCGAATAAAAATATAGCTCCAAGTATAGTTACCGATGGATGAAGACGAAAGAGGGGATGCCTTCCCGGGGCATCCCCAAGCTTAGGCTTTTGATTATCTTGAATTTACTTGGGGTGCCATGGGCATCCCCAAGCTTAGGCCTTTGCTACTCCTTGTTCCGTAGTCCATCAAAGCAATACTCAAAACTTGAAAACTTCACAACACAAAACTTAGACAAAAATTCTCGTGAGCTCCGTTAGTATGAGAAAGCAAACCACTATTCAAAGGTACATCAATGAATTCATTCTTTGTTTATTTTGGTGTTAAACCTACTGTACTCCAAGTTCTCTATGGTTCATTTCCTCCAATATTACTCATAGATGCATCGGAATAAGCAAACAACACACGAAAAACAGAATCTGTCAAAGACAGAACAATCTGTAGTAATCTGCAGAGTTGCGTTTAATTCTTTACAATAAATCCCATTTGAAGTCAATAGTCTTCATCATATAAGAGCCAGAACAAGAAGTATCGAGCATGGAGCGATTATTATGAGAAAGCCGAGCATAAATTTTTTGAATGATCATTTCTTTTGAGAGATCATGATTGGGGAATGAATATAACATTGACTTAAGCCTCCCCCAAGCTTGAGCGATGCATTATCCTTCGCGAGGCCAGAAATTATAAATATAATTACGATCACGATGAACCTGGTGCATAGGGTAGAACTTTTGGTGAAATTCCAACTTCAGACGATTATAGTTCCATGATCCCATATCATCGCATAGCCTAAACCATGTCAATGCATCTCCCTTCAAAGATAAAGGGAAGACCTTCTTCTTGATAACATCCTCGGGCATACCTGCAAGCTTAAACAATCCACAAACTTCATCCACATAGATTAGGTGTAAGTCAGGATGCAGTGTTCCGTCTCCTGTGAAGGGATTTTCAAGCAATTTCTCTAACATACCCGAAGGAATCTCAAAGCAAACATTTTCAATAGGTGCGGTAGGTTGAGGAGCAACTCTTTGCTCTTCTGTTCAGTGTGAAGATACCCCGAACAAGCCCCTTAAAGGATTTTGAGCCATAGTAACAAGTGACAATAAATTTCAGCACACTATATAAATTTTTCCTTACCAAATTCCACTTACCAGAGGCGCTTCACTCCCCGGCAACGGCGCCAGAAAAGAGTCTTGATGACCCACAAGTGTAGGGGATCTATCGTAGTCCTTTCGATAAGTAAGAGTGTCGAACCCAACGAGGAGCAGAAGGAAATGATAGGCAGTTTTCGGTAAGATATTTTCTGCAAGCACTGAAATTATAGGTAACAGATAGTTTTGAGATAAGGTAATTGGTAGCAAGTGACAAAAGGTAAAAGTAAATAAGGTGCAGCAAGGTGGCCCAATCCTTTTTGTAGCAAAGGACAAGCCTGGATAAACTCTTGTATAAAGGAAAGCGCTCCCGAGGACACATGGGAATTATCGTCAAGCTAGTTTTCATCACGATTGTCTGATGCGTGTTCGGTACTTTGATAATTTGGTATTTGGGTGGACCGGTGATTGGGTGCTGCCCTTACTTGGAAAAGCCTCCCACTTATGATTAACCTTTAATGCAAGCATCCGCAACTACAAAAGAAGTATTAAGGTCAACCTAACCATAGCTTGAAACATATGGATCCAAATCAGCCCCTTACGAAGCAACGCATAAACTAGGGTTTAAGCTTCTGTCACTCTAGCAACCCATCATCTACTTATTACTTCCCAATGCCTTCCTCTAGGCCCAAATAATGTTGAAGTGTCAAGTAGTCGACGTTCACATGACACCACTAGAGGAGAGACAACATACATCTCATCAAAATATCGAACGAAGACCAAACTCACATGACTACTGATAGCAAGACTTCTCCCATGTCCTCTGGAACAAAAGTAACTACCCACAAGACATAATATTGTTCATGATCATAGGGGTATTAATATGCATAATGGATCTGAACATATGATCTTCCACCAAATAAACCAACTAGCATCAACTACAAGGAGTAATCAACACTACTAGCAACCCACAGGTACCAATCCGAGGTTTGGGTACAAAGATTGGATACAAGAGATGAACTAGGGTTTGAGAGCAGATGGTGCTGGTGAAGATGTTGATGAAGATAGCCCTCCCCAAGATGGGAGAGTTGTTGGTGATGACGGCGGTGACGATTTCCCCCTCCTGGAGGGAAGTATCCTCGGCAGAACAGCTCTGCCGGAGCTCTAGATTGGTTTCCGCCTCGGTTCCGCCTCGAGACGGTGGCGTCTGGTCCCGAAAGCCTCCTTATGATTTTTTCCAGGTCAAAACACCTCATATAGGAGAAGATGGGCACCGGGGGACTTCCGGCTGGCCCACGAGGCATGGGGGCGCGACCCCACCCTCGTGGACAGCCGGTGGCCCCCCTTGTGGATTTCTTTCGCCAGATATTTTTTATATTTTCTGAAACGGTGTTCTGTTGAGTTTCTGGGCTTTTGGAGTTGTGCAGAATATGTTTCCAGAGTTTTCTCCTTTTCCAGCCCAGAATTCCAGCTGCCGGTATTCTCCCTCTTCTTGTGAACCTTGTAAAATAAGAGAGAAAAGGCATAAGTATTGTGACAAAACATGTAAGAACAGCCCATAATGCAATAAATATCAACATATAAGCATGATGCAAAATGGACGTATCAATGTTGCTCTTAGGAAGATGGCAATTGCATTCAACAACCACAAGAAAACTGTATGGGCCAACTACGTCAAAGGAGGAAAGAAGACTCCACAATTCAAGGGGACACTAGAGAAGCAAAGAGAACACTGGCCCACTTTTGTGAAATTCAAGGAATCAGAATTATCTAAGGAACGGTCGAGAAAAAACAAGGCTAATGTCGCAAGAAAGGAGTAGTTCCATAGGCTGCGGCCAGGTGGCTACGTGGTGGCAATGCCTAAGTGGGATTTCTCTGAGCAAGAGATGATAGATGGAGGGGTCACTCCAGTTACATTAAACTGGACCGCCAGGTGCAGGACTTGGTTCTATGCGCATGGGGGGCGTTGGACCCGAAGACAGCCGAGGTTTCAACGAAGGCATGTCTTAAAGGAGCCGAAAAGAAGTTACTTGATGCAATAGAAGAAGCTCGAAATGGGGTGTTCCAGCCCAACAGAGAGAACGACGAGCTTACGCGCGCCCTGGGAAATCCTGAACACCCGGGAAGAACACGAGGCAAGGGCGTTGTTCCGTGGTAGGAGGGCTTTTCGGACTGGAGGGCCGACTAAAGAAGCCGTGTGAGAAGGAAGAGCCTGGAGGAGGAGCAAAGGAAGAAGGAAGCATAACACCTTCAAGGCCTAGAATCAGCACACACGGACTTGGCACTCAAATTACAACAGCAGCAGCAACAGATCGACTCATTTAGCCAGGAAAGGGGGTCTCAACAGTGGCAGTAGCTAGCGGATGATCCAACATTGGATAGCACCGTCCCATCCATGCCGAGAAGCAGCGTGGGTTCTGGCCCGGGCGACGCAGTGCTGGATAGATACCATGTGGATGACATCATGGAGAACACTAACTGTGAGCTACACTTAAAAATGAAGAACATATCCATGAAGGTGGCGGAAGGCAGTGCTTATACAAATCCCACCGAAGCAACCTTCTATTGCAACCAGATTCCAGCCGGCTATGCTCGTGTCCAGGTTGATGAGGTGGTGGACCAATATTCGGGGCCAGAGCTTGTCATTCCTGGAGGTGACGAGGAGCACACACTGGGAGAGGCCATACATCGTATCATCCTATGGAGAAAGGATTACATCATCTTTTGAAGGCCACCGACACCACGTCAGCCTACTCCTCCACGAAGTCCGCCACCACGTCAGTAGACTCCCGCTCCTCCAAGTCTGCCACCATGTCAGCCGACTCCTCCTCCAAGTCCGGCACAACATCAGCCGACTCCTCCTCGAAGTCTGTGCTACTTCTTGAGCTTGCGTTGTATTCCCTCGAAGAGGAAAGGGAGATGCAGCACAGTAGCGTAAGTATTTCCCTTAGTTTTTGAGAACCAAGGTATCAATCCAGTAGGAGACCACGCGCGAGTCCCTCGCACCTGCACAAACAAATAAGAACTTCGCAGCCAACGTGATAAGGGGTTGTCAATCCCTTTACGGTCACTTACGGAAGTGAGATCTGATAGAGATGATAGTTTATATTTTTGGTATTTTTTATTATAAGAACAAAAAGTAAAAGCGGAAAAGTTAAGTATATTGAAGAGTGATATGTAGAGAATAGATCCTGGGGCTATAGTGTTCTCTAGTGGATTCTCTCATGATAGCAATATTCTACGGCGGGTAAACAAATTATTGTCGAGCAATTGAGAGAAAAGCAAATAATTATCAGACTATCCAGGCATGATCATTATATATAGGCATCACGTCCGAGACAAGTAGATCGAAACGATTCTGCATATACTACTATTACTCCACACATCGACCGCTATCCAGCATGCATCTAGTGTATTAAGCTCATAAGAACAGAGTAACGCCTTAAGCAAGATGACATGATGTAGAGGGATAAACTCAAACTTAGTGATATAAACCCCATCTTTTTATCCTCGATGGCAACAATACAATACGTGCCTTGCTGCCCCTACTGTTACTGGGAAAGGACACCGCAAGATTGAACCCAAAGCCAAGCACTTCTCCCATTGCAAGAACTATAGATCTAGTAGGCCAAACCAAACCAATAATTCGAAGAGACTTGCAAGGATATTATAACCATACATAAAAAGTTCAGAGAAGAACCAAATATCTCTCATAGATAATCTTGATCATAAACCCACAATTCATCGGATCTCAACAAACACACCGCAAAAAGAGATTACATCGAATAGATCTCCTCGAAGACCGAGGAGAACTGTGTATTGAGATGCAAAGAGAGATAAGAAGCCATCTAGATACTAGCTATGGACCCGATGGTCTGTGGTAAACTACTCACAACTCATGGTGATGCGATGATGATGATGTAGAAGAACTCCGTGGAAGATCCCCCCTCCGGCGAAGCTCCGAACAGGCCCCAAGATGGGATCTCACGGGAACAGAAGGTTACGACGGTGGAACTAGGGTTTTTTCTTTTGTTCTGATGGTTCCGGGGTACGTACGTATATATATAGGAGGAAGGAGGGCACCGGGGGCCAAACATGGGGCCCAGGAGGCAGGGGGCGTGCCCTATAGGGGGGGCGCCCCCCACCCTCGTGGGCACCACGTATGCCCTACTCCGTGGTTCTCAAGTCTCCCGTACGTGATTTTCTCCAAAAATATCTCTCCCGACGGTTTCATTCCGTTTGATATTTATTTTCTATAAACTGAAACAGGCAAAAAACAGCAATCTGGACTGGGCCTTTGGGTTAGTAGGTTAGTCCCAAAAATAATATAAAAGTGTATAACAAAGCCCATTAAACATCCAAAACATCATAAATAATACTCCCTCCGTCCCAAAATAAGTGACGCAAAAGTTACTCCACTTTGTACTAACTTTAGTACAAAGTAGAGTCACTTTTGCGTCACTTATTTTGGGACGGAGGGAGTAGCATGAAACAATAAAAAATTATAGATACATTGGAGACGTATCAAGCATCCCCAAGCTTAATTCCTGCTCGTCCGCACATAGGTAATTAATAAAAACAGAATGTTTGATGTGGAATGCTAACCAACATAGTTTTTCAATGTAATTCTCTTAATTGTGGCATGAATGTTCAGATCTGAAAGATTCAAGATAAAAGTCTATATGGACATAAGAAACAATAATACTTCAAGCATACTAACAATGCAATCATATCTTCTCAAAATACTATGGCTAATGAAAGTTATCCCTACAAAATCATATAGTCTGGCTATGCTCCCTCTTCATCGCACAAAATATTCATATCATGCACAACCCCGATTTCAGCCAAGCACTTGTTTTCATACTCTATTCTTTCAAACCTTTCAACTTTCACGCAATACATGAGCGTGAGCCATGGACATAGCATTATGGGTGGAATAGAGAGGTGGTTGTGGAGAAGACAAAAAGGAGGGAAATAGTCTCACATCAACTAGGCGTATCAACGGGCTATGGAGATGCCCATCAATAGATATCAATGTGAGTGAGTAGGGATTGCCATGCAACGGATGCACTAGAGCTAAAAATGTATGAAAGCTCAACATAAGAAACTAGTGGGTGTGCATCCAACTTGCTTGCACACGAAGACCTAGGGCATTTGAGGAAGACCATCGTAGGAATATACAAGCCAAGTTCTATAATGAAAATTCCCACTAGTATATGAAAGTAACTAAACATGAGACTCTCTATCATGAAGAACATGGTGCTATTTTGAAGCACAAGTGTGGAAAAAGATAGTAGCAATTGTCCCTTTTTCTTTTCTTTTTCTTTTTTTCTTTTTTGGGCGTATCTTTTTTTCTTTGGCCTTTCTTTTTCTTGTTTTCCCTTTTTTGGAGGGGCTTTATTGATTTAGCCTTTCCTCACATGGGACAATGCTTTAATAATGATGATCATCACACTTTCATTGAATTACAACTCGATATTACAACTCGATGCTAGAACAAAGTATGACTCTATATGAATGCCTCCGGTAGTGTACCGGGATGTGCAATGAATTAAGAGTGACATGTATGGAAAATTATGCATGGCGACTTTGCCACAAACACGATGCCAACTACATGATCATGCATGGCAATATGACAATATGAAGCGTGTCATAAGAACGGAACGATGGAAAGTTGCATGGAAATTTATCTCGGAATGGCTATGGAAATGCCATGATAGGTAGATATGGTGGCTGTTTTGAGGAATATATATGGTGGCTATTTTAAGGAAGGATATATAGTGAGTGTATGGTACCGGCGAAAGTTGCATGATACAAGAGATGCTAGCAATAGTGGAAGGGTGAGAGTGCGTATAATCCATGGAATCAACATTGCTCATAAGAACTCATATACTTATTGCAAAAATCTACGAGTCATAAAAACAAAGCAATCAACGCATGCTCCTAGGGGGGAGGTTTGTAGGAGTTAACCATCGCGCGCCCCCGACCTCCACACAAAGGTTGACACTTTACAAATAACTCATGCTCTAACTTCGTGACATAGCGGTTCACCATACGTGCATGCTACGGGAATCACTAACCTTAACACAAGAATTTCTCAATTTCATAATAACTCCATTAGCATGACTCTAATATCACTATCCTCATATCTCAAAACAATTATCAATCAGCCAACTTCTCATCATACTCAACGCACTTAGTGTGAAAGTTTTTACTACATTGATATTGGATGCCTATCATGTGAAGACTAGTTTTATAGCCTAGACACATTACCATGCTGTTTTAATAGACTCTCAAAAGGATATAAGTGAAGCATGACATATCAACAATTTCTTCAAAATATTATCACCACCGTGCTCTAAAAGATATAAGTGAAGCACTAGAGCAAAAACTATTCAACTCAAAAGATATAAGTGAAGCACATAGAGTGTTCTATCAATTCCTAGGACATATTTAACTCTCTCAAATAGGTGTATCCAGCAAGGATAATTGTGGAAAACTAACAAGCAAAGACTCAAATTATACAAGACGCTCCAAGTAAAACACATATCATGTCGTGAATAAAAATATAGCTCCGAGTATAGTTACCGATGGATGAAGACGAAAGAGGGGATGCCTTCCCGGGGCATCCCCAAGCTTAGGCTTTTGGTTGTCCTTGAATTTTACCTTGGTGTGCCATGGGCACCCCAAGCTTAGGCTCTTGCCAATCTTTGTTCCATAGTCCATCAAAGCAATACTCAAAACTTGAAAACTTCACAACACAAAACTTATACAAAAATCTCGTGCGTTCCGTTAGTATAAGAAAACAAACCACTACTAAAAGGTACTGCCATGAACTCATTCTTTGTTTATATTGGTGTTAAACCTACCGTATTCCAACTTCTCTATGATTCATACTTCCCAATACTACTCATAGATGCATTGAAATAGGTAAACAACACACGAAAAACATAATCTGTCAAAAACAGAACAGTTTGTAGTAATCTGCAGGTTTCGCTTACTTCTGTAACTCCAAAAAATTCAAACTAAATTGGTAAACATGAGGAATTTGTCTATTAATCATCTGCAGAAAGAATCAACTAAATAGCACGCTCCAGTAAAATCTGGTGATCATTCTAGCAAGCGCTAACGATTCTGTTTTTCACAGCAAGATCACATAAACTTCATATAAGTCTTCCCAAAGGTTCTACTTGGCACAAACACTAAAAAAACACAAACCCACATCTAAATAGAAGCTAGATGCAATATTTATTCCTAAACAGAAGCAAAAACAAAAAATATAAAATTGGGTTGCCTCCAACAAGCGCTATCGTTTTACGCCCCTATCTAGGCACGATACAAGATAGATCTAGGTATTGCCATCTTTGGAAGGCAATCCATAAGTGGCACTCATGATAGATTCATATCGTAATTTGATTTTCTTTCTAGGAAAGTGTTCCATGCCTTTCCTTAATGGAAATTGGAATCTAATATTTCCTTCCTTCATATCAATAATTGCACCAATCGTTCTAAGGAAAGGTCTACCAAGAATAATAGGACATGAAGGATTGCAATCTATATCAAGAACAATGAAATCTACGGGCACATAATTCCTATTGGCAACAATAAGAACATCATTAATTCTTCCCATAGGTTTCTTAATAGTGGAATCTGCAAGATTCAAATTTAAAGAACAATCATCAAGCTCATGGAACCCTAGCAAATCACACAAATCAACAAAGTTGTTTAGATGGGTAGCGGTATCTTCACTAGGAAGGCCGGAGAATTGATCTTTCATGACAAGATTCAACAAAGCAGCATTGATCTCACAAGATTCAGCATCGGTAATAGGAGCAATCGGAGTGCTAATAAAGTCATTGTTGTTGGTATTGGAGAAGTCACACAATTTGGTATTGTTCTAAGCCATAGTGACAAGCAAGCAATCAAACACACATAAGCAAACAAAAAGGCAAGCGAACGATAAACACACGGCGGAAGAAGGGCAAATAAAACGGCAAGGTTGAAGTGGGGGAGAGGAAAACGAGAGGCAAATAAATGTGATGCGAAGGATAAGGGTTTGTGATAGGTACTTGGTATATGACTTTTGCGTAAGCCTCCCCGGCAACGGCGCCATAAATTCTTCTTGCTACCTCTTGAGCTTGCGTTGTATTCCCTCGAAGAAGAAAGGGAGATGCAGCACAGTAGCGTAAGTATTTCCCTCAGTTTTTGAGAACCAAGGTATCAATCCAGTAGGAGACCACGCGCCAGTCCCTCGCACCTGTGCAAACAAATAAGAACTTCGCAGCCAACGCGATAAGGGGTTGTCAATCCCTTTACGGTTACTTACGAGAGTGAGATCTGATAGAGATGATAGTTTATATTTTTGGTATTTTTGGTTTAATAAAACAGCAAATAAAAGCGGTAAAAGTAAAGTAGATATAGATTGATAAGTTGAAAATAGACCCAGGGGCCATAGTTTTCTCTAGTGGCTTCTCTCATGATAGCGATATTCTACGGCGGGTAAACAAATTACTGTCGAGCAATTGATAGAAAAGTGAATAATTATGAGACTATCTAGGCATGATCACTATATATAGGCATCACGTCCGAGACAAGTAGACCGAAACGATTTTGCATCTACTACTATTACTCCACACATCGACCGCAATCCAGCATGCATCTAGTGTATTGAGTTCATACGAACAGAGTAACGCCTTAAGCAAGATGACATGATGTAGAGGGATAAACTCAAGCAATATGATATAACCCCATATTTTTATTCTTGATGTCAACAATACAATACGTGCCTTGCTGCCCCTACTGTCACTGGGAAAGGACACCGCAAGATTGAACCCAAAGCCAAGCACTTCTCCCATTGCAAGAACTATAGATCTAGTAGGCCAAACCAAACCAATACTTCGAAGAGACTTGCAAGGATATTATGAGCACACATAAAAAGTTCAGAGAAGAACCAAATATCTTTCATAGATAACCTTGATCATAAACTCATAATTCATCGGATCTCGACAAACACACCGCAAAAAGAGATTACATTGAATAGATCTCCTCGAAGACCGAGGAGAATTTTGTACTAAGATCCAGAGAGAGAGAGAGAGAAGAAGCCATCTAGATATTAGCTATGGACCCGAAGGTCTGTGGTAAACTACTCACAACTCATGGTGAGGGCGATGATGATGATGATGAAGGCCTCCGTGATGGATCCCCCTCTGGTGGACCTCCAGAACAGGCTCCAAGATGGGATCTCCACGGGAACAGAAGCTACGGTGGTGGAATTAGGGTTTTCTCTCTGCGTATGGAGTTTCTGGGGTACGTGGATATATATAGGAAGAAGGAGGGCACCGGGGGCCACACAAGGGGGCCTCGAGGCAGGGAGGCGCGCCCTGGGAAGGGGGGCACGCCCCCCACCCTCGAGGGCAGCCCCTCTATCCCCTGACTTGGTCCTGAAGCTTCCCGTGCGTGATTTTCTTCGAAAATATCTCTCGCGAAGGTTTCATTCCGTTTGGACTCCGTTTGATATTCTTTTTCTGTAAGACCCTGAAATAGGCAAAAAAAAAGAGCAATCTGGACTGGGCCTTTGGGTTAGTAGGTTAGTCCCAAAAATGATATAAAAGTGAATGATAAAGCCCATCAAACATCCAGGACTTCATAAATAATAGCATGGAACAATTAAAAATTATAGATACGTTGGAGACATATCAGCACTAAAGGCCCTTCCGAACCGGTGCTATATCCCGGTTCTGCACTTGTGTCCTACCCCGTGTTTCTTAGTTTACACTCCGTTGTTTGATCGACCTTTCGTTATTATGGCAGTTTCTGAAGATCCTTGTGATGTTCTGAACCCACTAAATCAAGCGGCTGAAGACCTGCAGGTTTTAGAGGTGAGCTGATGGTTCCATCTCAAATATTCCTCCTGGATCATGAGAAATTACAGGGATCGAGTTCAAAATGCATGAAAAGGACCTAACATGTCCACACAAATGAAAATCTATTGTGATATGCAGTACCACAAGATGGTGGCAGAGGTGTATTATCTCAAGGCAATGGCATATAACCACCTGGGCAAGGAAGTCAAGAGGGAGGAAGCCGCAACTTGTTTCAAGGAGCACGTTACTGCCCTCAAGAACCCGTGCGACAAGGAGGATTCACTTGTTTACTGACGTTGCACAGTTAATTCATAGACTCCTTGGAAAGCTATGATGGACAAGAAACAAAATGTAACTCCAGTTTCTATTTGAAGTGCTCTGCTGTTTTTGCTTTCTTTATGCTATGTGCGATTGACAGCAACTCTAATAGATACGGGACACACTATATTTCCATGTTGAGATACTGACCCAAACTAGTTTTGACTCGTCTCATTTGCATGCAAGCGAATCTTATTCTCCGACATGCTTCTCATCCTTACATTTCTGGAGTTCGCTGTGGTGCTACGAGATCATCCTCTCTCCTATGCAGACCAACTAGGCAATCTTGTTTTAGAATCTTAATTGACCTGCTGAGCCGATGAGGTGTTATTTCAGTGTTGTAATGGAGCTGCGGGCTAAAAGTACAATGTACCCTTAATGCCAGCCATAGTCGCCATATGACAGACATTGCTAAGATATCTATAACCATGCCTCCCTCCCTCGTAATATTTTTCACTGGCATCATGAACTAACTCAACAATATAACCATCACTCAAAGCATTCTTTTCATGATCCTGATATATTTTTGTGTATACATATGTCCCCATATATTTAAATATCATTAATTACCATGGTAAAAATCTCCAATGTGTAGGCTCTATCTGATATTTTTATAGTGGTTTCTAGTGTATATGTAAATATTAACATAGAAACTTCTAGAGTATAAATTGAACATTGGTATCACAACTTTGGTTTAGTGATAAGTTGACAACATGTGTATGTTTTATTTGGAATTTAAATACATCACCTATAATAATCACTGAGTAACATAAAAAAACAATGTGAATTTTATTTTTATGTACATACAATTTGATTATTGATATGCTATATACAAGAGCTGTTCCTAGTCTCTCACAACCAAATTAAGCTCATCGTCCCAACCAGGTTGGTTTGTTTTATACTTTTCAAAATAAAATCTTGAACTAATGGTGTTCGGTCGGGGAATAAAGCCGATGGTATAAAATATTTCAAGGTCAAATGATTGAAAGGAATTGTGAGTTCGCCATCAAAGTGCACACTATCAAGTAGTATGAAAAATTAACCTTCTCATTTATATTTAGCATATATTTTGGTGGCAATAAATTTATCATGTTAACACTTTCCGTATCAAACTTGGAACTTGTGAAGATTTTCCTATGCACCAAACACATCACATCATTTATATGGCATTAACACCGTATATTTTGTACAAAAGAGAAGGATGGTCATATCTTAGGGAAATTAATGGCATAGTTTCCAACACAAATTATCATAGTGCAATTAATGCTATAATTTTCTAGAGATGATATATCTTAGTGCAATTAATACATGATATCTTTTGTACGCGTACAATGAACTAATTCCATATGATATATCATATAATTATTTGCAACATTAAATGTACGGTACGTTCAGATGCATATAAATATGGTGGTATAGGAATTCGAAAACCAACAATTCCAGGTTTTAACAATGAAAGGAACACAAGCCATTAGTGTGACTCTTCTCATGTCATTTCTTGTTCTAGCGACCAGAGGAACAGATGTGAGATATAGAAGGCAAGAGGAAGACAGTACCCAGATTTTCACTTATCAAGGAGTTAATAAAACCATTCAGGCATGACTAATTAACCTTCTCATGTACATTTAGCACATATTTTGGTGACTAACAAGCAAAGGAAACCTCAAAATAGATGGAAGACGGGGACGTCTATGACTGCATCGATGTGTATAAGCAACCGGCTTTTAACCACCCATTGTTGAAAGGCCATAAAATCCAGGTAAATTAATGTCATAAAAATATGATATACATCCATGAATTCCTCAGTATATTATCAGTTCATAATTAAGTCCACAAATGTTGATTTCGCGTGTTCTACTCCCTTCTTGTTTCAACAGTCTTTCTGGATATGCTTTTTCACATTACAAAATTTGGACTATTGAAAGTGAACTAAAGTAACAACCTTTTCACATAGTATAAGCGATGTCAATCATGAATAAAACTATAACATGTTTTGTGTGTATTGTCTGATGCATTTATAATATTTCGTAACATGGTGGTTGATTTTATTTTCAAACAGATGAAACCAAGTTCTTTCCCTGTTTGGATGGATACACAAACATTTCCTTCGGATTATTTTTCGCAAGCACAACCATCTATCATCAAGTGCCCAACAGGAACAATTCCAATACTGCGTAGTAATGGAAGTAGTACCATAGCAACACACAATATTGATGGGCTAAAAAACAATATGCAATTTGAGGTGAGTTTTTTAATAAGTTTCAAAATGAATTTGTTATCATAGTTTGATGAGATTTTTTGATAGGGTTGATTATGCCAATTGGCGTATAATTGTTGCATTTATGATGCAGATCAAATGTACAATGTTGGATTAAAGATGTACCATAGACACTATAAATAATCTGATTAAAGTCCAAGAAAGCACTCTAAGAAAAAAAGTCATATTTGGATGGTAACAATTAATTTTTCATCGAGGATCACGATAATGAACGGTTTAGATTCATCAAGTTATTATGGACAATGCGTTTTTTTGGCAATTTTATAGTGGATGAAGGGCCTCGTACTCTACAATAGTTGAGTAGTTAGGAATGATTTTTGTGCCTTCAGATTGTTATCTACTAAATAAGTTATGTATGAGCATTATTTCAGTTGTACATGAAGGAATTCCAATTTCATTACCAAGTTTTAATAACACTCTTGGAGAGTTTCATATATACTAGTCCCAAATTCTTAGCTTTTAGCATTAAGTTGTTTTCATTGATTGTTACTCTTTCCTTCCCAAAATTTGAATGACCACACATCTTAAGATTGAAGTTGTATCGACAACGTGCAATATGAAACGAAAGTGATAACATTTAAAATGCATTTGAATATGAATAATGTAATATGATTTATGTGCCACATAACCTAGAACTTCTTAGCTTAATTAGTGGTCCAGTTAAAAATTCTGATGGGATTGGTGCCTTACATATTTTATAACATGAATTACATGTGATATCCTATCAAGTTTATCTATAAATAGTATTCAGTCTTCACATTTGCAGATGTTACTTTTATTTCTTGCAGAGGGCGGGACTAAGATACATTGGTGATTTATTTGGGGCGCGTGCTCTAATAAATGTTTGGGAGCCAAAGGTTAATAAACGTAGCCAGGATTCTAGTGCACTTTGGATAAATATTGAAAATGGAGGAGGACAACACACAGATTGGATGGGCGCTGGTCTTCGGGTATCTCCAACATTGAGTGGTGATGCTTTTGTTAGATTTCATGTTGCTTGGGTAATGCATACTATTATTTGGATACATGCTATTATTCGCTATATATTTGTATGTTAAGAAATTAATAATATATGTTGATATTTTGTTTTTCGTTTTTGGCCTTGGAATAAACTTCACAGTACGATGGCTATTCAAAGAAGTCATGCATTGACTTCAGCTGTCCTGGATATGTGCAAGTCCACCACAACGTTGGTCCTGGATCAAGAATACAGCCATCCTCTGTCTATGGTGGAGAACAGAAAGTAGTAGACATTGAAATCTTCAAGGTATTTTGTTATTATTAAAATTTGCGATTTCTCAAGCACTTTGTACAAATTAACTAATTAGTTTATTTATGGGCATATAATGAATTAATTAATATTGAATTATCTTAGGAACGGAGATCAGGCTATTGGTGGGTGAGTGTCAATAGAATGCCAATTGGATATTGGCCAGGCGGATTATTCAAATTCATTAGATACAAGGGTGATTTCGCGTTCTGGGGCGGGCAGGTTGAGGGGCCGACTGCCGCATTAAACTCTCCACAAATGGGCAGCGGGCATTTTGCTTGGGAAGGATTCGGAAAAGCGGCGTTCATAGAAGGCATCGAGATTGCCGATGATAAGGGCATGTTCGTGACCCCGGATAAATCCCGAGTGGCGCACAGGTCGAGCGATCAGTCCAAATTCACTGCCGATGGATTTGAAGTTAGTAAGGATTTAGGCATGCGTATCTTCTACGGTGGACCAGGAGGCTCCAGGAGGGCCTCATGATGGTAGTAATATATGTATGGGCTCGACGAAGTTAATAAAAGAGACACCATGCAATGCAAAGTGGTGTTGCAGCATTATGTAATGTAATGTATGTATGTTCGTATATCGTCAACTTGCCTTCATGATGTGCCCTGGTGATTTTTGTTTCTTGTTTCTTTTGCCGCGAGGGAGCGCAAATGGCACGCCACGATAGACGATACAAGTTGAAACAAGAAGAAAAACATGACACGATTTTGAGTTCGCACAAAAGCCATGTGCGCGTCGTTGGTGGTTTGGTCCTTCTCTCTTCTTCCTCCGACTTTCTTCGTCCTTCAACCGTTCCTTCTCTCAATAAATCGTACTGCCACATCTATCTACTATCTACTATCTACTACCCTTATAAAAAAAAGAGAAGGCAGATCCAACTCGAAATATTAGCCGTCTAATCATCGATCTAAAGGTCTAAAATCGTTGTTAACGGAAACGATCGTTAACGAAACCCTCGCTCGATCCCCTGCCCAGCGATCTCTCTGAGAAAAAAAAAATCAATCCCGCACGCCCCACGCCCACGCCCCTATTCTTTGCCCAACCGACGAGGCGCGCTTGCC
>LR738714.1:649767771-649788425 GCA_902687465.1 Secale cereale | reverse complement strand
CGCCTGCCCTCACCGCCCCGCGCCTGACCCCGCCGCCCCCCGCCTGCCCTCGCCGCCACGCTTGACCCCACCGACGCTCGACCCCCCGCCCGCCCGCCGCACGGCCCCTTGACGCCCCCGACACCCTCCGCTTTCCTGGGGCTAACACGCGGCCGTGAGTAGAGCCCACCAAGCCCAAGCCGCCGCCCAAGAAGAGGTTCCAGGACGACGCCGAAAACCAGGACCCCGCGCGATCCAGCTGCCGGCGGCGCCCGCATCCCTCGCCTCTCTGGTCGCACCGGTCTCCTTCCTTCCTAAGAAGTGGGTGCTCGCAGGGCGGCCTCCCCGCCAACCGCCTACAGGAGCTCTGCTTCCGCAACGGCTGCATATACGTCAAGCTCGGCCAGCACATCGCATAGCTGGTACAGAACGGAATTCCCAACTCTGTGTGGATACACCTGAATTCGTTTTTGGTTCATTTATCTGTTTGTTTTTTTGTAAGATCGCTTGTTTGCTTGTACTACCACAGGAGTATGTGCAAACAATGTGGGTGTCGGGTCTCCTCATACGACGACGTCCGCGGAGTCTTCAAGAAAGAGATTGGAGAAGGAGAATTGCCACAAACTGTTAGTTCCTTGATTGCATTACTGTATTTTTCCTACACCCTGCTGAAGTGACTTGGTTGCTGTATTGATTAGCAAAACCACACAATCGGACTGAGCGTACTTAGTACAGTTCTTGGCCAAGGGAGTCATATCTTACAAATCTGTCTATTTGAGTAACCTGGCGTACAATCCTGTCATCTACTATCTATTTGAGTAGCAGGTTGTAATCTATTCATTTGAGGTCTGATTGTGCTTTCCTGATCTAACTGACGGTGGAAGTAGTTCATTTAACTGTAGGTCAGCACATATCTAAGTGCATCCTCAGCAAATTTGATCTTGATGGCTACATTTGCTAGCAGCGGTAGTACGATGTGACCGAGGCCTTGTGCTTCCCGCTCCAGCTTCCCGCAAACGTCCGCCAAGCATGCTCTGGCTCGACGCACAGCCTGCAGCGGCACAGCCTGCACGCGGCGATGGAAGCGATGGCACACCCGCAGCAGCCGGCGGTAGTCGCCTCGGCTGGGCGGTGCACGGCCCTCCTGGACAGCATTGCAGTCGGCAAGCGAGCCTGCGAAGTGGCGTGGTGGAACGGCCCATGGCTAGCTAGCGCATCACGAGCGGCGGTGGCGCGCGAAATCCTCAAGACCTTGTCTCTTTGACTTTTTACAGTACTATATCAGTGTATCTTATACAGATTGGCAACGATAGGCCAAAATTCAAGGAAATGTTATATAGCCCTTGTTCGTACTTGGGACTCCAATCTGATGGATTGTGCTTGCTATTATGAAACATAACGATACTACTCTTTCTTGTATTGCAGATTATCAAGACATTAGTGACCATGTTAAACCAACATAGTCAGCTATCATAATTCTTAGTTATGCTGAAGTAAGTACATCTGTTGGTCGTACTTCACCCAGGGAGTTGGAGGAAGCAGGTACAATACTGAAGGAATGTTTAGCTCAGGCATCATGCCACAATGTAAAGAATTACATAGCAGATCATAAAATTGAGAGGCAACCCACAAGCCTTACATGGGGTTTAGTGATGTCCGTGATTAATACTTCCTCCGTTACAAAATACTTGTCCTGGTTTTAGTTTCAGTTCAAGTTTGACCTAAAACCTGCTCGGCAGGTTTTTTGGAACGGAGAGAGTAGCATATTTTCCTTCATAGTTTCTCTTGTATCCATTGTCTTTGTTATTTTTAATTCTGACATTTTGGTGAAGGTTACAGTGGTTGCAGAGATCTCATAGCATGTGTGCACGATACCACCCATAGCGAATCATCAATAGTAAAGGTATGTTCTCTGCACATATGTGTATTTTGTTTTTTAGATAATAGCTTGATTTAACTCAGTTTTACTATGTTATGCCTCAAGCGTACAAAGCTCATCTATACTACACCTATAAAAGCACGAGAAGGCAGATCCAACTAAACATATTAGCCGTCTGATATACTATCTAATGGTCTAAAATCCCTGTTAACGAAATTGATGGCGCTAATGAAACAACCCCGCACCGCTTCGCTCAACCCCGCCTCACACCTGTAACCGCACCACTACGCACGAACGGGGAGGCGCACCGCACACGTACGCACCAGAGACCAGACGGCGGAGGCCGCCCCCGACTCACCCGACGGGGAGGCCGCATGCACCCGAGGCCGGACGGCGGAGGCCGCACCCGGCGTGGAGGCCGGACGGCGGAGGCCGCGCGCGTCCGATGGGGAGGTTGGATGGCGGAGGCCGCACGCAACCAACAGGGAGGCTGGACGGCGGCGGAGGTCGATACGTTGAGGCCGGACGGCGGAGGACGATCGCATCCGAGGGCGGACGGCGACAACGGAGGCCGCACCAAGGTTTTGGTTACGGAATGAGGCAATTTTACCGAGGGGGGCGGATAAACGTGGTTACCACGGTTACCGGAAAATACCGAGAAATGCGGACAATATTTCGAACGAATTTTATAGTTGAATTTTGAATTCAAATAAATGAATGAACGAATATTCGAACCAGAGACCTGTCAAAACAGGAACTAGGTTTTGCTACGAACATGTTAGAATCAACTCTCATGGCATTAATTAGATCCTACGCACTTTGCTTCAAATGGAGCGTTTAAATTCAAAAAATGGTTTTTTTGGCTCGGTATGAGGATTTATCGAGGGGCACGGAAATATGCGGTAACCATGGGAAATCTTGAAATTTCGACCGGTAACCAAAACCTTGGGCCGCACACACCCAACGGGGAGGCCGGACGGCGACGGCGGAGGTCGATTTGGATTACCCGCTGGTATTCTTCCTTACAAATTTCATTTGCAAATTTCTGACTTTTAGGGATTAGGGATGCGCGTGCAAACTAGGAGGTGTTTGCACATTCTGCAATTTGATGCAAATTCCTGCCCTGCTTATGTTCCGATGCAAATCCTGGTGCGTGTGTAGCTGCACCTGCATCGATCTGGGATGCATTATCCGTCGGCAATCAAATGTGATGTACGCCGAGTGTGATAGGCGTATGTAGCTGCTATAGCCGTAAGTTGACGGACAGGAGTAGGCAATGCGTACCTTTATGCGTGCGAATCAGGTCCAGGCCTGGCTTAGCTGCAAACAGGGTTGAGTAATGCTGATTGCAGGAGCACTGGAAAACACCTTACACTACCGTAGAAATTTCTGCCCTCTTATGCATCAGATGTCTGTATTGTAGGATTTGAATCGAACTGCGAATACTCATGTTGAGACAATGATATGATATTGGTTGATGCACCTCTTCTCTATACTCCTGGAGAGGTAGGCTTAAACTAAAATAATATGGTTAATCTTCAATTAATGTGCTACTCCAGTATATCACTGTCATTTTCATAGATTTGTTGATTAATTTCCATACGGTACTCAAACTCCAGAGTTTCGACCAATTTCTTGCGTGATCTGATTGGATAGTCTGGTCCATTTTTTACAGTTGGCTTTGGCTGCTCTGTACAGTGATGCATTCTGTTTATAAACAATTTGTTAAATTCATATATTAGGCCCAGGTTACTTCTGATTTCTGATATCAACTAGGAAGCAAATGCAAGATTCTTCAACCTGCTATGATCTTTTCTGGTTATAGTGATAACAAGTGATTTACTGCTTCAATATTATACTAATGTAATTCTTCTGAACTTCTGAACTGACATTGTACCCTGTACACAAAATACACAAGATTTTGGATTGAAAAGCATAACATTAGTAAGTGATTTATGTTTTGTTTTATTTATTTTTCACTTTAAAATATTTTCACTCTGCGAGACTATTAATCCATTCCTCGGTTTATACGTCCTCTAATAGATTCATCATATTTCTTTTGCAGCTGCACGAGAATATTGACCAACCAGAGTGTATGTACTCCTAATGCTCTCTCTTATAATAGTGAAGTCCTAATGAGTATCATATGCTTTTAAGTTATGCAGGTCTTATTGCAGACATGCGCTTCTGTACCGTCAACAAATCAACGCCTTCATCGTTCCCTTAGTCAGTGTGTGCTGAAGGCAAAGCCACGGACGGTGAGCGACCAACAAAGTGAAGGTTGGCATGCAAGAGTAGTCCTATTAATTGTAGAATTAGAAACAAATGCGTATGTTGTTGCACTATAGGTTAGAAGATTTTGGTAAAAATATACCCCTTCTGTGGACAAATATAAGATGTGAGTCCTAAAGTAGTGACCTAAAACGTCTTATATATAATGAATTATATGTAAATAGACCAGCTATGTATGCTCAATTATATGTAGCATTTATTTTTCTGAATTTTTCTAATAGGCAATATGTGTGCAATGGTCAGATTGAAGGGAAGACTTATTTGATTCATTTAAATACATGTCCTAACTATGATGAATAATAAAATTTCAGCTTAAGGTTATACGTGCATTGCACGTGCAAGCTTACTAGTAGTAACAAATGACAAATTCCGTCAGGTCATTACTACTCATATGTAGCTATCTTGACAAGATGAGACCACCGAGAGACCCGGGCGCGCGTATATCTATCGTCGGTGGTTTGGTTCTACCGGAGCCGCGACTCGTCCTCGTGGCGGGAGACGAGCTTGGCTGTGTCGCGCCACCGGGACACCTCGCGCTCCTTGTCCCGCAGCTTCCTCTGGGCGCGCTGCAGCTCCGTCTCCAGCTCCGCGATCCGCTGCTGGTGCCGCGACTGCAGGAGCTCGTGCAGCCTCCGCTCCAGCACCCGGGCCGGCACGCCGCCGTAACACGGCTTGCTCCCTTCGTCCTCCTCGTCGGTGTCTTCCTCCCCCTCCTTCTCGCTGTCTTCGTGTTCCTTGCATTCTATTGCGGCGGCGTCGAGTACACCGTCGATGCCGACGCAAGCAGGGTAGCCGCTCTCCGAGGACATGTCGCTCTTCGCCTCGTACTGCAAAGTCAATCGGCATCAGTTCAGTACAGAATCGTCAAATTGTCATAGAGCGACCGCGGCTACGAGTGCACGGTACCTCTAGCTGCTGATCTCGCCGCGGGGTCACGCATTCCTCCTCCCCGTCGCCGTCGTCGGAGTCGAGCTGCAGGCGCGTCAGTTCCGCCTCGAGCTCTGCTTCCATCTGATCCATCCCCGCGGCGACAGCATCTCCAACGCTGGCATCGCCGCACGCCGAGGCGGCATCGCGCGAACCACGGGACAACGAGGCGTCCTCGCCGCCACCCGCATCGGAGAAGGCGATGCGCTCCTTGACGACGCTGGCGCCGTCGTCGACATGGCCGCCGTCAGACAAGTCGGAGCGGCTGCTGCCACGCGCCTCCGCCCTGACGTCCATCACCAGCCGCTCCATCTGGGCGCCCAGCTCCGCCATCCTGCTCAGTTCCGCCGCGCCCCTGGACAGCAGCAGCACCAGGCCCGCGCCCAGCCCGAGGCTCGCGGCCGACACCTCCGGCGCCGCCTTCATCCCTGCACAAAACAATTGGCCACACCACGCCGTTGGCCATCACCATCAACGCCGATCACTAACTCAGCCAGTTCACGGTAATCACTCACGTACCTTGCAGCTGCAGTGAACTCCGAGGCGACTCGCGAACCTCTGTTTCTTGCTTGCTCGCCATGACCACCTTAGACGCGGCCACCTCCTCCTCTACGGCGTCCTCCTTCTCCTTGGCGGCCGCTCCGGCGCCGCTGGAGCAGTAGCTGGGGATGCGCAGGCGGCAGCCAAACCCGCCGCTGCCCCTGCCGAGGATGCGCGACAGGAGGGACCGTGGCGAGCGGCACTCGCGCCGAATCCTGCTGGCGCCGGCAGCATTGGTGAGGAGGGCGCCGACGGTGGCGTGCGAGGAAGTTGGCGAGGCCGAGAGGCGCGGGGGCAGCGGCAGCGCTTCCACCGTGCTCCTCTCCATTGCCATTTGCGGTCGATACTAGGAATGCCGCGGCAATGGCGAGGGGATTGGAGGAATGTTGGCGGATTCCATGGGGTCGATGGAGGCGCACGTATTTATAAGGAGGCGGAAATGGTGGGGAATGAGGTGGTTTAAATGGGCGTTAAACCTTCCATGTTCTTTGACCAACCACGTTTCAATTCCACCTTGATTTAAGAAACGCTGTCCATTTCAGCCGAATGAGGATAATTCTCAGTTGTTTGATGAAGTGTGCCACCTCCGCCACAAGTTTGTGCAATTATGGTTTGTAACTGTTGAGAGTTTATACATTCTTATACTCAACTTTGTGAATTGCTTTAAAAAATCAGACACTCGACGAAAACATTAGCAAGGCTACTGAATTTCCATGCCTCAAGCGGATTTTTTTTTTGGCTGAATTGAGGGTTTTATGGTGTCCAATTCCATTCCAATGAAGTCAATAAAAACCCATGACGAGGCAATAGTTGACTGCATTGGAATATCACGACAGATTATATCTCGGGTTTGATAATGTGCACGTAATAAGTGGCTTTAGAATACATGTGGCTAGCTGCCATTTTTGTGGAGTAGGCAAGACTTTGAGGATTGTTGTAATTCACACACTGCATAAATAATGTTGTTGGCCGGGTAAATCGGGACTCTATTATCAAAAAAAATAAGACCGAAAAGCTCACAATTTTTTTTACACCAGACATGATACCTTCTAGCATCTGGATCACACAAAAAAATTGCAATGTTGTGATTCTCCGGCTTTGGATGTTGTCTTGCCGGAGATGATGATCCAAGGCAAGGAGGAACAAGCCAAGGTTGATGAAATTGTGGCTTCGAGCAATGACATGAAGCTGACTCAAGCATTTTTCTTCCGTTAGCTTAGTTGGAGAGGTCCCCATTGATTTCCTATCCAGAGTTAGACATCGCCTGGTGACCATCCCAGCTTGATGGCTTCTAAGTCCGACGAGTCGCTTGATGGCATTGGCGAGCCACGAGGCCCGACGACCTCTACCTTTGATGTGTTCTTGAGCAATTTCAATCGATGCGTACCACATTCCTTGCTCGATGCACTAGTTCATGTGCAGATTGGAGGGGCCTTTAACTATGCTGAGAGTGCGTAGTAGAGGTTTGGATAAAAGAATAATGATTGTAACATCCCAACTTTGAAGCATGCTAATTTTAGGCAGGTTGAGGCTTTCTGGAATTTGCCCAAGATCACGACCTCAAAGAAAGTCATCGAGGACGTGAAGGAGAAGATAAAATCTTATCTTCAGATGTACATGAGGCCGCTGACGATGATGATGATCCGGGCAGTTCATGCCTTGGTAGAGGTATAAATGTTTGATCGAGTTTGTCATAAGGCTAGGTGCGACTCGCATATATAAGTCCGAGGGAAATTAAAGATTCAATTTCCTAAGAAAAGAAACCGAATGGCTCATCAATGAAGAGTTTTTTTACATACACTGACAATGATGCCCTCAGCGTCTGGATCACAAAATAATATCCATGAGAGCATCTACAGCCAGTCGCTTTAAACCTGCCTCAAATGCCCGGGTGGGCCACCCAGCCACAGACCAGTCATGAAATTTTGACCCAAATGGGCGCCTCTAACCGGCATTAATTAAAAGTCTGGATTGACCGACACCCCTCATATCCAGCCCAAATATGGGGCGAATATGTGTGCGTTCGGGCGTGTCTGCCATGTCATCCCCGGCCCACGATGGCCCACCCGACCCCACATAAATTCCTCCCCATCCGGTCATCGGACCAAACTCCCACTTCACTCCAATCCCCTCCACTCCCGTCCGCCCAAGCTCACGTCTGGCGATCTCCGACATGGCGGTCGGCGGATCCGTGTCCTTCACCTCCAGATCCGTCGACCCCGAGCTCATCGCACGCGGCCCCGAGGAGTAGATGGCCGTCCGGCTTGCGCTCCGCCGCTCCCGGGAGGAGGCCCGTGCAGGCAGCGCGATGAACTCCTTCCGTCTGGAATCCATTGCGTTCGCCCAAATGACACATGTATTCGGCGCAGGCTATGATGCCACTGCCTCATCGGAGGCGGTGTGGTCCGTCCGGTGTCCGAATGCGGTGACGGACGTGCAACCCCTCTATTGCCGCGCCGAGCAGCGGGACGCACCATGGGTGCCGTCCAATGAAAGCATGGCACGACATGCCCCCGCCGTGTGAGGCGTGCGAGGCGGCGGGCGCGGGAGGCGGAAGCAGCCCTCGCGGCGGTGGACGTCGGTGAGGCGGAGTCACACTCTTCGACGCCCCGTATGGTGCAGCAGTCTGGACGCCTTGACCGTGTGCCAATGAATGTCGCTGGCTCGTCCCAAGACGGATTCATCATCGACCTGACGTCCACCGTCACCGTCCGGGTTCCGGGCTCCGACGAGGAAGAGTAGGGCATGAACGACGGTTGCGCCTTGAGTCCCTTGCGCCGGCTTGTGTTCCATGCTAGACTCTACCTTGCGGCCGACCGTACCAACACATGGGCATGACGGAGCCGGACGAGCTCCGCTTAAAGATCGCTTTACATTACCTATAAAAATATGAATTTAATATTTCTAATTTGACATATCCAGATGTGAAATGCATTATTTGCATTATTTGAGATGTGACCGATGACTGTCCGGGTGCGTCCGGGGCGTTTGGGGTGGATTTGTTAAATCCTGCTGCAGATGCTCTGTGTCCGGCACCATTTTTTTAATTTTTTTTAAGTTTGGCGATGTTGCGGTTCAAAACCATTTGGCACGTATGCCTCCATCGGCGGTACGGTAGTGGTGCAGTACAGGATGGACCGGCGGTAGGTCTCCCCTTGAATCCATGCACGCGCGCACCTGCACACATTTACGGACAGTCCAAGGCCGGTCGAGCGAGCCGACCCCTTTCGAATTTGCAACCCCGCTGGCTCGCTCGAATCCGTCGATCGCTTCCTACGCCGTTTTTGGTGCGCGATTCGTATGAAATTGCCTATGCCGGCCGCTCAGCCAACGCGAGATGGGGACAATGAGTGGCACGACGGTGGTAGCTGCTCCGCGCCCCGGCGTCACGGGGGGCTCGTGACTCGTGACCCACCATGTAAATCGGCGCCTCGTCCGGCTCATGGGTCGGTCGGTCTGGTCAGGGACTCAACAATCATTGGCTGCATCGGCGGTCCCTGTACGCCAAAACCGGCACGCACGGAGTCGGGCATCGGTCCTACTCTGGCCACGACCGGAGAATCTCCACGCTAGGCCGCCACGTACGGACGCATAACTTTGCACATACGATCGACAGGATCGATCGGCTGACTCCATGGCGGCGCCGAGTCCGGAGTGGTCGAGCCTTCTGCTGGAGCTCCTTGGCCAGGTCATCCCCCGCCTCCCGCACCTCGCCGACCATGCCCGCTTCCGCACCGTGTGCCGCTCGCGGCGCTCTGCCATGCGCCTCCACGGCTCCCGTCCGCAGGGGCTGCCTTGGGTCGTCCTTGATGATGGCGCCTACCAGGCGCTCCCGGACACGACCGTCCATCAGCTCCCCCTTCCCTGGAACATGACATGTGTCTGCGCCACCAACGACTGGATCGTCATCGACTGCGTGGACTGCGTTGCGCAAAAGCACACGTACACGTTGTACAACCACTTCTCCGATGTCACGGTGCCGCTACCAGAGTTGGATTCCGTCATCGGGAAGGTCCACGAGAAGTTTGAGATCCAAAAGGTGCTCATGCGGTCGACACCTAACGATCTTGTTGCGGTCATAGGCAACATCTGGAAGTACGCTTTGATCCTGTGCCGGCGAGGCCATTGGTTATGCCGTACTTCCGTATCATCGATTTTGCGTTCCTCGGAGACGTGCTCTACACGATCACCAAGGCCGAGAACATTTATGACATCCACCTTGCCGAAGATGATGAAGGAAATCCTAGGGTCTCCTTTGTCAAACGAATCACCAGACACACCCCTTACCCCAATGGTGATAGAGACAATAATGACATGTGGATGGGTACGACTGGCAACTATAATGAGGAAGCCCCTGAATTGGTTGGTGATTATAGTGAGATCAACAATGACAATGACCACTCCTACGCCTACAATGGTATGTTGCCTGAATGTGTAGAGTTTGTGAACGAAGGACGAGAATTACTTGTGATTTTGAGACATCTTGTCAAGTCCCATGGTAAGTTGCTCATGGTTAGGCGGCAATGCTTAGTCTCGGCCTCCACTCCAAACCACCCCACTCGCAAGGTCGAAGTCTTTCAGGCGGACGTGGACAAAGGCACATGGGTCCTAGTGGCCAGCGGGCTAGGTCGCGGCCAGGCGATGTTCATCAGCGATGGCTTCAACAAGATAGTCTCTGCTCATGGAGAAGTGAAAGAGGATGTCATATATTTTCCCGATACGAACGATGTGTTTGACATGCAAACCGGGATTATTGGAAGTTTAGGGTCCAGAAGTCGTTTATACGCCCGTTGGATGGCGTGGGTCTTTCCACCAGACTTAGTTGTTTAATTTACGAGTAGTATGTGTCCAACCTGTTTCTACAAGTATTTTTCGTTTCGTTTTTTCATTGAACGTTAGCTTCCCAATTTGGGAATTGTGATATTTGCTATCTCAGTCTTTCACTAGTGCAAGCTGCCATATCATTAGTCACTAGAACTACGAAAATGGTGTTGTAGGTATTTCAATCATTCTTCATTCTATTTATAACGAGTTGGTAACCAGATCAGTAAAACCAAGTTCTCGTGGGCGTGTAGCATGGACCAAATTATAATGGACCTGGTAGATAGTAAATGGTTTGGATGACAAGTGGATAGTATTTCTTTGCTTCTTTGCAGAGTGGAACAAGAAAGTTAGCGCACTGGCTCAACTGATCACAAACACCATAAAAAAGGTAACCTAACAACAAGATACCGGGTGCTCCTAACAAATCTTGTATCCTGATAGTGACATCTACAATCACAATGACCGCTCCTTCGCCTATAATTTGTACAATAATTTATTGGGTAGCCTTATTGTTCAAATATTTCTCTAGGTACATGCATGATTTACCAAAAAGTTCTCTAGATGATGTTGAGGAATTGACCAAAACTTTACGTAGGGAAGAAATCCATGATGTAGATTTTTAGATTTATTTAGAAAAACAAAAGCACGGGTCCTAACTGGTTTCTTGCGGGCTTTTTTTTTAGGAATTTTGAGATTTGGTCAAGCGGGATCTAAAAGACTTAATTGATGATTTTGCCCTTTGTAAACTAGATATTACCGGTCTCAACTATGGGATCATTACTCTGGTCCCTAAAACAACTGATGCTAAACAAATTTTGAAAAACAGGCCGATATGCCTGTTGAATGTCAGCTTTAAAATTAACACTAAAGTGTTGATGAAGAGACTAAGTAAACTTATCTCTACTACTGTCATTTCTGCCACCCAAACTGCATTTGTGAAGGGAAGATATATACATTATGAAGGGGGTGATTGTTTTGCATGAAGCACTTAACTCATTACATTTCAGAAAATAGAATGCTTTGATTTTCAAGGTGGATTTTAAGATAAGCATATGGTAAAATAAAATGACCTTTTGTTTTTAAAATCCTAAAGATGAAATGCTTCCCCGACAAATGGTGTGATTGGTAATGATGAGTATGATGGGAGGACATGGTGGGGTTAAAGCCGTGCTGAGGGAGGGGATGCCATGTCTCCTCTTTTATTTGATCTGGCTATTGATGCATTAGTTGTGATCATGGATAAGGACAAAGAATTTGGCTATGCGAAAGGTGTGGTTGGTAATCAGGTAGATTTGGGTGTCCATATGCTAATGACACTATTTTCTTGCTACAGGACGATATAGAAAGTGCCAAAAAATTGAAATTCATCCAATGTGCCTTTGAACAAATGCCTGGGCTCACAATTAATTTCATAAAAGTGAGCTCTTCCTCTTCGGAGCCTGCCATGGCCGCGGATCAGATACGATCCGTCGTATGTGCAAGCGCGCCAACTGCGAGGGGGAAATTGCGTCTGTATCGGGCGAGGGGCGAGAAATATGTAGTGCCAGCTGCCAAGATTGCCCGGTCGTGATCCGAGTCTGATCGGGGTCCGACTTCGACCGTGTGCTGGCTTGACTTGTGCCTGCTAATATTTCTGTGTCTGTTAAAATTGCTCTCTTTTTTTTTTTGAGCATGGGTTGGGGTGGGGATATGCAGTGGTAGGTCATCTGCTGGGTTCCAAGCTTTGAGCGAAAATTTCTTCGATGGACTACCGATCAAGCTAGCGTACATTCCTTTTTCGAAACAGAGATAAAAGTACTGCCAATTGCCCAAGTACGAAAATGGGTCAAAAACAGATACAAACAATCCAAATGCGGTCTACTTTTTTGTGTGAAAATGATCAGTTATATTATAAAGATTCATCGGAACTACAAAGCACCTCAAACATATAAAAATTACATCAAGGTCCATGGACCACAGAATGATCATTGCCGCCGTCAGAAAGAGCTGTCGCTGATCCCATATTTGGAGTCGGCTTAACCTTATCGATGACAGCCGGGAAGTCTTCGTGCGCATGCCCCTCGGGACCAGTGCCCTGGATAGTCGTCGCCGTTGAATTCTTGAATCGATATGAAAATCAAGATACCAAATATCGCCATTGCGTACTGTTAAATATATTGTGTACGTGTATATTGTGTCTTGGGCCCACCTCCTAGTTCCTCTGTATAGTTAAGGTTATGGCCCCCTTTTGTATTTATATATACGTGCATGGTGCGCCGATCAATGCATTGTGTTGCACAGTCTATTCTTTCCCTTCTACATGGTATCAGTTTAGCATGTCGATCCTAACCCTAGCTTCCGCTCCTCTAGCCGGCGCCGCCGCCGCCGCAGGTTCTTGCCGCCGCCGCAGGTCCTTGCCGCCGCCGCGCCATCCTCCTCGCGCCGCCGTCGCAGGTCCTTGCCGCCGCCGCGCCATCGCTCTCACGCCGCCGCCGCACTCCTTGCCACCGCCGCATCTCACCTTCCTCCGTAGCCGCCGCACCTCGTGCCATCGCTGCACTTCTTCTCACCAAGCCAAATCGCTAGCTTGTCAACCAGATCGCTAGTCAAATCCATCTAGTTGTGTGCACAGGTGCTTGCTAGTCATCCAGATCGCTAAATCCATCCAGTTGTGTGCCTGGGTGTTTCCTAGCTTATACCTGCCCGTGTACTTTGTTAGCCGTCGCCGCTTTTCTATTTCTTACCCTAGCCGCCGTTGGCCCGCTGCTATGGCCTCCCCTGGCTCCTCCATCTACAGTTCCTACATCATGCCCGTCATGCCCATGCAGCCCATACAGCCGGGTGCGTCCGCCCCTGACGTACACATGCAGGCGAGCGTGTTTGCTCCGTTCGCCCACATGCAGCAACCGGGCGCGTTCGCTCACTTCGACCCCATGCAGCCAGACGCCTCCGCTGCAGCCGGACGCCTCTGCGGCTTTGCTCGCCATGCCGATGGTTGGCGGCCATACTCCGCCCACCCCGGTTCTGCCCTACGGCGGTTTCGCCTCGCTGTCGATCTCATCGTCATGAGACACTACTTTCTTGGCCGCCCTGCACTCGGCCTCATCCCCGGCGGCGCTTGATACATGGACTCGGGCGTCACCGCCCACATGACATCTCATCCCGGTACTCTAACCTCCTTCACTTTTGTTCATACTCCTACTTGCATCATCATTGGCAACGGTTCCTCTTTCACTAGTAGAAAACAGGGCATTGGTCCAGCCCATTAGCCCCGGTTCAATCTAGAACCGGGACCAATGGGGGTACTGGACCCGGTTCGTTAGCCCAGGGGGCCGGCCGGGCCACGTGGGCCATTGGTCCCGGTTCGTCTGGACCTATTGGTCCCGGTTGGAGCTAAAAACCGGGACCAATGGCTCTTGCTCCTGGCCCACCACTATTAGTCCCGGTTTGTATTATGAACCGGGACCAAAGGCTCCCCTTTAGCCCCGGTTTGTAGCACCAACCGGGACCAGTGAGTTGCCTATATAAACCCCCTCACTCAAGAGCAGAGCTCACTGCTCTGTTTTTTTTTCTGGCCGAGGGAGAGAGGGGTTAGTGGTGCTCTAGCTCACCTCCTATGCACACAACATGTTCGGTGGAATGCCCGAGCCACACTAGTTAAGCTTTTCTGCTCTCGAAGCTCTATTTTCTCCGAGATTTGTCTAGGTTTAGCGGTCCGTCACGTCCCGTCCCCGTCTTCGCCGCCGTCGATCGCCCCCGCCGATCTCGTCACCGGCACCACCGTGGTGAGCCTTTTGTTATGTCCATGCTTTTCTTACTTTTATTATTGCTTTAGATAGATATTTGTCTAATTTTCTTACGTTTATTATTGCTTGTTATTATATAGTGCGATGGTTTTGATATCCGCCCACGTGGGCCCTCGTCCGGTCTACGATTCGGATGTGGTATATTATCTTTAATTTATAACTATTTGTTTTAGTGCTTATGATAGTTATGCCGACCAACCTGACATGCATAGATGTTTTATTATGTCTAGGAGGTAGTTGAACCGGAAATTCCAACCGACCCTCTTGTGGAGAGGTTAAATTTAGTTGAAAAGGAAAACATTTCGTTAAAGAAAAAATTGGAAAAAATGGAGGAGGAGAAGATGGAATTGGAGTTGCATGTTGCGGAAGTTATCGATGATCACAAGATCAAGATGGAACCTATTGTCGAGAGGTTAAATTTAGTTGAAGAAGAAAACAAATTCTTGAAGGAAAAAATAAAAAAAATTGTGGACGAGAAGATGATATTGGAGTTGCATGTTGCGGATGTCGTCGATGATCACAAGATCAAGATGGATGCAATGCGGTTGAAGATTAAAAAGATTAGAAAATATGCCATTAATACCGAGGCTTGGTATCATTATGCCGTTGGATCAATTGTTACCTTGGTTGCGATTATGATAGCATTTGTTTTCGCGTTGAAATGTTTTACATAGTTTCGATGTGTATGGAGAGCTATATATGTTGTTAGATGAGAACTCTATATGTATGTACTTTGGTTTTAATGTGATGATAAACTTTTATCCATTTGGTCACTTAATTATCTATTTATGATGTTCTGTAATGGTTTTTGACACACTTAATTATATATAAATGCACGCAGATGAACCGCCAATGGATGTACGGTGACAGACACACCTCCGAGTACATTAAGGGCGTGCGTGAGTTTCTAAATGTGGCAGAGGCAAACAAGCAGAATGGTTTTATTTGTTGTCCATGCACTCAATGTGTGAATACGATGTCTTACTCTAACCGAAAAATCCTTCACTCCCACCTGCTTTACAAGGGTTTCATGCCACACTATAATGTTTGGACGAGGCACGGAGAAATAGGGGTTATGATGGAAGACGGCGAAGAAGAAGAGTACGATGACAACTATGTGCCCCCTGAATACGGTGATGCTGCAATGGGGGGAGCTGATGAAGATCAAGAGGAACCAGACGATGTGCCCAATGATGCTGCAACGGGTGAAGCTGCTGAAGATCAAGAGGAACCAAATGATGATCTTCGCCGGGTCATTGTCGATGCAAGGACACAATGCGAAAGTCAAAAGGAGAAGCTGAAGTTCGATCGCATGTTAGAGGATCACAAAAAAGGGTTGTACCCCAATTGCGAAGATGGCAACACAAAGCTCGGTACCGTACTGGAATTGCTGCAGTGGAAGGCAGAGAATGCTGTGGCTGACAAAGGATTTGAGAAGCTACTGAAAATATTGAAGAAGAAGCTTCCGAAGGATAACGAATTGCCCGACAGTACATACGCAGCAAAGAAGGTCGTATGCCCTCTAGGATTGGAGGTGCAGAAGATACATGCATGCCCTAATGACTGCATCCTGTACCGCGGTGCATACAACGATCTGAACGCATGTCCGGTATGCGGTGCGTTGCGGTATAAGATCAGACGAGATGACCCTGGTGATGTTGATGGCGAGCCCGCCAGGAAGAGGGTTCCTGCGAAGGTGATGTGGTATGCTCCTATAATACCACGGTTGAAACGTTTGTTTAGAAACAGAGAGCATGCCAAGTTGATGCGATGGCACAGTGAGGACCGTAAGAAAGACGGGAAGTTGAGAGCACCCGCTGACGGGTCGCAATGGAGAAAAATCGAGAGAAAGTACTGGGAGGAGTTTGCAAAGGACGCAAGGAACGTATGGTTTGCTCTAAGCGCGGATGGCATTAATCCTTTCGGGGAGCAGAGCAGCAATCACAGCACCTGGCCCGTGACTCTATGTATGTATAACCTTCCTCCTTGGATGTGCATGAAGCGGAAGTTCATTATGATGCCAGTTCTCATCCAAGGCCCTAAGCAACCCGGCAACGACATTGATGTGTACCTAAGGCCATTAGTTGAAGAACTTTTAAAGCTGTGGAATGGAAACGGTGTACGTGCGTGGGATGAGCACAAACAGGAGGAATTTGACCTAAAGGCGTTGCTGTTCGTGACCATCAACGATTGGCCCGCTCTCAGTAACCTTTCAGGACAGACAAACAAATGATACCACGCATGCACGCACTGTTTAGATGACACTGAAAGTATATACCTGGACAAGTGCAGGAAGAATGTGTACCTGGGCCATCGACGATTTCTTCCGACCAACCATCAATGTCGAAAGAAAGGCAAGCATTTCAAAGGCGAGGCAGATCACCGGAAGAAGCCCGCCATGCGTACCGGTGATCACGTACTTGCTATGGTCAATGATTTACACGTAATCTTCGGAAAGGGCCCCGGCGCACTAGCTGTTCCGAATGACGATGAGGGACACGCACCCATGTGGAAGAAGAAATCTATATTTTGGGACCTACCCTACTGGAAAGACCTAGAGGTCCGCTCTTCAATCGACGTGATGCACGTGACGAAGAACCTTTGCGTGAACCTGCTAGGCTTCTTGGGCGTGTATGGAAAGACAAAAGATACAGCTGAGGCACGGGAGGACCTGCAACGTTTGCACGAAAAAGACGGCATCCCTCCGAAGCAGTATGAAGGTCCTGCCAGCTATGCTCTTACGAAAGAAGAGAAAGAAATCTTCTTTGAATGCCTTCTCAGTATGAAGGTCCCGACTGGCTTCTCGTCGAATATAAAGGGAATAATAAATATGGCAGAGAAAAAGTTCCAGAACCTAAAGTCTCATGAATGCCATGTGATTATGACGCAACTGCTTCCGGTTGCATTGAGGGGGCTTCTACCGGAAAACGTCCGATTAGCCATTGTGAAACTATGTGCATTCCTCAATGCAATCTCTCAGAAGGTGATCGATCCAGAAATCGTACCAAGGCTAAGGAGTGATGTGACGCAATGTCTTGTCAGTTTCGAGCTTGTGTTCCCACCATCCTTCTTCAATATCATGACACACGTCCTAGTTCATCTAGTCGACGAGATTGTCATTCTGGGGCCCGTATTTCTACACAATATGTTCCCCTTTGAGAGGTTCATGGGAGTCCTAAAGAAATATGTCCGTAACCGCGCCAGACCAGAAGGAAGCATCTCCATGGGCCATCAAACAGAGGATGTCATCGGGTTTTGTGTTGACTTCATTCCTGGCCTTAATAAGATAGGTCTCCCTAAATCGCGGTACGAGGGCAGACTGACTGGAAAAGGCACGCTTGGAAGGGACTCAATAATATGCAGGGACGGTTATTCTTGGTCTCAAGCACACTACACAGTTCTACAGAACTCTACATTGGTGACCCCGTATGTCGATGAACACAAAAACAGTCTGCGCTCCAAACACCCGGAGCAGTGCGACGACTGGATTACACGTGAACACATCAGGACTTTCAGCAGTTGGTTGGAAACACGTCTCAGAGGTGACAACACTGTTTGTGATGAGTTGTACTTGTTGTCCAGGGGACCATCTTCGACTGTATTGATTTACAAAGGATACGAGATAAATGGGAATACATTTTACACGATTGTCCAAGATCAAAAGAGCACCAACCAAAACAGCGGTGTCCGCTTTGATGCAACAACCGAGAGGGGAAATGACACATATTATGGTTACATAGTGGACATATGGGAACTTGACTACGGACATGATTTTAAGGTCCCTTTGTTTAAGTGTAAATGGGTCAATCTGTCAGGAGGCGGGGTACAGGTAGACCCACAGTACGGAATGACAACAGTGGATCTGAAAAATCTTGGATACACTGACGAACCATTCGTCCTAGCCAATGATGTGGCACAGGTTATCTATGTGAAGGACATGTCTACCAGACCGAGAAAAAGAAAAGATAAGGAAGCGAATACATCATACGATGAGCCAAAGCGCCACATAGTTCTTTCAGGAAAAAGGGACATCCTGGGAGTGGAGGGCAAGACAGACATGTCTGAAGATTATGAAAAGTTTCATGAAATTCCTCCCTTCAAAGTCAAGGCTGACCCAAGCATCCTGATAAACGATGAAGATTATCCATGGTTACGGCGCAATAAGCAAATGACACAAGCGAAGAAAAAGTGAAGAGTTATTTCCGCAACTATTATGATGATACCATGCCAACTTTGTAACAAACGAGTATGATACCATTGTCCGTTTGTACTATTCAAATTTCAATACTACTTGCACTAACAAAACAAAACAAACTTGAAAAATAAATAACAACAATAAGTATTTTGTTGTAAGTATAAACAAAATAAAATAAATAAAGCAACAAAGAAAATAAATAAAGAAAGTAAAATAAATAAAGCAACTCTAAATACAGCAAAAAACAACTTAGAAATAAACAAAGAAAATAAAATAAATAAAGCAACTCTAAATACAGCAAAAAACAACTTAGAAATAAATAGCAACAATAAGTATTTTGTTGTAATTAAGTATAAACAAAATAAAATAAATAAAGCAACAAAGAAAATAAATAAAGGAAGTAAAATAAATAAAGCAACTCTAAATACAGCAAAAAACAACTTAGAAATAAACAAAGAAAATAAAATAAATAAAGCAACTCTAAATACAGCAAAAAACAACTTAGAAATAAAAAAAGCAAAAAAGGAAAGAAAAAAATATTGGGCGCTGCCCAGTGAGCCTGCAAGGCCTATAGCACAGGATCCACCTGTAATATAAGGCCCAGCAAGCTCACAGGGCAGCGCGCAGAGTTAGGCCCAGAAGCCTGCATTTGAGAGGAGCTCGAGAGGGTGGGAGCAGCAGCCCTTATAAACCACTCTCGAGCTCCCTCAGCTAGCGAGGTGGGACTAAACATCCCACCGCACCCACGCCAGTTCAGGGCCTTTGGTCCCGGTTGCTGCCACCAACCGGGACTAATGCCCCCCTTTAGTCCCGGTTGCTGCCACCAACCGGGACTAAAGGTCCCTCCTTCCCGCCCTTTGGGCTGCTGAAAAGAAACAAAATAAAATAAATAAAGCAACAAAGAAAACAAATAATTTCAAATTTAAACTATTCAAATTTGAATACTACTTGCACTAACAGAAAGTTCGTAATTGGTTTTACAAAAGAAAATAAATAATGCAGAAAACAAAACAAAAAAACTTGAAAAAAAAATAGCAACAATAAATATTTTTTTGTAAGTAGAAACAAAATCAAATAAATAAAGAAACAAAGAAAACAAATAAATAAAAATAGCAACAGGAAGTATTTTGTTGAAAGTAGAAACAAAACTAAAAAATAAAGCAACAAAGAAAAAAAGAAAAAATATGCCACCTGCTGGGCCCACACGGCCTGAATACGACTAGAAACCCAACCATGGGCCAGGATTCAGGCCCGTAGAAAGCCCAGCAAGTCCACAGGCAAAGCAGTGTCAGTTTAGGCCCTTAGGCCTGCAGTTTAGAGGAGTTCGAGAGGAGAGAGGCAGCGGGGCTTATAAACTGGTGCTGCTCTCCCTCAACTAGCGAGGTGGGACTAAACTTCCCACCGCACCGCGGCAAGGCCTTTAGTCCCGGTTGCTGCCACCAACCGGGACTAAAGGGTGGCATTAGTCCCGGTTGCTGTCACCAACCGGGACTAAAGGCCCCACCTTCCCGCCCTTTGGGCTGCTGAAAAGGGACCTTTAGTCCCGGTTGGTGGCAGCAACCGGGACTAAAGGGGGCTATTAGTCCCGGTTTGTGCCAAGAACCGGTACTAATACTCCTCCTATATAAGCTACACTTGAGAAAATTTCGTTCAGTTTCTCCTTCTTCCCCGCCCCGACGCCGCCCTCGATCTGCTCCGTCCCCGTCGCCGTCGCCGTCGCCCCCGTCGCCACCGTCGCCCCATCGCCGTCGCCCCCGACGCCGCCTCGTCGCTCCGCCCCGCGCCGTCGCCGCGCCCCGCGCCGTCGCCCCGCCCCGCGCCGTCGCCGCGCCCCGGCCGGCCCGTCGCCCCGCGCCGCCGCGCGCCCCGCCCCGCCGCCGTCGCGCCGCCCCGCCCCGACGCCGCCTCGTCGCCGCCCCGCCCCGCCGCCGTCGCGCCGCCCAGCCCTGCCGATGTGAGGGCCGGATCCCTTTTTTTTATATGTTTAATATTGCTGTATATATATATATATATATAGTTGCTGTGTATATATATGTATATATGTGTATATTTTTTTTATGTTTATATAAATTGCAGTATATATAGTTGCTGTATATATAGTTGCTGTATTTATATGTATGTGTATATCTTTTTTTTTCTTAGGAATTTGCTAAATATATATGTTAAATATATATTTATGTGTATATAAATATATTTTTTCTTAGGAAGTTGCTGTATATATGTGATGTGTGTA
>LR738714.1:649751107-649767257 GCA_902687465.1 Secale cereale | reverse complement strand
TTATTCTTGGTCTCAAGCACACTACACAGTTCTACAGAACTCTACATTGGTGACCCCGTATGTCGATGAACACAAGAACAGTCTGCGCTCCAAACACCCGGAGCAGTGCGACGACTGGATTACACGTGAACACATCAGGACTTTCAGCAGTTGGTTGGAAACACGTCTCAGAGGTGACAACACTGTTTGTGATGAGTTGTACTTGTTGTCCAGGGGACCATCTTCGACTGTATTGATTTACAAAGGATACGAGATAAATGGAAATACATTTTACACGATTGTCCAAGATCAAAAGAGCACCAACCAAAACAGCGGTGTCCGCTTTGATGCAACAACCGAGAGGGGAAAGGACACATATTATGGTTACATAGTGGACATATGGGAACTTGACTACGGACATGATTTTAAGGTCCCTTTGTTTAAGTGTAAATGGGTCAATCTGTCAAGAGGCGGGGTACAGGTAGACCCACAGTACAGAATGACAACAGTGGATCTGAAAAATCTTGGATATAATGACGAACCGTTCGTCCTAGCCAATGATGTGGCACAGGTTATCTATGTGAAGGACATGTCTACCAGACCGAGAAAAAGAAAAGATAAGGAAGCGAATACATCATACGATGAGCCAAAGCGCCACATAGTTCTTTCAGGAAAAAGGGACATCCTGGGAGTGGAGGGCAAGACAGACATGTCTGAAGATTATGAAAAGTTTCATGAAATTCCTCCCTTCAAAGTCAAGGCTGACCCAAGCATCCTGATAAACGATGAAGATTATCCATGGTTACGGCGCAATAAGCAAATGACACAAGCGAAGAAAAAGTGAAGAGTTATTTCCGCAACTATTATGATGATACCATGCCAACTTTGTAACAAACGAGTATGATACCATTGTCCGTTTGTACTATTCAAATTTCAATACTACTTGCACTAACAAAACAAAACAAAACAAAACAAACTTGAAAAATAAATAGCAACAATAAGTATTTTGATGTAAGTATAAACAAAATAAAATAAATAAAGCAACAAAGAAAATAAATAAAGAAAGTAAAATAAATAAAGCAACTCTAAATACAGCAAAAAACAACTTAGAAATAAACAAAGAAAATAAAATAAATAAAGCAACTCTAAATACAGCAAAAAACAACTTAGAAATAAATAGCAACAATAAGTATTTTGTTGTAATTAAGTATAAACAAAATAAAATAAATAAAGCAACAAAGAAAATAAATAAAGGAAGTAAAATAAATAAAGCAACTCTAAATACAGCAAAAAACAACTTAGAAATAAACAAAGAAAATAAAATAAATAAAGCAACTCTAAATACAGCAAAAAACAACTTAGAAATAAATAAAGCAAAAAAGGAAAAAAAAATATTGGGCGCTGCCCAGTGAGCCTGCAAGGCCTATAGCACAGGATCCACCTGTAATATAAGGACCAGCAAGCTCACAGGGCAGCGCGCAGAGTTAGGCCCAGAAGCCTGCATTTGAGAGGAGCTCGAGAGGGTGGGAGCAGCAGCCCTTATAAACCACTCTCGAGCTCCCTCAGCTAGCGAGGTGGGACTAAACATCCCACCGCACCCGCGCCAGCTCAGGGCCTTTGGTCCCGGTTGCTGCCACCAACCGGGACTAATGCCCCCCTTTAGTCCCGGTTGCTGCCACCAACCGGGACTAAAGGTCCCTCCTTCCCGCCCTTTGGGCTGCTGAAAAGAAACAAAATAAAATAAATAAAGCAACAAAGAAAACAAATAATTTCAAATTTAAACTATTCAAATTTGAATACTACTTGCACTAACAGAAAGTTCGTAATTGGTTTTACAAAAGAAAATAAATAATGCAGAAAACAAAACAAAAAAACTTGAAAAAAAAATAGCAACAATAAATATTTTTTTGTAAGTAGAAACAAAATCAAATAAATAAAGCAACAAAGAAAACAAATAAATAAAAATAGCAACAGTAAGTATTTTGTTGAAAGTAGAAACAAAACTAAAAAATAAAGCAACAAAGAAAAAAAGAAAAAATATGCCACCTGCTGGGCCCACACGGCCTGAATACGACTAGAAACCCAACCATGGGCCAGGATTGTCGGGGGAAACTGTCCACCACGAACACCTATGGGACCGGAGCCCCTTGTCTGTGCGGTACGAGGGCGGAGGGAGCACGAAGAGCAGATCGAGGCAGACGCACGGGCAGTTTTACCCAGGTTCGGGCCGCACGGATGCGTAAAACCCTACTCCTGCTTGGTTGTGTATTGAGTTGGGCGCTCGGAGCTTGAAGAAGCAGCTACACGAGCGTGAGAATGATCTAGGTTTCGAACCCCCTCCACGTTGTGCATGGGCCTCCTTTTATAGTGCAAGGGGTCACCGACAGGTGTCAACGTAGGAGAAAGGGGTAAAAATGTAAAAGATGTGGTAGTTGGAACAGTGCGGGAACAGTGGTCTACAGTACAGAACAGTGGCCTATACCTACTCTAACAGTGGGGGACAAGGGCATTTAATGCCCGTCGCCGTCGACCCCAAAAGCTCCCGCCGTTGCGTCTCCGTCTGCCACGGCGATGGATCCACTGCCGTGGAGTGCCACCGTGTCCCCCAGGCTGCACAGCCATCCGCCACGCGTCCCTGGAGTGGCCCCAGGGCGACGCGTGGGCTGATGAGCTGGAGCGCGGGCACACAGCGCACCTCCCCCGGCAAGCACCTTGCCGGGCACCTCCCCCGGCAAGCACCTTGCCGGGGATCTCGACCTTGCCGGGCCCGGAAGCTTGCCGCTCCCCGAGCCCTTGCTGGGTCTTCTAAGATAAAATCTTCTGTTCGTCCTGACAAGCTCCTCTTGCCAGGGCCTCGTGCTAGTTAAGCAATCTTGAGCCTGGAACGGCCTTCCCGGCAAGCTCCTCTTGCCGGGGTCTTGGTCTTCTGTCTTGTATACTTTGTCTTTGAATGGTTAGATAAGGAGCAGGAAGGTCTCCGGCGAGCCAGCAGTAAACCTTGCCGCGGGAAGCTGCAACTGCCCGTGCACAAGTTGGGGTACTGAGGTACCCCTACCTTAGTACACCGACACCGGCTCATCAAAATTTGAGCTGTAATTGCGATAACTTTCATTTTTTCCAATCCTGCAGGCCATTTTTGAGGGCCAAGACGACCCTTTTTGGTCTCAAAATTTTCCGCGCACGTGATCCTGTGTGTGCACGTATGTAAAATCCTCTAGATCATAAAAACTAGAAGTCCTCTCACCTCAATTCCCCAATAGCTTTCCAACGCCTATGAAAATGACGAAATCGGAGCTTGTTCTCACTTGCTTTGAGAGTCTCGATCAATTCGGACTCTAGGTTGATTTTTGTATTTTCTTTGATCACCGTTTCTTCGCGAGAGTTGGCCTAACACCCTATTGTATCCATACATGGGTGGGGCGCCCAGGACCTGAACACCAAAGTGATATGCCGGCTCATCAAAATTTGAACTGTAATTGCAATAACTTTCATTTTTTCCAATCCTGCAAGCCATTTTTGAGGGCCAAGACGACCCTTTTTGGGCTCAGAATTTTCCACGCACGTGATCCTGTGTGTGCATGTATGTAAAATCCTCCAGATCGTAAAAACTAGAAGTCCTATCACCTCAATTCCCTAATAGCTTTCCAACGCCTATGAAAACGACGAAATCGGAGCTTGTTCTCACTTGCTTTGAGAGTCTCGATCAATTCGGACTCTAGATTGATTTTTGTATTTTCTTTGATTACCGTTTCTTCGCGAGAGTTGGCCTAACACCCAATTGTATCCATACATGGGTGGGGCGACCAGGACCTGAACACCAAAGTGATATGCCGGCTCATCAAAATTTGAATTGTAATTGCGATAACTTTCATTTTTTCCAATCCTGCAAGCCATTTTTGAGGGCCTAGACGACCCTTTTTGGGCTCAAAATTTTCCACGCACGTGATCCTGTGTGTGCACGTATGTAAAATCCTCCAGATCATAAAAACTAAAAGTCCTATCACCTCAATTCCCCAATAGCTTTCCAACGCCTATGAAAACGACGAAATCGGTGCTTGTTCTCACTTGCTTTGAGAGTCTCGATCAATTCGGACTCTAGGTTGATTTTTGTATTTTCTTTGATCACCGTTTCTTCGCGAGAGTTGGCCTAACACCCTATTGTATCCATACATGGGTGGGGCGCCAAGGACCTGCACACCAAAGTGATATGCCGGCTCATCAAAATTTGAGCTGTAATTGCGATAACTTTCATTTTTTCCAATCCTGCAGGCCATTTTTGAGGGCCAAGACGACCCTTTTTGGGCTCAGAATTTTCCACGCACGTGATCCTGTGTGTGCACGTATGTAAAATCCTCCAGATCGTAAAAACTAGAAGTCCTATCACCTCAATTCCCCAATAGCTTTCCAACGCCTATGAAAATGACGAAATCGGAGCTTGTTCTCACTTGCTTTGAGAGTCTCGATCAATTCGGACTCTAGGTTGATTTTTGTATTTTCTTTGATCACCGTTTCTTCGCGAGAGTTGGCCTAACACCCTATTGTATCCATACATGGGTGGGGCGCTGTAGGATCGAAGAAGTAGGTCTAGAGGGGGGGTGATTAGACTACTTGACAAGATAAAAAATCTGCCTTTTGGATGTGCAAAGTTTTAGGCAGTTTTGCAACTAAGATCAAGTCAAGTAACTCACTACACATGCAATTCTAGAGTATGGGCAGCGGAAAGTAAATTGCATATATAGTAAATGGAAGTGGAGAAGATCAAACGCAGTTTGGTGACACGGAGATTTTTGTCGTGGTTCCGATAGGTGGTGCTATCGTACATCCACGTTGATGGAGACTTCAACCCACGGAGGGTAACGGCTGCGCGAGTCCACGGAGGGCTCCACCCACGAAGGGTCCACGAAGAAGCAACCTTGTCTATTCCATCACGGCCTACGCCCACGGAGGACTAGCCTTACTCGGGGTAGATCTTCACGAAGTAGGCGATCTCCTTGCCCTTACAAACTTCTTGGTTCAACTCCACATCATCAAGACGGAGGCTCCCAAGCGACACCTAACCAATCTAGGAGGCACCACCCCCCAAAAGGTAATAGATGGTGTTGATGGTGATGAACTCCTTGCTCTTGTGCTTCAAATGATAAACTCCCCAACACTCAACTCTCCTCACTGATATGGCTGTGGTGGAAGAAAGGTTTGAGTGGAAAGCAACTTGGGAAGGCTAGAGATCAAGTTTCATATGGTAGGAATGGAATGGCTTGATCTCAACACAAGGGTAGGTGGTTCACTTCTCAGAAAGTGTATGGTAGGAATGGTAGTACTTTCTGATGGCTCTCCTCACAAATGAGGAGGGGGTGGAGGGGTATATATAGCCTCCACACAAAATCCAACCGTTACACACACATTTGACCAATCTCGGTCAGACTGAAGTGAAAACTCGGTCAGACCGAAAGTTCAAATATAGTGAACGTTGGGATTTTCGGTGGGACCGAAAATACCATCTCGGTGAGACCGAAGTGAGTCAAAGGTTAGGGTTTGCCATTTCGGTGAGACCGAAAATATAAACTCGGATATTCCGAATTGATGTCAACTGATCACAGAAGGTTGGCAGCCCTATTTCGGTGAGACCGAAACTCAGAATCGGTTTGACCGAGAAGCTAGGGTTTGGAGAAACAACTGAAGTGGTTCATCTCGGTGGGACTGAGTTGGAGAAATCGGTGTGACCGAGAAGTTAGGGTTTGTAGAGATAACTTCATCTCGGTGAGACAGAGTTGGTTTGACCGAGATTACTTATGGGTGTGTGTTAAGTAGTGAATAGTGCTGATAGTTGAGGGAGTTAGATCACCAAGCACTTGAGCAACAAGAACATTAACACAACCTCATCCCCTTTTAATAGTATTGGCTTTTCCTATGGACTCAATGTGATCTTTGATCACTAAACCAAAAATGGAGTCTTGAGCTTTTGCCAATGCTTGTCTTAGCATTTTGAGGGGTCCACTTCTTCAGACATTTCCATACCCATATCATCGAACTTCTCTGAAATGATTCTCAAGATAATATTAGTTCAATGATATATATGTTGTTATTAATTACCAAAACCACCCGGGGATTAGTTGCACTTTCAAACAGAGAGCATGCCAAGTTGATGCGATGGCACAGTGAGGACCGTAAGAAAGACGGGAAGTTGAGAGCACCCGCTGACGGGTCGCAATGGAGAAAAATCGAGAGAAAGTACTGGGAGGAGTTTGCAAAGGACGCAAGGAACGTATGGTTTGCTTTAAGCGCGGATGGCATTAATCCTTTCGGGGAGTAGAGCAGCAATCAAAGCACCTGACCCGTGACTCTATGTATGTATAACCTTCCTCCTTGGATGTGCATGAAGCGAAAGTTCATTATGATGCCAGTTCTCATCCAAGGCCCTAAGCAACCCAGCAACGACATTGATGTGTACCTAAGGCCATTAGTTGAAGAACTTTTACAGCTGTGGAATGGAAACGGTGTACGTGGGTGGGATGAGCACAAACAGGAGGAATTTGACCTAAAGGCGTTGCTATTCGTGACCATCAATGATTGGCCCGCTCTCAGTAACCTTTCAGGACAGACAAACAAAGGATACCACGCATGCACGCACTGTTTAGATGACACTGAAAGTATATACCTGGACAAGTGCAGGAAGAATGTGTACCTGGGCCATCGTCGATTTCTTCCGACCAACCATCAATGTCGAAAGAAAGGCAAGCATTTCAAAGGCGAGGCAGACCACTGGAAGAAGCCCGCCATGCGTACCGGTGATCACGTACTTGCTATGGTCAATGATTTACACGTAATCTTTGGAAAGGGCCCTGGCGCACTAGCTGTTCCGAATGACGATGAGGGACACGCACCCATGTGGAAGAAGAAATCTATATTTTGGGACCTACCCTACTGGAAAGACCTAGAGGTCCGCTCTTCAATCGACGTGATGCACGTGACGAAGAACCTTTGCGTGAACCTGCTAGGCTTCTTGGGCGTGTATGGAAAGACAAAAGATACAGCTGAGGCACGGGAGGACCTGCAACGTTTGCACGAAAAAGACGGCATCCCTCCGAAGCAGTATGAAGGTCCTGCCAGCTATGCTCTTACGAAAGAAGAGAAAGAAATCTTCTTTGAATGCCTGCTCAGTATGAAGGTCCCGACTAGCTTCTCGTCGAATATAAAGGGAATAATAAATATGGCAGAGAAAAAGTTCCAGAACCTAAAGTCGAGGGGTCGAGAGGCCGAAGGTCGAGGGGTCGAGAGGTTGCCTAGCAGTCGGGGGTCTAGGGTTGTGGATCGCCGAGCAGTCGGGGGTCAAAGTATTGAAGAATTCCATGACTTCATCATTTGCCAGAAGTAACCGGGGCATTTTGGTACAAAGTTATGCAAAGTTATTCTGGAACGGAGTTCCTGATAGGATAATCCGTCTTTTGTTACGAATTATCCTATCTGGGACTCCGTTCCAAAATAACTTTGGAGAGCTTCGTACCATCATGCTACTGTTACTTTCGCCTAATGATGAAGTATTGGTTTTGTTGAATCCTTTGACACTCGACAAAATGTGACATGAGGGGGTCTAGGGTTGTGGATCGCCGAGCAGTCGGGGGTCGAGGGGTCGAGAGAGGTTGCCTAGCTAGCTAGTGTCAAAGTATTGAAGAATTCCATGACTTCATCATTTGCCAGAAGTAACCGGGGCATGTTGGTACGAAGTTATGCAAAGATGTTCTGGAACGGAGTTCCTGATAGGATAATCCGTCTTTTGTTACGGATTATCTTATCTGGGACTTCGTTCCAAAACAACTTTGGAGAGCTTCGTACCATCATGCTACTGTTACTTTCGCCTAATGATGAAGTATTGGTTTTGTTGAATCCTTTGACACTATAGCTAGACAAAATGTGACATGAGGGGGTCTAGGGTTTGTGGATCGCCGAGCAGTCGGGGGTCGAGGGTCGAGAGAGGTTGCCTAGCTAGTGTCAAAGTATTGAAAAATTCCATGACTTCATCATTTGCCAGAAGTAACCGGGGCATGTTGGTACGAAGTTATGCAAAGATGTTTTGGAACGGAGTTCCTGATAGGTTAATCCGTCTTTTGTTACAGATTATCTTATCTGGGACTCCGTTCCAAAACAACTTTGGAGAGCTTCGTACCATCATTCTACTGTTACTTTTGCCTAATGATGAAGTATTGGTTTTGTTGAATCCTTTGACACTAGCTAGACAAAATGTGACATGAGGGGGTCTAGGGTTTGTGGATCGTCGAGCAGTCGAGGGTTGAAGCTAGTTCTACGTTTGCCATTAATATATCCATCTGTCATGTTTGAATAATAATTGGCATGTTGTAAATATTTGTAGAAACAATGGACGACAACACCCGAGACCTAGCACAAGAAGCGATGTTGATGGACATAATCGCACACGGACAAAATGCCGTCAGGTCGTATCTCAACGACACCGATGAGCAGGTCGAACAAGAGCTGCGGCTGGAAGATCTAGGCTATGATATTGATGAATTCGGTGATCCAATGCACATGGAAGAAGTAGACCGTGAGGACGGCTCCGGTGACCCAATGCCGGTGCAAGAAGGAGACCGTGATGCTGGCTCCGGTGATCGAACCGAGTCCGGCCAGGAGGTATATATGTTAGTTAAGCATGTGCTGACTAGTTAATTGATTCATTCATTAACTCTCGTCTTTGTTCCTTTTCTAGCCCTCCGGATCGAGCAAATCTTCGGTAAAGAGACGAGGAGCGAAGAAAAAGTTGAGGCCGGATGAAAAGTTTGAGATCCTAGAAATCTCGCGCTCCGGCGAGCCGATTGCACCCATCCGCACAAAGAACGCATTTGTTAATCAGTGCGGGGTTCTGGTTAGGGACAAGATCCCGATCAGCATCCATCAATGGTTAAAGCCGGCTTCAGAAGACGCTCAGGTGACTTATGTCACTGATATGCAGAAAGAAGATCTTTGGACTGAGCTGAAGACAAACTTCGTCCTACCGCGAGAGGTTGATCCGGCGAAGCCAGTTATAGAGGACTTAATCAAGTCTGCTGCACTTCAGAAGATGGCAGACCAATTCAGGGCATGGAAGAAAAAACTGAATACGTTTGTCAGAGAGAAAACGACTCCAGAATTCGTGGGCATATATGAGAAGATCAAAGATGACTGGCCCGCATTTGTGGCCCATAAGAAGTCGGAAAAGAGTCAGAAGATGTCGGAGACAAACCGGATAAATGCTGCAAAGAAGATGCATCACCATCGCACGGGGTCGGGCGGCTACCTCGTAGCCCGGCCTAAGTGGGCCAGGGCTGAGAATGATCTGCTTCAGAAAGGGATCGAACCAGAGACAATGCACTGGCCAGAACGTTGCCGGACTTGGTTCTTCGGGGCTGGCGGATCCTTGGACCCTGTAACAGGGTGGTGCATTTGGACGGACAAGCAATTGGAAACACCACTCAGGAAGATGCGGCAGTATATCAAAGCAGCGCATGCAGGGACGTTCATCCCCGACAGAGAGAACGACGAGCTGACAATGGCCCTCGGGAATCCTGAGCACCCTGGACGGACACGAGGCACGCCAGGCTCCCTTCCGTGGCGTGTTGGGTTTCCGGACGCAGGAGGCTACAAATGCCACGACAGGAGGAAGAAAATGGAGATGACCGAAATCCAGGCGCTGCGGGCCAGAATACAAGCGATAGAGGAACGGGAAGCAGATCGGGAAAGAATTGCCGAAGCTTCCCCCGAAGCTACCCCGCCATCTCAGCGGAGAAGCAGCGTGGCTTCCACCGAGCTGCCTCAGCCAGAGCTTGCCTTGACGGCTACTACCAGGAATCCTGTGGATGCTATCATGCAGGCACAAAATTGCCACCTTATGGCACAGTGGATGAATCTGAAGGTCAAGGCGGCTGCTGGCTCTGTTTATCCTTCTGGACCAGACGACACTTTTCACTGCCGGCCGATTCCAGAAGGATATGCTAGGGTGATGGTCGACGAAATAACGGAGGGATTTGAGGAGCTCCAGCTTGACCACCCTACCGGTGAAGGGGAGACTCGGCTGGGTTCTTCACTGAAGACTCCACGCCTATGGCGGAAGGACCTAATCAACATTCTGAACTGGACGCCTCCGCCTCCTCCTCCTCCGACGACGAGTCAGGGCACTCCGCCTCCTCCACCGCCTCCTCCTCCGGCGAGTGACCATCAGGGCACTCCGGCTCCTTCTCCGGCGAGTGACCATCAGGGCACTCCGGCTCCTTCTCCGGCGCGTGGCGGCACACCGCCTCCTTCGCCGCCGGCGCGTGGCGGCACTCCGCCTCCTTCGCCGCCGGCGCGCCCGAGCAGACAGCCAGCTCCTCCTTCGCCTAATCAGCAAGGGCGGAAGAGACCTGCCGCCGCTCCGGCTGCTCGTGCTCCGGCGCCTAAGCAAGTAAAAAAGACAGCCGCTTCGTCTGGTCCGGCGACGTCTACCAGTACAGCCAGAGGCGGGAGGCGATGCAGATTCGGTCCTTCTCTCACGCCTCTAGAGAAGTTACCGTACGAGAGGTCCGACGAGGAAAACACGAAGATCGCTGAAGGCGAAGTGAAGGACTTTTTTGAAGGGTTGAAAGCACAGAGACATCCACCTCCAGAGGAGAAGATAGATGCGGTGAAAGCAAAGCGCACTCTTGCTGCCCTGAAGCAACCAGCGAAAAGTAAGCCGAAGGGCAACTATGACCGCATTATTCAAAAGACATTTCAAGATGCCAAGCGGTCCGGAAGTACAAAAAGTGATCAGAGGTTAGCAGAAGGGCGAGCTGGGAAACAAATTGCCCAGCTCGGCGAACAAGCGAACCAATCGTGCCCCCGGCTCAAGGTGTCTAGCGACATGGTCGCTAATGATCCGAGGATGGTGCCCGGTTATACCAATCTTGCAGATTACGCGTCCGACGATGTACACTATGATTTCATGGACGTGCAGATAGAAAGATACGAGTACAAAAAGCCTCTCGTAAAAAATGAAAGATCTCTATCAACGAATATGCGAAGATTGCATGATTGGTACATGAAAATCTGCAGAGAGTCTGGGGGGAGGAATAACTTGTATTTGAGAGTTAAACCGGAGCATGACCTCGTTGGAATTGACCTGTTGCCTGTTCCATTTGAGGAGTTCTATCAATTTTTCAATCAATTGGCCCTCGATAAAACAACGATCACCTGCTACTGTCTGTAAGTAGTACTACTTCTGTCATTAAGTCTCTATATAGCTGATCTTCATTGCATGTATTTATAATTATCCTCACTATATTATGCAGATTGAAGATCGTCGAATTGAAGAAAAGACAAGTAGGTGATATTGGGTTTATTAACACATACCTCATAGATGCAACCGAGGTTAAATTGCGTCCCGGCGATACCGAGACCAACTTGCTACGATCGTTGGTGGTAAATGAAAACAAAGATATAATACTCTTTCCTTACAACTTCAAGTGAGTGTTAATGTCTTGTGCATATTTGGTTTCCCTTATATATATCAGTCAAGTTTATAGTGATGTAATGATCTCATGCATTCGTGCGCAGCTTCCACTATATTCTCTTAGAGATTAAGCTTGAGAAGGGAATAGTAACTGTCTTCGACTCTAAACGTAAAGATCCCGAGGAGTATGCGGACATGACTCAAATGCTAGCCAGGTAAGTTAAATCGATCAATATTATCCACCATGCATATATATCAGCAACTTGATTTCTGATATCAACTAATTGTTTCCTTTGTCTGGCAGGGCTTGGAAAACATTCAGCAAAAAAGCTCCGGGACTGCCGAAGAAGCTACAATTTAGATACCCGAAAGTAAGTACTATATAGTAGCATGTTCCGCGCGCGCATCTCCTATATCTTGATTCAAGCGCTAGCTAGTTTCATCAATACCAATTTGGCATTCTTGCTTATCAGTTTGATTGAGCTCTATTTCTTGTAAAGTGGTTGTGGCAGGAACCCGGGAATGATTATTGTGGATACTACATTTGCGAGTCCATCCGCCACACGACCTGTGAGCGGGGCTACACTGATGAACAATTTAAAGTGCGTAAGCAATCAATAATATTCACAAATTTATAGCATCATTTCATGTATTGACCCCCTACTTCAAATTAGATGTTTCGGATGCGGGATGAACTCCTAACACCAGATCGTCTGTGAGCAATTCAAGAGGAATTGGCGGCATTCTTCCTTGAACACGTGATCGCTGAAGACGGAGAATACTATGTGGACCCTGCATCCATGTGTTAGGAGATTATTTTTGTAAGAGATAATTATTGTATATATGTGCCCGGTAGTGTCGGATAGATATACGAGAACTTGTTGTTCGACCAATCTCTCGGAGAAGGAGAGGTGGTCGATATTATTACTTCTCTCTGTATGCATATATATATATGTTGATTATATATACGAGATCTTCTGTTCCTTCGTTTGCTTAGTAGCTAGCAGCTAGCTAGCTAGCTAGCGTGACTCTAGTCCATATATATATACGTATGTGTAGTATGTAGCGTCGACCAAAAGCACGGACATAAGAGAGAACACTTCTCTCTATTAATTAGCTAGCTAACACAATATATCAAACACCTAAATTAACCCCCAAAACCTAAAACCCCCCTCCCCTTTAAAAAAAAACAAAAACCACAGCCACAGAATCGCTGACACGTGGATGCCTTTTGGTCCCGGTTGGTACCACCAACCGGGACTAAAGCCCCTCCTGCCTGGACTCGGTGCACAGGCCACGTGGACACCCTTTTGCCCCGGTTCTGGATTGAACCGGGACTAAAGGGTCAGAGCATTAGTACCTACCCTCTTGTCCCGGTTACAGAACCGGGGCTAAAGGCCCAGATGAACCGGGTCTGATCCCCCTTTATCTACTAGTGTTTACCTATCACACATGTTGTTCGTGCTTCGTTTCCTTCAACATCTACACCTATCACTATGTCTGATGTTCTTGTGTCTCCTGATTTAGTTACGAACCTTGTATCTGTTCGTCGTCTTACCCGTGAGAATGCCATTACCGTTGAATCTGATGATGTCGGTTTTTCTATGAAGGACGCTCGTACTCGGATGGTCCTTCACCGTTGCGATAGTCCTGACGAGCTCTATCCGGTGCACTCCTCCACCATCGCCTCCACCACCCCAGTCGCCCTCGCCGTAGGTGTCGACCTTTGGCATGCTTGTTTGGGACACCCGAACTCCACCGCTTTGCGTCAAATACTTAAGAGTTTTTCATTCTCATGCAATAAGATCGACGAACATACTTGTGAGGCTTGTCGTCTTGGCAAGCACGTTCGTCTTCCCTTTAGCGCATCTACCACTATTTCCACTTTTCCGTTTCAGTTATTGCATAATGATGTTTGGACATCTCCGGTTGCAAGCAACACGGTCTACCTATACTATTTGGTGATCTTAGATGATTTCTCTCATTATGTGTGGACATTTCCTCGTCGTCGCAAGTCCGACGCTCTTGCCACACTCACCGCATTTTATTCCTACGTCACCACACAGTTCGGTCGTCCTATCCTTGCTTTACAAACTGACAACGGAAAAAAGTTTGACAACGCCGTTATTCGTAACCTTCTAGCCTCTCACGGCACTATCTATCGCCTCACTTGCCCCTACACTTCCCAACAAAATGGTCGTGCCGAGCGTATCCTTCGCACTCTTAGTGACTGCGTCCGCACGTTACTCTTTCACTCTAACGTCCCTCCCCGGTTTTGGCCGGACGCTCTCGCCACCGCCACCCTCCTCAATAACATCCGCTCGTGTAGCCCACGTTGGAACTATGCCCCTCACCATTTCCTATTTGGTGCGCCCCCATCTTATGATGGCCTTCGCATCTTTGGCTGTCTTTGCTATCCTAGCCTCGCCGCCACTGCACCTCATAAGCTTGCACCTCGCTCAGTCGCTTGCATCTTCCTCGGCTACCCACCTAACACCAAACGATACCACTGTTATGACCCCGTCTCACATCGTGTATTCACCTCCCGGCATGTTTACTTTGATGAGACAGTGTTTCCATTTCAGCAGGTACGTCCCGCCGCCCCGTCGCCGCCGGCCACCGACGGTCCTCCAGCGACCCCGTCAGGTGGACGGCCCCGCTCGATTCTTGGACCGCCTCCGGGCTTCGGCGGTTCTCACGCCGTGGGACGAGCTGCGACTCGCGCCCCCACGACGTCCTCGCCGACTTCGTCCAGGGCCTTGGCATCGCCCGCCTCGCCGGCATCTTCGCCGGCAGCCGCTGCTTCGTCGGCCTCTTCGCCGGCATCTTCGCCGGCCGCCCCGTCCCCGGTATCTTCACCGGCCACCTCACGCGCCGCCCCGTCGCTAACTGTCTGGGCCGGCCCCGCCGCCTCGGGTGCCTCGGGTGGCGCCCCCGCCTCGCCCGCCCCCTACGCCGCGGGCACGGGCGCTTCGGTGGCCTCGGGCGCCGCTTCTTCATCGGCCATCTCGCCGGCGGCCTCGCCGGCTGCTTCGCCGACCGCCTCGCCGGTCGCCGAGTTGTCATCTCGCCCCGTCACTCGGGCTCGAGCCGGCGTTCATCGCCCAAGTCTACGGTACTGCAGCGACGAGTATCTTCTCGCCGCCTCCACCACTGAGGCATCACCAATCCCCGCATCCGCTCGCGCAGCCCTTCGTGATCCTCATTGGCTTGCCGCGATGCTGGAAGAGTTCGACGCTCTTCAGAGGAACCGTACCTGGACACTGGTTCCTTGGCCTTCTCGTGCCAATGTCATCAGCGGCAAGTGGGTCTTTCGCCATAAGACCCACTCGGATGGTACACTTAAGCGCTACAAGGCTCGTTGGGTGGTCTGTGGTTTTCGGCAGCGTGTAGGAGTCGACTTCACCGAGATGTTTGCCTCGGTTGTCAAACCGGGCACGATCCGCATAGTTCTCCAGCTGGCAGTTTCCCGAGGCTGTCCGGTTCATCAGATGGATGTCTCCAACGCCTTCCTTCACGGCCATCTTGAGGAGCAAGTTTACTGTGAGCAGCCGACCGGTTTCGTCGACGCATCTCTTCCTGGGCATGTGTGTTTGTTGTCCCGGTCTCTCTATGGGCTCAAGCAAGCACCTCGCGCCTGGTACCAGCGTATCACCGGGTTCCTTTAGACACTGGGCTTCAACGTCACTCGCTCGGATGCCTCGTTGTTCGTCTATCACCGCAGCGACATGACTGCATATTTGCGCCTCTACGTCGACGACATCATCCTGATGGCCTCCTCCACAGCCCTTCTCCAGCAGATTACTCTCCGGCTGCGTGATGAGTTTGCCATCAAGGACATGGGCACTCTACATTATTTCCTTGGCATTGATCTCGTTCGGCGACCCGACGGCTTCTTTCTTCATCAGTAGAAGTATGCACACGAGCTACTTGAGTGTGCCGGCATGCTCAACTGTCACCCTATTGCTACTCCTGTTGACACGAAGGCCAATGTTTCTGCTCTCCAGGGCTCTCCTGCGTCAGATGCTCCGTTCTACCGGTCCATTGTTGGTGCTCTTCAGTATCTGACTCTCACCCGACCGGATTTACAGTATGCTGTTCAATAGGTGTGTCTGCATATGCACGCCCCTCGTGACTCCCATTGGACCCTCGTGAAGCGGATTCTCCATTACATCCGCAGCACGATGGTTCTTGGGCTTACTCTCACGGCGTCCACTTCTTTGGAGATGGTGGCCTACTCCGACGCGGACTGGGCCGGCTGCCCCGACATTCGTCGGTCCACCTCTGGCTACTGCGTTTACCTCGGTCCTTCACTAGTATCGTGGTTGTCCAAGCGACAACCTACGGTTTCGCGCTCTAGCGCGGAGGCTGAGTACCGAGCTGTGGCTAACGCCGTCGCCGAGTGCACCTGGCTACCACAATTACTTCAGGAGTTGCATCATGACGTCTTCCAGGCTACGGTTGTCTAATGTGACAACGATTCTGCGGTGTACCGTTCCGCCAACCCCGTTCATCATTGCCGGACTAAGCACATTGAGCTGGACATTCACTTTGTGCGCGAGCAGGTGGCCCTTGGACGTATTCGGGTCCTCCATGTTCCGACTGCATAACAGTTCGCCGATGTGATGACTAAGGGACTGCCGACTTCCATCTTCGAGGAGTTTCGTTCCAGTCTTTGCGTCTCCGGCGCCGCTTCGACTGCGGGGGGGGGGGGGG
>LR738714.1:649715803-649747896 GCA_902687465.1 Secale cereale | reverse complement strand
CGGCAAAAAAAAAAAAAAACAGAAGGAGCGTATACGTATATGTATACATGTCCCGCCCGCTCGATCCCGCCCGCCACGAAAAAAAAATTAAACCGTCCTGGCCTCCCGCCCGCACGCGCCTGGTGACGTGGCGCGCATGCAGACGTGCCCGCGCCCGCAGTCAACGCACTTTCCCCGCCCGCCCGCACTCGTGGCTACCCCACCCGCCCACACATCCCGCCGCCCTAGGCGATGCCGCCTGCTTGCCTGCCACTGCCGCCTCCTCGTCTGCCAGACGCCACCGCCTGCCGCCTGCGTTGCCGCCTCCTCGCCTGCCGGACGCAACCGTCTGCCGCCGCTGTTGCTTCCTCGCCTACCGCGCTAGCGCTGCCGCCTCCTCGCCCGCCGGACGCAACCGCCTGCCGCCGCTGTCGCGGATGCCCACGTCGGCCGTCTGGTCAAACCGGCGCGGATGCCCACGCCGACTCCCGCCCGCTCGCCTACTGCGTCATCAAAACCGGCGCGGATACCCACGCCGACTCCCGTCTCCTCACCCCGCTGCCCCGTCGCTATATAAACCTCCTCCCCCCACACCCACCGGCGCCCATCACAGCCCCCAAACCCGCCGGCGCCCCTCGCAACCCCCTTCCCGCTGGCGCCCCTCGCAGCCCCTTCCCCGCGATGGCATTCTACCGCGGCAACAGCAGCGCCGGCGGCGGCGGCGACGATGACGACATCCTCGGCTCCTGGCCGACGAGCATCGGCATGCCGGAGACGGAGGAGCTCCACCGGTACTGCCTCCCCGTGCCGCCGGGCTGTCGTCTTCCACGCAACTGGAAGATCGACAAGGACGGATACTCGACGCCGGGGCCCGGCGCGACGGAGGAAGAGCTGCGGAGCCACAGCGGCGGCTGGCACAAAATCGTCTGTCGCCGCAATTTTTGGAGCGGAAATGACTTCTGGGAGGTCATGGCCGCCTTCCGGCTCGCGGCGGCCGGCGTGACCCCCGACCTGACGGACGCCAGCGGCCGTCTCCGCGCCCCTCCTCCGCCGCGCGATCGCCGCGGACGTGCCGGCGGTCACGGGGCGCGCCCGGCAGCGGTGCCCGCGCCGGCTGCCCCTCCCTCGCCGCCGGAGATCGAGTTGCCGGCGGAGCAGGTCATCCTCCGCGAGGACAGCGACCCGGAAGATATCCCGGGGTACCACGTCGCCCTACGGGCGTCGGAGGCGGCGGCGGCTGCTGCTCCTGCGGCTGCCGCGAGGGAGGCCGTTGAGGTCGCGGCCGCAATCGAAGCGGCCGAGGCGATGGCAGCAAAGCAGGCGGCGATGGCGCCGGCGGGGTGGCAGCAGGTGTTGCCGGAGTGGCAGCAGGCGTAGCAGCAGCCGGCGGCAAAGTGGCAGGACGTGCCGGCGGGGGTGGCAGAAGAGGTAGACGACGACGGCCCGATCGACTGGGACGACGTCGCGAACCGGCCCAGTAGTGACGATGACGGCGGCGACGGCCCGGTCCTGGTGGACCTCGTCGATAGCGACGAGGAGTAGTTTTTTTAAATGTCTTTTTAAAGTTAATCTTGTTATGTCGTTTTAAGCCTAAGTAGTAGACTTTATGTATGAACTTATTTGTATTGAGTTCGGTCGTCTATGTAAAATATCTTATCTACGTTGAAAGAAATTTGGTGCTCTCCATTTCCGTTGAGATTATTGATTTCATAATGAATTTGTACATAGAATTTAAAGGGGGCCGTACGGCCGTCAGCACGGCAAATTTATTTGATGACGTCGTGGGTGTCACTCTTATTTGCATCATTGTGGGTGCTGATTTTTCAATTTGTTATATAGTGTCATGATTACGCCGCCGTGGCTGTCCTGGCGCTGTTTTTTAATACTGTTTTGTAGTGTGATGTAATGCGGACGCCGGCTGATTTCTGTCAAAAAACACAGCTTAGGAATCTGTCAAAAAATATAATTTAGGAAAAATATATGCCCAACCATCGCAGCCGGGCTCATAGTAGCGAACAGATCACACCCAAATCAAGCCCGAAGGCGACTCGGACGGCTGATACAACCACTAATGGGCCCAGAAACGGGGTCCAACGGGGCTGCTGGCGGTAATAAGAGAGGAGCTCGGTGGAGGTGGCGGAGGCAGCTATTTAAGCCGCTACTCGCGCCCCCCGGCTTCCGAGGTGGGACTAAAGATGGCGCCCCCATCGCGCCCCGCGCTGAACACGGTCGCCGCAAGGCTCACAAGGCCGCGTTGTCTCCTGCCGGCCCAGTTCGGCCCAACGGAGGCAGGCCGCCACTTGCCTCCTTCCCCGGCCGACACCCCCTCCCCCGGCCCACGCCCACGCCCACTCCCCTCGCCCCGCGCGTTGCGGTGAACTCAGTGTTTAGTCCCACCTCTGAAGCGGGGGCGGGCGAGGAGCGGCTTAAATAGCTAGCACCGCCCGTCCATCGAGCTCCTCTCTTATTACCGCCCGCAGCCCCGTTGGACCCCGTTTCTGGGCCCATTAGTGGCTCTAGCAGCCGCCTGAGTCGCCTTGGCGCTTGATTTGGGTATGATCTATTCGCTCCTATGAGCCCGGTTGCGGTCATTGGGCATGTTTTTAACCTAATTTAACTTTTTAGAAAGGAGTGACCGGCCGGCCGCATTTACAAAAACACCTCCAGTTCAACATAGCCCCGGCCGGACGGGCACGATGGCGTAATCATCACAGAATATACACCATAAAAACATCATAAAAACTTCGATTATAACATGCATTAACCTCTGTCTGGTCAAACTGAATATCCAATCATCATTATGGGTGATGATATACAAATTTATTACATAAATATTTTGAGGAAACATAAACAAAACACTTATCAAGTTTTCTAGCACGCACGTACGAATAAAAAACAACATAGGTTGTTCAGACAAGACTCGGCGACCACTTTTATTCTTCCAACCTAACAAGCTGCTTCTCTACGCCCAATTCCTGAACAAAATATGAATAATATGGGTGAGAAAATATTATCGGTGAAATCAAATTGGCAACATAACAAAAATAAGAAAGTTGGAACTCACTTTTCATTCTTCTTACATGTAGCCTTGTTATGACCTGGGAAACCACACAGACTACATAAAGAACCACTTTTTTTCTCTGTAAAATCTTTTGGCCTACCATTCTTCGTAACATTGGGGCCCCCCTTTGACCGCCCCTTCTTAGGTGCACCCTTCGTCGAAACTTTTTCAGGATCACCAATACTAGGTTGAGCTTGTTGCGCCTGATTTGCCTCCTTCTTAAGCTTAGCATACCTCCTACTTCTTATAAGTTCCTCCTCTGAAATCTTTTTCTACGCAATTATGGAGTCCAAAGCTTTCATCAACTCGTCGAACAGGAAGGGATCGTTTGCTGCAACATGAGCAGCTTCTGCGGTTTTTATGGTTATTTCACTATATCGTTCTCTCTCCAATGGTCCTGACCAACCCACTAGTAGAAAATAGGCCATTTGTCCCGGTTCATAAGGGCCTTTAGTCCCGGTTAGGGAACCGGGACTAAAGGGTCGATACAAATGCTCCACCCTTTAGACCCGGTTCTAATACGAACCGGGACTAATGGTCCTCCACGTGGCTACTGCCTGGAGGTCCACCTTTAGTCCCGGTTGGTAACACCAACCGGTACTAAAGGATTTTCTTTGATTTTTTTTCTAAAAAAATTGATTTTTTTTAAAATATTTTCCTGATTTTCAAATTTCTGAATTATTTTAACCTCTAATCTCTAATCATCCCTTATCACTGCTCAATTTAATCTCTAATCACCCTCATCATTACAAATCATCTAACTTTCTGAACGGTCACCCATCCTCCCACTCCCCCAGCGTGAGCACGCTTAACTTCCGGGTTCTATTCTCCCTCGTTTCACTACTACAGGAATTAGCTTTGGTAACACATACCGGTAACACAAGAAAATATGTGTTACTGGTTGAAATCCCGGTAACACAACATTTGTGTCCACACCTAGTTGTAACACATCCTATGGGAAGTGCTACGATGTTGTAACACATATCGACATGCGTAAAATGTGTTACGGTGTTGTAACACATTATTTATGCCGGTTGAGCGAGTGTTACAAGATTGTAACGCATATATGATATGCAGTGTTGTGTTACAAGTTTGTAACACATAGGTGATCTATGTAGGTAAATGTTACACACGTAATAATATTGGCTTGATTTTTTCTTTTTTGTCATGAGAAGACCTTTTGCAAGATGCATGCGATCAATTCTTAGGTCGATCCCATCGTAGCACGTGGTCTCTCAGCTAATAGTTATGCGCTTGTGCCATTCACATGTTAGCTACGTATATAAGTTTAGAGGATGCGTGTTTGCTTACCGGCGGGATATATTTGGATAAAACAATTGGCGTAGCCCCAAAGCCCACAGAAGGTAGGACTCAAACTAGCAGCTCACTGTTTCCTGTATATTCTTCTAAAAAAGATGCTTCCCTATACAAAATTCTAAAATAGATTGTTTCCCTATACGTGGGTACATATGACCCTGTTTTCTAAGACTGGACGAGAGTGCAAATTCAAAGTTTTGTGCTTTTTACTACGTGTGTGTTCGTAATCTTGTAAATATTTTTTCTCTAATCTTAATATAAAAGATGTGCAACTCTTTTGGGTATAGTAAGCGTGAACGTGCAAAGCACGTATCATAATTTATAAAAAAACATTTTAAATCTTATATTTTAGTGATTTTTTTACCGAGCCATCGAAATATGTCTCAAGCACAACAATGAGAGTGCGTGTGTAATACACGACCGACAAACATGTCTTCACAAAAAATTCATGATCACATAACTTTATTATAATTTGTTACATATTTTTTTTAAAAACAACAACTAAACATAGACATAGATATATCGAAATTCCAACTGGGCTGCTTTATATTCAGTGCTTCTTTGAATTCCCTCGCAAAACTTTTTAATTTCACTACATGCATCAGATTTTTATCCACTGACTACTGTGATGTATGAATAGGGTCCATAATATATACACGACGTGCCTCTTTGTCGATGATGTACGAGATGACGTGCCTCTTTGTCCATAACATATACACTGACTACTGTTTTATTTTGTAAAAAAGAAAAACCTTTTTCATATTATTAAAAAAAGATGTTGCGTTTCTCTCGGGGAAAACAACCAACAATAATTATCATATATATAAATAAGTAGTCATCTAAAATTTCCAAAATAATTTTAAATTATTTATATAGGCTATGGAAAATTGTCCAACAAAAGATAAATGGATTCTATAACTCCCGAATGTGCCATGTTTTTTCTTCTCGTCCCGAACACCTGCTGAACCGTTGATTGCAAGTACGCGTCTTAAAGCACATAAAATTGCCAGGCCACATTTTTTTTTTGAAATGGAACACACTGATTCCATACATTACCCAGGTCCAGCCAGCCTACTGGCCTGGCGAACAATTACATCATCCGGGATAGCATCGGTCCAGACCTCCCGGTCAACATCTTGGCGAGCACCAAAAGCCGCTAGTTCATGCGCCACGTTTTTCTGGTCGTTCGCTAGAACGGATGCCCCCCCACCGTCTCGTCCATCTCGCCTTATCCGCTCGCCCCCTCCCCACAACCTACCACTCACTCACTTTCTCTCAACCACCGCCACCCACCGTGCAAACTCTCACCGACGGGCTGCTTTGGCGACGCACGAGGACGCTGAAGTGGAGTAGCTGCGTGGAGCGGCGAGAGGGAATGGCCGCGATGCACGACGGCCAGGCCGCATCTATCCCCATGCCACCACCGTCGCCGCGTTCGCGCTCTAGGCGGAACTCCTCCGCCGCGAGCGCTATCCCGGCGACAGGCGCGGGAGCTGGCTCGGTGGCGGGGGCCGGGCAGAGGACTTCAAGCGGCGACACGACGGGTCCTCTCTGGCGAGGGCCGCAGTAATGAAGTGCGATTTGATCGGGGCGGAGAGCGCCCTCCGATGTAGCGCCGTCGTTTGGTGGCTGAGTAGATGCGGGCGGACAGAGGTGACCCGACACGGCCGGGGGCACGGCAGGATACAGAGCTGCGTGGTGGCGCCTCGAGTGCGAGGGAGCGACAACGACTACTCTCGGCGGTGATGGCGATGTACGCGAGGCGGCGTGGCGCCTCGAGTGCGAGGGAGCGACAACAACTACTCCCAGCGGCGATGGGGATGTACGCGAGGCGGCGACGCGAGGGAGGCAGTGGCGCTGTAATCCTACATGTGAGGCGGCGGCACAGGCGCCGCTGGTTGCTGGTGGAGAAGACCCCCAGTCGCGCGCACAAGCAGGAGCTCGGTCGCCTCTTCCTCGCGCCTGGATCTTCGGCTCCTCTGAGGTACGGACTTGGATCCATTCCTTTGCCCACTCGAGCAATCTTGGTAGAGCCAACTGCGACGATGCTGGTTCTTCCACCTGAGTTCTGTCGATTCCATTCTGTGATGTTGGTTTTACACTTACTCTGTTAGTTCCATAACCTAGTGTCTAGGCCCACCACGTTGCTGCACTTGGTTCAGTTAAGGGAATTGGCTCGCTATGATGTATGGACCTGGAATCTCTGTGAAATGCTAAAGGAAATAGCTTGGTTTAGTCAGTAAGGCTTGCTCTCCAATGTGGAGAAATTGTTATATTCATCTGATTTGTTAGGTGATTTTCCATGCAGTTCAGTTCGACAGGAGAAAATTCAGATATCATGTGTGTTTTTGGTTCAATTCTACTACTGTATCTCTTTACCAAAATATAAGACATTTTTGCAGTTCAATTTCAACTGCAAAAACCATGGCAAATTAACTTTATAGACATGGTCATTTAATTCAATAGCCCATTTAAATTTAATTTGTACTTGATGGTAAATATATGCCTCTTCTACTGTACAATGCTCATTTTTCTTGTGAGCTATTGATAGCAATGTTTGACTAAAATGGATTCAAGGATATACATAAGCATACGCATGCAGACATACAGATGCATTATCTGGAAAAAGAAAGATCCATAAGTATTAGCGATGCCAGTTGTTGCAGCTAGACATAAGTACCTGAAATACAATGTAGCCATGCTCTCCAAATTATAATAGGCAGCTATGTTGTATCATCTTCCAGACATAACTAAAATTTATTTGCTAAACAAGCAGGGCATTACTCAAGTGAGCTGATGAAGTAAGAGGAATTCGGAAGCGTGGGATTTGCACTGCTCCGTCAACGCTTTGTATAACTTTAAGCATGGATGGCCGCATCATTGGCTCCTCTTGAAGGCACGTGTACTACTTGCACCAAGAGGTAATTTCCAGTAAAAATCTTCCCCTTACTTTAGTTATGGAAACACAAGAATATATTAGAGGTAAAAAAAATCACATCTTGCAAATTGAATATGGAAACACAAGAGTATACTGCTACTAACCTCAACTATTCTTCGTTGCTCGAAGCATCATTAGCATCCACTATTGTCCCCTCAACGTCTGTTCTACTTCTAACCCAATGTTGTTCATTGTTCTTTCTCTTCAAAATCTCTCCAAGCTGTGAAACATGGAATGGCTCATTTTCTGTCTGCGCTTCCCATTCCATGTTGCCTAAGTCATATACATCTCTAGGCTTTGGCAACTTCATTACCACAGACCAACCTGGATTCAATTCATCTTCCACATAGAACACTTGATTCGCCTGGTTAGGGAAAATAAAAGGCTCATGCTCGATCTTTTCTCCTTTGTGTATTAGATGTGAGAAGTTGACAAGTGTGTAACCGTACTTGTCTTTTTTCATTCCTGTTTCTGAGAACACATTAACCCATTCACATTTAAACAACACCACTGAAAACTGTCCAGAGTAGTTTAGCTCGACAATATCAATTACCCTCCCGTAGTACGTTACATCACGTAAAACAGGATTGGCATCACGTGCTGAATCATAACTAGATGTTTTTGCAGTTACCATGACTCCACTATTTTGTGTTTCTTTATCCAAGCGTTTAGGCCTAAAATGGTATCCTCGGGAGTTGAAAGCGCAATATCTTTTGGATGCATTAACTGGGCCCCGGGCGAGCAATCTAATATCCTTTTCAATGTTGTGGATGCCATTTTCCTCCTCAAATTTCTTTATCTGAATATTGAGAATTCGATTACAACTAAATGTAGTGATACGTGTATAGTATATGCAAAATATGGCACTTACATGAGCTTGGAACCATTCGTGGAACTTGTCGTTTTCAATCCTCTCGACAACATCAGGGTTTAAATTGCGTCCATTAGTGATCTCATCAGCATGAGCTCTGCAGAGTAATTCATAGACAGAGGTCAAGTAGGGGAAAGGGTAACTAAGACAATTTATAAGCATGAGATATTACCTAAGGTATGAATTCACATCAGAGCAATTAAACAAGACATATCTATGTGCCTGTACTTTTGCCACACCGCTCAGTACACAATTCTTAGGCTTTCCAAGTGGATTGCCAGAATGAGGAAATAATCTTGATCCATGTGCATTATCATGATGCCCAACCCACTCCTCGTTCTCTTCATTCTGCGAAGGCAAGTTATGTTTGGTCTCAAAACCGACAATATATCTTGAACAGAATGTCATGCACTCATCTGCCAAAAATGCTTCAGCGATAGATCCTTCGGGATGAGCTTTGTTACGGACATTTGACTTCAGCTTACCTATATACCTAAATAAACACAAACAGAAGGAAGAAGAAAATTATTGAAGAATATTTTCCTAAAAGATAAGTAATGCATCCCCATATTTATACAAGATGCTAGCATACCTTTCCACAAACCACATCGAACGGTAGCACACTGGACCACCTATTTTTGCCTCTGTTGCTAGATGCATAACCAAATGCACCATAACAGTGAAAAAGCCTGGTGGGAATATTCTCTCCATATGACATAATGTCATTATGATTCGCTCCTCCAACTTCTCAAGATCGCTGATGTATAGGACTTTTGCACTCACTTCTCTAAAATACCCACACAGGTCGAACAACACAGATGTGACATGATCTGGTAGTAGACCTCGGATAGCAAGTGGCAGAAAGTGTTGCATTAGTATATGACAATCATGACTTTTAAGGCATGAGATCCTCCCTTGAACAACATTTGCACATCTTGAGATGTTTCCTGAAAACCCATTCGGACCCCTTGCACCATGAAGGACTTTACAAAATTGTTGCTTCCCTTCTTTAGATAGGTTATAGGAAGCAGGTGGCAGATAATACTTATCATTAGGTTTTTTTGTGGATGCAGCTCTCGTTTAATGTTCATGTGCTGTAGGTCTTGTCGTGCCTTTAAATTATCTTTGGACTTGCCTTCTATTCCTAGAAGTGTTCCATATATGTTCTCACATACGTTCTTCTCAATATGCATGATATCAAGATTATGACGAAGTAAATTGAAGTCCCAATAGGGAAAATTGAATAGGCCACTTACACACTTCCATGTTTTGGAATTCTGAAATTCTGAAATTGATTTTGTTTGATCTACAACTCTAGTTTCTGCATAAGCACTAGGTGTCGCTCTATGTTCTTCAGACCCATCAAATGATCTAGCATCAAAGCGAAATTTGTGATCTGGGGGCAGAAATCGGTGATGCCCCATGAAACAGTACTTCTGCCCATGTTTCAAGCGCTTAGAACATGTTTCATCACGACATGGAAAACAACCAAACTCACCATTTACGCTATATCATGCAAAGAGAGCTAGCCCGGGGTAGTCACTCACGGTAGACAACACAACAGCATAAAGTTGAAACATCTCACCTCGAGATGCATCATATGTATGGGTTCCAATCATAAACAACTCGGTTAGTTCTTCATAAACTGGTTGCATGAATACATGGAAATTCTTTCCAGGGTAAGTTGGACCAGGAATAAGCAGAGTAAGCAGAAGAGAAGAGGCCTTCATGCACAACCATGGTGGAAGGTTATTGGGTACTAGGACAACATGCCAGCCACTATGTTTACAATTCAGCTTACCAAACGGATTGAATCCATCAGCTGTGATTATGAATCTAATGTTACGAGAATCTGATCTAATGTGCTTATACTTAGAGTCAATCTCCTTCCATGCCGCTGAATCAGCTAAATGTCGCAATGCTCCATCTTTTATGCGTTCCTCATCATGCCATCTTAATGCCATAGCGGTTTCCTTGTGCATAAAAAGCCTCTTAAGCCTTGGCTTAATAGGGAAGTACCGGATCACCTTCTTCGGGGTTGCTTTTTTCCTTTCCTTGTTAGTTAGCATGGTTTTATCAGGTTTGTTTTTCCACCTTGATGATCCACATACTGAGCAAAAGTCAACATTAGCCTTCTCTTTCCAAAAAAGCTGACAATCTTTTTCACAAACATGAATTCTCTCATAACTAAGCCCAAGCTTTCCAATGATCTTCTTGGCCTCGGCAAAAGTTCCAGGTAAATTCTTACCATTTGGAATTGCTTGCTGCAGAACTGCTAGCAAATCATTTATTGATTTATTACTCCACTTGTTAGTGGATTTTATGTTGAACAGAAGCACAAGGAAAGAAAGTTTTGATAGTTCAGACCCGTCCCACAAAGGTACATCTGCATCTCTCAACAAGTCATAAAAGGCTTGGGTTTCAGGATCTGGTCCATGTTCTGGAGGGTTTGGGTCATCGATGTCATTCACTTGAGACCCATTATCTATGTTCCGGAAAACATCATGGACTAGCTGGCGCATATTAGAGTTTATGCCTTCCTCTTTTGACCTTTTTCGTTTGTTAGAGGAGATGTATCCTGCAGTTTCACCATGACAACCCCAAACTGTGTATCCAAGTAGCATTCCATTACACACCAAATGATCATATACGGCGTCTCGCTTCAACAAGTTCCTATTGACACATCTGACGCATGGACAATGGATCTTGGCATCTGAACTTTTTCCAGTGTATGCAAAATCAAGAAAACCATCTACGCCAGCCAAGTAGTCTGCACCTGGTCTACGAGAACTGAGTAACTTTTTAATGGCTGTTAGATCCATCGACTCGCTGTGTTAAAGTAGCAAATGTCATTAGTGAATTTATTATAATGCTAAAAAGTTAAAATTGTATTGAACCATCAGTATTTTCAAACAGCTAATTTATTGTAATACATAATTAATTTCGTACTAATGGCCTCAACGCAAAATACATGGTTGTGCCTTTTATGACAGAGGTAATAGAATTGTCTGTTCTTATTGTTGCAGACAGAGGATCAGGGTTCTCAGGAATACATTCTGATCTAAATGATAATGTTGCAGCATGCATATTGATTTCTGAATAATTTTGTAATACTGAGCTAAGCCAAAGTCGACATCATATTCTGCAGTATGCGTTGTGACTCACAACGCTCTAAATGCAAGATTTCATTTGCAGCTCTAACAGCACAACAAGGCATTGAGATGTGGCACGTTAGTTTTTCACAAGTTATGGGAAACACAATTGGCACTGTGTGAAGGCAATGGAATTCTGAATTCTGAACATTATGATCTAGCGATATACCCAGTACTATTATGTAATGGAACACGTCGTCTGGTCCTTTAAAGAAAATAAAATAAAAGAGAGGCACAGCAGGGAGTTCTGAAGCTCGATCTCTCAAACCTTAGCTGCCGCGGTCTGACGACGTGGAGAAGCAGCGGCCCCCGCCGCCAAATTGTGGAGGTAGCAGCGTCCAAGGTAATGGTCGCGCGGAGGCGATGTCCGGCGCTCCCGCCGTCTCCCCGTCTTCCGTCCGTGGACTCCGGCGGCAGCTCCTGCGGCCGGTGGACGAGTGGCTTCGAGCGCCGATAGGAGGCAGCGTGGGCTGTGGACTATAGCGGCGCGTGGAGGTATGGAATCGAGCGGATGCGACGCTGGGTGTGGACTCGAGTGGCGGCGGCGCTGCTTCTCTGTGGCGGCGATGCGGCCAGCGGCCAACGCTCGGGTCGGGCGGCGGCGGAACAGGGGATCGAGCCAAGAGATGAGGAACGAATCGATAAAGGGTAGTTTTTTTGGTGTCTTCATTTTGGGAAATTATTTATTGTACGGCTGATTTGAAGCTTCGTGTCGTTCGCGCAGGCAGCCGTCCAACTCTAATCGTGCGTGCGTGTCCATCTCCCAAAAGTTTGTTGCCACGCCTCTTTTTCTAGAAGTTTCTTATATCTAGTAGTACGTGTCAAAAAAAATCTTATCGGTATAGCAGCTGTCTTTCTTTTACATGGTACAGACCCAAGTGCTCATACATATATCATGCAAAAAAAATGCTTATACATGTGCGCATACACTTATCCCTATGAATACACACACGCACACCCTATCCATATGAGCACCTCCGAGAGACTAAGCTGTCATATCATCTTGAGATTTACGAGTACATGCCAACCGCACGTAAGTAATCGATTGGGACCAAATTGTTAGCACTAATCTTGATTCATGTATTAGCATGTTAAGTTTGAGTCTGCATGTAGCTTAGCTTAGGGAGTTGTCCTCCGGTGAAGTCTCGGCTGAAGCACGCAAGGAAGCAAGATGCCCGGCGGCCGTGCGATGCGGTGTGTAGGCGTGATGCTGTAGTGCCGTGTGATACGGAAGCGTCGTCGTGTGAAGCGGCTAGACGCATGTGGGAGCAGACTTGATGGATGGATCAGTTGGAATTGAGAGATACGGTGAGTTAGTTACTTTGTTAGTGCATGCAAGATGCTAGCTAGCCTCCCACGTCTGTTTGCATGGTGTCCGGGTCCTATGTATATCTTGGAGTGATTCTAGGATAAGATAGCAGGTAGTGCATGCATGTACGTGTATTAGTTGTGTGAGTGGGCTTGGTGATGGCCGGGTGCTTAGAGGACAAGGCCACGATGTGGTAGTGGCGTGAGGGTTGAGTGCCAATCACATGTGTATATATATGTTGCATTGATGAATGGAGCAAGAGGCCGTGAGGGCTGAGCACTAAAGATGTAGCCAATGTATTCATCAAGGAGAGAGTGCGTCGGCAAAGCTAGAGGCTGGTCTTCTCCTTGGTGTATGTGTGTGTGTAGAGTTCCACCATGTGTTTGTTGTGTTGAGAGACAAAGAAAGAGAGATAGAGTTGTGCGAGGCAGCTCGGGGTAGAAGAACACCGGCGCTGCGAGAGGCGGCGCCAACAATTGGCATCAGAGCCTTGTTGATCCGTGGCGGCGACGACGGTGCTGGCGGCTATGGTGGCCGGCGTGGCGGTGGCGGAGGCAACGGCTGCGACGGCGGCGACGTGGTTGACTCCATGTGAAGTGGAGGACGTCGGTGCAAGGTGGAGGCCGTCGGCGGTGCGATGCCGCTGGCAACCGGTTGCGGTGTGATGCCGCAGGACGAAGATGGCGTGGTCCACGTCAAGAAGTGGCCGCTGTGAGCGGCAAGTCGGCATGGTGATTGGCGCCGCGATGGCGTCGTCGCCGACAATATGGTGCGTGGTGCTCGACGCTGCGATGGCGTCGTCCACGACAAGGAGGTGTTCGGTGGTGTGATGCCGCATGAACATGTGGTTGCGGTGTGATGCCGCTAGGAGGAGACGATGGTGCGAGGCTGCCATGACGACGGTGCGAGGCCGTTACAAGGAGATGTGATGCGATGCCGCAAGATGATGATGGTGTGGTGATCAGCGTCGCGAGGGCATCATCCACGACGAGATGGTCCATAGCGATCGGCGCCACGACGGCGTAGACAATGGCAAGTGGCTGCGGCGCTGCGATGGCGTCGGCAAGTGGTTGCGGGTGATCCGCATCGGAGATTGGAGAATCAAGATTAAGGGGGAAAATATTAGCACTAATCTTGATTCATGTATTAGCATGTTAAGTTTGAGTCTGCATGTAGCTTAGCTTAGGGAGTTGTCCTCCGGTGAAGTCTCGGCTGAAGCACGCAAGGAAGCAAGATTCCCGGCGGCCGTGCGATGCGGTGTGTAGGCGTGATGCTGTAGTGCCGTGTGATACGGCAGCGTCGTCGTGTGAAGCGGCTAGACGCGTGTGGGAGCAGACTTGATGGACGGATCAGTTGGAATTGAGAGATACGGTGAGTTAGTTAGTTTGTTAGTGCATGCAAGATGCTAGCTAGCCTCCCATGTCTGTTTGCATGGTGGCCGGGTCCTATGTATATCTTGGAGTGATTCTAGGATCAGATAGCAGGTAGTGCATGCATGTACGTGTATTATTTGTGTGAGTGGGCTTTGTGATGGCCGGGTGCTTAGAGGACAAGGCCACGATGTGGTAGTGGCCTGAGGGTTGAGTGCCAATCACATGTGTATATATATGTTGCATTGATGAATGGAGCAAGAGGCCGTGAGGGCTGAGCACTAAAGATGTAGCCAATGTATTCATCAAGGAGAGAGTGCGTCGGCAAAGCTAGAGGCTGGTCTTCTCCTTGGTGTATGTGTGTGTAGAGTTCCACCATGTGTTTGTTGTGTTGAGAGACAAAGAAAGAGAGATAGAGTTGTGCGAGGCAGCTCGAGGTAGAAGAACACCGGCGCTGCGAGAGGCGGCGCCAACACAAATTGTATTACAATCAAGTACATTTATTTCAGTACAAGTTGCCAAAAAGAGAAGCACCGAGGTAGTCCACTGCGGCGCTGGGGCAAGTTGTAGCGAGGCACGGAGACACCGATGGTTTAAAGGGGTGCAGGCCTGCCGGAAAACATGTACTAGTTCCCTAGTTTAAAGGGATGGTCGGGAACGGTGGTAAGGGGAGGACGGGGCTGCGAGGCTGGCGTGGGAGCGCGGCGGGCGATAGAGGATAGCAATTCAACCAAGGGTCTGTGGGCCGGTTTGGTGAAGAAGATGAACAACAAAGGATGGATGTCGTACAAGGCCATCTGGCGTTGATTTTGCATTAGACGGTGCTGGAGGGTGTCGTATGGGCAAAGCCACGCTGGAGGGTGCCGTCTGGGCAAAGCCAGGGAGGCACGGGCGGCGGCGGGGCCTTCCTTTGTCCTGGCGGTGCTGGCTTTTGGGACTCGGCGAGGTCCTCGTGAACCGGCTCGGCGTAGAAGCTTGGCGGAGGGAGGTCGCTGCCTGCTTGTTCAGCGACGGTCCATGGCAGCGCGGTGGACTTCCTCGGCGATGCGGCGGAGGCCCATGACGGCGCAACTGCTCCCCCGTGGTGCGGCGTCTTCTGCTCGCTGGCTGCTGGCGGCTGAGGTTGCGGCGTGAAGCTGTTTGGTAGTCCGATCAGGCTCGGCTCTGGCGGGCAGTGTGGCAGCACTGGGCGAAAGCTTCGCCTTGGGCTGCTGTTCGGGGCCGGCCACGGCGACACACTTGGGTGTCGTGCTCTTCTTGAAGACGTCATCGAGGTGTGCTGTCTGTCCTGCTCTTGTCTTCGGTCGGTGAGACCAGTGGTGGTTGCGTGGTGTGGTGGTGGCTCCTGCTTATCCATGACGCGATGGCTTCGTGGGAGGTGAGCGGGTCAGCGGAGGTGCAATGCGTGGGGATGTGGTGTTGGGTGGTGCTCTGGGCGAAAGCTTGCCGGGCTCTTACCGGTCGACGGCGTCTACGCCTGCGGGCGTCGTGTCACCTCCTTGGAGGCGCCGCCATGGAGTCCTCCCCTGCACACCCTCCGTTCCAAATCTTCGGGTGAAAGCCTAAGGCCCAGTCAGGTCGAGCGACCGCGCCGGCATTGTCGCTTCCTTCTTTGGGGCGTCGTCTTGAAAAGCATTGAATTCCGTTTGCGCGCTCCATGGGCTGGATGCTCGCGGTATTGCGGTCGGCATGTGTCCGTCCGGCAATGATGATGTGGCGCGACTTCTTGTTATATTCATTTCATAAAGTAATTACTATTTATAACTATATATAATTTTCCTCTCAATAATGAAATAAATACAAAATATGCTCCATTTTTTTTCCATTTTAAACATTTCTTGCATTATTTATAGATCTGATATTTTTTCTCCAAACAAAAAAAATGTCAAACAGTCTCCGGATTATTCCCGCAAAAAATTCCCTCCATATCTCAGTTTCCCTCCCCTTGTCGATGGAAAAAATGTGCGTTTTCATTTTTTCCCCTTGGCAGGAGCGCCCAATTTATTCCCGCTTAATTTTCCCTCCAGTTAACTAACGAAGGGCTATATTCGCAAAAAAAAAACACTAACGAAGGGCTAAATAAATTAGATCGCTAATCCTATCTGCATCATTCACGCCGCCCTCAAAGCCCACCTCGGCGGCCTCCGTCGCCGCCCCTCACCAGCCACCTCGCCGCCCCTCCAACGCCCGCTACATCCTAATACAACGCCGCCTTTGTGCGGCCACCCACGCGCCCGCCCGCCTGTCAACGCCTAATTGAAACCATCTCTGCATAGATCTGCCTCAGTGTGGTTTGCATCGTTGCGGCAATTCGTCTATCCTCAACTCCGGCAACTAAATCTAGAAGGACTACACCATTCGCGCGGCTCGTATTGATCTACACTCCCATCTCATTGCTTTCTCCCTTGTATGCCTGACTGATTCTCTTTCCTCCTCCCATTGTTTTCCTGTCTGTATCTGGTATTATATTTGTGCGTATCAGCCAGTAAATCAACCAGTAGTTAATTTAGGATAAGAATGTAGGATGGGTTGTAATCATTAGTCACTATGTTAAACTGTGATACGATTTATAGTCTGATTTTTGTGCACGGCAGAAGTAGTACCATGTTCTCTGAATGTTTTTTATTCCTCTGCAGTTTAAGGTTTCAGTCTTTAACCCCCTGATTTTGTAGGCTATAATCCCCTGAATAGTACAGATATATGCAGTAGTTATACAAAACAGGGGGCCCCAGATCTTGTACTCTGAAATTCATAGTATATATTGTACGGTACTGATAGTACTCTGAAATTAACAGTACTCAGATTAGTACTGATATATGCAGTGCTTAAAAAAATTGGGACCAAAGATCTTGTACTCTGAACTCTGATTAGTAACGATATATGTAGTACTTAGACAAAAATTGGGGCCAACGATCTTGTACTCTGAACTCTGATCAGTACTGATTTTTAAAATTCATGTACCCTGAAATTCATAGTACATCTTATACAGTCGGTATTCAGTTTATATCCTTGATTTTAGGAAGTCAGTATGTACACTGTCTACTAGAACTAAGTTTGGTCAGAGCAATAACAACCTTGTCGAGTGGCTTCACCGGCAGTCTGTATCCTCCATCATGTAAAACACTTCCATTGTCATGTAATTTCCCTCCATTTCTGTATGAATAAATCCTAGATTTTAACAAGAATATGTCAACCTTCTATTCACTTCCATGCCACTGTACAGTGCTGATATATGTTAACAGTTTATTCACTTTCATGCCACTATAAAGTTGGTTTGGTGCTGATACTTCTTACATCCATGTCATTGTAGATGGCTGCGGAAAAATGGAAAATTAGCCTGTCCTATGAAGATGAGAATCATCAGCATAAAGTTCTTGAGGGATTAATGGACAGAACAGATATCTCCTATTATGAGTTAGTCAAATTGATCGAAGAAGTTGGCTTCTCGCCGGCATATGATTTCTTGTACTACAGGAAGAAATACCCGCGTGGCAGAGGCTATCTGGTTCGCATTGACAATGACATTCATGTGAGCAAAATGATATTAGAACATACCAATGAGAAGAAGCTCCAGTTGTATGTGTTCAACGAGGAGGCCAACATTGATGTTGTGAAGGAAATATGCCCTAGAGGCAATAATAAAGTTGTTATTTTATATTTCCTTATATCATGATAAATGTCTTTTATTCATGCTAGAATTGTATTAACCGGAAACTTAGTACATGTGTGAATACATAGACAAAACAGAGTGTCCCTAGTATGCCTCTACTAGACTAGCTCATTGATCAAAGATGGTTATGTTTCCTAACCATAGACATGAAGTTGTCATTTGATCAATGGGATCACATCATTAGGAGAATGATGTGATGGACAAGACCCATCCGTTAGCTTAGCAACTTGATCGTTTAGTATGTTGCTATTGCTTTCTTCATGACTTATACATGTTCCTATGACTATGAGATTATGCAACTCCCGTTTACCGGAGGAACACTTTGTGTGCTACCAAACGTCACAACGTAACTGGGTGATTATAAAGGTTCTCTACAGGTGTCTCCGAAGGTACTTGTTGGGTTGGCGTATTTAGAGATTAGGATTTGTCACTCCGATTGTCGGAGAGGTATCTCTGGGCCCTCTCGGTAATGCACATCATAATAAGCCTTGCAAGCAAATGACTAATGAGTTAGTCACGAGATGATGTATTACGGAACGAGTAAAGAGACTTGCCGGTAACGAGATTGAACTAGGTATGATGATACCGACGATCGAATCTCGGGCAAGTAACATACCGATGACAAAGGGAACAACGTATGTTGTTATGCGGTTCGACCGATAAAGATCTTCGTAGAATATGTAGGAGCCAATATGGGCATCCAGGTTCCGCTATTGGTTATTGACCAGAGAAGTGTCTCGGTCATGTCTACATAGTTCTCGAACCCGTAGGGTCCGCACGCTTAACGTTTCGTTGACGATATAGTATTGAATGAGTTATGTATGTTGGTGACCGAATGTTGTTCGGAGTCCCAGATGAGATCACGGACATGACGAGGAACTCCGAAATGGTCCGGAGATAAAGATTAATATATGGGATAATAGTGTTTGACCTCCGGAAGGGCTCCGGAATTCACCGGAAGGGGTTCCGGATGTTTCCCGAAGTGTTTGGGTACGAGAACACTTTATTTGGGCCAAAAGGGAAAGCACACAAGGTTTTTGGAAGGCGCAAAAGGAAGTTTTGTGGAGTCCAGGGGCCAGACGCCAGGGTCCCTGGCGTCTGGGTCCAGACGCCGGGAACCCTGGCGTCTGGCCCTGGAGTCCGAGAAGGACTCTTGCCTTTCGGGTGAAACCGACTTTGTGAAGGCTTTTACTCCAAGTTTCGACCCCAAGGCTCAACATATAAATAGAGGGGTAGGGCTAGCACCCAAGACACATCAAGATACACCAAGCCGTGTGCCGGCTACCCCGACCCTCTAGTTTATCCTCCATCTAGTTTCTGTAGTGCTTGGCGAAGCCCTGCAGAGATTGTTCTTCATCAACAACCGTCACCACGCCGTTGTGCTGCCGGAACTCATCTACTACTTCGCCCGTCTTGCTGGATCAAGAAGGCGAGGACGTCATCGAGCTGAACGTGTGCTGAACGCGGAGGTGCCGTACGTTCGGTACTAGATCGGGATGGATCGTGAAGGTGCACGACTACATCAACCGCGTTGATAAACGCTTCCGCTTTCGGTCTACGAGGGTACGTAGACACACTCTCCCCTCTCGTTGCTATGCATCTAGTTGATAGATCTTGCGTGATCGTAGGAAATTTTTGAAAACACTACCTTCCCCAACAGTGGCATCATGAGCCAGGTCTATGCGTAGATGATATGCACGAGTAGAATACAATGAGTTGTGGGCGATACTAGTCATACTGCTTACCAGCATATCATACTTTGCTTTGGCGGTATTGTGAGATGAAGCGGCCCGGACCGACATTACGCGTACGCTTACACGAGACTGGTTTCACTGTTACGAGCACTCGTTGCTTAAAGGTGACTGGCGGGTGTCTGTCTCTCTCACTTTAGCTGAATCAAGTGTGGCTACGCCCGATCCTTGTGAAGGTTAAAACAGCACATACTTGACGAAACATCGTTGTGGTTTTTGAATGCGTAGGTAAGAACGGTTCTTGCTAAGCCCGTAGCAGCCACGTAAAACTTGCAACAACAAAGTAGAGGACGTCTAACTTGTTTTTCCAGGGCATGTTGTGATGTGATATGGTCATGACATGATGAGTTATACGGTTTTGTATGAGATGATCATGTTTTGTAAAGTTATCGGCAACTGGCAGGAGCCATATGGTTGTCGCTTTATTGTATGAAATGCAATCGCCATGTAATTGCTTTACTTTATCACTAAGCGGTAGCGATAGTCGTAGAAGCAATAGTTGGCGAGACGACAACGATGCTACGATGGAGATCAAGGTGTCGCGCCGGTGACGAAGGTGATCATGACGGTGCTTTGGGGATGGAGATCAAAAGCACAAGATGATGATGGCCATATCGTGTCACATATTTTGATTTGCATGTGATGTTTATCTTATTATGCTTCTTATTTTGCTTAGAACGACGGTAGCATTATAAGATGATCCCTTACAAAATTTCAAGGTATAAGTGTTCTCCCTGAGTATGCACCGTTGCGAAAGTTCTTCGGCTGAGACACCACGTGATGATCGGGTGTGATAGGCTCTATGTTCAAATACAACGGGTGTAAGACAGTTTTGCACACGCAGAATACTCGGGTTAAACTTGACGAGCCTAGCATATGCAGATATGGCCTCGGAACACTGAAGATCGAAAGGTGGAGCGTGAATCATATAGTAGATATGATCAACATAAGATGTTCACCATTGAAACTACTCCATCTCACGTGATGATCGGACATGGTTTAGTTGATTTGGATCACATGATCATTTAGATGACTAGAGGGATGTCTATCTAAGTGGGAGTTCTTAAGTAATATGATTAAATTGAACTTTAATTTATCATGAACTTATTCCTGGTAGTATTAGCATATCTATGTTGTAGATCAATAGCTCGCGATGTTGCTCCACGTTTATTTTTATATGTTCCTAGAGAAAACTAAGTTGAAAGATGTTAGTAGCAATGATGCGGAATTGTTCCGTGATCTAAGGATTATCCTCATTGCTGCACAGAAGAATTATGTCCTTGATGCACCGCTAGGTGACAGACCTATTGCAGGAGCAGATACAGACGTTATGAACGTTTTGACAAAAGATCATGACTACTTGATAGTTTAAGTGCACCATGCTTTACGGCTTAGAACCGGGACTTCAAAAACGTTTTGAATGCCACGGAGCATATAAGATGTTCCAAGAGTTGAAATTAGTATTTCATACTCATGCCCGTGTCGAGAGGTATAAGACCTCTGACAGTACTTTGCCTACAAGATGGAGGAGAATAGCTCAACTAGTGAGCATGTGCTCAGATTGTCTGGGTACTACAATTACTTGAATCAAGTGGGAGTTATTCTTCCAGATAAGATAGTAATTGACAAAGTTCTCTAGTCACTATCACCAAGTTAGTAGAACTTTGTGATGAACTATAATATGCAAGGGATGACGAAGGTAATTCCCGAGCTCTTCGCGATCCTGAAATCGGCGAAGGTAGAGATCAAGAAAGAGCATCAAGTGTTGATGGTTAATAAGACCACTTGTTTCAAGTAAAGGGCAAAGGGATAGAAAGGGAACTTCAAGAAGAATGACAAGCAAGTTGTCACTCCCGTGAAGAAACCCAAAGCTAAACTCAAGCCTGAAACTAAGTGCTTCTACTGCAAAGGAAAAGGTCACTCGAAGTGGAATTTCCCTAGATATTTGGCGGATAAGAAGGATGGCAAAGTGAACAAAGGTATATTTTGATATACAGATTATTGATGTGTATTTTACTAGTGTTCATAGCAACCCCTCGGTATTTGATACTGGTTTAGTTGCTAAAGAGTAGTAACTCGAAATGGGAGTTGCATAATGAACAGAAACTAGTTAAAGGTGAAGTGACGATGTGTGTTGGAAGTGATTCCAAGGTTGATATGATCATCATCGCACACTCCCTATACTTTCGGGATTAGTGTTGAACCTAAATAAGTGTTATTTGGTGTTTGTGTTGAGCATGAATATGATTTGATCATGTTTATTGCAATACGGTTATTCATGTAAGTTAGAGAATAATTGTTGTTCTGTTTACATGAATAAAACCTTCTATGGTTATACACCCAATGAAAATGGTTTGTTGGATCTCGATTGTGTGATACACATATTCATAATATTGAATCCAAAAGATGCAAGGTTAGTAATGATAGTGCAACTTATTTGTGGCACTGCCGTTTAGGTCATATTGGTGTAAAGCGCATGAAGAAACTCCATAGTGATGGACTTTTGGAATCACTTGATTATGAATCACTTGGTGCTTGCGAACCATGCCTCATGGGAAAGATGACTAAAACTCCGTTCTCCGGAACTGTGGAGCGAGCAACAGAGTTGTTGGAAATCATACATACTGATGTATGCGGAGCAATGAGTGTTGAAGCTCGCGCCAGGTATCGTTATTTTCTGATCTTCACTGATGATTTAAGCAGATATGGGTATATCTACTTAATGAAGCACAAATCTGAAACATTTGAAAAGTTCAAAGCATTTCAGAGTGAAGTGGAGAATCATCGTAACAAAAAAATAAGAGTTTCTACGATATGATCGTAGAGGTAAAATATTTGAGTTAGCGAGTTTGGCCTTCAGTAAAAACAATGTGAAATAGTTTCACTACTCACGCCACCTGGAACACCACAGTGTAATGGTGTGTCCGAACGTCATAATCGTACTTTATTAGATATGGTGCGATCGATGATGTCTCTTACCGATCTACCACTATCGCTTTTGGGGTTATGCATTAGAGACAGCTACATTCACGTTAAATAGGGCACCATCTAAATCCGTGGAGATGACACCGTATGAACTGTGGTTTGACGAGAAACCTAAGCTGTCATTTCTTTAAGTTTGGGACTGCAATGCTTATGTGAAAAAGTTTCAACATGATAAGCTCGAACCCAAATCGGAGAAGTAAATCTTCATAGGATACCCCAAAGAAACTGTTGGGTACACCTTCTATCACAGATCCGAAGGCAAGGTCTTTGTTGCTAAGAGTGGATCCTTTCTAGAGAAGGAGTTTCTCTCGATAGAAGTGAATAGGAGGAAAGTAGAACTTGATGCGGTAATTGTACCTTCTCCCGAATTGGAAAGTGGAACATCACAGAAACTAGTTCCAGTGATTCCTACACCAATTAGTGAGGAAGCTAATGATGATGATCATGAAACTTCAGATCAAGTTTCTGCTGAACTTCGTAGATCAACCAGAGTTCGTTCCGCACCAGAGTGGTACGGCAACCCGGTTCTGGAAGTCATGTTACTGGACCATGATGAACCTACGAACTATGAGGAAGCGATGATGAGCCCAGATTCCGCAAAATGGCTTGAGCCCTGAAATCTGAGATGGGATCCATGTATAAGAACAAAGTATGGACTTTGGTTGACTTGCCCGATGGTCGGCAAGCCATTGAAAATAAATGGATCTTTAAGAGGAAGACCGACGCAGACGCTAATATTACTGTTTACAAAGCTCGACTTGTTGCGAAAGGTTTTCGACAAGTTCAAGGTGTTGACTACGATGAGATTTTCTCACCCGTAGCGATGCTTAAGTCTGTCCGAATCATGTTAGCAATTGCCACATTTTATGAAATCTGGCAAATGGATAACGAAACTGTGTTCTTTAATGGATTTGTTAAAGAAGACTTGTATATGATGCAACCAGAAGGTTTTGTCAATCCTAAAGGTGCTAACAAAATGTGCAAGCTCCAGCGATCCATCTATGGACTGGTGCAAGCATCTCGGAGTTGGAATGTACGCTTTGATAAGTTGATCAAAGCATATAGATTTATACAGACTTGCGGTGAAGCCTGTATTTACAAGAAGTGAGTGGGAGCACTACAACCTTTCTGATAAGTATATGTGAATGACATATTGTCGATCAGAAATGATGTAGAATTTTCTGGAAAGCATGAAGGAGTGTTTGAAAGGAGTTTTTCAAAGAAAGACCTTGGTGAAGCTGCTTACATATTGGGCATCAAGATTTATAGAGATAGATCAAGACGCTTGATAAGACTTTCGATGAGTACATACCTTGATAAGATTTTGAAGTAGTTCAAAATGGATCGGTCAAAGAAGGAGTTCTTCCCTGACTTGTAAGGTGTGAAGTTGAGTAAGAATCAAAGCCAGACTATGGCAGAAAAATATAGAGAGAATGAAAGTCATTCCCTATGCCTCAGCCATAGGTTCTATAAAGTATGCCATGCTGTGTACCAAACATGTTGTGTACCTTGCCATGAGTTTGTCAAGGGGGTACAATAGTGATCCAGGAGTAGATCACTGTACAGCGGTCAAAATTATCCTTAGTAACTGGATGACTAAGGAAATGTTTCTCGATTATGGAGGTGATAAAGAGTTCGTCGTAAAGGGTTACGCCGATGCAAGCTTTGACACTAAATCCAGATGACTCTAAGTATCAATTTGGATGCGTATTGAAAGTGGGAGCAATCAGCTAGAGTAGCTCTATGCAGAGCATTGTAGACATAGAAATTTGCGAAATACATACGGATCTGAATGTGACAGACCCGTTGACTAAACTTCTCTCACGAAGCAAAACATGATCACACCTTAGTACTCTTTGGGTGTTAATCACATAGAGATGTGAACTAGATTATTGACTCTAGTAAACCCTTTGGGTGTTGGTCACATGGCGATGTGAACTATGGGTGTTAATCACATGACGATGTGAACTATCGGTGTTAAATCACATGGCGATGTGAACTAGATTATTGACTCTAGTGCAAGTGGGAGACTGAAGGAAATATGCCCTAGAGGCAATAATAAAGTTTTTATTTTATATTTCCTTATATCATGATAAATGTCTTTTATTCATGCTAGAATTGTATTAACTGGAAACTTAGTACATGTGTGAATACATAGACACAACAGAGTGTCCCTAGTATGCCTCTACTAGACTAGCTCATTGATCAAAGATGGTTATGTTTCCTAACCATAGACATGAAGTTGTCATTTGATCAATGGGATCACATCATTAGGAGAATGATGTGATGGACAAGACCCATCCGTTAGCTTAGCAACTTGATCGTTTAGTATGTTGCTATTGCTTTCTTCATGACTTATACATGTTCCTACGACTATGAGATTATGCAACTCCCGTTTACCGGAGGAACACTTTGTGTGCTACCAAACGTCACAACGTAACTGGGTGATTATAAAGGTGCTCTACAGGTGTCTCCGAAGGTACTTGTTGGGTTGGCGTATTTCGAGATTAGGATTTGTCACTCCGATTGTCGGAGAGGTATCTCTGGGCCCTCTCGGTAATGCACATCATAATAAGCCTTGCAAGCAAATGACTAATGAGTTAGTCACGAGATGATGTATTACAGAACGAGTAAAGAGACTTGCCGGTAACGAGATTGAACTAGGTATGATGATACCGACGATCGAATCTCGGGCAAGTAACATACCGATGACAAAGGGAACAACGTATGTTGTTATGCGGTTCGACCTATAAAGATCTTCGTAGAATATGTAGGGGCCAATATGGGCATCCAGGTTCCGCTATTGGTTATTGACCAAAGAAGTGTCTCGGTCATGTCTACATAGTTCTCGAACCCGTAGGGTCCGCACGCTTAACGTTTCGTTGACGATATAGTATTGAATGAGTTATGTATGTTGGTGACCGAATGTTGTTCGGAGTCCCGGATGAGATCACGGACATGACGAGGAACTTCGGAATGGTCCGGAGATAAAGATTAATATATGGGATAATAGTGTTTGACCTCCGGAAGGGTTCCGGAATTCACCGGAAGGGGTTCCAGATGTTTCCCGAAGTGTTTGGGTACGAGAACACTTTATTTGGGCCAAAAGGGAAAGCACACAAGGTTTTTGGAAGGCGCAAAAGGAAGTTTTGCGGAGTCCAGGGGCCAGACGCCAGGGTCCCTGGCGTCTGGGTCCAGACGCCGGGAACCCTGGCGTCTGGCCCTGGAGTCTGAGAAGGACTCTTGCCTTTCGGGTGAAACCGACTTTGTGAAGGATTTTACTCCAAGTTTCGACCCCAAGGCTCAACATATAAATAGAGGGGTAGGGCTAGCACCCAAGACACATCAAGATAAACCAAGCCGTGTGCCAGCTACCCCGACCCTCTAGTTTATCCTCTGTCTAGTTTCTGTAGTGCTTGGCGAAGCCCTGCAGAGATTGTTCTTCATCAACAACCGTCACCACGCCGTCGTGCTGCCGGAACTCATCTACTACTTCGCCCGTCTTGCTGGATCAAGAAGGCGAGGACGTCATCGAGCTGAACGTGTGCTGAATGCGGAGGTGCCGTACGTTCGGTACTAGATCGGGACGGATCGTGAAGGTGCACGACTACATCAACCGCATTGATAAACGCTTCCGCTTTTGGTCTACGAGGGTACGTAGACACACTCTCCCCTCTTGTTGCTATGCATCTAGTAGATAGATCTTGCGTGATCGTAGGAAAATTTTGAAAATACTACGTTCCCCAACATGTTGCTCCATCAGAGCCTCGGTGTGAGGATGACATGCCAATTACCAGCTTAGAGGAGGAGGTTGTCGTCGATAAAGGAGCAGCAAAAACTAGGGCGGCGACATCACAAAGTAATAGCAACCGTAAGCTCAATAACTATTTCAGTTTTCTAGGAACATGTCATGCTTAGTCTACTTGGTGAAAGAAATTACTATCTATCCTTGTAATTAACAGATTAAATGGTGCATGAATTGATTGTCAGGAATGGTGCGTAAATCAAAAAGGTTGAATGTGGTTCAGAGCCGCGCTGAGTACACCAATGGGGATTGTGACAATAGTGAGCATTCTCTGCTGTGACGTGATTCAGTGTCCGAAACACAAGAATTGGAGGATAATGAGGATCAAGTTGGTCGTCGAGATGATCACTTCAACGATATTTCTGGTATGATATTAATTAAGAAGGATCAACAATTTTAATTTGTCTTGCACTTACTTAACAAACAAGCTCCATATATATAATTACCCAATTTTCTTTATTAATCTGACAATACATGCATGTCAAATCTAAAACGTACTTCGCTATTATTGGCCTTTGTTCTTGGTCATTCCATCAGTAGCCTTACTTTCCTTATTCACTCAATGCTTTGAAAGCACATAATGTAATATATGTGGTCTTCGGTTAATTAGTATTGTTGTAAACAAATTCCACAGGTGAGGTTAAGCATAGAGGAACATCCTTACCGGCTGTTTGGAACATGCCAGATGGTGCGCGGATAGTTGTGAAATGCAATCATCTTGGCCAGCCTATTGGGGATGAAGGTGGAGTCCTTGGTAAATTTCTTGGCACAATAGCTAGACTTGGGGGCTATTGTCCACTTGACAAAAAGGACTGGCGTAATGTGAAGAAGGATGGTGGGGCTGACACAATACTTCAGTGTGTACAGGTTCTCTTATGTGGCAGAAGAAGAAAATCAGTTATACTAGCTAGCATATTATTAGTTTGCCATTGTACATTTGTTGTTTACACTTATTCATTTCCTGAAATGCAGACAAAGTTCTTGTACCCTGCTAAGTGTGACAAGTGGATACTAAAAACTACCGGGCGAGATTGGAGAAGATTCAAGGCTGGTCTGAAGAAAAATTTCTTTAATGCAAACAAGAAAAGAATTTTTTTATAAGCTTTGTCCAGAATATGTGGATTGTGACAAATGGCGTGAACTTGTCAAATTTTGGAAGTTTAAGGAAGGAAGGGTAAGCTCTCTGTCATTTAATTGGACTATGTGTGCTGCTGTTAAGTAGTGCATTGACATTATATTTTAATTATAATAGGCCGTAAGTGAGAAGAACAAAATAAGTCGTACAAAGGTGAAGACAAGTCATACAGCAGGGACAAAGAGTGTTGCTCGTTGGGCTGAGGACCTTGTGAGTAATATATGTTTTTCCAAGTTTTCACAGCCTTTTCTTTACATATCAGTGTACATTTGTTTTTGCAGCGTCAAGAGGACCCTGAGAAGAAACAACCACATAGAGCGAAGGTTTATTTAGCGACTCATAGAAAACCAAAAAAGGCCAAAGATAAAAATAAGCTTGCGGTATGTTATATACATTCAATTTTTACATAATCAAGTCAACACTGAATCCAACAAGTACAATATGCTTTATTCTTCTCTTTCAGGTTGAGTTGGAAAAGGTAATTAATGAACAACCAGAGTTGGCACAAAGTGACCAGGGAAGAGTTGCATGGAAAGGTGATGCGTTGCACAAAGTTTTGGGGAATGAAAAGCCTGGACAAGTACATGGAATGGGCTTGCTTCCTGTTCCTAACCAAGTTTATGGTCGAAAACCTCGTTATCTCAAGAACATCAATGTGACCACAACAAATGGTTCATCACATGATGAAGAGGTTGATGATAGGGAGGAAATTGCAAAGCTGAAGCAACGCATAGAACAACAAGACCAAATCATCGATGCATTGAGGAACAAAGATGAAGTGTGTGGGACGAACCAAATGGTAACGGTAAATTTTGTTGTTGTTGCATTCATACAAGTATTTTACTGAAACCTGTTTAATTTCTATTGTAGGAAAATTTACAAACCGTAGGTAATGGTGAAACTCATCCAGAAGTACTACATAATAATAGAAGAAAGGTACTGTCAATATATTCGACATGTGTTGGTTCATTTTCATCTCTCTTTATAAATATTTCATTTTGCAGAGAGTTCATGCCAATGGACCTGATGCAGAACACATAGTGGTCAAAACCAGAGATACATCAATGGTAAATTTGTTTATTTATTACTACACTTTATAAGTTTATAATAACGAATGCCTCTTCATGTAAAATACAGAATAAAACTAACCCACATCAGCATGGCGTGCACGAAGATAATGACATTCTGTCAGGCAAACATGTTAGAATCTTGTTGTTACTCATGGTTAAGGGATACACTATAACTTACTAATTTACTTAAATTGTTGTACAGAAGCATCATCTTGAAAATGAGGGTTGCAATAAATTCTCATATCAAGTACCATCATCACCAACCCATCCTGTTTATGATAGAGAGGTAATGGTTATCTCTTAAGAAATCTGCTTGTTAAGCACTGATAGGAAACATTTTTCATATGAATGTTGAATTTAAGTTTGATTTGCATGGAATGGACTCTCCTGATGTTAGGAAATGATGTCAGCACATATAATATTTGATGAATAAAATGCATTGTGAACTTTACATTGCAAAATCACAAGGATAAATCATTTTCCTTCTTATGTTTCTCTGTAGATGAGAAAGAGCAGGGAGAATATGGATGGAAATTTGACTACAGTACACAAACAAAGCAATCAAGACAAGTCAGCAGTCCATGTGTCCTCTAAGCAAAAACGTAGTCCTTCCATGGAGGTAACAAAAATAGTGCGTTCATATTAGATTGGTGTTCACAAAAAATTATTTTTATTACTGCAAATTATATTTTTGAACCTTTTTTAGGTTGGCACAAAAGTGATTCTGAAGTCTTCAATATATCCAAACAAAAGGCATGTGGCACATGCTAGAATTTTGGGTTGCAATTCAAAAAAAATGGTTGGTGGTGTTGAGCTAGGTCTGCAGTTCATAGAAGTGCAAGTTGATCAACCTATTGAGGAATGTGAGCTCTTGGTAAGGGAAAGGGAAAATTGTAGGACAATTGGCGATGTTTTCACCTCTGGATTAACAATTGCTTGGCCTTCAGCATGTGTATGTCAATATTTAACTTCTTGAGTTCTGTTAAATTAAATTTGCAATATACTTAATCTAGTTGTGACCGTTTTTTCAGATTGAGAGGTTCAGTAGTTGAGTCGATTCGGATGCTTTTGCTCAAGAGGAATCAAGATGCAAATATGACATATTCATGCAAGAAAGATCTGAGGGGCACATTCTAGTGAACATGAATAGGGTTGTCACATGGTTTCAATTATAGGAAATCTTTGCGTACTATAGTTTACGTTAATGGGTCGAAAATTGTATTTTATTTTTGCTACAATATGGATCTTCTATATGTTCATTGTTATAAATGCTATGGAATGGCAAGAACCTTATTGGTATTTTATATCCATTTTGTTGTGCGTATGCTAGCTTTATGTCCATGGTCCTTTTATATAGTATACACTGTGTGTCCGTGTCATATTGCTTATTGATTTTCACTATGAGAAAGTATAAAAACAAAAAAAATGTAGGAGTAATTATGCCGTAGGATTGGAGTAATTATGCTGTATAGTTTGCCTCCGTGAATACGAGGCGTACGATGACCACGAGGCATGCCACCGTCGGTTACTGAATATAAGGCCCTCGAGGAGCATGCCGCCAAAGTATTCACACCTGCTAATTTCTACATCCTGCAAGATGATTTGCATAAGATGGGCCAGCTGGAGATATTTGAGACGCTCGTGGGAATTGAGCGTCAGACATTCATGGTGACATGGAAGGACAACCACAAATTCAGGTACAATGTTGTTTATGAACCAGGTAACTCAGAACAAACAATAAGATGCAGTTATCTTAGGATGGTTCGTAAAGGGCTGCCATGCAAACACATTCTCTTTGTTCTCCATCATCTGAACATAACTGAGATCCAAAATGTTGTGTCCTACATCGGCTGTCGAAAAATGCGAGAGATGGGTTGCCTGTGTAGCGGAAGAGTGATATGTTTGGATGGGGTCACTAGTAGAAAACATGGCTTTGGTTCGGCCAGAAAAGAGCATTAATCCCGGTTGCATTACGAACCGGGACTAATGTGATCATTAGTCACGGTTCGAGTATTACTCCCGGTTCAAATGGGACCTTTAGTCCCGGTTGGTGCCACGAACCGGTACTAAAGGGTGCAATGCCCATTAGTACCGGTTCGTGGCACGAACCGGTACTAATGGGGTTGAGACCTTTAGTACCAGTTCGTGCCACGAACCGGTACTAATGGTGCAATTTTCAAATCCTACCCCCCCTGTATCGCCTTTTTCAGTTTTGTAAAAAGCAAAAGAAAATGATAAAAACTTCAAAAGTTAAAATCCTTCGAGATGTAGTTATGTTACCACATCTACTAGTTAGAAAATTTAAAAACTTAAATTTCGACATGTTTTGCAAAAAGTGTAGGGAAAATGTAAAGTGGCTATAACTTTTGCATACGATGTCAGAAAAAAACGTATAATATATCAAAATGTTCAACAAGAAAATCCGCATCCGATAGAGACTGCCTACGGCCTGTTTGCAAATTTTTAGAATCCTCAAATTCCAAAAGGGGAAAAAGTTATGCTCAAATTTCAGGTTTTTTTAATTTTTGTTAAATCTGGTCAAACTATGGTCAACCTACTTATTCAAGAAGTATTAGTGTTACTATATAATTATTCAAGAATATTAGTGTTACTAAATAATTATTTCAGTTTATTTGAATTTTGGTCAAATCTGGTCAAACTGTGGTGAAACTACTTATTCAAGAAATTTTAGTGTTACTAAATAATTATTGCTTTTTAGAACAATAGTTTCAAACTCAAACAGTGAAATGTGTGACTTCATGCTCAAGCTAAACTTCTGAGGGTTAATAGGATTGACATCTTACTATTGTCAGGAAAACAACAGGTGCAGACTTGGAAACAGTACTACAGGATTGGTCTCCTGTAACACGTTGATGTGCTACTACAACTTAGATATTGTGTTACTGAAGCGCGCGGTAACACATTTTTGTATGTGTTCCTGTAGGCTATGTTACTAGGTGGTGTCTATTGTAGCACATAAATATTGTTCCTATATGTATTTAACGGTGTTACAGTTGTATTGCTGCAACACAAGCGATATGTGTTACCGAAGGCCCCGGTAACACTGTTTTAGAACTATAGGCACATAGTTTGTAACATGTTTCTCCTGGTGTAGCAACATGGTTAGTAACACGTTTTAACAGAATTGCAACACAATTATTAATGATTGGCAATAATTACAATAGGGCTTTGTAACACATTTTGATATTCCAGCAACATGATTTCTTTATTATAGCAACACAACAGTAACATTATTTTTGTATATATTGTAACATCTCTAGTGGTGATTAGTGGCAAACATAGTAACACCTTTTCCAATCTATAGTAACACGACATAATTACTCCAATATGCTCTTTCAATTTATATCCTTTTTTTCCTTTTGGAATTTGAGGATTCTAAAAATTTGCAAACAGGCCGTAGGCAGTCTCTATCGGATGCGGATTTTCTTGTTGAACATTTTAATATATTATACGTTTTTTTTCTGACATCGTATGCAAAAGTTATAGCCACTTTACATTTTCCCTACACTTTTTGCAAAACGTGTCGAAATTTAAGTTTTTAAATTTTCTAACTAGTAGATGTGGTAACATAACTACATCTCGAAGGATTTTAACTTTTGAAGTTTTTATCATTTTCTTTTGCTTTTTACAAAACTGAAAAGGCGATACACGGGGGGGGG
>LR738714.1:649698098-649715784 GCA_902687465.1 Secale cereale | reverse complement strand
ACGATTTGAAAATTGCACCATTAGTACCGGTTCGTGGCACGAACTGGTACTAAAGGTCTCAACCCCATTAGTACCGGTTCGTGCCACGAACCGGTACTAATGGGCATCGCACCCTTTAGTACCGGTTCGTGGCACCAACCGGGACTAAAGGTCCCATTTGAACCGGGAGTAATACTCGAACCGGGACTAATGCTCACATTAGTCCCGGTTCGTAATGCAACCGGGATTAATGCTCTTTTCTGGCCGAACCAAAGCCCCGTTTTCTACTAGTGACCCCATCCAAACATATCACTCTTCTGCTGCACAGGCAACCCATCTCTCGCATTTTTCGACAGCCGATGTAGGACACAACATTTTGGATCTCAGTTATGTTCAGATGATGGAGAACAAAGAGAATGTGTTTGCATGGCAACCCTTTACGAACCATCCTAAGATAACTGCATGTTATTGTTTGTTCAGAGTTACCTGGTTCATAAACAACATTGTACCTGAATTTGTGGTTGTCCTTCCATGTCACCATGAATGTCTGACGCTCAATTCCCACGAGCGTCTCAAATATCTCCAGCTGACCCATCTTATGCAAATCATCTTGCAGGATGTAGAAATTAGCAGGTATGAATACTTTGGCGGCATGCTCCTCGAGGGCCTTATATTCAGTAACCGACGGTGGTAATTTCTGGCATGCCTCATGGTCATCGTACGCCTCGTTTTCACGGAGGCGAACTATACAGTTCTCATAACGGACTACCAAATCAACTATTGTCATACCTTAGTCCAGGTGAAGGCAGGAGTTGAGGCTTTCGCTCCTCTGGTTACTTCGCATACCAAGAAAAAAACCATCTGAAAGATATGAAGCTGCCCAAAGTGTCCTCTTTCTGTACATCCTGTTAAGCCACTCTTCAGTTCTTTCCGTCTTCCACTTAACATAGAAAGCGGCCCATCTCTGCTCAAAGTTCGCGTGAGAGGTGGCATAGTACAAGAGCGATCAAAACTCATCCAGTGACTTGTAGTGCAGGTGCTGTTGCATATTTTTTCATATGCCAGGAGCAAAGACGATGTATCACATATGAAAGAACAGACCGAACAGCCCGGATCATTGCAGCATCACCATCTGTGATTTTTGACTTTGGCTTCACCTGGCAGTTTGCTTTCAGAAAAGTCTGCAGCAGCCGAACGTATGTCCCTTCGGTCTCATCAGCAATGGTAGCACAACCAAACACTGTGGTGCAACGGTGGTTGTAAACTCCAATAAAGGGGACGAACGGCATGCCATATCTGTTCATTTTGTAAGTGCTATCAAACACGACCACATCTCCGTAGTCCCGATAGTCCCTCCACGACTGTGCATCACACCAGAACATACTCTTCAGTCGCCCTTCCTTGTCAAGCACATACTCAAAAAAAAAACTCAGGGTCCTTCTCCTTCCTGCTCCTCATTATGCCAACTTCTTTCTCAGCATTGCACTTTGCAATGAGCTTCATCTTATCTCTGCAATATAGATTGTAAATGTCCCTCCTGATAAGCCCTCACTTATCATACGAACCATATCTGCTGATGAAATTGTCCATTATTATATGCTTTCTTATCCCGGTCGCTTCCATCACTAATATCTCGGCCCTCGTGGCTATCCAATCCGTCGGTGTGACCACAAAAAACAAAACTCATCGAGCCGAGCCATCATGTGGTTGTGATCATCCACGAATGACGCGACGAACCAAAGGCCACGCTCTCTGTCCAGCTTCACCACCATATGTGCACCACAGTCGCAACGAGTCTCCAGTCTAAGCCTACGATTGCGGCCCTCCATGGTTATTAACTTGCTCTGCCTTCTCCCTGCACTGGAGCAAAGAAACCGCCGGTACCGAATCATTCCTGAAGCACCTCGTTTGACTTCTGTTTCCTAATGTTGAACCCGTGCTCTTTGGCGTGATTGTTGTAGAATATGTATGCATCCCCTTGCGATCGAAAGGTCATAGCCATGACCTTCCAATGTGTCTCCACCATCTTCTGCTGCCTTCGAGCCTCCTGAATGTCAATCCCTCCCTCATCCTGATCACCACTAGGATCATCTGACTCCTCCTACAAAATTAGTTGAAAATATATATGTCAATTACCATCATTTAATTCATACTGTTGATCGATATACATCAACTATGCACTAACCCGGCTCAAGTTATCTGCGAATGATTCCTGAAAACTATTTTGCACATTGTCTACATCCACATCTTCCTGCAAATTTGTACACAAAAATAAATAGTTAGCCATGCCATACTTTGCAAACTCAAAAATAAAATCAACGTATACGCCACTTATGTTTTCACTATTTGCGCCATGTTCATTATTATCAAAATCCTCCAGAGGTAAGATATCATATGACGAGACGGAATCGTTGTCGCTACTGTCATCATCTTCGTTCAAATTATCGTTCTCAGTCTTAGTCACCTTATCAGTATCATTCTCATCCCTCCCGAATGCGGATTCTTCATCCATGTCAACATGCCTAACTCACAGAACTGCAAAACATCGTGTGTTAGGTTTAGTACACTCCATCATGCCCAAAGAAACGCTAGTTAAATCATGCGCTAGTCCGTACACGAGGCACTGCGGCGGCAGGATTTGATGAACCCTAAACCCTATATCAGTACATGCATGAACTAGCCCTTACTTCTATCCATCATGCCCGCCCCATGCCCGTTAGGGTTTAGATGACAAACCTTGGCCCGCGGTGTAGACGTCGCCGGCGTTCGATGATGGACTTCAGGCGGCGACGTGCACAACGAGCAACTGGCGAGGGCAGCGTCGGATGGGTTAAGGACGGCGGTGATCAGCGGCGGCGAATAGGGGAAGGACGGCGGCGATCGGCCACTTGGCACGGCGGGTGGGCGACGACGTTCGGACGGCGGCCAGGACCTTGGGATGGCGAGGGCGGCGGCGGACGAGGTAAGGACGGCGGTGATCCGCCGCGGCGGACAGGGGAAGGACGGCTGCGATCCGTGGCGGCGGCGATCGGCCACTTGGAACGGCGGGCGGGCGAGCGACCAGATGGGGATGGCGAGTAGATGGGGCGGGCGTAGATCGTGCAACTGCCTTTTTTTATGTGTGTTGTATACGTATGCCTGGCACAACTATATAATACGAGGTGGGTATATGTTTCTTCCGTATGACCATTCTGCCTTCTACGTTTTGTTGGGGGGGGGGTCTACGAAGCAAGCCCCTAAAATGGAATGGAACCCCTGGCAAGAAAATCGACCAAGAGAGCTCAGAAGACCAAAGTCACATTGGCATCACGAGAAACTGAGCACTATCCATGGTGAAACTGAGCTAGCATACATTTTTCAGTGGTATGCAACAACGCCATGGCAGAGCTCCTAGCTAGGTTAATGGCGGGGCTGGCACCTCCCAAGTAGTAGTAGCCACGTCGCGTGTGTTGGTACAAGAAATGTAGAAAATGGAAATCCAACCATGAGCACAGGCAAAGCCTCAACCACGGGGACGCTACCGTCAAGAGTTCAAGACAGCTCGATCGTTCTATTGTTTGTTCCGGCAGCGTGTCCTCGTTTTTGGCCGCATGTGCTATTCATCTCGGGGAGGCCTGGAGTACTCAGGCTTTGGTGCCACCGCACCAAACGAACAAGCAAAACAATCAAAGATGACCTGCTCCCTTCCACATTTCCCATTTCTCAAGTACTCCCTCAAGCCATCTTTATAGGGCCTAATGCATTTTTTGACACTTATTTTGACCACATGTTAGAGAAATAATATATGACATGCAAGTTACATAAAGCATATCATCGAATTCGTATGTGAAAGGAGTTTCTAATGATATAATTTTAACATTATACATCTCATATACTATTAAACTTATCAATAGTCAAGATGTATTTTTCAATTTACCCTTTTGTATTTTGGCCTTGTCTTGGGGCATATAAATAACAATTCTAGCTAGAATTGTATTAACCAGAAACTTGATACATGTATGAATACATAGACAAAACAAAGTGTCCCTAGTATGCCTCTACTTAACTAGCTCGTTAATCAAAGATGGTTAAGTTTCCTAACCATAGACATGTGTTGTCATTTGCCGAACGGGCTCACATCATTAGGAGAATGATATGATGGACAAGACCCATCCGTTAGCCTAGCATTATGATCGTTTAGTTTTATTGCTATTGATGCTCTTTGTTGATTTCCACCTTCGTTGATTTCAGCATCACGAAGAGGTCGGGAATCGATTTCGTCATCCCTTGCATATTATAGTTCATCATGAAGTTCCAGTAACTTGGTGATAGTGACTAGAGAATTCTGTCAATCACTATCTTATCTAGAAGATTAACTCCCACTTGATTCAAGCGATTGTCATACTCACACATTCTAGGTTAACAAGACTACAAGTTTAACAAGACCACTAGTTTCAAGAAAAAGGGCAAGGGGAAGAAAGGGAACTTCAAGAGTGGCGAGCAAGTTTTCACTCCCGTGAAGAAGCCTAAAGCTGGACCTAAGCCTAAAACCGAGTGCTTCTACTGCAGTGGAAATGGTCACTGGAAGCGGAAGTTCCCCGAATATTTGGCGGATAAGAAGGATGGCAAAATGAACAAATGTATATTTGATATACATGTTATTGATGTGTACCTTACTAGTATTCATAGTAGCCCCTGGGTATTTGATACTGGTTAAGTTGCTAAGATTAGTAACTCAAAACAAGAGTTGCAGAATAAACGGAGACTAGTTGAGGGTGAGGTGACGATGTGTGTTGGAAGTAGTTCCAATATTGATATGATCATCATCGCACATTCCTCGTACTTTCGGGGTTAGTGTTAAACCTAAATAAATGTTAATTGGTGTTTGCGTTGAGCATGAACAAGATTGGATCGTGTTTATTGCAATACAGTTATTCATTTAAGTGAGAGAATAATTGTTATTCTGTTTACATGAATAAAACCTTCTATGGTCATACACCCAAGGTGAATGATTTATTGAATCTCGATCGTAGTAAATACACATATTCATAATATTGAAGCCAAAAGATGCAGAGTTGATAATGATAGTGCAACATACTTGTGGCACTGCTATTTAGGTTATATTGGTGTAAAGCGCATGAAGAAACTCCATGCTGATGGACATTTGGAATCACTTGATTATTAATCATTTGATGCTTCCGAACCATGCCTCATGGGAAAGATGACTAAAACTCCGTTCTTCGGAACAATGGAGCGAGCAAGTGACTTATTGGAAATAATACATACTGATGTATGCGGACCAATGAGTGTTGATGCTCGCGGCGGGTATCGTTATTTTCTCGCCTTCACTGATGATTTGAGCAGATATGGGTATATCTACATGATGAAGCACAAGTCAGAAACATTTGAAAAGTTCAAAGAATTTCATAGTGACGTAGAGTATCATCGTTACAAGAAAATAAAGTTTCTATGATCTGATCGCGGAGGCGAATATTTGAGTTATGGGTTTGGTCTTCATTTGAAACAATGTGGAATAGTTTCACAGCTCACGCCACCTGGAACACCACAGCAAAATGGTGTGTCCGATCGTCGTAACCGTACTTTATTGGATATGGTGCGATCTATGATGTCTCTCACCGATTTACCACTATCGTTTTGGGGTTATGCATTAGAGACAACTGCATTCAGGTTATATAGGGCACCATCTAAATCCGTTGAGACGACACCGTATGAACTTTGGTTCGGCAAGAAACCAAAGTTGTCGTTTCCTACAGTTTGGGGTTGCGATGCTTATGTGAAAAAGCTTCAACCTGATAAGCTCGAACCCAAATTGGAGAAATGCTTCTTCATAGAATACCCAAAACAAACTGTTGGGTACACCTTCTATCACAGATCCGAAGGCAAGACTTTTTATTGCTAAGAATGGATCCTCTTTAGAGAAGGAGTTTCTCTCGAAAGAAGTGAGTGGGATGGAAGTAGAACTTGATGAGGTAATTGTACCTTCTCTAGAATTGGAGAATAGCACATCACAGAAATTTGTTCCTGTGATGCCTACACAAATTAGTGAGGAAGCTAATGATGATGATCATGAAACTTCAGGTCAAGTAAACTACCGAACCTCGTAGGTCAACCAGAGTACGTTCCGCGCCAGAGTGGTACGGTAACCTAGTTCTAGAAGTCATGTTACTAGACCATGACGAACCTGCAAACTATGAGGAAGCAATGATGAGCTCTGATTCCGCGAAATGGCTTGAAGCCTTGAAATCTGAGATGGGATCCATGTATGAGAATAAAGTGTGGACTTTGGTTGACTTGCCCAATAATCGGCAAGCCATTGAAAATAAATGGATTTTTAAGAGGAAGACTGACGTTGATGGTAATGTTACTATCTACAATGCTCGACTTGTTGAGAAAGGTTTTCGACAAGTTCAAGGAGTTGACTATGATGATACTTTCTCACCCGTAGCGATGCTTAAGTCGGTCCGAATCATGTTAGCAATTGTTGCATTTTACGACTATGAAATCTGGCAAATGGATGTCAAAATTGCATTCCTTAATGGATATCTCAAAGAATAGTTGTATATGATGCAACCAGATGGTTTTGTCGATCCTAAAAGTGCTAACAAAGTGTGTAAGATCCAGCGATCCATCTATGGACTGGTGCAAGCATCTCGGAGTTGGAATATACGCTTTAATGAGGTGATCAAAGCATATGGTTTTATACAGACTTACGGTGATACCTGTATTTACAAGAAAGTGAGTGGGAGCAGTACAACATTTCTGATAAGTATATGTGAATGACATATTGTTGATCGGAAATGATGTAGAATTTTCTGGAAAGCATAAAGGATTGTTTAAAATAATTTATTCAATAAAAGGCCTCGGTGAAGCTGCTTACATATTGAGCATCAAGATCTACAGAGATTGATCATGACGCTTGATAAGACTTTCGTTTAGTACATACCTTGATAAGATTTTGAAGTAGTTCAAAATGGATCCGTCAAAGAATGAGTTCTTGCCTGATTTGAAAGGTGTGAAGTTGAGTAAGACTCAAATCCCGACCACGACATAAACATATAGATAGAATGAAAGTCATTCCTTATGCCTCAGCCATAGGTTCTATAAAGTATGTCATGCTGTGTACCAAACCTGTTATGTACCTTGCCATGAGTTTGGCAATGATGTAAAATAGTGATCCAGGAGTAGATAACTGGACAACGGTCAAAATTTTCCTTAGTAATTGGAGGACTAAGGAAATGTTTCTTGATTATGGAGGTGATAAAGAGTTCGTCGTAAAGGGTTACGCCGATGCAAGCTTTGACACTAATCCAGATGCCTCTAAGTATCAATCTGGATGCGTATTGAAAGTGGGTGCAATTAGCTAGAGTAGCTCCATGCAGAGCTTTGTAGACATATAAATTTGCAAAATACATACGGATCTGAATGTGATATACCCGTTGACTAAACTTCTCTCACAAGCAAAACATGATCACACCTTAGTACTCTTTGGGTGTTAATCACATGGCGATGTGAACTAGATTACTGACTCTAGTAAACCCTTTGGGTGTTGGTCACATGGTGTCGTGGTATTGTCACGACAGATGTACTTAGGTAAGGACTTAGTCATGAGGCCAACACATCTACGTGGTAGCTTGAGAGGGGTTGAGCGGAATCGAGAGACTCAACACACAAGACAAGGATTTAGACAGCTTCGGGCCCCGGGAAACATCATCCGATAATAGCCCTACATGCTGTTTGTGGCTAGATCTCATTATGACCCTCATGGAGTCGCCGCATAGGCCGGCTCTCCTCTATTTTTTTCTAGCCCTAAAGAATATGGAGCTTCTAACTTGCGAAAAACCTGTCCCTCTTGGGGAGCCCAGCCCCTCCTTATATATGTTGAAGGGTCGGGTTACATATGAAGTCCTAGTAGGATTAGGACTAACTTATCTTCTATTACAAACGGGATACAAGTCCGGGTCTTGCTTCCTTGTAAAATAATTATTCCTCACGCCTTCCATCTTAAGCCGGCCCACCAGAGTATAAGCCAGCTTGCTGGGCCTTGGGCCTTGCCATCTGTCTGATCCGCCCGCCGGGTCTCTAGTGAGTTACAATGTCTAGGCGGATTGTTTGTAAACCGCCATGTCCGGGTGGGTCGCTAGTGAGTCGCCAAGCTCCAGCCGGGTCTCTGCTGAGTCGCCAAATTCGGCCGGGTCATACCGTGGGGTATATCCCTGATTGACCCCCAGTTTAATTTCGATTTATCCATGTTAAACTGATCCTGTAAAATAAACACAAGAACAAACTTGATAGGTTGTGCTCCGGGTTAAATATTTTCCTGAACCGGCACCTGATCATCCTTAAATCCTTGTCATTTCCTCCTTGATATGTATCCATGATCTCATAGCAAATCTCCTTAGCAGATATGTTCAAACATTACCAATGCAAACAATCCAGGCACTTCTTCTGAAAAATCAGGGTCAATAGTCCACCTTCATAATCAATTTGCTGATGTTGGTGTCTCATAGAGAAATATTGTAAGAAATAATTCACTTGAATTGGCTTCCAATGCTTAACAAAAAATATTGGTCGAGTTTGGCAATGAGGTACAATAGTGATCCAGGAGTAGATAACTGGGCAACGGTCAAAATTATCCTTAGTAATTGGAGGACTAAGGAAATGTTTCTGGATTATGGAGGTGATAAAGAGTTCGTCGTAAAGGGTTACGCCGATGCAAGCTATGACACTAATCCAGATGCCTCTAAGTATCAATTTGGATGCATATTGGAAGTGGGTGCAATTATCTAGAGTAGCTCCATGCAGAGCTTTGTAGACATATAAATTTGCAAAATGCATACGGATCTGAATGTGACATACCCGTTGACTAAACTTCTCTCACAAGCAAAACATGATGACACCTTAGTACTCTTTGGGCGTTAATCACATGGCGATGTGAACTAGAATATTGACTCTAGTAAACCCTTTGGGTGTTGGTCACATGGTGTCGTGGTATTGTCACGACAGATGTACTTAGGTAAGGACTTAGTCATGAGGCCAACACACCTACGTGGTAGCTTGAGAGGGGTTGAGCGGAATCGAGAGACGCAACACACAAGACAAGGATTTAGACAGCTTCGGGCCCCGAGAAACATCATCCAATAATAGCCCTACATGCTGTTTGAGGCTAGATCTCATTATGACCCGCATGGAGTCGCCGCATAGGCCGGCTCTCCTCTAGATGTGTCTAGCACTAAAGAATATGGAGATTCTTACTTGCGAAAAACCTGTCCCTCTTGGGGAGCCCTGCCCCTCCTTATATATGTTGAAGGGGCGGGTTACATATGGAGTCCTAGTAGGATTAGGACTAACTTATCTTCTATTACAAACGGGATACAAGTCCGGGTCTTGCTTCCTTGTAAAATAATTATTCCTCACACCTTCCATCTTATGCCGGCCCACCAGAGTATAAGCCAGCCTGCTGGCCTTGGGCCTTGCCATTTGTCTGATCTGCTCGCCGGGTCTCTAGTGAGTTACAATGTCAAGGCGGATTGTCTGTAAACCGCCATGTACGGGCGGGTCGCCAGTGAGTCGCCAAGCTCCAGCCAGGTCTCTTGTGCGTCGCCAAGTCTAGCCGGGTCATACTTCCGTCCGGGTCATATCGCGGGGTATATCCCCGATTAGCCCCCAGTTTAATTTGGATTTATCCATGTTAAACTGATCCTGTAAAATAAACACAAGAACAAACTTGATAGGTTGTGCTCCGGGTTAAATATTTTCCTGAACCGGCACCTGATCATCCTTACATCCTTGTCATTTCCTCCTTGATATGTATCCATCATCTCATAGCAAATCTCCTTAGCAGATATGTTCAAACATTACCAATGCAAACAATCTAGGCACTTCTTCTGAAAAATTCGGGTCAATAGTCCAGCTTCATAATCAATTTGCTGACGTTGGTGTCTCATAGAGAAATATTGTAAGAAATAATCCACTTGAATCGGCTTCCAATGCTTAACAAAAAATATTCGTCTTTGAAATACTCATCTAATATTCAGCTAGCTTAAAGATGTAAAACTTGCCGGTTTATCATTGCCAAAACTGCCGGGTCATAAAAACTGATGATTCTGGGTTATAAATGTTATGCACACCGGGTCATGATTATTGCCAGCGCCGGGTCACACAATTGATCTGATTTGCTCAAAACTAATAATTTCAAGACGTTCCTCCAATATATTCATATTACCTGTAGCCCCCAAGTCTTGAGCAGAGAACGTAGTAACAACTTAAGACTTGCTTCAATATAAATATTGCAACCTTGAAGATATCCAATTTGTTCATCTCAGTCAATTAATCAAAACTTGAAATACTCCACATATGTAGCTCCCAAGTGCTGGGTTGTCATGCTTGCAGCAACCTGGGACTTGTAATTGCCTTATGCTGATAAAAACTTCAACCAGTGTATCTCCCAAGGGCCGGGTCATTATGCAATAATGAGCAGGGACTTTGTATGTATGATCATGTAGATTCGAGCAGCAATGGGTAGCCCCCAAGGGCCGGGTCAGTAAGATAATACTGAGCTGGGACTTCTTAAAAAACAATATCATATGATGTAACCCACACCATGAGGCTTGAACCCACGTCCACAAGGTTAAGAGCTTTGTGCTTTACCAACTGAGAAGTGGACCCTTCAATATAATGGATTAAAACTTGTGTACATTGAATTGTTGACAGGAGCAATTGGTAGTCCCCAAGGGCCGGCTCATTACAATGTGATGAATCGGGTCTTCAATAAGGTGAGCAAAAAATGACTTTGCATTAGACCCCAAGTGCCATGGTGCATGCTGGAAGTGACATGAGACTTGCATATTTGAAGTAATCTCAACTTGAATAATGTAGCCCCCAAGTGTCGGGTCGTAAACTTGCAGCGACTTGGGACTATTCCCTCAATTGTAGAATAAATCATATCCATCGATAAGATAATATCCATTGCACAAAAGCGACTTTGAAAACCTCAATCGTAATACTGGTTATTGATAACCATAATAAAACTCCAGCCATGTTGGCTATTAAAAAATTGAATCAATATGACCTAATTTGAAAACCGGTTCCTGCAATATAAACCAGAATGTCTATGCATATATGATGCATGTTATGATGATGTAATGTTGATGCAATATATGATGATGTATGTGTATGATGCAATGTGTGATGATGTATGTATACGATAATAGAAAACTTCAATGAAACTAGCTGGAGCCACTGGAGTATCCTTGCTTTCTGTAGCCGGCTCTCACAGATACCCAATCGACATTTGAACCTAGATAAGTTCGGATATGACTTATCGAGGTATGCGGGGTCAGAGTTGAATCAAGCAAACAGGCAGGTTTAACCAAGTTTCAAGGAAGGTGGCTTGGGATCCTGGATCTATCCTAACTATCTATAAACCGTGCTCTCACATGACAGCCAGGCGTTTGAACCTTAGCAAGCTCAGGTCTTGGTCGAATACGCCATATAAGACTGATCACCAAGAGTTCGGCGTCAACCAGGATGACCTAATGGAGTTGAAGCAGCTGGGTACAAGTAGGATGATCCACAGGTTATGTCCTCTTTGGTCGAATACGCCTATGTTTGAACATAACCCTGTCAAATGGGTAGTAACGCTGTGTTCTCTTTGGTCGAATACGCCTATGTTTGAACAGCAAGCCCCCAAGTGACATACTTGCGAGAGATGGATATTCTTCTTGTGAGAGACATATTTCCCTTGAGCCGGATTTTGAACCGGATATTGAGAGCTTCAATGTTTTATTGAAAGGCAGTTTTTCCTTAAGCCGGATTTGGAAGCCGGATATTGAGCCAGAAACTTTATTTTGAGCCGGAAATTTTTCTTACGGTTTTGAAATTTTCAATAACAGGGCAGTTGCCTCCGGGGCCGGGTTATTTTTTTTCTTCATTGTCCTGGGGTCTTTGAATTTGCTGAAACTGGCAAGACTTTGCTGAGTCATATCATTGTAGCCCTCGAGTCTTGAGACTACTCGAAAAGTTGGCTTGAGACTCTCCATATTTGACCATAGCATAAGGTGTCCATCATTGTTGTTGATAGCGCGATATGAATCCACAGAAGGTTGAGGTGGCTGCGGCGGCTGTAAATGATCCGTATGAGCCGTGTCAGCAACTCGGCCAATGGTTCCTTCCAACTGGATGTTTGAAGTTAACCAAACTGTAGTGGCGGCGACTTGTGCGCCTACCCATTGAGTCATCCAACGCAGACGGCGGCTGATAATACATGATAATTTACTCCAGAGATGTTGGAAAAAAAACTAGGCTACCCAAGCAGTGACTGGCTTTATACTCAATATACAACTCATGTAGATAGGTGCGGCTCGGTGTGTTGATGTAGACCAGGCCGTGAGAGACGGACGGAAAAGACGATTGTAGCATCAGAGGCGGTATAGACCGATGAGCCGGCCGCGGCGCTGTAAGTCGGCACGGATGGATGAACAAAATCACCGATGCTGTAAGTCGGGTGGAAGGGCGAGTCAACCACAGGCGCTGTAAGCCAGGCAGACGGGCGAGTAAATCGCATACGCTGTAAGCCGGGCGAACGGGCGAGTCAATCTCAGGCGCTGTAAGCCGGGCGGCCGGGCGAGTTACCCAGATCATGTTGATGTAAACTGGTCTGCTGAACGGCGGCTTTGAAGCAGTGTGCGAGTCAATAAGGGCGGCTCAGTGGCGGGTGGCTCAGCAGCGTCTCTCCCACACACAATGGTGAATGACATGCTCCAATTTTTAATGTGAAGTGGCACAAATATCACACCGATAAATAATACTCCAAAATACTGTAGCGGTGAGACAATCTTCAGTCTCACCGATAAATAATCCTGCAAAATACTGCAGCGGTGAGACAATCTTCAGTCACACCGATCTCCAAAATGCTGTAGCGGTGAAACAATCTTCAATCACACCGATAAATAATTCTCCAAAATGCTGTAGCAGTGAAACAATCTTCAGTCACATCGATAAATCAGCCGTAGAGTTGCTACTACGATGACTGAGGTGGCGGCTTAAAACGCGGCACCGGGCGGCTCAGGAAGGATCCCTGGGTCATGTTTGACCAATTTTTATGCAACTTGACTCTTTCTTTATTGGGTGCGTCAGCGAGTCAGGATGGAAATGGCAGCCTAAAGCCATTGGACGCGTCGTTGCAGTGAATAATTGTCCTGCATAAACAAGTATAGCTGACCAAGGCAAAGATAAACTGATCTTTGATAAAAATAATAAGTGATAATAAAACAAGCTTAGATGGATATCACCTGATTTGCCCAAATGACATACAAAGGGAGCACAACGGTTTATGACTGCATCAGTAGGGGCGGCGGTTCTGCAACTCGCAGATGACGGCCTAAAGAGCGGCTCCGGGCGGGTCAAGGCCAGTAACAGCACAACAGGAATGGCTCAACCCGGCCTCGGCGACTCAATAAATGCTAGTGCGAAAGTGATGTTTGGCGCGCGCCCCTTATGCGACACCTTTGTAATGAATAATAGTCCCGCGAAAAAATATCACATACCAAAGTAATTGTTCTTTGAAAAAAGGAATATGTGCTAATAGAACAAATTTGGATGAATGTCACCTGATTTGCTCGGACGGTAGATGATCTGTTCAACGTAACAAGGGCGGCTCAGGCGGACCGGCAATTTAATATAGCCCCTGGCGGCTCAATACAACAGAGACGGCTCAACGCAGCCCCGCGGCTCAACACAGCAACGAGACGGTGGCAATCCGATTCAGAAGCTGTAGCGGCAACGGTGTTTGAGACGGCAGAGGCGGCGACTCTCGACCGAGCGAGGCCGGCTCTATGCGACCCAGAGATAGTGCAACCAGAGGCGGGACTGAATCTACAGAGACTCCCACTTTCGAGTCGTAGCCGGTTCAATGAACCCACGTAATTGTATACTCAAGTAGTACTTTCCAAATCATGTATACTAGTAGTACTCCAACCTGGCCCATTGTATCTTTTCCTTCGATTTTGTTTTATGTGGAAGTAGCATGCCATAGCGTTGGTTACTTGCCTTGGGACTTGAAGTTGTACGCGAAGTCGTGGACAAGAAAACATGTCCGAGTTTCAAACTTGAGGCTGGTTGCTGTCAGTCTTGGAAAAAATCCTTTGACCGAAGTCGATTGGGTTGGGTTTCCAGGCTTGTTACGCTGAGATCCTGCGGTGCCGGGTCAAATCCTTCTCAGTGCTTTGTTTTCTTTTTCTTGACTTTTCCCCGTGTTGTTGATGATTGAACGGTGACGGCCACTCCGGTCATATCGGTTTTGGCGAGCATCCGACAGAAACTTGACACGCCGAAGGTGTTGGCGGCTTGTGACTTCTTTTCTCGGCGACTTGTGGCTACCATCAAATCGCAACCTTAATTTTTCTTAAATCTTCCAAACTATGAATTCCCAACCGGCTCTTCTTTATCCGGAAGTTACAAATTTCTCGATTCCTATGAGAGATCCCTCCAGGAACTCAACACCACCATGCGCAGGCCCCACGGTGGGCGCCAACTGTCGTGGTATTGTCACGGAAGATGTCCTTAGGTAAGGACTTAGTCATGAGGCCAACACATAAATGTGGTAGCTTGAGAGGGGTTGATCGGAATCGAGAGACGCAACACATAAGACAAGGATTTAGACAGCTTCGGGCCCCGGGAAACATCATCCAGTAATAGCCCTACATGCTATTTGAGACTAGATCTCATTATGACCCTCATGGAGTCACCGCATAGGCCGGCTCTCCTCTAGTTGTGTCTAGCCCTAAAGAATATGGAGCTTCTAACTTGTGAAAAACCTGTCCCTCTTGGGGAGCCCTGCCCCTCCTTATATATGTTGAAGGGGCGGGTTACATATGGATCCTAGTAGGATTAGGACTAACCTATCTTCTATTACAAACGGGATACAAGTCTGGGTCTTGCTTCCTTCTAAAATAATTATTCCTCACGCCTTCCATCTTAAGCCGGCCCAACAGAGTATAAGCCAGCCTGCTGGGCCTTGGGCCTTGCCATCTGTCTGATCCGCCCGCGGGTATCTAGTGAGTTACAATGTCCAGGCGGATTGTCTGTAAACTGCCATGTTCGGGCGGGTCGCCAGTGAATCGCCAAGCTCCAGCCGGGTCTCTGGTGAGTCGCCAAGTCCGGCCGGGTCATACTTCCAGTCGGGTCATACTGCGGAGTATATCCCCGACACATGGCGATGTGAACTATTGGTGTTAAGTCACATGACGATGTGAACTAGATTATTGACTCTAGTGCAAGCGGGAGACTGAAGTAAATATGCCCTAGAGGTTATAATAAAGTTGTTATTTATATTTATTTATATCATGATAAAAGTTTATTATTCATGCTAGAATTGTACTAACCGGAAACTTGATACATGTGTGAATACATAGACAAAATAGAGTGTCCCTAATATGCCTCTACTAGACTAGCCCGTTAATCAAAGATGTTTATGTTTCCTAACCATAGACATTTGTTGTCATTTGATCAACATGATCACATCATTAGGAGAATGATGTGATAGACAAGACCCATCCGTTAGCCTAGCATTATGATCGTTTAGTTTTATTGCTATTGTTTTCTTCATGACTTATACATGTTCCTCTGACTATGAGATTATGCAACTCCCGAATACCGGAGGAACACCTTGTGTGCTATCAAACGTCACAACGTAACTGGGTGATTATAAAGATGCTCTACAGGTGTCTCCGAAGGTGTTTGTGGTGTTGGCATAGATCGAGAATAGGATTTGTCACTCCGAATGTCGGAGAGGTATCTCTGGGCCATCTCGGTAATACTCATCATAATAAGCCTTGCAAGCAAATGACTAATGAGTTAGTCACGATATGATGTATTATGGAACGAGTAAAGAGACTTGCCGGTAACGAGATTGAACTAGGTATGATTATACCGACGATCGATTCTCGGGCAAGTAACATACCGGTGACAAAGGGAACAACATATGTTGTTATGCGGTTTGACCGATAAAGATCTTTGTAAAATATGTAGGAGTCAATATGAGCATCCAGGTTCTGCTATTGGTTATTGACCGGAGATGTGTCTCGGTCATGTCTACATAGTTCTCGAACCCGTAGTGTCGGGGATATTACCCCGCGGTATGAACCGGCCGGAATTATAACCCGGCCGGACTTGGCATTCTACTTGGCGGTTTACACTTGGTAAAATATTGGTGACCCGGCAGGCGGATCATGGATGACAAGGCCCAAGGCCCAGAAGGCCGGTTTATATTAATTGTGGGCCGGTTTAATAATAAAGCGCAAGGAATATTCTCCATAAAGGAAGCAAGACTAGGACTCCTTATAATAGATCAATCCTAGTCCTACTAGGACTAGTCATGTAAACCCGCCCCTTCAACATATATAAGGAGGGGCAGGGCTCCCCAAAGAGGACAAGTTTTGAGACAAACCACAAGCAGACAAGTTTCTAGGGTTAGACACCAAGAGCCGGTTTATCGGCGACACCATCATAATGAGACCTAGCCTCAAACAGCACGTAGGGCTATTACCGGATGATGTTTCCCGGGGCCCGAAGCTGTCTAAATCCGTGTCTTGCATCGCGCCTCTCGATTCCGCTCAACCCCTTCAAGCTACCACATAGATGCGCGCCTCAACATTAAGTCCGTTGAACCGGACATCTGCCGTGTTAATTCCACGACAGTTGGCGCCCACCGTGGGGCTGCGCACAGTGGTGTTGAGTTCTTGAAGGGAATTCTCCAAGGGATCGATTTCACAATTTTCCGGGTGGAGAAAAGCCGGGTCCTGGGAGGATCTGCATAAACGTATTCACTAGAAATTTTTGATTAATGGAGTTCGTCGGTTTGTTTGGAAAGATCATCAGAGAAGATCTTGAAAGGTGAGGATCTCTGTTTTGGTCTGCCCTGCCTGATGCCGCCCCGGACCGGCCTCCTCGACTGCAGGTCTGCCTCGACTTGTTTGGAAAGATCATCAGAGAAGATCTTGAAGGGAATCCTCAGCCGCCGTGCTCGCCTCCTCGACTGCAGGTCTGCCCTGCCTGATGCCGCCCCGGACCGGCCTTGCTACCTTGCTGAGGGCGCCTCGCTCTGTCCGCAGCTGCCGCTGTGCCGCTTTAAGCCACCGGACGGCCATCCCAATTACCGGCGTTAACTCCAGGCTGCCGCCCCTCCTCTGCTCCAGGTTGACCACCGAACAGGTTTTCTTTTTTCTGAAGCTTTCATGGCAAGAAGAGGGATCTTGCGAAGCACCGTATAAGACTCCAATTTGGGCCAGACTCAGATTCGTCGACCGCGCGCCTGTCCCCCAATCACCGGGCGATTCCTCAATCGGATCTGGCCTGAGTCACAGTGGTCCTCGTTGCCAAGCTGCCCCAGTCTAAAATCCGAGCCTCGGTCAGTCCGCCTCGCTCCTGCGGCACCAAGCCGCCCCGCCTTGGCCGCACACCGCCCTCGCTGGAGCTCAACTGCAGTCACAACCTCGAGTCGTTCCGCGGCCGGGATCTTGATCCGTACTTTTTGCTCCTCTGCCGTGCGTCTAGCGGCCCTCGCTAAGCAGGTTGAGCCGCCTCCGCAGCTACCATGCCTTTGGGTCGCTGCCCCGTTTGCCGAAACTAGCATAATCTGCAAAAGCGGATGCAGTCAAGTATTACTACATCGCGAGAAAGGTACAGTGCGTCAACCAGTAAACAAAAAAAA
>LR738714.1:649673231-649696515 GCA_902687465.1 Secale cereale | reverse complement strand
ATCATTGGAACCGGTCTTCCAACCGGATTATATTATTCAATAGCCAAACATGGCTGGATTCCTATTATGGTTATCAATATTATGATTAAGGTCTTCAAAGTCGCTTTCAAGTGCAAAGGATATTATTTCAACGATGGAAGTGATTTATTCTACAACGGAATAGTCCCGAGTTGCTGCAGGCTTACAACCCGGCACTTGGGGGCTACATTATTCAGATTGAGGTTACATCAAATACACAAGTCTCAAGCACACAAACAAGTTGTCTACTTGACACTTGGGGGCTAATGGGCAGTTGAAGCAGTAAAACAGCAGCAATTCAAAGACAAAAGTCTCAAGCACACAAGCAAGTTGTCTACTTGACACTTGGGGGCTAATGGAAAGATCATTTGCTTCATTTGGAAGTACCGGTTCACCTTCTAAATGTAGCTAAACCAGAACTTGGGGGCTACCAATCGCTCCTATCAACAATTTAAGGTACACAAGTATTCATCCATTATATTGAAAGGCCCGTCTAACTCGGTTGGTAAAGCACAAAGCTCTTAACCTTGTGGACGTGGATTCAAACCCCACGATGGAAGTTACATTATATAATGTTCATTTCAATAATTATATCTACAAAGTCCCTGCTCATTATTATATAATGACCCGGCACTTGGGGGCTACATATTGCTATTCAAGTTTACATGGTCATATTTTCAAAGTCCCTGCTCATTATTGCATAATGACCCGGCACTTGGGGGTTACGTGATATGGAATATTCAGTTTCATAGTGATTGAGATGAACAATTTGGATTTCTTCAAGATTATACAAGGCTATTTTAATGGAATATATACAAAGTCCCTGCTCATTATTACATAATGACCCGGCACTTGGGGGCTATAGGTAATATGCATATAAAGGAGGAACATCTTCAAATTTTCAGTTCTAGCAATCAGATTAATTGTGTGACCCGGCAATTTTGGCAATCATAAACCGGCAAGTTCTACATCTCCAAACCGGTTGAATATCAATGGAATATTTGAAGATCAATATTTTTGTCAAGTCAGAACATTGGAAGGCCGATTCAAATGGATTCTTTATTTACAATATTTCTTATGCAAGCAAAGTTGATTATGAAGTTGGTCTGTTGACCCGGATTTTCTAGAAGAAGGAAGGATAAGGACTCAAAAGATGATCAGGTGCCGGTTTACAGGAATTCATAATCCGGAGCACAAACTATCAATTTGTTCTGGTGTTTATTTTGCAGCATAAAGTTTACCATGGACACATCCAAGCTAAACTTGGGGGCTAATGTCGGGGATATTACCCCGCGGTATGAACCGGCCGGAATTATAACCCGGCCGGACTTGGCATTCTACTTGGCGGTTTACACTTGGTAAAATATTGGTGACCCGGCAGGCGGATCATGGATGACAAGGCCCAAGGCCCAGAAGGCCGGTTTATATTAATTGTGGGCCGGTTTAATAATAAAGCGCAAGGAATATTCTCCATAAAGGAAGCAAGACTAGGACTCCTTATAATAGATCAATCCTAGTCCTACTAGGACTAGTCATGTAAACCCGCCCCTTCAACATATATAAGGAGGGGCAGGGCTCCCCAAAGAGGACAAGTTTTGAGACAAACCACAAGCAGACAAGTTTCTAGGGTTAGACACCAAGAGCCGGTTTATCGGCGACACCATCATAATGAGACCTAGCCTCAAACAGCACGTAGGGCTATTACCGGATGATGTTTCCCGGGGCCCGAAGCTGTCTAAATCCGTGTCTTGCATCGCGCCTCTCGATTCCGCTCAACCCCTTCAAGCTACCACATAGATGCGCGCCTCAACATTAAGTCCGTTGAACCGGACATCTGCCGTGTTAATTCCACGACACGTAGGGTGCGCACGCTTAACGTTCGATGATGATTTGTATTATGAGTTATGTGATTTGATGATCGAAGTTTGTTCGGAGTCCCGGATGAGATCACGAACATGACGAGGAGTCTCGAAATGGTGAAGAGGTAAAGATTAATATATTGGAAAGCTATATTTGGACATCAGAAATGTTCTAAGTGATTCGGGTATTTTTCAGAGTACCGGAGAGTTACGGGAATTCGTCCGGGGAAGTATTGGACTCCCCCTAGGGCGTGCCCAACCTGGCCGCCGGCCTCCTCCTCTCCATCCTTTATATACGTGGCCAGGGGAACTCCAAAGCACAATAGATAATCTCTTAGCCATGTGCGGTGCCCTCCTCCACAGTTACACACCTCGGTCATATCGTTGCGGTGCTTAGGCGAAGCTCTGCGTCGGTAACTTCATCATCACCGTCACCAGGCCGTCGGGCTTACGAAACTCTCCCTCGTCCTCAACTGCATCAAGATCTTGAGGGACGTCATCATGCTGAACGTGTTCTGAACACGGAGGTGCCGTACGTTCTGTAATTGGATCCGGATCGTGAAGACGTTCAACTACATCAACCGCGTTACTAAACGCTTACGCTTTCGGTCTACGAGGGTACGTGGACACACTCTCCTTGCTCGTTGTTATGCTTCTCCTAGATAGATCTTGCGTGATCGTAGGAATTTTTTTGAAATACTATGTTCCCGAACAAAAACCTTCTGGTTGCATCATATACAACTCTTCTTTGAGATATCCATTTAGAATGCAGTTTTGACATCCATTTGCCATATTTCATAATTATAAAATGCGGCAATTGTTAACATGATTCGGACAGACTTAAGAATCGTTACTGGTGAGAAAGTATCATCATAGTCAACTCCTTGAACTTGTCGAAAACCTTTCGCAACAAGTCGAGCTTTGTAGATAGTAACATTACCATCAACGTCAGTCTTCCTCTTAAAAATCCATTTATTTTCAATGGCTTGCCGATTATTGGGCAAGTCAACCAAAGTCCACACTTTGTTCTCATACATGGATCCCATCTCAGATTTCATGGCCTCAAGCCATTTTGCGGAATCTGGGCTCATCATCGCTTCCTCATAGTTCGTAGGTTCATCATGGTCTTGTAACATGACTTCGAGAACAGGGTTACCGTACCACTCTCGTGCGGAACGTACTCTGGTTGACCTACGTGCTTAAGTAGTAACTTGATCTGAAGTTTCATGATCATCATCATTAGCTTCCTCACTAATTGCTGTAGGAATCACTGGAACTAATTTTTGTGATGAACTACTTTCCAATTCGGGAGAAGGTACAATTACCTCATCAAGTTCTACTTTCCTCCCACTCACTTCTTTCGAGAGAAACTCCTTCTCTAGAAAGGATCCATTCTTAGCAACGAATATCTTGCCTTCGGATCTGTGATAGATGGTGTACCCAACAGTTTCCTTCGGGTATCCTATGAAGACACATTTCTTTGACTTGGGTTCGAGCTTATCAGGTTGAAGCTTTTTCACATTAGCATTGCAGCCACAAACTTTAATAAACGACAACTTGGGTTTCTTGCCAAACCACAGTTCATAAGGTGTCGTCTCAATGGATTTAGATGGTGCCCTATTTAACATGAATGCATCAGTCTCTAAAGCATAACCCCAAAACAATAGTGGTAAATCGGTAAGAGACATCATAGATCGCACCATATCTAATAAAGTACGGTTACGACGTTTGGACACATCATTTTGCTGTGGTGTTCCAGGTGGCGTGAGTTGTGAAACTATTCTACATTGTTTCAAATGAAGACCAAACTCATAACTCAAATATTCGCCTCCACGATCAGATCGTAGAAACTTTATTTTCTTTATATGATGATTCTCTACTTCGCTCTGAATTTTTTTGAACTTTTCAAATGTTTCAGACTTGTGTTTCATCAAGTAGAGATACCCATATCTGCTCAAATCATCTGTGAAGGTTAGAAGATAACGATACCCACCGCGAGCTTCAACACTCATTGGACCGCATACATCAGTATGTATGATTTCCAATAAGTTAGTTGCTCGCTCCATTGTTCCGGAGATCAGAGTTTTGGTCATCTTGCCCATAAGTCATGGTTCGCAAGCACCAAGTGACTCATAATCAAGTGATTCCAAAAGCCCATCAGCATGGAGTTTCTTCATGTGCTTTACACCAATATGACCTAAATGGCAATGCCACAAATAAGTTGCACTATCATTATCAACTTTGCATCTTTTGTCTTCAATATTATGAATATGTGTATCACTACGATCGAGATTCAACAAAAATAGACCATTCATCAATGGTGCATGACCATAAAAGATATTACTCATATAAATTGAACAACTATTATTGTCTGTGTACTAAAGTAGGGGTACCTTAGTATACCGAACTTGTGCACGGGCAGTTGCAGCGTCCCGTGGCAGGGCTAGCCAGGCGACCGCCAAGATCCTCCGTGGTTCCCTTGGAGCCATTCAAGAACAAAGTATACAAGTCAAAGAGACAAGACCCCAGCAAGAGGAGCTTGCCGGGAAGGCCACTCAAGGCACAGAACCACTCAAGACACGAGACTCCGGCAAGAGGAGCTTGCCGGGAGGGCCAACCAAGGCGCATCAAGAGAACTTGCCGCGACGCGCCACGCGTCCCAGCAAGGCCCGGTGAGCGACAAGCTCCCAGGCGCGACAAGATAGCGACCGCGGCAAGCTTCCACTCAGTACCCACGCTCCAGCGCATCCACCCACGTGTCGTCCTAGGACCCTTCCAGGCGCACGTGGCGGAAGGCTGTGCAGCCAGGGGAACACGGTGGCAAGCGGCGATGACATGGCCACCGTCGTGGCAGATGGTGGCGCCCTGACGGTCACTTTTTGCACTGTTTGGGGCGGCGGCGACGGGCATTCAATGCCCTTGTCCCCTGCCGTCAGAGTTAGGTATAGAGCACTATGCAAACATTGTTCCAACTACCACCCATTTTACGCTTTTACCCTCAACTGCGTTGCCACCTGTCGGTGACCCCTTTGACCTATAAAAGGAGGCCCATGCGCAACGTAGGGGAGGTTCCGAACATCGATCATTCTCCACACTCGGTTCGGTTAGCGGTTAGAGTGTACTGTTCCTCTCTTCGCTCCCGAGCCAAGAACTCAATAACAAACCAAAGCAGGAGTAGGGTTTTACGCATCCGTGCGGCCCGAACCTGAGTAAACTGCTCGCGTGCTCGCCTCGATCTGCTCTTTGTGCATCCTCCGCCCCCTTGCCGTACCGAAAAGGGGCTCCGGTCCCATAGGTGTTCGTGGGCGATCAGTTTCCCCGACATCTTTGGCGCGCCAGCTAGGGGGTGCGTCGAGGCTGTGTGAACCCGATCCGGCGTCCACGCGAGCTAGATCTTCACCAACTTCATCAACTTCAACATCTTCATCAGCATGCCGCCGAAGAAGAAGGCTTCAGAGGCAGCAGGCCCGTCCGCGTCGATCCCGCCACCGCCGGAGCCAACGGCTGGTGGGGTAGACGCCGGCGGAAGGACGGACGCCGGCGAGGGAACTCACGGCGCCTCCAAGTCCAAGGACAAGACGGACGACCGAGCGCAATCCAAGACATCGGCGTCCATGCACGCACCGCGTCCATCTCAGGAGGCGCGGGACCGGCAGCGTCGTGGTACTCAAGGTACCATACGCTTGCTGGGCTAAGGTCAAGCTGGCGGATCTCGGGACGCCCAAGGCCAGCATGCACATCAACACGCTGGCACAAGCAAGGCGCGGTCGCCGGGACGGGATGCTGCTCCTTCTAACGTAGTTAGAAGTCCGAGCATATCCCGCTCCTCACACCGTTCGCCACCGCTACCCCCACTCCAGCAGAAGCTCTAGCTCGAGCTCAACTGCTCCTCGACTTCCCTCCAGCGGCAGACAAGGCCGACGACTGGAGGGCCACCATCCAGAGCCTCATCGCCTTCGCCAACGGTGACACTCCGCAGCAGCCGACCACGTCGCGGCCGCGGCAAGTTAGCCAGGCGTGGGCTGATGGCGACAAGACTGCCGGGGATGCAACCACCGTGCACTCCCCGCCACGAAGGCCAAAATCGCCGACTCGCCGGATCAACATCGACGACGACTCCACCGCGTCGTCGGATCCGCGGGCTCGCCGCGATCAGCGCCAAGTCCTCGACGACCGACAACAAGAGGACGCTCGAACCCGCATCGAGCATCGAAGAGAAGCGCGGCGGCAATCAGACCAGCGCGCTGGGCCCGCTGTTGACATGCACGCGCCCGGAGAACCAGGCGACTTGCCGTACGTGGTAGGTTGCCCTGCGTTCACTCGTGAGCTGCGGCAAGTCCAGTGGCCCAGCATGAAGAACTTCAAGCCCAACGTACCCGAGAAGTACGACGGCAAAACACATCCGTCGGAATTCCTCAGCATCTACACCATCGCGGTGCAGGCTGCCGGGGGACGAGACGAGAAGATACTCGCCAACTACTTCCCACTCGTGCTCAAGCCAAACGTCAGATCTTGGCTCATGCACTTGCCGGAGAACTCCATTTCTTCTTGGGCTGACCTGTGCCATCAGTTTGTCGGCGCCTTCACAGGTGGCCACAAGCCCCATGGCCAGGTGAGTGACCTTCATATACTCGCACAGAAGGAAGGAGAGCCCCTGCATAAATATATCCAGAGATTCAGCCGCGTGCAACACAACATCCCGGACGTCCACCCTGCCGCGGTTATTAGCGCGTTCCATCAGAATGTGCGTAACCGCCGGATGAGGGAGGAGATGGCGATGTGCAAGATCAGGGACGTCAGCGAGCTGTACGCCCTGGCCGACAAGTGCGCACGCGCTGAAGAGGGGAGGAAACTCCCCTCAGAGGATACAGGAGCAGGGGGGTCAGACTGTGAAGACGCCGCCCCGGCAAGAAGAACCGGCGGCGGAGCAACAGGAAGAAAAAGAACAAGGAAGTGCTAGTCGTCGAGCAGTCCGGCAAGGAGGCTGGCGCTAAGAAAGCCCAAGTTGGTAGCTCCGGCAAGGAGACCGCCCCGTGCACCAACTGCCAGGCAGTGGCGGCCGCCGACAAGCAGGACGGCACCGACAAGCAGTACTGAATGATCCACCGCACCAAGGGCCACGATCTCCAGAACTGCAAGAAAGTCGAATACCTCGTCGAGCAGCAGAAAGCCGAGTACGAGCGACGCGACAAGGAGAAGGCCCAGGGAGGTGATGGCGGATCCGGCAAGAAGCGGCCATTCAACGGTCGGGGAGGACGCCGCGGCAAGGCCAAGCAGCGGCAAGGAGACAGACCTCCCCGCGGCCGCGACAAGGATGAAGACGAAGACGAAGACGAAGACATGGAGGACGGAGAAACCAGTGAGCAGGAGTTTCAAAAAGCTACAGAAGTTTTGTGCGTTGACGGTGGTGCTTCTCTGCATACTTCACACCGCCAACTGAAGCAATGGGTGCGTGAAGCCAATGCGGCAGAGCCACCCGTCGAGTCGCGCAAACTTCTGAAGTGGTCCAGCACGCCTATCATCTTCGATATTGAGGACCACCCTGATCGCACGACTGTGGTCGGGTGTTTGTCGATGTTGGTCTCACCAACCATCCGCAACCTCAAGGTCACCAAGATGTTAGTTGACGGCGGGGCCGGCTTGAACTTGATCTCCTCCACTGTGATCCAGAAACTCCAGGTCCCCGACAGCGAGCTCGAAGAAACCGGCACATTCCAAGGGATCAACCCGGGAAGGAGCAAGCCGAAGGGGAAGATCACACTGCCAGTGACATTTGGCGGAGAGCTGAACTTCAGGACTGAGAGGATCACTTTCGATGTTGCCAATATTCCATTGCCTTACAATGGAATACTTGGCCGTCCAGCGCTCGCCAAGTTCATGGCAGCCTCTCACTACGCCTACAACATGCTCAAGATGCCAGGCCCGATAAGCGTCATCTCTGTCCCTGGCGACAAGAAAGATGCCCTTATCTGCGCCGACAAGATCTACCGGGAAGCAGCAGCCATCGCAGGTAACAAGACACTTGCCGCTGAAGCTCCCGGGGGGAAGAAGACCAAGTCCGGCAAGAGCTCTAGGGCCCACTCCGGCAAACGCACCTCTTCGGAGTGCTGCGCTGCCATCGAGGACGCACCATCGAGCTCCACTGGCAAGTGTAAGAAGACGATGGCAGCTCCACCAACAACCAAGAAGGTGTCCGCCTAGGAGGACGTCACTGGTGGTACTTTCACCATCAGTGCCACGCTTGACTCTAAATAGGAAAGCGCGCTCGTTGCTTTCCTGCGGGCGAATGTCGATGTGTTTGCATGGCAACCGTTTGACATCCCCGGTGTTCCCAGGAAAGTGATTGAGCTCAAGCTTGCCGTTTGTCCTCACGCGCGGCCCATCAAGCAGAAGGTTAGGAAGCAAGCAGCGGAGCGCCAAGAGTTTATAGCAGAAGAAATCAAGAAGCTGGAAGCGGCGGGCCTTGTCAGAGGAGTGCTCCATCCTACGTGGCTGGCCAATCCTGTAGCCGTGCACAAAGCAAACGGGAAGTCGAGGCTTTGTATTGACTTCACCGATGTGAATAAAGCTTGCCCCAAAGATCCATTTCCCTTGCCGCGCATTGACCAGATTGTTGACTCCACGGCTGGATGTGAGTTGCTTTCATTTCTTGATGCATACTCAGGATACCACCAGATTTTCATGGCCGAGGAAGATGAAGAGAAGACCGCATTCATCACTCCATGTGGCACTTACTGTTTCATACACATGCCTTTCGGATTGAAGAATGCTGGTTCAACATTTGCAAGGGTAGTCCATACAGCTTTTGAGCCACAGATTCACAGAAATGTGGAAGCATACATGGATGACATAGGGGTTAAGAGCAAGGACAGGGCTACCCTAATGCAAGATCTAGAAGAAACCTTTGCAAATCTGCGCATGATCCAGCTCAAGCTCAACCCCGAGAAGTGCGTGTTTGGAGTCCCCTCCGGCAAGCTTCTCAGGTTCTTTGTATCTCAGAGAGGGATTGAAGCCAATCCCGACAAGATCAAGGCCATTGAGCAGATCGAAGCACCGAAGCGCGTCAAGGATGTACGAAGACTTGCCGGCTGCGTGGCTGCTCTCAGCAGGTTTATCTCTAAGTCTGCAGAACGCGCCCTGCCGTTTTTCAAAATTTTGAAAAAGGAAGGTCCAATGAAATGGACTCCGGAAGCGGAGGCAGCGCTGCAAGACTTGAAGAGGTACCTGTCCTCCACTCCAATACTTGTCGCACCTAAGCCACAAGAAAAGTTGCTGCTGTACCTAGCGGCAACCAATCAAGTGGTTAGTGCTGCGTTAGTAGCGGAGAGGGAGGCGGATGATGAGCCAGCGGCCGCGGCAAGCACATCCAGCGACAAGCAGGGGGCTTCCCCGACAAGCTCTGGTCCCGACAAGGATGGGTCTGCGCAGATGCAAGAAGAGGTGCGGAAGAAGATGGTGCAGCGCCCAGTTTATTTTGTCAGTTCCCTCTTGCAGGGGGCTAGGTCAAGGTACTCTGGGGTGCAGAAGTTGCTTTTCGGCCTCCTCGTGGCCTCGAGAAAGCTGCGCCATTACTTCCAGGCACATGAGATAACAATGGTCACTCGCTTTCCGCTGAAGAGGATATTGCAAAATCCAGAAGCAACAGGCAGGATCGTCGAGTGGGCGCTAGAACTGTCAAGCTTTGGCCTCAAGTTCGAAAGCACTACAACTATCCAGAGCAGAGCATTGGCAGAGTTTATAGCAGAGTGGACGCCAACGCCAGATGAGGAAATCCAGAGACGAGCGTCCCCGTCAAAGAAGCAAGCAAGGAATGGATAATGTACTTTGATGGTGCCTTTTCGTTGCAAGGCGCCGGCGCCGGCGTGCTGCTTGTCGCACCCACCGGAGAGCACCCCAAGTACGTAGTCCAGATGCACTTTCCCAAGGAGCAAGCGACAAACAATACTGCAGAGTATGAGGGTTTGCTTGCCGGTCTCAGGATCGCAGCAGACCTTGGGATTAAGAAGCTGATTGTAAGGGGGGACTCGCAGCTTGTCGTCCGCCAAGTGAATAAGAGCTACCAGAGTCCATTGATGGAAGCATACGTCGACGAAGTGAGAAAGCTTGAAGAACACTTTGAAGGCCTACAGATGGAGCACGTTCCGAGAGCTCAGAACGACATCGCAGATGGCCTGTCAAAGTGTGCCGCACTAAAGCTACCTGTGGAACTAGGAATCTTTGTGCTCAAGTTGACTCAACCATCCGTAACACCATCAACTGGGCAAAGTAAGAAGAGGAAGTTGATTGTTGGCGACTATTTTCCGGCAGAGCTTCCCGAAGCCGCCGCCAAGAAAGTCCCCAAGATCAACACCGAAAATGCTGAGGAGCAGTCTGCTCCTGCAAGCCCTAGGGCCTGTACAGTCAAAGCAGACGCTCCCGACAAGTTTTGCTCCGGCAAGCTTGCCGGGGAACATCAAGCTCCGGCCAAGACACAGGTTCTCACGGTAGAAGCAGATGTTCCCGCAGCAGCAGATGTGCCTTTAGTCCTTGTTGTCGAGCCACAAGCTCCAGCATGGGCGCAACAGATTGTCCGTTTCCTTCAGACAGGAGAACTTCCCGAAGAGCAAGAAGAAGCCGAAAGAGTAGCCCGGTAGTCAAGTATGTACCAGTTTGTCGGCAACGAACTGCACAGAAGAAGACTCAACGGTGTGAAATTGAAGTGTATTCCCCGGGAAGATGGACAGAAGTTGTTGGCAGAAATACATGGAGGCATATGTGGCCACCACATTGGCGCAAGAGCACTTGCCGACAAAGCGTCCTGGCAAGGTTTCTTTTGGCCAGAAGCCCTCCAGGATGCGACTGCACAAGTAACCAAGTGTGAAGCGTGCCAGTTCCATTCCAAGCAGATACACCAGCCAGCTCAAGCTCTCCAGACGATCCCTTTGTCCTGGCCATTTTTGGTCTGGGGGCTCGACATCCTCGGCCCCTTTCCCCGCGCAGCCGGGGGCTTTGAGTTCTTGTACATCGCCATCGACAAGTTTACAAAGTGGCCGGAAGTGGAACCAGTGAGAAAGGTGACCGCACAGTCAGCAGTCAAGTTCTTCAGGTCGATTGTTTGCCGTTTCAGAATCCCTAATAGGATCATCACCGACAACGGTACACAATTCACCAGTCGCACCTTCATGCAATACGTTCAAGACCTTGGTGCCAAGGTCTGCTTCGCTTCTGTTGCTCACCCGAGAAGCAACGGTCAAGCGGAGAGGGCAAATGCTGAAGTGCTACGCGGCCTCAAGACAAGGACTTTCGACAGGCTGCACAAGTGCGGAAGGAACTGGATCGAGGAGCTGCCGGCGGCTCTTTGGTCGATCAGGACGACGCCAAATCGAGCCACTGTACAGACACCCTTTGCTCTTGTCTATGGAGCAGAGGCAATTCTCCCCACGGAACTCGTTGATACGTCCAAAACGTATCTATAATTTCTGCTTGCTCCATGCCTTTTTTTGTGTGATATTGCTATGATATTTATGCACTTCCATACACTTTTGATCATATTTGGACTAACCTACTAATGGTTGCAAAAGTGTACAATGTTCTTGTTTTACACTTTATTGTGTAGGAATTACTTGGAAATTGACAAAAACGCAGAAGGAGTCGTATTGGAGTAGGACTCCGACTTTCCTGAAATCTATCTGAGAACGTTTATTAAAGATGGTCACGTTCCGGTCCGAAGACGATGTCAAACGGAAAAAGTCTAGTTGCGAAAGTTGTGGGGAATTTTGAGGCGATGCTTCTGGATATAAAACTCGTCCAAATCGGAGTCCGGACGGCCGAGTAAAGCCCGTTTTACTGAGGCCCAAAACCTGATGACGGGAATCCGAGAGTCTATATAAAGAGAGAAAACCTAGGTCACCAAGGGCCACAAATTTTCCTCCTCCCGAGCCGCCGTCTTGGAGGGGAGGACCAGCACCATTGCAGCACCATCCACAAGGAAGAAGGGGGACCAAGGAGCCGCTGCCCCCTAGGGCCGCCGCCGCCCCGAGGGCCGCCGCCGCCCCGAGGGCCGCCGCGCCCCCAAGGGCCGCCGCCGCCGCCTCCGTGGCTGCCGCCGGCCATCTCCTCCTCGCGGGGCTGCACCTCTCCATCAACACCATCATCAACCTCCTCCTCACCATGTCCATGCGTGAGTAGTTTCCTCCGGGGCCGAGGGCTCGTACGTGTAGCTATGTGGTTATCTCTCTCTCCCATGATGTGATCTTCGTTGTGATCATAGGCTATGTTAATCTAGGGTGATCCCATGATATTTCCCCTTCTCTATGTATTGGATTGATGTACTCACTTGTCTTTATCTAGTATAATCCCCGAGACCAAGGTGACAGCGGTCTATTGGACATGGATTAGAAAAATATTTTCATGAGTGATTTCCTCTCTTGTGTGTTGATTGAAGATTGAGAGTCTCTTGGTGCTTGTCTTTGACTATCCTTTAGATATGTTGTGGTGATTGTGGGACTCTCTTTGGATGGCCGCGGTGACATTGGGAAATCCTTAGATTGAGAACTACGAACTTTGAGGTGTGCTTTTGTAGCCCTACATAATTCTCGTCCTCTCTTGACCACGAAGGAATGACCTCCGGGTGCGTCTCCATTGCATGTTTTATGGGAAATATCATGTGATTCGATTATGTTAATGTTGTTGGGAGTTGCCACTAGTGAAAGTATGATCCCTAGGCCTTGTTTCCACCATTGCAATACCATTTGTGCTCACGTTTACCACTTGTTTGCTTGCTGCACTTTTTATTACAGATTTATATTACTTTGCTTTGCCACTCCTATCATCCATATTTTACCATCTCTTCGCCGAACTAGTGCGCCTATACAACTCCTAGTTGTATTAGGTGTGTTGGGGACACAAGAGACTGCTTGTATCTTAGTTGCAGGGTTGCTTGAGAGAGACCATCTTCAACCTCTACTTCCCTGAGTTCGATAAACCTTAGGTCATCCACTTGAGGGAAATTGCTGCTGTCCTACAAACCTCTGCGCTTGGAGGCCCAACATAGTCTACAAGAGTAGAAGCGTGTGTAGACATCAAGCTATTTCTGGCGCCGTTGTCGGGGAAGTGAGTGCTTGAAGGTATATCTTTAGATCTTGCAATTAAATCTTTTTGTTTCTTGTTTTTATTTTCACTAGTTTTGCTTAATGGAAAACAACAAAAATATGAGAGAGCTTTATAAGCTCTACCTTGAACTTGGACATGATGTGTTCAAAGAGAAAATTAAAAAACCTTTGGAACTTTATTATTTGCATAAAAATCATGATGGTGGTGATGTTATTAGTATGTTTCTTTTTAATATCAATATTGCTAATGACATGGAAAGCTCTAAGCTTGGGGATGACACGTTTGATGAACATGATATTTTTAGTCCCCCAACTTTTGAGGAGAAAATTTACTTTGATGATACTATGCCTCCTATATATGATGATTACAATGATGAATATGATATTTTCAGTCCACCTACTATTGAGGATAAAATTTATTATGATTATGATATGCCTCCTAAATACGATGATTACCATGATGGTTATGATAGTCTTACTCGCACTATTCCTAATAAGAAAGATTTTGCTTATATGAAGAGTAATGACACTTTTATGCTTTTCTATCATGGAAATAATGCCTTATGTGATAGTTATATTGTTGAGTTCATCCATGATGCCACTGAAATTTATAATGAGAGAGGGAGACATGGTTTTAAATATCTTAAAAATAAGAAGTTTCCTCTCTTTATGGTGAATATTTTGAAGTTATGCTTGTTTTGCCTTCCTATGCTAGTTGCTTTATGCTTTAATAATTTATTTTCTTACAAGATTCCCATGCATAGGAAGCATGTTAGGCTTAAATGTGTTTGGTATTTGCTTCTTGATGCTCTCTTTTGTTCTTCAACTCTTATTCCTACGAGAGCATCATTAAAGTCTTAAGCCTATCTTTATGGCTATAAAGAAAGAGCTCTAAGGAGACAACCCTTGTTATCTTTGCTTTCAGTTTGTTCTTTCAGTTTTTAGTGGTCTTGATGTTTGTTACTACTGTAGCAACATCATTGTATCTTTATTTTTCAGCTTTGTGCCAAGTTTAGCCTCCGATTGCAAGAAAGTTCAAAAGTTGTGACGTGCAGTCCAGAAAACAGATTCTGTCCTTGGACAGAAAAATTCGTATAAAATCACCAGATAATCTTTTTGGTCTGAATTTTTTCGACAACGTGCTCTATACAATTGGCTTTCGGGCGTCTGTTCTGAGTTTTTTGATTTGAGTTGCAGAAGTGCACCGAAAAAAATCAGTTACTACCTGCTGGTCTGTTTTTCACAGATTCTGTCCTGTTTTGCCTTTCCTTCATTTTGCAAACCTTGAGCTTGCTTTTTCTTTGCAAAAACCTTTTGGCAATCTTGAGAAACAGTAGACCTTCCTTATTTCCAGAAAGGAAAAAATATTTTATTATGGGTACTAACCTCGCTAATCAGATTATGATGAGTTATGTATGAAGGGAGTTTTCAAGTGTGCGAGGGAAGATGATAAAAAGATTCAGGAGTGTCAAACGCTCAAGCTGGGGGATGCCCCCGTGCACCCCCAAGACATATTCAAGAAGACTCAAGCGTCTAAGCTTGGGGATGCCCCCGTGCATCCCCTTCTCCATCAACATTATCAGTTCGTCTTTCGTTCCACTATATTTTTATCACTTCATGTGTTATGTGCTATGCTTGGAGCGTCTTGCTTTTAGTTTCCTTTTTAGTTTTCTTTAGCTTTGCTTGCTGTTCATAACAAGTTGGAACTCAGCTTTCTTTGTGTGGGAGAGAAACACGCTCCACTTCAACCTAGAACATAACATAGAATTTTCATGTCTATCTTTGCTGTGTGTGTTCTTGGTCTTTCAATAGCTACTGTCATGCTTAGATCTTAGCTTTCACGCTTTACTTTTTGAAGAGCTTTTGTTTAGTTGGTCGCTGGAACTCTCTTTAGTTATCATGCTTATCTTATTAAGAGAGTTGGCTTCTGTTGCATTGGTTGATATGTCTATGATAAAATGTTATGTGCATAATGATGCTTGGTAGTTAATGTTTTCTTATGGTTAGTCTCAAATAGCTGGGGGGAGGGGGGTTCTCAATGTGTTGTTGGAGTACCAACATGATTTGTTTGCCTATGATGTGGTATGGTTTAGTAATATCTTCCTTCAAGAATTTATTTTGATTGACTTGGCGTATGCTCACGCATATTTGAGACTGTAAAGAAAGTCTATCAAGCTTTGATGATCTTTAGTTTCTGAGTAGCGATATAACTTCCATGCCTGATTCAATGTTGCTTTGTCGCTCTGCATGATTATGACCGTCATTGCTCTTTTAGTTGGTCGCTCCCAGTCTTTTGCTAACCTTCGCCTGTACTAAGCGGACAGAGTGCTTGTGCATCCAAAATCCTTTAAACCAGTTATGCCATATGAGTCCACCATACCTTCCTATACATGGTATTTACCTGCCATTCCTAACGAAGACTTTCATGTACCATCTCGAAATTATTCAAAAAAGCATTTCTCTTTTGTGCCTCTGTTTTAGCTTATGAGGAAGTAGTAGTTAATTCATGATCTTTTTAAGTTGGACAAGCTTCACCCCGGGATTGCATTTCTAATGTGCAAACCCATAATACGAGAAGGAACTGGCATAGAGTGCGCCCGGCTCATTAAAAAATTATACAACAAACAAACCCTCCGTCACGCTTTGTTCATGAGAAATCAGAAAACTTTGGCAGTGATAAACAAAGGAGATTAAGAGGATGTGATCGTCCTCATTCGGGAGCCGTTCCTCGAAACTTGTCCAGCCCAAGAAGTGATTGAGTTATCTGCTAGCATTCGTTGACGAAATATGCATATTCTAAAAAGAAATTATTATTACCTCTGTTTTTAAAACCAAGTGCTCTGGTACATGTTTAGTTTTTGTTTCCGACCACGGGTTTTCAACCTTGCCATCAAAAGCCACAGTTCGAGAGTCTCCACCGTCTTTAAAGAACCAACTATTGAGAGCATGATTGTCATTCTGAGTGTAATGTGCATTGTCCCAAAGTACCATTGTCTTTTGCATGATTGTGATATCGTTTATTCTGAAATCATTGTATCTAGTCGTCACTTAAACTTTGGAGGTGCCCCTGCATTTATGTTTTGCTTCACTAAAGGGGGCAAGCGAGATATCACTTTGTCATATTTGCACATCATGTTCATTACAAATCTATTTGATGTTTCAGTATCATATTGTAAAACTTTCAGTTCTTTGTGATTTTCTCATGAGGCAACTTAATTACTACAGATTCATTGTCTCAGTAAGCTTTTGTCATATGACTATGAAAGGTCCTTATATGGTTAATAGCATGTCACCACAGAAATTATTCTTGTTATCATTTACCTACCCGAGGACGAGCAGGAATTAAGTTTGGGGATGTTGATACGTCCAAAATGTATCTATAATTTCTGCTTGCTCCATTCCTTTTTTGTGTGATATTGCTATGATATTTAGGCACTTCCATACACTTTTGATCATATTTGGACTAACCTACTAACGGTTGCAAAAGTGCACAACGTTCTTGTTTTACACTTTATTGTGTAGGAATTACTTGGAAATTGACAAAAACGCAAAAGGAGTCGTATTGGAGTAGGACTCCGACTTTCCTGAAATCTGTCTGAGAACTTTTTTTAAAGATGGTCACGTTCCGGTCCGAAGACGACGTCAAACGGAAAAAGCCTAGTTGCGAAAGTTGTGGGGAATTTTGAGGCGATGCTTCTGGATATAAAACTCGTCCAAATCGGAGTCCGGACGGCCGAGTAATGCCCGGTTTACTGAGGCCCAAAACTGATGACGGGAATCCGAGAGTCTATATAAAGAGAGAAAACCTAGGTCACCAAGGGCCACGAATTTTCCTCCTCCCGAGCCGCCGTCTTGGAGGGGAGGACCAACACCATTGCAGCACCATCCACAAGGAAGAATGGGGGCCAAGGAGCCGCTGCCCCGAGGGCCGCCGCCGCCCCCGAGGGCCGCCGCCGCCGCCGCGCCCCCAAGGGCCGCCGCCGCCGCCTCCGTGGCTGCCGCCGGCCGTCTCCTCCTCGCGGGGCTGCACCTCTCCATCAACACCATCATCAACCTCCTCCTCACCATGTCCATGCGTGAGTAGTTTCCTCCGGGGCCGAGGGCTCGTACGTGTAGCTATGTGGTTATCTCTCTCTCCCATGATGTGATCTTTGTTGTGATCATAGGCTATGTTAATCTAGGGTGATCCCATGATATTTCCCCTTCCTCTATGTATTGGATTGATGTACTCACTTGTCTTTATCTAGTATAATCCTCGAGACCAAGGTGACAGCGGTCTATTGGACATGGATTAGAAAAATATTTTCATGAGTGATTTCCTCTCTTGTGTGTTGATTGAAGATTGAGAGTCTCTTGGTGCTTGTCTTTGACTATCCTTTAGATATGTTGTGGTGATTGTGGGACTCTCTTTGGATGGCCGCGGTGACATTGGGAAATCCTTAGATTGAGAACTACGAACTTTGAGGTGTGCTTTTGTAGCCCTACATAATTCTCGTCCTCTCTTGACCACGAAGGAATGACCTCCGGGTGCGTCTCCATTGCATGTTTTATGGGAAATATCATGTGATTCGATTATGTTAATGTTGTTGGGAGTTGCCACTAGTGAAAGTAGGATCCCTAGGCCTTGTTTCCACCATTGCAATACCATTTGTGCTCACGTTTACCACTTGTTTGCTTGCTGCACTTTTTATTACAGATTTATATTACTTTGCTTTGCCACTCCTATCATCCATATTTTACCATCTCTTCGCCGAACTAGTGCACCTATACAACTTCTAGTTGTATTAGGTGTGTTGGGGACACAAGAGACTGCTTGTATCTTAGTTGCAGGGTTGCTTGAGAGAGACCATCTTTAACCTCTACTTCCCTGAGTTAGATAAACCTTAGGTCATCCACTTGAGGGAAATTGCTGCTGTCCTACAAACCTCTGTGTTTGAAGGCCCAACATAGTCTACAAGAGTAGAAGCGTGTGTAGACATCACTCGTATACGGGTCACCTCGAGTGCTCGCTTATGATGAGCTCGAGCAAGAGCAGCTGCGACAAGATGACACGCTGCTCCTTGAGGAGGACCGTCTTCTGGCTGCTGTGCGAGATGCTCGCTACCAGCAAGCTTTGCGCCGCTACCATAGCCGCAAAGTCAATCCCAGAAGTCTCGAGGAAGGCGACCTTGTTCTTCGGCGCGTTCAGACCGCCAAGAATTCCAATAAGTTGACGCCGAAGTGGGAAGGCCCTTATCGGGTGAAACGAGTCACTAGGCCCGGCGCTGTCCGCTTAGAGACCGAAGATGGCTTACCGGTGAGCAACTCCTAGAACATTGAGCATCTTCGCAAGTTTTACCCATAAGGCACGGTTGCCGTGACCCGCTCCGGCAACCAACTTTTGTACAAGTCTTGCCGCTGTTGCATGTAATCCTTTGTACAAAGCCGGGCGCAGACCCCGTGCATTAGTAAAGTTTATGTGCCCCACACAACTTGCCATTTTCATGCTTTTTTGTCTCTTGCATGTATTATCTGCCACATTGTGCAGCACCTACCCCCGGTAAGCCATAACGAGCCGCAAGGCTCCATATCTATGTTTTCTCTTCTTTCTTTTTTCTAAGGGAAGAGCAAGGTTCCCTCACGCACAAGTTTGCCGGGGTGGGAGGAGAAGATAGTGGTATGGACCAAGTGCCGTTCGAGAAGGTTTGGCCTTGGTATGGACCAAGTGCCGTTCGAGAAGGTTTGGCCTTGCCGGGAAGCAGACAACACAAAAGCTAAGTTGCCAAAGTTTGAGCAATCAAAATTTTAAATTTTTGAGTTATCTTCCTTGAATGACCGCACTTTGTATGGAAAACCTGTGCGCGGAGGAACCAACTCGTGGCTAGCCGCGCCCTTACTTTGTTTCGAGCATGCTCAACGACTTAAGTGCGCTGCGACTAGTGTCGCGCCCTTACTTCGTTTTTGAGTTCGCTCAATAACCTAAGTGTGCTGCGACTAGTTACGACAAGGTTTCTTCCCGGCGGCGGCACCGCCAGCAGGCTGCTGAAGTTCCGCACTCAGCGCTCGCGGCAAAGGGGCTTACGCCGGCAAATTCCCTAAAAGCGTAGGGCAGAAACATACAAAGCAAGGATGTCAAGTAAAGGAAATAACGTTGCATTAACCGCCTAAGATAGAGTTATATTACAAAATGACTTGCCGCAATTCTAATAGACTATTGTTCATAACATAGTTGGCAGCGACAAGGAAAGAAGAAAGTGAATAACCTAGTCCGCGCGGTCGGCTTCAACTCTTTTGATCCCGCCCACCTTGTCCACGATGGGTGCGACAAGGGCCTTGAGCGCCTCCTGGTCGGCGTCGGGCGGCAGGGTCCGGAGGACGTTGGTGAGGTTGAGCCCTGGGTTCCAGAAAGCCACCTTCATCAGAACCTTTTGGAGAGCCCCCGCGCAGAGCCTGCGCGATTCGTCCGCCAGCTGCTTCGGGATCTTCTCCCGGAGTTGCCGGAGGGCTGTCGCCACGCCCTTGAAGAACAGAGTGAGCTTGGCGCTGGGGTGGAGGTTCTTGTCGGTGGAGTACCCGAGATGCTCCGCCCCCAGCTGCGCCAACTCTATGTCGATGTCCGCGGCGGCGTTGACAAGACCTTCCGTCCATAGTACGACGGTCTGCCTAAAGTTATTCTTTGAAATGGCGGCACTGTCCAGCAACACCTTCTCGGCCCTGAGCTCCTCCTTCAGGGTCGTCTCCCGCTCCCTCGCACCTTCCAGCGTCGTGGTAAGAGTGGACAACTTTAGCTCTAGATCGGCGATGGAGTCCTTGGCGACGGAGAGCTCTTTGCCCTTCTCGGAGAGGCGGACCTGCAGCTCGGAGTGGCTGTGTGCATCCTTCTCCCTCTCGAGCTTAAGTGCGGCGACCTCCTCGCCGCTCGTCTTCAAGTTGGCCTCCAGCTGCACCACCGTCGTCTCCAACTCTCTCTTGGCGGTCTCGGCAGCTGCGGCGGCGTCCTTTGCCTCCTGCAAAGCTCCGCCAAGTGATCGCTCGCGCGCGGCAAGCTCGTCCTCGTGGCTGTCGAGGTCGACCTTCCGCTGCGTCAGCTCACCTTCTCGCCTTTCGAAGCCATGGCGGAGACGGTGGGTGTCGGGGATATTACCCCGCGGTATGAACCGGCCGGAATTATAACCCGGCCGGACTTGGCATTCTACTTGGCGGTTTACACTTGGTAAAATATTGGTGACCCGGCAGGCGGATCATGGATGACAAGGCCCAAGGCCCAGAAGGCCGGTTCATATTAATAGTGGGCCGGTTTAATAATAAAGCGCAAGGAATATTCTCCATAAAGGAAACAAGACTAGGACTCCTTGTAATAGATCAATCCTAGTCCTACTAGGACTAGTCATGTAAACCCGCCCCTTCAACATATATAAGGAGGGGCAGGGCTCCCCAAAGAGGACAAGTTTTGAGACAAACCACAAGCAGACAAGTTTCTAGGGTTAGACACCAAGAGCCGGTTTATCGGCGACACCATCATAATGAGACCTAGCCTCAAACAGCACGTAGGGCTATTACCGGATGATGTTTCCCGGGGCCCGAAGCTGTCTAAATCCGTGTCTTGCATCGCGCCTCTCGATTCCGCTCAACCCCTTCAAGCTACCACATAGATGCGCGCCTCAACATTAAGTCCGTTGAACCGGACATCTGCCGTGTTATTTCCACGACAGTTGGCGCCCACCGTGGGGCCTGCGCACGGTGGTGTTGAGTTCTTGAAGGGATCTCCCAGGGATCGAAATACTCACAATTCTTTCGGTGAAGAAGAGCCGGTCAGAAGGATCTATGTCAGCTCTAAGATCATCAGTTCAAAGGTTACGATTTGTGAGATTCAAAGTTCAAGAGAAAATTAAAGGTTACACCTATGCGCCACCGCGAGTCATTGAGATCGGGAAAGAGATGATTTTATACACCGCTAGGCCTCCAAGCCGCCGAGTCCGGCCAGAGATCGGTCTCGACAAGGCAATACCGCCTGATGCGATCTGTCATAAAACTAGCAGATTCCGTTGACCGAAGCAGGGGGTCAAGACAATTCTCATCTGGATCAATTCAAAGGAAGGCAACCTGTGAGCCACCGTCTCTACAAATCGAATCCGAGAGCAGATCAACTGACAGCAAAAGTCCAGCCAAAATTGATACACGGCTGTGCGCAAAGGAGCAAACTCACCAACATCGGCTCGGACAAATCAATACCATGGACTAGTACTTCTAGACCTACTGCTCCAGAGCCGACCTCCGCATGGCTTCATAACCCCTGCCAAGTCGCTGCTGGCCCTGCGCCGTCCCTACTCCGCCTTCGTGGTTTACCTCCGCGGTGCTCGACCTGCCCGCGCCGGCCGCTGCCGTCGTCGTGTCTCGTTCGGGCTTTGAGCCGCCCGTTTTTCTACTGCGAGCCGCCTGCTCGCTTCGTCGCTCGTGCTGTTGCCGTTGTCGCCACACCGGCGTCACCTCGAACAGAGCCGCCGCGCCACGACTCGTCGGCGCTTTTGCCTTCCACTCCGAGCCACCCCGCGCTGCTCCTCTGCGCGCCCAAAGCCGCGTGCCCGCAGGCCTGCCAATCTCCGTTCTGAGCCGCCGCCAAGGCCTGCCGTTGCCTCCACTGCCGCGGCCTGCCGTAGTCGCCGTTATCTGAGCTGCGGCCCTTGTGCGAGCCGCCGGCCGCCTTCATGGTCACAACTGCCTTACTTCAAGTCGCCATCATGACCCCTACCTCGTCGACTTGCCACCGGGCCGTTTTTGTCGCATCACATGCCTGCCCACGCGGACGCACGACCTCAGCTAGCCGAGTCGTCGTCGCTATTGCGCGTAGCTCCGCCTCCGGACTGCCGGCGTCGGCACCAGCAGTTAGTTTCCATCCGTGTGTGCAAGGAAGAGAAAGTGTTGAGCCGGCTGGAAAAGTCCGTTCAAATCCACCGGATGGCGAAAGGCTGTAAAAAAATGCCATGTGCTTATCCAATGACTTGCTACTAGTGCTACATTGAAAGGCGCAATGACACCATCTCCAAGAAGGTTATCCCACTTCCCACGTGAAGCATCAGACTATGTAAACAAAAAACTACAGGAGCAGCAAGTAACTAGTACATGAAGACAGAAGAACACGGTACTGCCCCCCGGTTGCACAGTCAACCAAAATCATCAGGTGCTATTCATTCTATCTATTTCATCAGCATATAGTAATTCGCCCAAGAACAAATTACTTTTGCCTATAATATTTTTTATGCAGGGTGACTATTAAAAAGATTATGGCTGGTGTTATCCCGCGGATGCACGTTCGCCTGTGCCGTGCGGTTTTTACGGACATGCGTGTCGCGGTCCAGTTTGCATTAACGCGTTGGCCGACTCGCCCATCTGCGCCGCCTTACAACGCCATGGCTAAATCTCGTGCCTGCGCCGGCTACGCGCCAATACGTGCTGGTCTTCAACACTGCGTCAACCTCCTTGCCAACGGATGTGCGCACGCCGCCGCTTCTGCGGTTCGGTCGACATTAACACGCTGGTGCCGCACCCATCCTCATAAACCGGCCCGGCGGATACACCTCTCACCGGTCTACAAGTACCACGGCCAACTCATCCGCCCTCCAGGCGAATCAGGTGATATCTATCCTATTCATTTTTAATATATATTAATTCATTCAAGCAAGAATACACCGCCCTGCTGTATTTTTTACACAGGAAAATTATTCATTATAAAATGGTATTATACCACGGAGGTGGAGGCACGCCAAACATTGTTCCACACAAGTGATCGTCATTATTCCACGGATTTAAGCGCCAATTACAGTTACGACCGGTTCACGCATCCACACCGGTTTACAACACGGAGGACAACTTACTCGTCTCCACCGGTTTACAACCCCACTACCGGTTTAACTGCCAGAGCCGCCTCTGATACTGCGGTCGTTCACCATCCGCCCTGTGATCCGGCCTATTCAACATACCGGTTCAAATACACTCAGGTGATATCCATCTACAATATTACTTCTCTTATTATTTATTATTTTTTAAAGAAAACAAGATGCTTTGATCAGTCTATCTGGTTGCGCAGGGCATATGCACACAGGAGCAAGAGATTATATCCGGGTCAAGAAGAGGAAAACCTCATAAAAAGGAAAAAACCCCGGCCGGGTTAGGAGGAATGTCAAAGGCCCCTGAGGACAGTGCTTTCGCCCACACACCTCTTGAATGGCTATATTATGAAATTTTGGGTTCCCCAAACAAGTGAGAAAAAAAAAAAAAAATCCGCAGTCGGTATCAATCCGGAGTCGGTGAGAAAAAAAATCCGCAGTCGGTATCAATCCG
>LR738714.1:649348112-649672209 GCA_902687465.1 Secale cereale | reverse complement strand
ATCAATATTTTTGTCAAGTCAGAACATTGGAAGGTCGATTCAAATGGATTCTATATTTACAATATTTCTTATGCAAGCAAGTTGATTATGAAGTTGGTCTGCTGACCCGGATTTGCTAGAAGAAGGAAAGACAAGGACTTAAGGATGGTCAGATGACGGTTTACAAGAATTCATAACCCGGAGCACAACCTATCAATTTGTTCTTGTGTTTATTTTGCAGCATAAAGTTTACCATGGACACATCCAAGCTAAACTTGGGGGCTAATGTCGGGGATATTACCCCGCGGTATGAACCGGCCGGAATTATAACCCGGCCGGACTTGGCATTCTACTTGGCGGTTTACACTTGGTAAAATATTGGTGACCCGGCAGGCGGATCATGGATGACAAGGCCCAAGGCCCAGAAGGCCGGTTCATATTAATAGTGGGCCGGTTTAATAATAAAGCGCAAGGAATATTCTCCATAAAGGAAACAAGACTAGGACTCCTTGTAATAGATCAATCCTAGTCCTACTAGGACTAGTCATGTAAACCCGCCCCTTCAACATATATAAGGAGGGGCAGGGCTCCCCAAAGAGGACAAGTTTTGAGACAAACCACAAGCAGACAAGTTTCTAGGGTTAGACACCAAGAGCCGGTTTATCGGCGACACCATCATAATGAGACCTAGCCTCAAACAGCACGTAGGGCTATTACCGGATGATGTTTCCCGGGGCCCGAAGCTGTCTAAATCCGTGTCTTGCATCGCGCCTCTCGATTCCGCTCAACCCCTTCAAGCTACCACATAGATGCGCGCCTCAACATTAAGTCCGTTGAACCGGACATCTGCCGTGTTAATTCCACGACAGTGGGGGAGCCCGACGGCGCTGGTGATGCTAGTGACGACGGAGGAGGCGACGCGCTGCTCTCTTTCGACCTTCGGGGAGGAGGGGAGCGGCGGGGGTTTCTGAAGATTGAAGAAGCAACGGGCGAATGGGAGGAACTGCCCCTATTTCCCCTGCTTTTAAGGGGAGAGGGGGACGTTCCACATTTCCCATTAAAGAATCAGGCCACGATCTCTCCCACGACGCCGCGATTAACGCGTGCTGTTAGGGGAAGGTGCGGTGGATACGGAGTGGGATACGGCGTGCCGCAGGCTGCGCGTGCCCGTGCACTGTTTTGGGCCTGGCCCAACAGCGCTCGGCACCGTGTATGGCCCAGGCCCGGGGGCTCCTGTCGGTGTACTAAAGTAGGGGTACCTTAGTAACACGAACTTGTGCACGGGCAGTTGCAGCGTCCCGTGGCAGGGCTAGCCAGGCGACCGCCAAGATCCTCCGTGGTTCCCTTGGAGCCATTCAAGAACAAAGTATACAAGTCAAAGAGACAAGACCCCGGGAAGAGGAGCTTGCCGGGAAGGCCACTCAAGGCACAGAACCACTCAAGACACGAGACCCCGGCAAGAGGAGCTTGCCGGGAGGGCCAACCAAGGCGCTTCAAGAGAACTTGCCGCGACGCGCCACGCGTCCCAGCAAGGCCCGGTGAGCGACAAGCTCCCAGGCGCGACAAGATAGCGACCGCAGCAAGGCACTTGCCGCGGCAAGCTTCTACTCAGTACCCACGCTCCAGCGCATCCACCCACGTGTCGTCCTGGGACCCTTCCAGGCGCACGTGGCGGAAGGCTGTGCAGCCAGGGGAACACGGTGGCAAGCGGCGATGACATGGCCACCGTCGTGGCAGACGGTGGCGCCCTGACGGTCACTTTTTGCATTGTTTGGGGCGGCGGCGACGGGCATTCAATGCCCTTGTCCCCTGCCGTCAGAGTTAGGTATAGAGCACTATGCAAACACTATTCCAACTACCACCCATTTTACAATTTTACCCTCAACTGCGTTGCCACCTATCGGTGACCCCTTTGACCTATAAAAGGAGGCCCATGCGCAACGTAGGGGAGGTTCCGAACATCGATCATTCTCCACGCTCGGTTCGGTTAGCGGTTAGAGTGTACTGTTGCTCTCTTCGCTCCCGAGCCAAGAACTCAATAACAAACCAAAGCAGGAGTCGGGTTTTACGCATCCGTGCGGCCCGAACCTGGGTAAACTGCTCGCGTGCTCGCCTCGATCCGCTCTTTGTGCATCCTCCGCCCCCTTGCCGTACCGAAAAGGGGCTCCGGTCCCATAGGTGTTCGTGGGCGATCAGTTTCCCCGGCAATTATTCTCTGATTTAAATGAATAACCATCTCGCAACAAACAAGATCCAGATATAATGTTCATGCTCAACGCTGGCACCAAATAACAATTATTTAGGTCTAAAACTAATCCTGAAGGTACATGTAGAAGTAGCGTGCCGACGGCGATCACACCGACATTGGAACCATTTCCCACGCGCATCGTCACCTCGGCCTTAGCCAATCTTCATCTAATCCGTAGCCCCTGTTTCAAGTTACAAATATGAGCAACTGAACCAGTATCAAATACCCAGGTGCTACAACGAGTATTAGTAAGGTACACATCAATAACATGTATATCAAATATACCTTTGTTCACTTTGCCATCCTTCTTATCCACCAAATATTTCGGGCAGTTCCGCTTCTAGTGACCAGTCCCTTTGTGGTAGAAGCACCCAGTTTCAGGCTTGGCTCCAGACTTGGGTTTCTTCCCGGGAGTAGCAACTGGATTGCTATTATTTTTGAAGTTCCCCTTCTTTCCCTTGCCATTTTTTCTTGAAACTAGTGGTCTTGTTAACCATCAACACTAAATGCTCCTTTTTGATTTCTACCTTCGCAGCTTTGAGCATAGCGAAGAGTTCGGGAATTATTTTCTGCATCCCTTGCTTATTATAGTTCATCACGAAGCCTTTATAGCTTGGTGGCAGTGATTGAAGAACTCTGTCAATAACACAATCTTCATCAACTTTGACTCCAAGTTGAGTCATGTGATTGTAGTACCCAGACATTCTGAGTAAGTGTTCACTGGTAGAACTGTTCTCCTCCATCTTGCAGCTATAAAACTTGTTGGAGACTTCATATCTCTCAACTCGGACATTTGATTGAAATATTAACTTCAACTCTTGGAACATCTAATATGCTCCATGATGTTCAGAACGTCTTTGAAGACTCGATTCAAAGCCGTAAAGCATGGCACACTGAACTATCGAGTAGTCATAAGCTTTGCTCTGCCAGACGTTCATAATGTCCGATGTTGCATCTGCAGCGGGCTTTTCACCTAGCGGTGCTTCCAGGACATAATTCTTCTGTGCAGCAATGAAGATAATCCTCAAGTTACAGACCTAGTCCGTGTAGTTGCTACCATCCTCTTTCATTTCTAGGAACGCATTAAAATTCAAGGGAATGGTAGCATGGGCCATTGATCTACAACAACATAGATATGCGAAAACTACCAGGACTAAGTTCATGATAAATTAAAGTTCAATTAATCATATTACTAAAGAACTCCCACTTAGATAGACATCCCTCTAGTCATCTAAATGACCACGTGATCCAAATCAACTAAACCATGTCCGATCATCACGTGAGATGGAGTAGTTTTCAATGGTGAACATCTTATGTTGGTCATATCTACTATATGATTTACGCTCGACCTTTCGGTCTCCAGTGTTATGAGGCCATGTCTATACATCCTAGGATCGTCAAGTTTAACCCGAGTATTCTGCATGTGCAAAAAAGTCTTACACCCGTTGTATGTGAACGTGGAGCTTATCACACCTGATCATCACGTGGTGCTCGGCACGAAGAACTATCGCAACGGTGCATACTCACGGAGAACACTTGTACCTTGAAATTTTTGTAAGGGATCATTTTATAATGCTACTGCCGTACTAAGAAAAATAAGATGCATAATAAGATAAACATCACATGCAATCTAAATATGTGACATGATCTGGCCATCATCATCGATTCAACTAAAGTTGGAGAAACATACACCCACTAGCCACTTGTGTGCGAAGCACGGCGGTAGAACCAGTCTCATGAATGCGCTCATGTAATGTCGGTCTGGGCCGCTTCATCTAACCATACCGCCGAATCAAAGTATGACATGCTGGTAAGTAGTATGACTTTTATCGCCCACAACTCTTTGTGTTCTACTCGTGCATATCATCTACGCATAGACCTGGCTCATGATGCCAATGTTGGGGAACTTAGTATTTCAAAAAAAAATCCTACGATCACGCAAGATCTATCTAGGAGAAGCATAGCAATGAGCGGGGAGAGTGTGTCCACGTACCCTCGTACACCGAAAGCGAAAGCGTTTAGTGATACGTCTCCAACGTATCTATAAGTTTTGATTGTTCCATTCTATTATATATTCCAATGTTGGGGATATCGCTTATCGGGAACTTATCGGTCCACCCATGATAAGGGGTAAATCGGCCAGTTTATCGGCATATCGGCCAATTTATCGCCATATCGGCTGATTTATCGGCCAATTTATCTTATCGGTCAGACAGTGGTAAGCGATAAATCGGCCGATTTATCGGCATATCGGAAGATATCTTGAACAGTGATATATTCTGTTTTGGATGTTTAATGGGCTTTATTATACACTTTTATATTATTTTTGGGACTAACCAAGTAACCCAAGGCCCAGGGCAAATTGCTGTTTTTTTTGCCTATTTCGGTGTTTCGCAGAAAAGGAATATCAAACGGAGTCCAAACGGAATGAAACCTTTGGGGGAGTTATTTTTGGAATTGTATCTACCCAGAAGACTTGGAGTACACGCGAGGGAATGAGAGAGGTGGCCACGAGGGTCCAGGATGCGCCCCCACCCTTGTGGGCCCCCTCTGGCTCCCCCGATGCCCTCCTTCCTCCTATATATATCCATGTACCCTGAAAACATCGAGGCAACAGAGGAAACCCTAATTCCACCGCCGCAACCTTCTGTTCCTGTGAGATCCCATCCTGGGGTCTGTTTCGGAGCTCCACCTGAGGGGGGGATCTACCACGGAGTGATTCTACATCGACACCATAGCCTCACCAATGAGTTGTGAGTAGTTTACCACAGACCTTCGGGTCCATAGTTTTTAGCTAGATGACTTCTTCTCTCTTTTTGGATCTCAATACAAAGTTCTCCTCGATCTTCGAGGAGATCTATTCGATGTAATATTTTTGCGGTGTGTTTGTCAAGATCCTATGAATTGTAGTTTTATGATTAAGATTATCTATGAACAATATTTGATTCTTTTCTCAAATCTTTTATGTATGATTATAATATCCTTGCAAGTCTCTTCGAATTATTGCTTTGGTTTGGCCTACTAGATCTATAGTTCTTGCAATGGGAGAAGTGCTTGGCTTTGGGTTCAATCTTGCTGTGTCCTTTCCCAGTGATAGCAGGGGCAGCAAGGCACATATTGTATTGTTGCCATCGAGGATAAAAAGATGGGGTTTATATCATATTTCTTGAGTTTATCCCTCTACATCATGTCATCTTGCTTAAAGCATTACTCTGTTCTTATGCACTTAATACTCTAGATGCATGCTGGATAGCGGTCGATGTGTGGAGTAATAGTAGTAGATGCAGAATCGTTTCGGTCCACTTGTCACGGACGTGATGCCTATATATAATGATCATTCCTAGATATTCTCATAACTATGTGCTCTTCTATCAATTGCTCGACAGTAATTTGTTCACCCACCATAGAAATCTGCTATCATGAGAGAAGCCACTAGTGAAACGTATGGCTCCCAGGTCTATTCTCAACATATTAATCTTCCATCTACTTTACTTTGCTTTATTTACTTTCTGTTCTTATAACAAAAATACCAAAAATATTATACTATCTGTTCGCACACGAACACATCACCGTGTACCTCCAACGCCGAGGGTGATGCACCGCAGCTCACGCCAAAGGAGACCCGTCCGGAAGCGCCGTACGCAAGCAATCCGGCGGGCGCTTTTGAGCACCCGAAACCCCACGTGCCTGGGGGGGGGACCCCGTCTGGACGCGCGGCGGCTATGGGCTGCCCTAGGTCGGTTCGCCCGCCCCTAGAGCCTCGAGGATTGCTGCCCTTCAATACGAAGAACGAACGAAGAACGAGAGAGAAAGAACAAGGGAGAGATGTAAAACTTGGGTAAAAAGTAGATTGGTTTTATGATTGTGTGTTGTTGTTCAATCGGCCGTCACCTCGTGTCTATATAAGAGGCGTATGGACTTCCCGTACAAAAAAGGAATTGCCTTGCCATCCAAATCATCAAAATCTAACCAAATTCGGACTTCTCACGACCTCCGGCCCAGATGTCCGGCTCTAGGCCTGGATGATCCGGCCAAGCCTAGATTTCTGACATCAGTCGACTAATCGGGCTGTAACTTTTTCATACGAACTCAAATTAATATGATTTTTATACCATAATAAACTGCCTCGACAGGACGCACAACTTTCATGTTGAACCCTTTTTGATCTGAGGCCATATTGAGGGTGTTTCGGGCCGTTTTCTAAAGTCTGCAGCAGAAAAAACTGTCCGGGCGTCCGGACGATTGTCTGGATTGTCCGGCCTCACCCGGATCAACCGGGAGTAGACCCAGAAAATTCGGCTTCAGTGTAAACCTTCTATTGTCTTGGTCAATTTTTCGTCCCCCGGCCGGATGATCTGGACCCCGGTCCAGATGATCCGGCCATGCAGTGTTGCAACACACAATTTTGACTGTAACTTTCGCATACAACCTCGGCTTAAGACGTTTTTATATCAAAATCATCCGTTTCGGCGAGACGAAGAACTTGGCTGTTGAAGAGTTTTCCATCCGATGCTATATTAATTAGGTTTCGTGCCATTTTCTAATCTGATGTCAACACGGGTATCTCCGAAATTGTCATATCTTTTGCACTTGAGCTCCGTTTCGGTCCATCTTCACATCTATTTCGATCATCTTGAAGAGAGCCATCAATTTTTTACATGAACTCATAATTTTAACATCATCTTATTATAGCCTCAAGTCACTCTTTGCGATCATGACATTTTTGAGCGTCAACACATGCCCCCCTGTTTTCGGCAAAGCTAGCGTGCCGAAAAATATCTTGCAACACGTTGGTCTAAGGACGATGTCAACACTCCATCGGCCATTTATATGTGCTTAGGGCGATAATTTATATATCGTCCATGTTTATGCTTAGGGTGATAATTTTATATCGGCCATGTTTTGAACTTCTTATTCACATCATACCTTGTAACCGATTGCCACCAATCGGCTTTAAAAAGATGGGAATGAACCCGTTTCTTGTAGCACTAAGGAAATCAAACTCCGAGAGGTCACGCCCTGTTAAGCAAGTAACATCGAGATGATTCCAATCCACCGATGCATCGGCCAAAGCAACACAAGCCGAATTATCCGCGTGAATGACTTCTACCTCATCATCGACCCATTGTATTAACAATTGATGCATGGTAGATGACACACATTGGTTAGCATGAACCCAATCACGGCCTAATATAACATTATAGTTACCTTGCACCTCCGCGATGAAGAATGTGGTGGCCAAAGTTTTGCTTCCCACGGTGAGTTCCATGCACATCACACCTTTGGCCTCTGTCTTTTCTTTACCTTCAAATCCATTAAGTACCATATTGGTCTTCATCAATGCATCATCATCTAACCCCAATTTTTTGAAGACCGAGTGGGGCATAAGATTTACCACCGCACCACCATCAACGAGCATCCTAGCAACCGGCGGTCTGTTAATATGACCTTTGAGGTACAATGGCTTCAAGTGTTTCATCGGTTCTTTTGGCTTCTCAAAGATAGCGTTCTTAGGACCAAAATCCAGCTGGGCCACCTCCTCTTCTTCACCTATAGCACGAAACTCGGCAGGTAAGTAATACACCATATTAATATCCATACCTTCCTGAGTTGGCGTAGATTCGTAATCCACCATCTCATCTTCATCTCCCAATGTGTATATTGGGCTTAAAGTGTCCTCAGTTAAAATGGATGTTTCAGGTGGTGTGGATGATGTAATAGGAGTTGCATTATCCTCTTTTGATGGTGAAGGTGTTCCTGTAGCTAATGTAGAAGCATCTGTGTTTTCTTTTTGTTTAGGCCTCCACACTTGTTTTCTGAGTGCCATGGGCCGAATTTCATTCAATAATTCGTCCCTTTGCTTCTTATTTTGGCGCTCTACCTTCTCATGGTTCCTTATGAGTTGTAATCTCCTTTCCATGGTTTTAGTCAAACCTGGAGGACACCACCTAGGTTGAATACATTTGGGATCCCTTGGTTTAGCCTTGCTTGTGCTCGCCTTATGATCATTCACCATGGAACCCCGTTGAAAAATAACAATATCACCATTAGAAGTAGCCAGAATACCAACAACCGGCTTTTCGATCTCCTTTTGCTTGTCGCATTCTGCAATTTCTGCATTAGGTAGCATCGAAACTCTTGCTCCGGAGGCAATCTTGAACGCTTTGAATGTGATGGACGATTAGAGCTAGAACCGGCCGCTTGACTTGCATATTTGGATAGCAACATATCAAAAGTTGGCTTGATTCGCTTGCGCTTAGCTACACTCTTTCCCCACTTGCCAACTTCTGAATTCTTGGGCTTGATAAATTTAACATGAGTATCTTCTTGTACTTGTGGTTGCCCCCCGAGTGCAGGATTTTTTATGGTGATCTTCAATACTTCCTTGCGATCGGGTTGCTTATCAAGCACAACCTCTCATCCCAAGACTTTATCGCCCTCCATTCCTTTCCTGGGTTCACCGATAACAACATTATCTTTATAAGCAGATTTGGCTATGCTAGGCCGAATCAACATTTTATTTCCCTCCAAGTCCATGGTGTTTATCGGGAAGGGTTGTTTATCTACTTGCATCTCAACAAAATTCAATCGTTCATCATTAATGGCCGATTGTATCTGTCGTCAGAAAACATTGCAATCGTTGGTAGCATGAGAAAATGAATTATGGTACTTGCAATAAGCACGCCGTTTCAGCTTCTCAAACGGCGGTATGGTGTGTGATATTTTAATCATCTTGTCTTGCAAGAGAGCATCAAATATTCTATCACAATTAGATATATCAAAAGTGAACTTCATCTCATCATCACGATTCTTGCGAATCGGCATAAGAGCATTGCATTTATAGGGTTTGGCCTTTGAAGACCAAACAAACTTAGTAGTATAGACATCAACCTCATCGTCCGAATTATCATCATTGTATTCAACCATATGCATTCTATGACGATCGGTTGTAGACCTATGAACCTTTTTTTACTTCGACTCTCTTGAGCCAAAGCTTTTTTTAAGACTTGGTTAATATTCAAAAACTCATAACTTTCTAGCCTCTCTTTAATATGAGTTTTCAAACCACTAAGAACAAGATCCGCCAAGTCTCTCTCACATATCACCAAGCAATAACATCGATTTTTTACATCTCTAAATGTCTTGACATAATCGGTGACCGATTCATCATGTTTTTGCCTAACTGCTACTTCTCGAGCTTGCGTTGTATTCCCTCGAAGAGGAAAGGGTGATGCAGCATAGTAGCGTAAGTATTTCCCTCAGTTTTTGAGAACCAAGGTATCAATCCAGTAGGAGACCACGCGCGAGTCCCTCGCACCTGCACAAACAAATAAGAACTTCGCAGCCAACGCGATAAGGGGTTGACAATCCCTTTACGGTCACTTATGAAAGTGAGATCTGATAGAGATGATAGTTTGATATTTTTGGTATTTTTGGATATAAGAACAAAAAGCGGAAAAGTAAAGTAGATTGTAGATTGATATGTTGAGAATAGACCCGGGGGCCATAGTGTTCTCTAGTAGCTTCTCTCATGATAGCGATATTCTATGGCGGGTAAACAAATTACTGTCGAGCAATTGATAGAAAAGTCAATAATTATGAGACTATCTAGGCATGATCATTACATATAGGCATCACGTCCGTGACAAGTAGACCGAAATGATTCTGCATCTACTACTATTACTCCACACATCGACCGCTATCCAGCATGCATCTAGAGTATTAAGTTCATAAGAACGGAGTAACGCCTTAAGCAAGATGACATGATGTAGAGGGATAAACTCAAACATAGTGATATAAACCCCATCGTTTTACCCTCGATGGCAACAATACAATATGTGCCTTGCTGCCCCTACTGTCACTGGGAAAGGACACCGCAAGATTGAACCCAAAGCCAAGCACTTCTCCCATTGCAAGAATTATAGATCTAGTAGGCCAAACCAAACCAATAATTCGAAGAGACTTGCAAGGATATTATAATCACACATAAAGAGTTCAGAAAAGAACCAAATATTTCTCATAGATAATATTGATCATAAACCCACAATTCATCAAATCTCGACAAACACACAGCAAAACGAGATTACATCGAATAGATCTCCTCGAAGACATAGGAGAAATTGGTATCGAGATCCAAAGAGAGAGAAGAAGCCATCTAGATACTAGCTATGGACCCAAAGGTCTGTGGTAAACTACTCACAACTCATGGAGAGGTGATGTTGATGATGTAGAAGCACTCCGTGGTAGAGCCCCCCTCCGGCGGAGCTCCGGAACAGGCCCCAAGATGGGATCTCAAGGGAACAGAAGGTTGCGGTGGTCAAACTAGGGTTTTCTCTGTTCGTCTGATGTTTTCTGGGTACGTAGGTATATATAGGAGGAAGGAGGGCACCGGGGGCCAGACAGGGTGCCCACGAGGCAGGGGGCGCGCCCTATATGGGGGGCGCGCCCCCCACCCTTGTGGACGCCACGTCAGCCCTACTCCGTGGTTCTCAAGTCTCCCGTGCGTATTTTGCTCCAAAAATATCTCTCCAGAAGTTTCATTCGTTTGGACTCCGTTTGATATTCCTTTTAAGTAAAACCCTGAAATAGGCAAAAAAACAGCAATCTGGACTGGGACTTTGGGTTAGTAGGTTAGTCCCAAAAATAATATAAAAGTGTATAACAAAGCCCATTAAACATCCAAAACATCATAAATAATAGCATGGAAAAATAAAAAATTATAGATACGTTGGAGACCTATCAAGCATCCCCAAGCTTAATTCCTGCTCGTCCTCGAGTAGGTAAATGATAAAAACAAATTTTTTGATGTGGAATGCTAACCAACATAGTTTTTCAATGTAATTCTCTTAATTGTGGCATGAATGTTCAGATCTGAAAGATTCAAGACAAAAGTGTATATTGACATAAGAAATAATAATACTTCAAGCATACTAACAAAGCAATCATGTCTTCTCAAAATAGTATGGCTAAAGAAAGTTATCTCTACAAAATCATATAGTCTGGCTATGCTCCCTCTTCATCACACAAAATATTCATATCATGCACAACCCCGATTTCAGCCAAGCACTTGTTTTAATACTCTATTCTTTCAAACCTTTCAACATTCACGCAATACATGAGCGCGAGCCATGGATATACCACTATGTGGAATAGAGAGGTGGTTGTGGAGAAGACAAAAAGGAGGGAGATAGTCTCACATGAACTAGGCGTATCAAAGGGCTATGGAGATGCCCATCAATAGATATCAATGTGAGTGAGTAGGGATTGCCATGCAACGGATGCACTAGAGCTAAATATGTATGAAAGCTCAACAAAAGAAACTAGTGGGTGTGCATCCAACTTGCTTGCTCACGAAGACCTAGGGCATTTGAGGACCCATCGTTGGAATATACAAGCCAAGTTCTATAATGAAAATTCCCACTAGTATATGAAAGTGACTAAACATGAGACTCTCTATCATGAAGAACATGGTGCTACTTTGAAGAACAAGTGTGGAGAAAGATAGTAGCAATTGTCCCTTTTTCTTTTCTTTTCTTTTTCTCTTTTTTTCTTCTTTTTTTGGGCCTTTCTTTTTTCTTTGGCCTTTCTTTTATTTTTATATTCTATTTTTTTGTAGGGGCTTTCTTGATTTAGCCTTTCCTCACATGCGACAATGCTCCAATAATGATGATCATCACACTTTCATTGAATAACAACTCGATGTTACAACTCGATACTAGAACAAAGTATGACCTATATGAATGCCTCCGGCGGTGTACCAGGATGTGCAATGAATCAAGAGTGACGTGTATGAAAAATTATGCACGGTGGCTTTGCCACAAATACGATGTCAACTACATGATCATGCATGGCAACATGACAATATGAAGCGTGTCATATGAACGGAACGGTGGAAAGTTGCATGGCAATATATCTCGGAACGAATTCTTCCATTTGTTTGATATCATAGTAACTATAAACACCCTTTGCATAAGAAGATAAGATTTCATTATCATTAAACTCACATAGGTAGGGGAGGTGTTTTTTAGGGTTCTTAGAGCAACAAGTAAAATCACAAATTTCACAAAGGTTCCAAGCATAACACAAAAATCTGTTTATTTGATCCCATAAGAGTCTCCCTTTTCCAGACAAACGGTGACGCACAAAATGAGCATGCTCATCTAAAGATTTCCCATAAACTAGGCTAGTTGGGGTTTCGGCACGAGAGCATAAGGATCTAAGATGATCCAAGTAGAATACTTTAAGGTGATCCATAGCAATAGATTTTTAGCAAGCAAAGATGCAAGCACATAGAAGGCACATGGAGACACAAGCAAACAAGAAGCAAGCGAACGATAAACACACGGCAGAAGAAGGACGAATAAAACGGCAAGGGTGAAGTGGGGTGATGACCCACAAGTGTAGGGGATCTATCGTAGTCCTTTCGATAAGTAAGAGTGTCGAACCCAACGAGGAGCAGAAGGAAATGATAGGCAGTTTTCAGTAAGGTATTCTCTGCAAGCACTGAAATTATAGGTAACAGATAGTTTTGTGATAAGGTAATTGGTAGCAAGTGACAAAAGGTATAGCAAATAAGTTGCAGCAAGGTGGACCAATCCTTTTTGTAGCAAAGGACAAGCCTGGACAAACTCTTATATAAAGGAAAGCGCTCCCGAGGACACATGGGAATTATCGTCAAGCTAGTTTTCATCATGATCATCTGATTCGCATTCGGTACTTGATAATTTGGTATGTGGGTGGACCGGTGCTTGGGTGCTGCCCTTACTTGGACAAGACTCCCACTTATGATTAACCTTTAATGCAAGCATCCGCAACTACAAAAGAAGTATTAAGGTAAACCTAACCATAGCCTGAAACATATGGATCCAAATCAGCCCCTTACGAAGCAACGCATAAACTACGGTTTAAGCTTCTGTCACTCTAGAAACCCATCATCTACTTCTTACTTCCCAATGCCTTCCTCTAGGCCCAAATAATGGTGAAGTGTCATGTAGTCGACGTTCACATGACACCACTAGAGGAGAGACAACATACATCTCATCAAAATATTGAACGAAGACCAAATTCACATGACTACTAATAGCAAGACTTCTCCCATGTCCTCAGGAACAAAAGTAACTACTCAAAAGACATAATATTGTTCATGATCAGAGGGGTGTTAATATGCATAATGGATCTGAACATATGATCTTCCACCAAATAAACCAACTAGCATCAACTACAAGGAGTAATCAACACTACTAGCAACCCACAGGTACCAATCTGAGGTTTGGGTACAAAGATTGGATACAAGAGATGAACTAGGGTTTGGGAGGAGATGGTGCTGGTGAAGATGTTGATGAAGATAGCCCTCCCCAATATGGGAGAGTTGTTGGTGATGACGGCGGTGACGATTTCCCCCTCCCGAAGGGAAGTATCCCCAGCAGAACAGCTCTGCCGGAGCCCTAGATTGGTTTCCGCCTCGGTTCCGCCTCGAGACGGCGGCGTCTGGTCCTGAAAGCCTCCTTCTGATTTTTTTCCAGGTGAAAACACCTCATATAGGAGAAGATGGGCATCGGGGGCCTACCGGCTGGCCCACGAGGTAGGGGTCGCACCCTGGGAATGGGGGCGCGCCCCCCACTCTCGTGGGCAGCCGGTGGCCCCCCTCGTGGATTTCTTTCGCCATATATTTTTTATATTTTCCGAAACGATGTTCTGTTGAGTTTCAGGGATTTTGGAGTTGTGCAGAATAGGTTTCCAGAGTTTTCTCCTTTTCCAGCCCAGAATTCTAGCAGCCGGCATTCTCCCTCTTCATGTGAACCTTGTAAAATAAGAGAGAAAAGGCATAAGTATTGTGACAAAACATGTAAGAACAGCCCATAATGCAATAAATATCAACATAAAAGCATGATGCAAAATGGACGTATCAACTCCCCCAAGCTTAGACCTCGCTTGTCCTCAAGCGAAAGCCTATATCAAAAAATATGTCCACATGTTTAGAGATAGAGGTGTCGATAAAAACAAAATACGGACATGAGGGCATCATGATCATTCCCATAATAGCGGAAGTTTCTTGTGGTAAAGTAACAATTCATCCACAATATCAAGTATGCATCATAAAATTCATTGGAAACTAACAAACTTTGATCTCGGTCATTGAAGCAATTGCAATTTATCGTAACATCGGAAAGAGTCAACATAAGAGCCTTTCAGCAAGCCTACATAATCAACTGTCATATAGTCTTTCACAATTGCTCACACTCACGCAATACTTATCTTTATGGAGTTTTAATCGGACACAAAGAAAGATAGGGGCTTATGGTGTTGCCTCCCAACCTTTTACCTCAAGGGTAATGTCAACAGTAATAGATCATGAAAACTTACATCCAAGTGGGTATATATGTCAGGATCTTTCCAACACAATGTGCTTGCCAAAGGACAAAATGTAAAGAGGAAAGGTGGATTTCACCTTGACACTTATAAGACAAGAATAATAGATAGGCCCTTCGCAGAGGGAAGCAGAGGTTGTCATGTGTTTTATGGTTGGATGCACAAAATCTTAGCATAGAAGAACTTCGCTTTATATTGCCACTTGTGATAAGGACCTTTATTATGTAGTCCGTCGCTTTTATTACTTCCATATCACAAGTTCGTATAAAGCTAATTTCTCCCACACTAATAAATCATACATATTTTAGCGGATTTGCAACATTACAACTTACTTGGAAGGATCTTTCTCAATCCATAGGTAGGTATGGTGGACTCTCATGGCAAAATTGGTTTTAAGGATATATGGAAGCACAAGTAGTATCTCTACTTAGTGCGAGGAGTTTTGGCTAGCATGAGGGGGGAAAGGCAAGCTCAACATGTTGGATGATCCATGACAATATACTTTATTTCGGATATAAGAAGAGATAACCCATTATGTTGTCTTCCTTCTCCAACATCAACTCTTTAGCATGTCATATATTAATGAGTGCTCACAATCATAAAGGATGTCCAAGATAGTATATTAGTATGTCAAGCATCTCCTCTTTTATTACTTCCTATTAATTGCAACGATGACCAAAACTATGTTTGTCAACTCCCAACAACTTTTATTTATCATACTCTTATATGTGAAGTCATTACTTTCCATAAGATCGTCTTTTATGTTTTGTTTCTTTTTATCATGACCCAAGTGAGGAAATCAAGCCCTTGACTCAACACTAATCTTTATTATATAGCTCATGGACTCGATTACAAAGGATAAAGCTCACAAAGCAAAAGCTCACAACTAGATCATGATTTACAAGAAAGTGAGTGGGAGCTCTGTAGCATTTCTCATCTAATATGTGGATGATATATTGCTGATGGGAAATGATGTAGAACTCTTGGAAAGCATAAAGGCCTACTTGAGTAAGTGTTTTTCAATGAAGGACCTTGGAGAAGCTGCTTACATATTAGGCATCAAGATCTATAGAGATTGATCGAGACGCCTCATTGGTCTTTCACAAAGCACATACCTTGACAAGATATTGAAGAATTACAATATGGATCAGTCCAAGAAAGAGTTCTTGCCAGTATTGCAAGGTATGAGATTGATCACAGCTCAATGCCCGACCTCGGCAGAAGATAGAGAAAAGATGAGTGTCATCCCCTATGCCTCGGCCATAGGTTCTATTATGTATGACATGTTGTGTACCAGACCTGATGTGAACCTTGCCATAAGTTTGGTGGGGAGGTACCAAAGTGATCCCGGTATGGAACACTGGACAGCGGTCAAGAACATCATGAAGTACCTAAAAAGGACTAAGGATATGTTTCTCGTTTATGGAGGTGACGAAGAGCTTGTCGTAAAGGGTTACGTCGATGCTAGCTTCGACACAGATCTGGATGAATCCAAGTCACAAACCGGATACGTGTATATTTTGAATGGTAGGGTAGTCAGCTGGTGCAGTTGCAAGCAAAGCGTCGTGGCAGCATCTACATGTGAAGCGGAGTACATAGCTGCTTCTGAAGCAGCGCAGGAAGGAGTCTGGATGAAGGAGTTCATCACCGACCTAGGAGTTATTCCAAGCGTGTCGGGCCCGATGACTCTCTTCTGTGACAACACTGGAGCTATTGCCATTGCCAAGGAGCCCAGGTATCACAAGAAGACCAAGCACATCAATCGCCTATTCAACTCTATCCGGAATTATATTCAAGATGGAGACATAGATATTTGTACAGTGCATACGGATCTGAATGTCACAGATCCGTTGACTAAACCTGTTCCATGAGCAAAACATGATCAACACCAGAACTCTATGGGTGTTTGATTCATCACAATGTAACTAGATTATTGACTCTAGTGCAAGTGGGAGACTGTTGGAAATATGCCCTAGAGGCAATAATAAAATGGTTATTATTATATTTCCTTGTTCATGATAATTGTCTATTGTTCATGCTTTAATTGTATTATCCGGAAACAGTGATACATGTGTGAATACATAGACTACAATGTGTCCCTAGTAAGCCTCTAGTTGACTAGCTCGTTGATCAACAGATGGTTACGGTTTCCTGACCATGGACATTGGATGTCATTGATAATGGGATCACATCATTAGGAGAATGATGTGATGGACAAAACCCAATCCTAAGCCTAGCACAAGATCGTGTAGTTCGTATGCTAAAGCTTTTCCAATGTCAAGTATCCTTTCCTTAGACCGAGAGGTTGTGCAACTCCCGGATACCGTAGGAATACTTTGGGTGTGCCAAACATCACAACGTAACTAGGTGGCTATAAAGGTACACTACAGGTATCTCCGAAAGCATCTGTTGGGTTGGCACGAACCGAGACTGGGATTTGTCATTCCGTATGACAGAGAGGTATCTCTGGGCCCACTCGGTAACACATCATCGTAATGAGCTCAATGTGACTAAGGGGTTAGTCACGGGATGATGTGTTACGGAACGAGTAAAGAGACTTGCCACAACGAGATTGAACAAGGTATCGGTATACCGACGATCGAATCTAGGTCAAGTACTATAACGATAGACAAAGGGAATTACGTACGGGATTGATTGAATCCTCGACATCGTGGTTCATCCAATGAGATCATCGAGGAGCATGTGGGAGCCAACATGGGTATCCAGATCCAGCTGTTGGTTATTGGCCGGAGAGTCGTCTCGGTCATGTCTGCGTGTCTCCCGAACACATAGGGTCTACACACTTAAGTTTCGGTGATGCTAGGGTTGTAGAGATATTAGTATCCGGTAACCCGAAAGCTGTTAGGAGTCCCGGATGAGATCCAGGACGTCACGAGGAGTTACAGAATGGTCCGGAGGTAAATATTTGTATATAGGAAGTCTAGTTTCGGCCACCGGGAAAGTTTCGGGAGTCACCGGTATTGTATCGGGACCACCGGAATGGTCCCGGGGGTCCACCGGGTGGGGCCACCTATCCCAGAGGGCCCCATGGGCTGAAGTGGGAAGGGAACCAGCCCCTGGTGGGCTCGTGAGCCCCCATGGGCCTCCCCCTGTGCCTAGGGTTGGAAACCCTGGGGGTGGGGGGCACCCCACCAAACTTGTGGGGCAAGTTCCCCCCCCCCACTGGCCGCCGCCCCCCCTTGAGATTGGATCTCTAGGGCCGGCGCCCCCTAGGCCCACTATATAAAGAAGGGGGGAGGGAGGGCTGGACACCCAAGCCCCTTGCACCTCCCTCTCTCCCCTTGCACCTCTCCCTCTCGCTGAGCTTGGCGAAGCCCTGCCGAGATCCCCGCTGCTTCCAGCATCACGCCGTCGTGCTGCTGGATCTCCATCAACCTCTCCTTCCCCTTGCTGGATCAAGAAGGAGGAGACGTCTCTCCCAACCGTACGTGTGTTGAACGCGAAGGTGCCGTCCGTTCGGCGCTCGGTCATCGGTGATTTGGATCACGACGAGTACGACTCCATCAACCCCGTTCTCTTGAACGCTTCCGCTCGCGATCTACAAGGGAATGTAGATGCAGTCCCCTCTCCCTCATTGCTAGATGACTCCATAGATTGATCATGGTGATGCGTAGAAAATTTTAAAATTCAGCTGCGTTCCCTAACAGTGGCATCATGAGCTAGGTCTATGCGTAGTATCTTGCACAAGTAGAACACAAAGTAGTTGTGGGCGTAGATTATGTCAATTTACTTGCCGCTACTAGTCTTATCTTGATTCGGCGGCATCATGGGATGAAGCGGCCCGGACCGACCTTACACGTACGCTTACTGAGACAGGTTCCACCGACTGACATGCACTAGTTGCATAAGGTGGCTAGCGGGTGTCTGTCTCTCCCACTTTAGTCGGATTGGATTCGATGAAAAGGGTCCTTATGAAGGGTAAATAGAAATTGGCATATCACGTTGTGGTTTTGGCGTAGGTAAGAAACGTTCTTGCTAGAAACCTATAGAAGCCACGTAAAAACTTGCAACAACAATTAGAGGACGTCTAACTTGTTCTTGCAGCATGTGCCGTGTGATGTGATATGACCAAAAGGATGTGATGAATGATATATATGTGATGTATGAGATTGGTCATGTTCTTGTAATAGGAATCACGACTTGCATGTCGATGAGTGTGACAACCGGCAGGAGCCATATGAGTTGTCTTATTTTATTGTATGACCTGCGTGTCACCGAAAATGCCATGTAATTACTTTACTTTATTGCTAACCATTAGCCATAGTAGTAGAAGTAATGTTTGGCGGGACGACTTCATGAAGACACGATGATGGAGATCATGGTGTCATGCCTGTGACGATGATGATCATGGAGCCTCGAAGGTGAAGATCAAAAGGGGAAAAATGATATTGGCCATATCATGTCACTATTTGATTGCATGTGATGTTTATCATGTTTTAACATCTTATTTGCTTCGAACAACGGTAGTAAATAAGATGATCTCTCACTAAAATTTCAAGAATTGTGTTCCCCCTAACTGTGCACCGTTGCTAAGGTTCGTTGTTCCGATGCACCACGTGATGATCAGGTGTGATAGGCTCTAACATTCGCATACAACGGGTGTAAGCCAGATTTACACACGCAATACACTCAGGGTTTACTTGACGAGCCTAGCATGTACAGACATGGCCTCGAAACACGGAAGACCGAAAGGTCGAACATGAGTCGTATAGAAGATACGATCAACATAAAGATGTTCACCGTTGATGACTAGTCCGTTTCACGTGATGATCGGACATAGCCTAGTCGATTCGGATCATGTATCACTTAGATGACTAGAGAGATGTCTATCTGAGTGTGAGTTCATTAAATCTGTTTAGATGAACTTAATTGTCATGAACATAGTCTAAAGTCTTTACAATATGTCTTGTAGATCCAATGGCCCACGCTAATGTTGCCCTCAACTTCAACGCGTTCCTAGAGAAAACCAAGCTGAAAGACGATGGTAGCAACTATACGGATTGGGTCCGTAACTTGAGGATCATCCTCATAGCTGCCAAGAAGGCATATGTCCTCGAAGCACCGCTAGGTGATGCACCCATTTTCCCAGCAGCTCAAGATGTTATGAACGCCTGGCAGTCGCGTAGTGATGATTACTCCCTGGTTCAGTGCGGCATGCTTTACAGCTTAGAATCGGGGCTCCAAAATCGTTTTGAGAAGCACAGAGCATATGAGATGTTCCAAGAGCTGAAAATGGTTTTCCAAGATCATGCCCGAGTCAAGAGATATGAAGTCTCCGACAAGTTCTACAGTTGTAAGATGGAGGAGAATAGTTATGTCAGCCAGCATATACTCAAATTGTCTGGGTTGCACAATTGCTTGTCTCAGTTGGGAATTAATCTCCCAGATGAAGCGGCCGTTGACAGAATCCTTCAGTCGCTCCCACCTAGCTACAAGAGCTTCGTGATGAACTTCAATATGCAAGGGATGGAGAAGTCCATTCCCGAGGTGTATTCAATGCTGAAATCAGCGGAGGTGGAGATCAAGAAAGAACATCAAGTGTTGATGGTGAATAAAACCACTAAATTCAAGAAAGGCAAGGGTAAGAAGACCTTCAAGAAGGACGGCAAAGGAGTTGCCACACCCGGTAAGCCAGTTGCCGGGAAGAAGCCAAAGAATGGACCCAAGCCCGAGACTGAGTGTTTTTATTGCAAGGGAACGGGTCACTGGAAGCGGAACTGCCCCAAATACTTAGCAGATAAGGAGTCCGGCAACGTCAAAGGTATATGTGATATACATGTTATTGATGTGTACCTTACCAGCGCTCGTAGTAGCTCCTGGGTATTTGATACCGGTGCAGTTGCTCACATTTGTAACTCAAAGCAGGAGCTGCGTAATAAGCAGAGACTGGCAAAGGACAAGGTGACGATGCGCGTTGGGAATGGTTCCAAGGTCGATGTGATCGCCGTCGGCACGCTACCTCTGCATCTACCTTCGGTATTAGTTTTAAACCTCAATAATTGTTATTTAGTACCAGCTTTGAGCATGAACATTGTATCTGGATCTCGTTTAATGTGATATGGCTACTCATTTAAATCCGAGAATAATGGTTGTTCTATTTATATGAGAGAAATCTTTTATGGTCATGCCCCGCTGGTCAATGGTTTATTCTTAATGAATCTTGAACGTGATGTTACACATATTCATAGTGTGAATGCCAAAAGATGTATGGTTGATAATGATAGTCCCACATACTTGTGGCACTGCCACCTTGGTCATATTGGTGTCAAACGTATGAAGAAGCTCCATGCAGATGGACTTTTGGAGTCTCTTGATTATGAATTATTTGACACGTGAGAACCATGCCTCTTGGGCAAGATGACCAAGACTCCGTTCTCCGGAACAATGGAGCGAGCAACCAACTTGTTGGAAATCATACATACCGATGTGTGCGGTCCAATGAGTGTTGAAGCTCGCGGTGGCTATCGTTATGTTCTCACCCTCACAGATGACTTAAGTAGATATGGGTATGTCTACTTGATGAAACACATGTCTGAGACCTTTGAAAAGTTCAAGGAATTTCAGAATGAGGTTGAGAATCAACGTGACAGAAAAATAAAGTTCTTACGATCGGATCGTGGAGGAGAATATTTAAGTCACGAATTTGGCACGCACCTAAGGAACTGTGGAATTGTTTCACAATTGACGCCGCCTGGAACACCTCAGCGTAATGGTGTGTCTGAACATCGTAAGCGTACTCTGTTGGACATGGCGATCTATGATGTCTCTTACCGACGTACCGCTATCATTTTGGGGTTATGCTTTAGAGACTGCCGCATTCACTTTAAACAGGGCACCGTCTAAATCCGTTGAGACGACACCGTATGAACTTTGGTTTGGGAAGAAACATAAGTTGTTGTTTCTAAAAGTTTTGGGATGCGATGCTTATGTCAAGAAACTTCAACCTGAAAAGCTCGAACCCAAATTAGAAAAATGCGTCTTCATAGGATACCCTAAGGAAACTATTAGGTACACCTTCTACCTCAGATCCGAAGGCAAGGTCTTCGTTGCCAAGAATGGATACTTTCTGGAGAAAGAGTTTCTCTCGAAAGAAGTGAGTGGGAGGAAAGTGGAACTTGATGAGGTGATAGTCACCCCGTCCGAACCAGAAAGTAGCACAGCACGGGAAGATGTTCCTGTGGTTCCTGCACCGACTAGGGAGGAAGTTAATGATAATGATCATGAAACTTCAGATCAAGTTACTGCTGAACTTCGTAGGTCCACAAGGACATGTTCCGCACCAGAGTGGTACGGCAACCCTATCATGGAAATCATGTTGTTAGACAATGGTGAACCTTCGAACTATGAAGAAGCGATGGCGGGCCCGGATTCCAACAAATGGCTTGAAGCTATGAAATCTGAGATATGATCCATGTTTGATAACAAAGTATGGACTTTGGTGGACTTGCCCGATGATCGGGACGCCATAGAAAATAAATGGATCTTTAAGAAGAATACTGACGCGTATGGTAATGTGTGACCATCTATAAGGCTCTACTTGTCGCTAAAGGTTATCGACAAGTTCAAGGAATTGACTACGACGAGACTTTCTCTCCCGTAGCGATGCTGAAGTCCGTCCGAATCATGTTAGCAATTGCCGCATTCTATGATTATGAGATATGGCAAATGGACGTCAAAACGGCATTCCTTAATGGCTTCCTCAAGGAAGAACTGTATATTATGCAGCCGGAAGGTTTTGTCGATCATGAGAATGCTAACAAGGTATGCAATCTCCAGCGCTCAATCTATGGGCTGGTGCAAGCATCTCGAATTTGGAACATTCGCTTTGATGAGGTGATCAAAGCGTTTGGGTTTATACAGACTTGGGGAGAAGCCTGTATTTACAAGAAAGTGAGTGGGAGCTCTGTAACATTTCTCATATTATATGTGGATGATATATTGCTGATGGGAAATGATGTAGAACTCTTGGAAAGCATAAAGGCCTACTTGAATAAGTGTTTTTCAATTAAGGACCTTGAAGAAGCTGATTACATATTAGGCATCAAGATCTATAGAGATAGATCGAGACGCCTCATTGGTCTTTCACAAAGCACATACCTTGACAAGATATTGAAGAAGTTCAACATGGATCAGTCCAAGAAAGGGTTCTTCCCAGTATTGCAAGGTATGAGATTGAGCACAGCTCAATGCCCGACCTTGGCAGAAGATAGAGAAAAGATGAGTGTCATCCCCTATGCCTCGGCCATAGGTTCTATTATGTATGACATGTTGTGTACCAGACCTGGTGTGAACCTTGCCATAAGTTTTGTGGGGAGGTACCAAAGTGATCCCGGTATGGAACACTGGACATCGGTCAAGAACATCCTGAAGTACCTGAAAAGGACTAAGGATATGTTTCTCGTTTATGGAGGTGATGAAGAGCTCGTCGTAAAGGGTTACATCGATGCTAGCTTCGACACAGATCTGGATGACTCCAAGTCACAAACCGGATACGTGTATATTTTGAATGGTGGGGCGGTCAGCTGGTGTAGTTGCAAGCAGAGCGTCGTGGCGCATTCTACATGTGAAGCGGAGTACATAGCTGCTTGCGAAGCAGCGCAGGAAGGAGTCTGGATGAAGGAGTTCATCACCGACCGAGGAGTCATTCCAAGCGCGTCAAGCCCGATGACTCTCTTCTGCGACAGCACTGGAGCTATTTCCATTGCCAAGGAGCCCAGGTTTCACGAGAAGACCAAGCACACCAAGCACCGTTTCAACTCCATCCGGAATTATGTTCAAGATGGAGACATAGATATTTGTAAAGTGCATACTGATACGTCCAAAACGTATCTATAATTTCTGCTTGCTCCATGCCTTGTATACACTTCCATACACTTTTGATCAAGATGGAGACATAGATATTGCTATGATATGTATACACTTCCATACACTTTTGATCATATTTGGACTAACCTATTAACTCAGTGCACCCCAGTGCCAGTTTCTGTTTTCTGTTGTTTTTGTATTTCAGGTTTTCCCATCACGTAAACTGCCAGAAAAATCCCAGAAAAATTATATAAAAAATCAGCGTTCCGGAAGCTTCCACACGGCCGAAGTAGGGCCGGAGGGGGGCCACCAGGGCTCCAGGTGCCCTGGTGGCGCGGCCCCCCTCCTGGCCGCGCCGGGGGGGGCGCCCGGCCCCCCAGGCCTCCGCTGATGCCCCCCTTTGGCATATATTTAACACCCGTCGAGGAAACCCTGATTCCGGACCCCTTTTCTCCAGACGCTATTCCAATCTCCGCCGCCATCGCCATCAAGCTTCGGGGGACGAGGATTCCTGTGCCGGCACCCTGCCGGGACGGGGAAGTGCCCCCGGATTCATCTCCATCGACGTTGCTTCCTCCCTCCATGATGTAGGAGTAGTTCCTCCTCGGGGCTGAGGTTTCTACCAGTAGCTATGTGGTTAATTCTCTCTCCCATGATGTGATCTTCGTTGTGATCATAGGCAATGTTAATCTAGGGTGATCCCATGATATTTCCCCTTCCTCTATGTATTGGATTGATGTACTCACTTGTCTTTATCTAGTATAATCCCTGAGACCAAGGTGACAGCGGTCTATTGGACATGGATTAGAAAAATATTTTCATGAGTGATTTCCTCTCTTGTGTGTTGATTGAAGATTGAGAGTCTCTTGGTGCTTGTCTTTGACTATCCTTTAGATATGTTGTGGTGATTGTGGGACTCTCTTTGGATGGCCGCGGTGACATTGGGAAATCCTTAGATTGAGAACTATGAACTTTGAGGTGTGCTTTTGTAGCCCTACATAATTCTCGTCCTCTCTTGACCACAAAGGAATGACCTCTGGGTGCATCTCCATTGCATGTTTTATGGGAAATATCATGTGATTCGATTATGTTAATGTTGTTGGGAGTTGCCACTAGTGAAAGTATGAAGCCTAGGCCTTGTTTCCACCATTGCAATACCATTTGTGCTCACGTTTACCACTTGTTTGCTTGCTGCACTTTTTATTACAGATTTATATTACTTTGCTTTGCACTCCTATCATCCATATTTTACCATCTCTTCGCCGAACTAGTGCACCTATACAACTCCTAGTTGTATTAGGTGTGTTGGGGACACAAGAGACTTCTTGTATCTTAGTTGCAGGGTTGCTTGAGAGAGACCATCTTCGACCTCTACTTCCCTGAGTTCGATAAACCTTAGGTCATCCACTTGAGGCAAATTGCTGCTGTCCTACAAACCTCTGCGCTTGGAGGCCCAACATAGTCTACAAGAGTAGAAGCGTGTGTAGACATCAAGCTATTTCTGGCGCCGTTGCCGGGGAAGTGAGTGCTTGAAGGTATATCTTTAGATCTTGCAATTAAATCTTTTTGTTTCTTGTTTTTATTTCACTAGTTATGCTTATGGACAACCTTGCTATTGGATCGTTGCTTGCGAGAAGACGCCCCACACCTGGTGGTTGCTACTCCCCCTACTGAAATTGTGCCCTATAAAATACCAGCTGGTATTATCGATTATGTTTTGGCTAATCGTTATGCAGGAGACAGACATCCCAGTGAACACTTGCTATATCTGTCACAACTATGTTCATTATTTAAGCTTGCAGGTGTATCAAGGGAGTTTGTCATGAGGAAATTGTTCACCGTATCACTTATAGATAAAGCTTCAGAATGGTATAGGCTACTAGATGACTCTCACCTGCTGGATTGGGTAGAGATCCAGTCTCTCTTTTACTCCAAGTTTTATCCTCTTCATGAAGTCCATGAGAATAGGAATTATGTTTATAATTTCTATCCTCATGACGGAGAGAGCATAGCTCAAGCTTGGGGGAGACTGAAAACGTTAATGCTAAAATGTCCTAACCATGGGCTCCCCAAAGATATGATTATTACTAATTTCTATGCGAGGCTCTCTCAACAGGATAAAGATTTGCTCGATGCTTCCTCTATGGGTTCTTTCACAAACGAAAAGACTGATGCTAAATGGGAGCTCCTTGAAAGAATTCAACGCAACACTGAAGATTGGGAGATCGACATAGGTAAAGAGTCAGGTATAATTTATGAGTATGATTGCATTAAGTCCTTTGTTGAAACTACAAGTTTTAATAAGTTTAGTGCTAAGTTTGGACTTGATTCTCAACTCCTTGTTGATTTCCTCAAAACTTTTGCTTCACATCTTAATATGCCTAAGGAGGATTGGATCAAGCATCATAAACCTTTTAAAGAGATTTGCAAAGAAAATGAAATTGTTCATGATGACTGCAACATGCATGATCCAATTCCTAAAAATGAAGTTTTATATAAGCATGTTAATTTTTGTGGAGTGGATAGACCCTGTGAAAGGCCTATGATTGAAGAAGAGAAGTATTGTAAGCAACATAAGCATGAAAGAACAATCACTTGGGTCAGAGATTTAAATGAAATTGCTAGAGAATTGTGTGACCTTTATCCTTTTACTTGTGAACTTTGCTGTATAGAGGGTCACTTTAATTTTCAATGCATGAACTTTCAAAACATAACTGTTAACCAGTTGTGTGATAACATGATCACCTCTGATGTGTGAAGAGTTATCAAAAAAGACTTCTTGGCTAGATGTTAATGCCATAGGAATAAAAAACAGTTTGCAAAATTGCCATCTCTATTGTGTTGTTAATTGCCATGAAAATGATTACATAAGTAAGATTATAAAGGAGGGAACTTTACCAAAGTATAAAGTTGACTCTTATATTTCTGATAATAAAAAGGAGAGTTTTTCCCAAGTTTCCCCTATTGTTTCTAATGATAAACCAGGATATGTGGAGAAGTTTCATCTCCAACCACTCCCTCCTAAGGTTAAGAAGAAGAAAAAGAAGAGGAGGAGGAAGAGGAGCAAGAAAGAAGAAGAATGGGTATCAACCTGTCCTGAGCATATTCCTCCCATCAACTTTTATCCTAATGGTTGTAAGTTTAAAGAAGAAGGTGAAGTTTATTGCCTTAATTATCATCTTGATGATACGTCCGTAGGTACTATTGAAGATGATTTTGATTATGATATGCATGTTACTTATTGTGATTGGGAAAATGATGATAATGCTACTTATGATCTTGAAAATCTTTTTGGTACCAACTCCGAAAGTGATGGTATGGGAAGCTCTAAGCTTGGGGATGATAGGATTGCAAATCCTTTACCCACTAGTGATGTGATAATTGATAATTCTTTTGCTAGTAAGAATAAAGACAACATGTTTACAAATATAGTTGCTAGCAATGATAATGCTCTTCTCTACCATGATGATGTTATAACTCCAATCTAAAGTGATTATAAAGGTACCTATGACATAAGGAAAAATTCTCCTTATGAAACTTGTCATAATCATGGAGGGTATTACTCCCTTGTTGAACACCATCTTCCTAATACACAATTAATCTATAGTGTTCAAGTTGTTTATGATAGTCCTACTCCCACTATTACCAATGAGAAAGATTATGCTTATGTGGAGAGTAAGAGTACCTTTTTGCATGTGGATCATGGTAACAATGCTTTATGTGATGCTTATATTGTTGAGTTTATTCGTGATCCCACTGAAAATTATTATGAGAAGGGAACATATGCTTATAGATATTTCAATAATATTAAGTTCCCTCTCTTTATGTTGAAGGTTTTGAAGTTATGCTTGCTTTGCCTTCCTATGCTAGTTGCTTTATGATTCAATAATTTATTTTCTTGCAATATTCCTATGCATAGGAAGCATGTTAGGCTTAAATGTGTTTGGTATTTTCTTCTTGATGCTCTCTTTTGTTCTTCAACTCTTATTCCTACGAGAGCATCATTAAAGTCTTAAGCCTATCTTTATGGCTATAAAGAAAGAGCTCTAGGGAGACAACCCTTGTTATCTTTGCTTTCAGTTTGTTCTTTCAGTTTTTAGTGGTCTTGATGTTTGTTACTACTGTAGCAACATCATTGTATCTTTACTTTTCAGCTTTGTGCCAAGTGAAGCCTCTGATTGCAAGAAAGTTCAAAAGTTGTGACGTGCTGTCCAGGAAACAGATTCTGTCCTTGGACAGAAAAATTCGTATAAAATCACCAGATCATCTTTTTGGTCTGAATTTTTTCGACAGCGTGCTCTATACAATTGTCTTTCGGGTGTCTGTTCTGAGTTTTTTTATTAGAGTTGCAGAAGTGCCCCGAAAAAATCATTTACTACCTGCTGGTCTGTTTTTCACAGATTCTGTCCTGTTTTGCCTTTCCTTCATTTTGCAAACCTTGAGCTTGCTTTTTCTTTGCGAAAACCTTTTGGCAATCTTGAGAAACAGTAGAACTTCAAGAATATCCTTATTTCCAGCAAGGAACAATTATTTTATTATGGGTACTAACCTCGCTAATCAGATTATGATGAGTTATGTATGAAGGGAGTTTTCAAGTGTGCGAGGGAAGATGATAAAAAGATTCAGGAGTATCAAACGCTCAAGCTTGGGGATGCCCCCAAGCACCCCCAAGAAATATTCAAGGAGACTCAAGCATCTAAGCTTGGGGATGCCCCGTGCATCCCCTTCTCCATCAACATTATCAGTTCGTCTTTCGTTCCACTATATTTTTATCACTTCATGTGTTATGTGCTATGCTTGGATCGTCTTGCTTTTAGTTTCCTTTTTAGTTTTCCTTAGCTTTTCATAACGAGTCGGAACTCAGCTTTCTTTGTGTGGGAGAGAAACATGCTCCACTTCAACCTAGAACACAACATAGAATTTTCATGCATATCTTTGTTGTGTGTGTTCTTTGTCTTTCAATAGCTACTATCATGTTAAGTTCTTAGTTTTCATGCTTATCTTTTTAAAGAGCTTTTGTTTAGTTGGTTGCTTGAACTCTCTTTAGTTATCATGCTTATCTTATTAAGAGAGTTTGCTTATGTTGCATTGGTTGATATGTCTATGATAAAAATGCTACGTGCATAATGGTACTTAGTAATTCATGTTTTCTTATGGTTAGTCTCAAATAGCTGGGGGGTTCCCAATGTGTTATTGGAGTACCAACATGATTTGTTTGCCTATGATGTGGTATGGTTTAGTAATATCTTCCTTCAAGAATTTATTTTGATTGACTTGGCGTATGCTCACGCATATTTAAGACTGTAAAGAAAGTCTGTCAAGCCTTGATGATCTTTTGTTTCTGAGTAGCGATATAACTTCCATGCCTGATTCAATGTTGCTTTGTCGCTCTGCATGATTATGACCGTCATTGCTCTCTTAGTTGGTCGCTCCCAGTCTTTTGCTAACCTTCGCCTGTACTAAGCGGACTGACTGCTTGTGCATCCAAAATCTTTTAAACCAGTTATGCCATATGAGTCCACCATACCTTCCTATACGTGGTATTTACCTGCCATTCCTAACGAAGACTTTCATGTACCATCTCGAAATTATTCAAAAAAAGCATTTCTATTTTGTGCCTCTGTTTTAGTTCATGAGGAAGTAGTAGTTAATTCATGATCTTTTTAAGTTGGACAAGCTTCACCCCGGGATTGCATGTCTAATGTGCAAACCCATAATACGAGAAGGAACTGGCAAAGAGTGCGCCTGGCTCAAAAATAATATAACAAACAAACCCTCCTTCGCGCTTTGTTCATGAGAAATCAGAAAACTTTGGCAGTGATAAACAAAGGAGATTAAGAGGATGTGATCGTCCTCATTCGGGAGCCGTTCCTCGAAACTTGTCCATCTCAAGAAGTGATTGAGTTGTCTGCTAGCATTCGTTGACGGAACATGCATAACCAAAAAATATATTATTACCTCTATTTTTAAAACCAAGAGCTCTGGTACATGCTTTGTCTTTGTTTCCGACTACGGGTTTTCAACCTTGCCAACAAAAGCCACGGTTCGAGAGTCTCCACCTTCTTTTAAAGCACCAACTACTGAGAGCATGATTGTCATTCTGAGTGTAATGTGCATTGTCCCAAAGTAGCATTGTCTTTTGCATGATTATGATATCGTTTATTCTGAAATCATTGTATCTAGTCATCACTTAAACCTTGGTTGTGCCCCTGCATTTATATTTTGCTTCACTAAAGGGGGCAAGCGATATATCACTTTATCATATTTGCACACCATGCTCATTACAAATCTATTTGATGTTTCAGTATCATATTGTAAAACTTTCAGTTCTTTGTGATTTTCTCATGAGGCAACTTAATTACTACAGATTCATTGTCTTAGTAAGCTTTTGTCATATGACTATGCAAAGTCCTATATGGTTAATAGCATGTCACCACAGAAATTATTCTTGTTATCATTTACCTACTCGAGGACGAGCAGGAATTAAGCTTGGGGATGTTGATACGTCCAAAACGTTTCTATAATTTCTGCTTGCTCCATGCCTCTTTTGTGTGATATTGCTATGATATTTATACACTTCCATACACTTTTGATCATATTTGGACTAACCTATTAACTCAGTGCACCGCAGTGCCAGTTTCTGTTTTCTACTGTTTTCGTATTTCAGGTTTTCCCATCACGTAAACTGCCAGAAAAATCCCGGAAAAATTATATAAAAAATCAGCGTTCCGGAAGCTTCCACACGGCCGAAGTAGGGCCGGAGGGGGACCACGAGGGCTCCAGGCGCCCTGGTGGCGCGGCCCCCCTCCTGGCCGCGCCGGGGGGGGGGGGGGGGCGCCTGGGCCCCCCAGGCCTCCGCTGATGCCCCCCTTTGGCATATATTTAACACCCGTCGAGGAAACCCTGATTCCGGACCCCTTTTCTCCAGACGCAATTCCGGTCTCCGCCGCCATCGCCATCAAGCTTCGGGGGACCAGAATTCCTGTGTCGGCACCCTGCCGGGACGGGGAAGTGCCCCCGGATTCATCTCCATCGACGTTGCTTCCTCCCTCCATGATGCGGGAGTAGTTCCTCCTCGGGGCTGAGGTTTCTACCAGTAGCTATGTGGTTAATTCTCTCTCCCATGATGTGATCTTCGTTGTGATCATAGGCTATGTTAATCTAGGGTGATCCCATGATATTTCCCCTTCCTCTATGTATTGGATTGATGTACTCACTTGTCTTTATCTAGTATAATCCCCGAGACCAAGGTGACAGCGGTCTATTGGACATGGATTAGAAAAATATTTTCATGAGTGATTTCCTCTCTTGTGTGTTGATTCAAGATTGAGAGTCTCTTGGTGCTTGTCTTTGACTATCCTTTAGATATGTTGTGGTGATTGTGGGACTCTCTTTGGATGGCCGCGGTGACATTGGGAAATCCTTAGATTGAGAACTACGAACTTTGAAGTGTGCTTTTGTAGCCCTACATAATTCTCGTCCTCTCTTGACCATGAAGGAATGACCTCCGGGTGCGTCTCCATTGCATGTTTTATGGGAAATATCATGTGATTCGATTATGTTAATGTTGTTGGGAGTTGCCACTAGTGAAAGTATGAAGCCTAGGCCTTTTTTCCACCATTGCAATACCATTTGTGCTCACGTTTACCACTTGTTTGCTTGCTGCACTTTTTATTACAGATTTATATTACTTTGCTTTGCACTCCTATCATCCATATTTTACCATCTCTTCGCCGAACTAGTGCACCTATACAACTCCTAGTTGTATTAGGTGTGTTGGGGACACAAGAGACTTCTTGTATCTTAGTTGCAGGGTTGCTTGAGAGAGACCATCTTTGACCTCTACTTCCCTGAGTTCGATAAACCTTAGGTCATCCACTTGAGGGAAATTGCTGTTGTCCTACAAACCTCTGCGCTTGGAGGCCCAACATAGTCTACAAGAGTAGAAGCGTGTGTAGACATCACATACGGATCAGAATGTCGCAGATCCGTTGACTAAACCTCTTCCAGGGGCAAAACATGATCAACACCAGAACTCTATGGGTGTTCGATTCATCACAATGTAACTAGATTATTGACTCTAGTGCAAGTGGGAGACTGTTGGAAATATGCCCTAGAGGAAATAATAAAATGGTTATTATTATATTTCCTTGTTCATGATAATTGTCTATTGTTCATGCTTTAATTGTATTATCTGGAAACAGTGATACATGTGTGAATACATAGACCACAACGTGTCCCTAGTAAGCCTCTAGTTGACATGCTCGTTGATCAACAGATGGTTACGGTTTCCTGACCATGGACATTGGATGTCATTGATAACGGGATCACATCATTAGGAGAATAATGTGATGGACAAGACCCAATCCTAATCCTAGTACAAGATCGTGTAGTTCGTATGCTAAAGCTTTTCCAATGTCAAGTATCCTTTCCTTAGACCATGAGGTTGTGCAACTCCCGGATACCGTAGGAATACTTTGGGTGTGCCAAACGTCACAACGTAACTGGGTGGCTATAAAGGTACACTACGGGTATCTCCGAAAGCATCTGTTGGGTTGGCACGAACCGGGACTGGGATTTGTCACTCTGTATGACGGAGAGGTATCTCTGGGCCCACTCGGTAATACATCATCGTAATGAGCTCAATGCGACTAAGGGGTTAGTCATGGGATGATGTGTTACGAAATGAGTAAAGAGACTTGCCACAACGAGATTGAACAAGGAATCGGTATACCGACGATCGAATCTCGGGCAAGTACTATACCGATAGACAAAGGGAATTGCGTACGGGATTGATTGAATCCTCGACATCATGGTTCATCCGATGAGATCATCGAGGAGCATGTGGGAGCCAACATGGGTATCCAGATCCCTCTGTTGGTTATTGGCCGGAGAGTTGTCTCGGTCATGTCTGTGTGTCTCCCGAACCCGTTGGGTCTACACACTTAAGGTTCGGTGATGCTAGGGTTGTAGAGATATTAGTATGCGGTAACCCGAAAGTTGTTCAGTGTCCCGGATGAGATCCCGGACGTCACGAGGAGTTTTGGAATGGTCCGGAGGTAAAGATTTGTATATAGGAACTCCAGTTTCGGCCACCGGGAAAGTTTCGGGGGTCACCGGTATTGTATCGGGACCACCGGAAGGGTCCCGGGTGTCCACTGGGTGGGGCCACCTATCCCGGAGGGCCCCATGGGCTGAAGTGGGAAGGGAACCAGCCCCTGGTGGGCTGGTGCGCCCCCCATGGGCCTCCCCCTGCGCCTAGGGTTGGAAACCCTGGGGGTGGGGGGCGCCCCACCAAACTTGGGGGGCAAGTGCCCCCCTCCTTGGCCGCCGCCCCCCCTTGAGATTGGATCTCTAGGGGCCGGCGCCCCCCCTCTAGCGCCCTTATATAAATAAGGGGGGAGGGAGGGCTGGACACCCAAGCCCCTGGCGCCTCCCTCTCCCCGTGCAACACCTCTCCCTCTCGTTGAGCTTGGCGAAGCCCTGCCGAGATCCCCGCTGCTTCCACCATCACGCCGTCGTGCTGCTGGATCTCCATCAACCTCTCCTTCCCCTTGTTGTATCAAGAAGGAGAAGACATCTCTACCAACCGTACGTGTGTTGAACGCGGAGGTGTCGTCCGTTCGGCGCTCGGTCATCGGTGATTTGGATCACGAGGAGTACGACTCCATCAACCCCGTTCTCTTGAACGTTTCCGCTCGCGATCTACAAGGATATGTAGTTGCACTCCCCTCTCCCTCATTGCTAGATGAATCCATAGATTGATCTTGGTGATGCGTAGAAAATTTTAAAATTCTGCTACGTTCCCTAACATATGGAGTTTTAATCGGACACAAGGAAAGATAGGGGCTTATGGTGTTGCCTCCCAACCTTTTACCTCAAGGGTAATGTCAATAGTAATAGATCATGAAAACTTACATCCAAGTGGGTATATATGTCAGGATCTTTCCAACCCAATGTGCTTGCTAAAGGATAATATGCAAAGAGGAAAGGTGGATTTCACCTTGACACTTATAAGACAAGAATATTAGATAGGCCGTTCGCAGAGGGAAGCAGAGGTTGTCATGTGTTTTCTGGTTGGATGCACAAAATCTTAGCATAGAAGAACTTCGCTTTATATTGTCACTTGTGATAAGGACCTTTATTATGCAGTCCGTCGCTTTTATTACTTCCATATCACAAGATCGTATAAAGCTAATTTCTCCCACACTAATATATCATACATATTTTAGCGGATTTGCAACATGACAACTTACTTGGAAGGATCTTTCTCAATCCATAGGCAGGTATGGTGGACTCTCATGGCAAAACTAGTTTTAAGGATATATGGAAGTACAAGTAGTATCTCTACTTAGTGCAAGGAGTTTTGGCTAGCATGAGGGGGGAAAGGCAAGCTCAACATGTTGGATGATCCATGACAATATACTTTATTTCGGATATAAGAAGAGATAACCCATTATGTTGTCTTCCTTGTCCAACATCAACTCTTTAGCATGTCATATTTTAATGAGTGCTCATGTAGCGACCACGATCCGATTGGACCGGAGTCTCCGTGTTCCGTGTCATCCCTGGATCGGTATGCTGACACATACAGTACACGAGGATTTATAACAGAGGTAAATCACATGTATTAAGTAACGTAAATACTATTACCTCAATCGATCATAGTGGAAGCAACAAGGTTGTGGATTCCCATCAACACCAACGGCAAAGTTGAGTGTAGAAATCGTCACCCTAACGTATCACTTACTCGTTGTAAGATAAACCTGCAACATGAGACGTTGCAGCCACAGAGGGTCAGTACATTGAATGTACTGGCAAATTCACACTGTAATGATAATGATGAATAAGACCTACAACTACATGCATATTTGGCTGGTGGAGGCTGTAAGGTTAAAGTTTTTGCGTAAAGCCAATTTTTCCCTACTACAAAGGAATGCATATTAATTAACTATCAAGGTAGTTGAAACATTTTTGAGAAGATAGACATCCTCTCAACCCCAATTAAAAATAATCATTAAACCCAACAATATTAAAATTAGAGAGTGATGAGATCAGCAAATAATACACTTCTAGATACTCAAAGATGTCCATAACCGGGGACACGGCTAATCATGATCAGTTTGTACACTCTACAGAGGTTTGTGCACTTTTCCCACAAGACTCGATCGCCTCCGTTTGGTTTCCCACAACTTACTCAACTATGCCATAGCCCATATTGGCATGTGGTTGCACATGGAAGTTTCTAGGCATGAAATATTATATGATCCCTTTGAGCCTGGGTGGAAAACCCCGGGATTTCCTAGGACAACACTGGCATCACCAGGTGTCCGGGCAATCCACTCGTTCAGTCCCAGGGTGCCCCAAACCAATCCACCCAGATGTGTATTCAAGTAGCCACCTTAAGGTGAATCCTTTAATTAACAACTCTCATCTGTCATGGATTTCACTCAAACCCAAACCATGTCTACGAGCATAGCATAGCAACCTAAGCATAGCGTAGAAGTAACTCCCAGGGGTTTGAAAATAATGCAGGTAATAGGTTCTACCTCAATCTACTTCCCAATCCCATAGTTTAATTGATCCTACTGATGCAATGTGTTTGAGGATATAACTAATGCAATGAAAACTGGGTATTTGGAAAATATGATCAAAGTGTGAACTTACCTGCAATGTTGATGAAGATGACTCGCACTCAAAACTCTTGATAGATCTACTCGTCACACTCCGGTCAATCTTTCGTAAGCAAGCAATAGTAACCACACATAAGCAATCACTCAGCAAACCAGAAAGGTCGAATAAAACACTTCGGAAAACTTCGAAAACAAACGAATGACTCTTGAAACACAAAACAATTTCCAACAGTACCAAAGTTATGTGAATTTGGCCTTATCGGAAAGTTTAGGTCAAGAGCTTCGATTTGCAAAAAGAATCAACTAAAACGGAGTTACGAAACTCAAGTTATGATCAAACGAAGTTCAAATCTAAAACTAGTTGAATTCAAATTTTAAAACTTTCAAAAACATGTTTAAGTTGTGTTATTGGAAAGAGGGGATCGTAACGAAGACATGGGCGATGGTTTCGTTGGATTTGGACTAACCGGTAAAAAGTTATGGCCTAATGAAGTTTAGGGGCTAATCTATAAAAATAGTAATTACAGACAGGTCCTTGACCAGAAATCTAAATAGAAAAGAAAAGAAAAAAAACTACAGGACGAACGTTCACTACTGAACCCTAAACAGCGAACGAACTCTAAATAACTAACCCTAAAACAACAAATCTAAACCTAGGGTTTTTAACAGAAAACCTAAATAGAAACCGGACGATTTATTACCGTTTTGTCCGGTTCAAGGAAATCGGCGGTTCGGGCGCGGTTCGGCGGTTGGATCGGACCCGGAGCAGATCGGAGCTGGAGCTCCGGCGACAGCGGCGAGCTCTGGCGCGGGGCTGCGGCGGCTTGCGGGCGGCGAAGCAGCGGGCGAGGAGGCGGCGGCTTGCGGGCGGCGAAGCTGCTGCGGGGCGCGGCGCGTGCGGTGGCGAGGAGCAGCGGCGGCGGCAGGGCAGAGCAGCGACGGCGGCGATTTGCGGAGGCGGCGGCGCTGCGGCGAGATGCGAGAGGAGGGCGGCGTCGGGGCGGGCCCTCGGGCTTTATAGGAGGAGGGGGAGGGGTTTCTTGGAGTAGGGGGCACGGCTTTGGTGGCCTGGCGCGGCACGAACGCCGAGGCGGCGGCGGTGGTCGTCGTGTGGGAGGAAGGGGTCGGGGCGAGCGGGCTGGGCTGGCCTGGCAGTGGCTGGGCCGGCCCAGTTTGGGTGAGACTATATATTTTTTTCTTTAAACATTTTTTTAACAGACAGAAAAACGAATAAAATCAAAATAACTAAAAATATCCTATAGGCATATAATATATCAAAATTTGCCGAAAAATAAGCCCTACCACATGAACATTTTACTACTGCCGAATAAAATGCCCACAAAATCTAATAAATCAAAAGGGTCCTACTAAAGCAAATAAAAACCAATAAAATCATTTTAAAATACCAAAATGATTTCAAAATTATTTCTCTCCAATTTTTTGCTGTAGGGAACCATGTTACCCTATTTTCCATGTAATTTCTTTTTGGAGAAAAAATAATTTGAATAAAAACCAAATAACTCAATTATTTGAAATTGAGTTGCAGAAAATTCAGAAAAACCTCCAACTCATATTTTCCTATAATTTGAAGAAGTCATTTTATCTTCTCTCGGGAAAATCATTGAGTTGCTTAAAGTTTCTGAATTGAAAAGGTTTCGAGAGTGAAATTCAAAATCCCTTCAAGGCCCTTTATCATTTAAAATAAAATGGAAGAAGTCATATTATCTTCACTCTATGGTTTCGTGTTGAAAGGAAATTGAATTCCCTCGGAGATCAAAAAGCAAAGTGATTGTTTTGGGAAAGACATTTTATTCCCTCTCATTTAACTTTCAAAAGTTTCAAATTTCACTCAATTTCACTCCGCACATCAAACAACAATCAAATCTATCTATTTATTACAATATTCCAAAATTTAGAATTTTGGGATGTTACAAACCTACCACACTTAAAATGAATCTCGTCCTCGAGATTCGGAGAGGCTAGAAAGAAATAGGTTAGGGTTTGGGGGTCTCCTAAAAAATCCACTGATTGGTGTAGCCTAGTGTGCTACCACACTTAGGAACATGGATACGGTTCCATCAAACTCAGGTACTCCATCCTTTGGGTTGACGGCGTCGGTCTTCTCAAATCTTTAGGGTAACTCCTTCCCTGGGGCTCTTTCGGTAGTGGCAAACTTGCCGTCCTCAATTTCTTATATCCTTTCATCTTGATACGGTTCTTTCGAGACGGGTTCTTCTTAACTGACGAGTGTGGCGCCCATACTAAACAAATATCGATATCTCATGGTGGTCATCAACCAAATTAACTGGGTCCCTACAGAAAACGGGTCTGGGCTTCATCCTCACCGTATATCCTACGGTTGGCAACAGCATGTCGTGTACAAGGGGAAAATTTCTATACCATTCTAAGGTTTAAACAATGTTTTGACATCGTCGTCTCTCTACTATAGGTAAGTCACTCAGATTTACCATCCCGTATAGCAGAGGCGAATAATAAGAGTAAGTCGGTATGGTGATCAATCCATCCCGCACCCAAATCATTACCCTGTATATGGTTTAGTGAATCTCGCATTCTAACACTCGGTCATCCTCACAAGCATTGCAGAATGTCATCTTGTCGACGAACTGAGTTCGGAGAAATCCATTGAGTTCTGCAAGCCAAGCAAAACATCTAACGTTTCTTCACAACCCTCGGGTTTAACGTAACCACCTATAAAATCGTCTGTTTGATAAGGTCGTCACTTCTACTAGGGGTTTTTCCTTTAGCAAGAGTGTGCTTGCTTTCTTGATAGGTCCTGGGCCTGTGGGTTATGGCCCATCTCACCACTAGCAACACTTGATCTCATCATTGGGTTGCAAATGGTCATTCTTCCAACATCCAACTTCATTGGCTTTCTCTTAAATCCATCCAATTTGTTTGGTATCCCTTTCTTCTGGGTACCAAACTGAGCGTAATTACTCACACTCATCCTTGGGTAGTCCTTTCCAAGTCGGACGTATCTAATCACTAGCTAGTGTATTCGGGTAACCGTGTTGGATTCTACCACACTTAAAATTATTAACACTAGCTTTCTTCAAAATCATATTCCATGCATCATGTCTTCACTCATCACCTTTTATATTACCCACTTATAATATCAAAAATCAATACCATGATGCCAACTATATCAATTCTCAACTTACTACGATCTACTGCACTTCCACTTTCTTGCTTCAACTCCAATACTTAGCACAAAACTCCTTCTTCTTGGTACAATCTATAGCAAAATGCACTGCTTTACTACAAAAGATACACATAACTATAGACACGTCTCGTGGTTCCCTTGTGATTATGTAGCCTCCTTAGGTCCTCGGCTAAAGGGTCCACGTCAGAGCTTGTATATCCATAACTCAATCCTTGGGGTTACTGTAGTTCCATACTCCAGCATTACACCCTGGTAAAATCCAATCATACTTCTTTCCTTCATACTCTTGGGGTAAGCTTCATATCAAAATAAACTCCAACTTATTTGTGCAAACTCCACTAATTGGGACAACACATTCCTTCCTATGGGTCCAGGGTTCACACAGTGAGGTACCACTAAACAAAATGCACTGGTTCATCCATAATCCGTATTCTCCTCATATCAAATCTTTTATTACTTCTTGAACCAGTATTCAATACTCCAATTTCCAAGGGTGCATCACTACAATTTCTACTATCCAGATAGTCTAGTATGGTCAAGATTTTCTTCCATCTATATCCATTGGTCCTAGCTAAGGATTCTTCAGTCCCATTGGAATTGTGCAATGTGATTCTTAAAATCACCAATCTTTTGCTTCATCCTATTGGTCGTGTGCTTCATCTCCACCATCTCTGCATGCATCATACTCAGGCATCCCTGGGTAAAACGAAGTCTTGCTTCGAGTATTTCTCCAATCTGACGTATGGCCTCCATAGCAGCTTCACGAACAGAATCAAAGAATGTTGTTCGCGATACTCGGGAGATGAAAAAGTATTGACCCATAGTCTTTGGGCAAACTCCTTTCACGGTGGAGGTGTACCTCCACGTACCAAAGTTCAACTTCATTCTCCATAAAGGGATAACCCTTGTAAACTGCATCTCCTTCCAGGTGAATATGATTCATCATGTCCTTCAGGATCTTTGGATAATCCTGGTCGCTGGTCAGGGTCATGATGGTTTCCGGGCCTTTGAGGAAAGACTCGAAAAGGGTTGTCATCTGTAGGCATAAGACATAAGGGGTTCTCAGGACAACATACGGACATTCCTTGGGTAAAACGAGGTCGTTTGTCCGAGAAAGGTTTGGGGTCAACTACTCCAAGGGTTCTAGGTTTTTGTCGGGGTGAGAATAGCAAGAGAGGCACTAACATTCATCCAACAACTCATAGCGATGAGATTCCAAACATCTCAACTTCCTTCTTGGATTCCAAAAGTATCAACTTATATTGCTTCACAAACTATTACAATGTTATTTTCCATACTCAACTCAACATTGTAATAAAGGTGTATTCCATATTTAGCTACATGCTTCATTCTACTATCTAGATCTCAACTACTCTTCTCAACATTTCCTCCGGTCTGAACCTTCTCTTGGCAAAATGCTCTACTTCCTTGTAGTGTAAACTAATGTCATAAGACATATCTAGGGGCTTCATGGTGACTATTGGGTTCTTCGCTTCCTGGTTGGGAAGTTGTTAGCATAATGACCTAAATCCTTGCACCGATAACATGTGATGTTACTTAGGTCCTTTTCTGCAGAATTTGGGTTCTTCTGGGGACACATGTTCTTCCTTTTACTTGACTTCTTCGTTCCTATCAATTCTTCTATCTTCTGTGGATCAAACTCCACTTCTTCTGTCGGGAAGTCTCCCAGATACTCCTGACTTTCCCTAGTGCATTGCTGTGAAAGTTGTCCTTTCTCTCCACATGAGTAGCAAGCACGGGAATAATATATGTTTTGTCCTTCTCCATCAGGGTCGTCAATATCTTCCTCCATCGCGGATTCCCTTAGGGTTTCCTCGAGGACTTCTTTGATTTCTTCTTTCTTCTGCTGGACAGCTCGTTGCACCATGGGGTAAATGTGACACTAAGCAGGGTAGTGAGTAGTCCTTCACACAAGAAACAAGTAATCTGCCTAGTTGGGCATTCTTCAGCTAGGTGACTTCCTTCACAATTAGGGCATTCATCCTTATGCTCCTCCTGGGTGTGTCCTAATTCTCCACAAATCCTACAAGCACAAAGTTTCTTCTTCGGGTTGTCACCATGCTTTCTGATGAGACGGGATCTCAACAGAGTCTTTTTGAATTCCACCCAACTTTCGGCTCCATTACATCCTTGTATGGCTTGATACATCTTCCACCATGTTGCAGCACTTTTTGTAAAGTACCGAAGAACGTATTGAACTTCATACTTCCTTTCAACTAAATTCTTCCTGAAGTATCCTCCATGTTTTGTATCCATAGTTCTGCCTCCGGCTGGGTCATTGGTCCAGAGACTTCAAGTTTATCTTCAGTCATCCTCTATTGGGTCCAAGGGTTTTGGGATGAGATACAGAAGAGATAGAGAGGGACACTCAATACAAACAATAGTTTTGAAAGACGGGTTTTGGTTTGTGGCCGTCAGAAAACATCAAACAAATGACGGCTCACAATTGTCGCATCTAACGTAAGTACATAATAGGGGGTTGGTCTTCTAAAGGTCATCATCTCCTCAAAGTTGTCAACTCTTCAAACATTCGGAGTATCCATTGTTGTAGCTTCAACATTTCCAATGCATAGTGAAATACTCTTTACTCCGAAGTGGTCCAAATGGTAAAGGGTATGGTCTAACTATTTAAGGTCAAAGGGAAGATTTGACAAAGCTCAGAGAAGAAGAGAGATAAGAATCTTTTTGAAAAAGATAGTTTTAGAGAAATCCTTTCCTATGGTCTAGCTAGTTTCTAGGGTCACGTCCTACAGTCAACATGTGCTCTGATACCATCTTGTAGCGACCACGATCCGAATGGACCGAAGTCTCTGTGTTCCGTGTCATCCCTGGATCGGTATGCTGAGTACACGAGGATTTATAACAGAGGTAAATCACATGTATTAAGTAACGTAAATACTATTACCTCAATCGATCATAGCGGAAGCAACAAGGTTGTGGATTCCCATCAACACCAACGGCAAAGTTGAGTGTAGAAATTGTAACCCTAACGTATCACTTACTCGTCGTAAGATAAACCTGCAACATGAGACGTTGCAGCCACAGAGGGTCAGTACATTGAATGTACTGGAAAATTCACACTGTAATGATAATGATGAATAAGACCTACAACTACATGCATATTTGGCTGGTGGAGGCTGTAAGGTAAAAGTTTTTGCGTAAAGCCAATTTTTCCCTACTACAAAGGAATGCATTTTAATTAACTATCATGGTAGTTGAAACATTGTTGAAAAGATAGACATCCTCTCAACCCCAATTAAAAATAATCATTAAACCCAACAATATTAAAATTAGAGAGTGATGAAATCAGCAGATAATCCACTTCTAGATACTCAAAGATGTCCATAGCCGGGGACACGGTAATCATGATCAGTTTGTACACTCTGCAGAGTTTTGTGCACTTTTCCCACAAGACTCGATCGCCTCCATTTGGTTTCTCACACTGCATGGTGTTTGAGAAACGGATGACCGAGACACGGTCTTTCCGAAGAGGTCCCCTTAACCAGATAGATAGGCCTACCACCTACAATCCCCCTACATCTGCTAGCCCATCATGGAAAGGTTTTCCACAACTTACTTAACTATGCGAGAGCCCATATTGGCATGTGGTTGCACATGGAAGTTTCTAGGCATGAAATATTATATGATCACTTTGAGCCTGGGTGGCAAACCCCGGGATTTCCTAAGACAACACTGGCATCACCAGGTGTCCGGGCAATCCACTGGTTCACTCCCAGGGTGCCCCAAACCAATCCACCCAGATGTGTATTCAAGTAGCCACCTTAAGATGAATCCTTTAATTAACAACTCTCATCTGTCATGGATTTCACTCAAACCCGAACCACGTCTACGAGCATAGCATAACAACCTAAGCATAGCGTAGAAGTAACTCCCAGGGGTTTGAAAATAATGCAGGTAATAGGTTCTACCTCAATCTACTTCCCAATCCCACAGTTTAATTGATCCTACTAATGCAATGTGTTTGAGGATATAACTAATGCAATGAAAACTGGGTATTTGGAAAATATGATCAAAGTGTGAACTTGCCTGCAATGTTGATGAAGATGATTCGCACTCAAAACTCTTGATAAATCTACTCGTCACACTCCGGTCAATCTATCGTAAGCAAGCAATAATAACCACACATAAGCAATCACTCAGCAAACCAGAAAGGTCGAATAAAACACTTCGGAAAACTTTGAGAACAAACAAATGACTCTTGAAACACAAAACAATTTCCAACAGTACGAAAAGTATGTGAATTTGGCCTTATCGGAAAGTTTAGGTCAAGATCTTCGATTTGCAAAAAGAATCAACTAAAACGGAGTTACGAAACTCAAGTTATGATCAAACGAAGTTCAAATCTAAAACTAGTTGAATTCAAATTTTAAAACTTTCAAAAACAGGTTTAAGTTGTGTTACTAGAAAGAGGGGATCGTAACGAAGACGTGGGCGTTGGTTTCGTTGGATTTGGACTAACCGGTAAAAAGTTATGGCCTAATGAAGTTTAGGGGCTAATCTATAAAAATAGTAATTACAGACAGGTCCCTAGCCAGAAATCTAAACAGAAAAGAAAAAAAAACTACAGGACGAACGTTCACTACTGAACCCTAAACAGCGAACGAACTCTAAATAACTAACCCTAAAAAAAATCTAAACCTAGGGTTTTTAACAGAAAACCTAAATAGAAACCGGACGGTTTATTACCGTTTTGTCCGGTTCGAGGAAAACCGGCGGTTCGGGCGCGGTTCGGCGGTTGGATCGGACCCGGAGTGGATCGGAGCTGGAGCTCCGGGACGGCGGCGAGCTCCGGCGCGGGGCTGCGACGGCTTGCGGGCGGCGAAGCAGCGGGCAAGGAGGCGGCGACTTGCAGGCGGCGAAGCTGCTGCGGGGCGTGGCGCGTGCGGTGGCGAGGAGCAGCGGAGGCGGCAGGGCAGAGCAGCGGCGGCGACGATTTGCGGCGGCGGCGGCGCTACGGCGAGATGTGATAGGAGGGTGGCGTCGGGGCGGGCCCTCGGGCTTTATAGGAGGAGGGGGGAGGGGTTTCCTGGAGTAGGGGGCACGGCTTCGGTGGCCTCGCGCGGCACGAACGTCGAGGCGGCGACGGTGGTCATCGTGCGGGAGGAGGAAGGGGTCGGGGCGAGCGGGCTGGGCTGGCCTAGCAGTGGCTGGGCCGGCCCAGTTCGGGTGAGACTATATTTTTTTTCTTTAAACATTTTTTTAACAGACAGAAAAACGAATAAAATCAAAATAACTAAAAATATCCTATAGGCATATAATATATCAAAATTTGCAGAAAAATAAGCCCTACCACATGAACATTTTACTACTGCCAATAAAGTGCCCACAAAATCTAATAAATCAAAAGGGTCCTACTAAAGCAAATAAAAACCAATAAAATCACTTTAAAATACCAAAATGATTTCAAAATTATTTCTCTCCAATTTTCTGCTGTAGGGAACCATGTTACCCTATTTTCCATGTAATTTCTTTTTGGAGAAAAAATAATTTGAATAAAAACCAAATAACTCAATTATTTGAAATTGAGTTGCCGAAAATTCAGAAAAACCTCCAACTCATATTTTCCTATAATTTGAAGAAGTCATTTTATCTTCTCTCAGGAAAATCATTGAGTTGCTTAAAGTTTCTGAATTGCAAAGGTTTCGAGAGTGAAATTCAAAATCCCTTCAAGGCCCTTTATCATTTAAAATAAAATGGAAGAAGTCATATTATCTTCACTCTAGGGTTTCGTGTTGAAAGGCAATTGAATTCCCTCGGAGATCAAAAAGCAAAGTGAAAGTTTTGGGAAAGTCATTTTATTCCCTCTCATTTAACTTTCAAAAGTTTCAAATTTCACTCAATTTCACTCAGCACATGAAACAACAATCAAATCTATCTATTTATTATAACATTCCAAAATTTAGAATTTTGGGATGTTACAGCTCACAATCATAAAGGATGTCCAAGATGGTATATTAGTATGTGAAGCATCTCCTCTTTTATTACTTCCTATTAATTGCAACGATGGCCAAAACTATGTTTGTCAACTCCCAACAACTTTTATTTATCATACTCTTATATGTGAAGTCATTACTTTCCATAAGATCGATATGATCTCTTTGATACTCTTTTATGGTATGTTTCTTTTTATCATGACCCAAGTGAGGAAATCAAGCCCTTGACTCAACACTAATCTTTATTATATAGCTCACGGACTCGATTACAAAGGATAAAGCTCACAAAGTAAAAGCTCACAACTAGATCATGCTAACCTTGTTCTAATAGATCAAGATACTACCAAAAGGATCGAACTAAGTAAAACGGTAAAGATAGGAGTGATGGTGATACGATACCGGGGCCACTCCCCCAAGCTTGGTAGTTGCCAAGGGGAGTGCCCATACCCATATGATTATGTCTCCTTCTTCGGGGGTGGTGATGATGGAGTTGCAAGAAGTGACGGAGGATCCTCATATATCGATCGTAGGAGATCTTCCAGCTTCGGGATAATACCTTTGAGAGCAGCAATGTAATCCTTCAACAAAATATTTTCACTTGTGAGATGCTTGTTATGAATCTGAGCTAACTCAATCATCCTGAAAGCTTCTAGCTCAGTTGAGGTAAAGAGATTCGGAAGGGGTTTGGAGGTGTCTTCTTCTCCCGCTGCCAGAGTCGGATCTTCCACCTCCATCTTGATCTTCTTCTCCTTGTGGATCTCCTCAGGTCCTTCCCTCTTCAGATCTATCTTTATTAGCCAAGCATCATTGCCTTCGTTGTTGGAGGAGGGCGACGACATGGTGCCTGGCTTCGCAAACCCTAGCGAAAAACAACTCGAAACAAGAACAGAGGGTTTTTGCGTGATACAAAGGTCAAAACCTTCGGGAATATATGTAATGAATTTTTCCCAACCAAAAGGAGTAACCCACAAGAAAACAGAGTCCAGGGGGCACACGAGGTGCCCACGAGGCAGGGGGCGCGCCCTCCATCCTCATGTAGGCCTCGTGTCTCTTCCGGACTGTGGTTTATTTTTCTAAATATTCCAAAACGGAGAAAAATTGCCTTTAGAACTGTTTTGGAGTCGGTTTACTTACCGTATCACGTACCTCTTCGTTTTCAGAGGCTGAATCGTTCTGGAAAGTGTCCCTTATGTATTCCTCCGGGGTTACGGTTTCAATAATATTGGTTTCAACATTTATAGGGTTACCTGAGATATAATATTTAATTCTTTGACCATTCACCACCTTCGGATTTGTGCCTTCAAAGTTGTTGATTTTTATGGCACCGGAGTGATAGACCTCCTCGATAACGTAATGTCCTTCCCACTTGGAGAGAAGTTTTCCTGCAAAAAATTTTAAACGAGAGTTGAATAGCAAGACATAATACCCTACGTTAAACTCACGCTTTTGTATCCTTTTGTCATGCCATCTTTTAACTTTTTCTTTAAACAGTTTGGCATTCTCATAGGACTGGGTTCTCCATTCACTGAGACAGCTAATGTCAAATAACCTCTTCTCATCGGCAAGTTTGAAATCATAGTTGAGCTCTTTAATAGCCCAATATGCCTTATTTTCTAGCTCAAGAGGTAAGTGACAAGCTTTTCCATATAACATCTTATATGGAGACATACCCATAGGATTTTTGTATGCAGTTATGTAGGCCCATAATGCATCATCTAGTTTCTTGGACCAATTCTTTCTAGACCTATTAACTGTCTTTTGCAAGATTAATTTCAACTCCCTATTACTAAGTTCTACTTGACAACTAGTTTGTGGGTGATAAGGTGATGCAATTCTATGGTTGACATCATACTTTGCAAGCATCTTACGGAAAGCACCATGAATAAAGTGTGAACCACCCTCAGTCATTAGATATCTAGGGACTCCAAACCTCGGAAATATAACTTCTTTAAGCATCTTAATAGGGGTGTTATGATCAGCACTACTAGTTGGAATAGCTTCTACCCACTTAGTAACGTAATCAACAGCAACTAAATTATGTGTGTTCCCATTAGTGGCAGGAAAAGGTCCCATATAATCAAAGCCCCAAACATCAAATGGTTCAATAACAAGTGAATAATTCATAGGCATTTCCTGACGTCTACTAATATTACCTATTCTTTGACATTCATCACAAGATAAGACAAACTTACGGGCATCCTTGAAGAGAGTAGGCAAATAAAAACCGGATTGCAAAACCTTATGTGCAGTTCTATCTCCTGCATGGTGTCCTCCATAGGCTTCGGAGTGGCACTTGCGTAGGATCTGTTCCTGTTCATGCTCAGGTACACAACGTCTAACAATACCATCTACTCCTTCTTTATAAAGATGTGGGTCATCCCAGAAGTAATGTCTCAAATCATAGAAGAACTTTTTCTTTTGCTGGTATGTGAAGCTAGAAGGTATAAACTTAGCAACAATATAATTAGCATAATCAGCATACCATGGAGCAGTACGAAAAGTATTTACGACAACTAGTTGTTCATCAGGAAAGCTATCATCAATAGGTTGTGGGTCATCAAGTATATTCTCTAACCTAGACAAGATATCTGCTACGGGGTTCTCAGCTCCTTTTCTATCAATAATATGCAAGTCAAATTCTTGCAGCAAGAGAACCCATCTAATAAGTCTAGGCTTAGCATCTTTCTTTTCCATAAGGTATTTGATATCAGCATTAGCAGTGTGAATAGTTACTTTAGAATCAACAATATAGGGTCTAAACTTATCACAAGCAAACACAACTGCTAAAAATTCTTTCTCAGCAGTAGCATAATTTCTTTCGGCACTATCTAGAGTCTTACTAGCATACTGGATAACATTCAATTTCTTATCAACTCTTTGCCCTAAAATTGCGCCTACAGCATAATCACTAGCATCGCACATAATCTCAAAGGGTAAATTCTAGTCAGGAGGTTGGACAATAGGTGCAGAGATCAATGCTTTCTTAAGTATTTCAAATGCTTCTAGACAATCATCATCAAAGACAAAGGGATTATCTTTTTGTAAGAGATTAGTCAGAGGCCTGGAGATTTTGGAGAATGTTCGCACATGAACACGTCACCGTGTACCCTCGACACCAGTGATGATGCAGCGCAGCTCACGTCGAAGGAGACCCGCCGGAAGCACGATACGCAAGACAATCCGGCGGGCGCTTTTGTAGACCCGAAACCCCACGCGCCCGGGAGGGACCCCGTCTGGATGCACGGCGGCAATGGGCTGCCCTAGGTCAGCCTGACCGCCCCTAGGGCCTCGAGGTTCGCCGCCCTGCAATAAGAAGAACAGACGAAGAACGAGGAAGAAGAAGAACTAGGGTTCAGTCGAAAAGGTAAAAGATAAAAAGTGGTAGATGAATTGATCAATTGTGTATTGTTCAATCGGCCGTCACACCTTAGTTATATAAGAGGCGGCTGGACTTCCCGTGCGAGGAAAAGGCTTGGATTCACGTCCAAAACCCTAGCCAAATTCAGATTGGTTTTGTCCGAATTTTCCAAAACTGTTCGGTTTAAACTGGCTGCACCTTGCGGGTAATTTTTGTGGTGGTAAACGATCTCGTATGGAAAAGAGCCCAAAAGCAATTTTGACCGTTTCTACGAGACAAACCACTTTCATGTTGAACGTTTTTCGATTTGAAGCCATCTTCTAGGCCAAAACGGTCACGCAAAACAGGCTGTTATTCGCGCTACCCATCAGACACGTGGTTGGTGGGACGCGCCACTTATGGCTCCGTGACAGGGCTTCATTTGGATGGCTGTAACTTTTGCATACAAACTCGGATTGGGACGATTTTTATATCAAAATCGACCGTTTCGACGAGACGAAGACAATTCATGTAGAAAGGTTTTCCATATGAGGCAGTCTTGGTGGTGTTATTAGCCAAATAGTGTTCTTAATACAAAATCTCAGTATTTCAAACACAACTTCAGCCTTCGAGATGAGATTGGATGGCGATGGCCCAAACTTCAAAGATGTTCATATGGACAATATTTTTTTTATGTAGATCACTTTTCCATTTGAGGTCAAATTAATTAAGTTATTGACCGTGCCAAAACCTGGTGTCAACACATGCCCCCCTGTTTTTCGACAAAACTTGGATGCCGAATAATAATTTGCACATAGCTTGTTCTAAGGACGATGTCAACACTTCATCGACCATTTTGCCTATTTTTATGACGATAAGTATATATGGCCCATTGCTTGTTTGAACCTCTTGATAAAAATTTGGGGTGAAAACTTCACAACTTCTATAACAATCAGGTGATAAGGTTCCATAGATCAAAACCATTCTCCGAACCATATTGTTCACCCTTTCGCTATGATTTTGCAGATAATCAAGAATGAATTTCCCCCAATCCTTACTTCCCCTGCATAAAAATTTCATTAGTGGCCGAAGCTGTGGACTTTGGTTCGGCCTTACCTATGTTGACAAGACGAAGCATCGGCTATTGAGAGAAATGCAATACACCATGATTAACATAGTAGCCGGATGCTTGCTGTGCCAACTCTTTCGAATTGTCATGTCTAAATATATGAATAATTTTAATGCAACCCAAGGCAAATTTTGCATCAAGACATACCCCAAGATAAACTATAAGTGATTCGTCAAAACATTGATAACCCTTGGATATTTGTTGCACTACTCATAACGAATCAACAAAAGCATCAATATGTATAACACCTATAGCAAGTAAAAGAGTCAATCCAAATAACAATGGAAATTCGGCTTTGATTAATCATGCATAAAAACATTCTAAGCGGCATGAGGCTTCAAAAATATAATACCACAAGGAGATATATTAACAACACCAACACTTTGGCCATTGCTATGAACTGAACAATCAAAACATAATCTCCATAGTACTAGAGAGACAAGGCTAACATCAATATTATGCATGTCATTAATCCGATGTTCAGTAATAAAATCAGCTATGCTTTGGCCTCTTATAGATCTGAAAGATGCATAAGCCAAATCATATCCAAACAAAGTATAAGCCCACTAGCCAATTCTGCAACTATGACTTGGTCGATGGAACGTATATTCAATCATGTCTCAACTCCATTCAATCAAAATATAGGCATACATATGAACTTCCATGAGCACATACCTTGTCTCACTCTCCAACCGAACTAAGGATGATGTTAGAATACTACACCGGCCATGCATTGACATACTCTTAGTACGATAGATAAATATTAGCCATTACCATGTAAACATCATTCAAATCACATATGGCCGAAATAAACAAATGAAATGACAAATCAAGTATTTTGGCCCTTTGGATCAGCAACAAACTTGTAGCTAATCAAATGTATAGTGACTTGGTAATACCCTTTCATGATGTAAGAAATTATATGGCATCCATGGATTAAAATAAGCCCATTGAGGGTTACCAATCGTACCTGAAGACGAATTCATGGCATAGGCATTAATGGCATAGTTGAAGAATATGGATAATGTGTAGACCGAAGATGCTGAAACCTTCGGCTTGGTCCTTCATAGTATTCACTCTTTTCCTTCTTCAGCTTTGCCGCACTTCTTGTAATGGAAGCTTGCACATAATTATTGTTTTGAGCACTTCCTTTGGGAATCCATGCCATGTTCCTTTCTTCGAGTTCTTGTGCACTAAATTTTTGTAATTTTTTTTCAATACGGTAAGCCGAGTGAGCACCTCGACTGTGATTTTTTTTCAACCAATGGCAACTCTTTTTGGGCCTTGTGCACCCTGAACTTCTTTTCTTCAGATTTGGCACTCTGATTTTTACCATTTGACTGCTTCTCTTCTTTGCCTTTTGTAGCCAATGTCAACACTTTAATTCGCTCTTTGTTATTTGAGATAAAATCTGAAGTAGCACACTTACGACCATCTCTTTTCACGCGGTAAACTTGCTTTACCACCTCTTTCTTCTTCCTTGAGCTCTGGACCGATTCCTTATGATTGAAACGGTCTCTAACATGTGATTGTTCAAATGTTGATCTTCTTGGAGCTGCATAATATTGGTTAGATGGTCTAATATAAGATGGAGAGTGTGCCCTCGTATCATACCTGTCCCATGATGGATATGAATCTACATGACCATAGGGAGGCATCCACGGCATTGGCATTGGCGGTCCAAAATAAGGATATGAATATCTTGCATAAAAATTATCACTTTGCCCATACTGATCCTCATACATGCGCCTTGGGGGTGATCTTGGTTTCTTTGCATGATTTGGCCGATAAGCATTCTTCTCTTCACTCTTCTTTTGATATTTATCCAATAGTTCACCGAAAGTGATTTTTGATCTCTTACACTTGCGCTTATTTCGTCCTTTGTTTTATTTTGGTTTTCTTTCATCGATCATTGGATTTCCTTGTTGCCCCTCAGCCCTTGGCGACTTCATTGTAACTTCGATGGAATCTTCGCCCTCAAGATTATGTTCATTATGCCCTTTAACAACTTCTTTTCTTGAAAGCTTGATCCCGTCACATGCAGTTTTTACCTTCTCTCTAAATGGATCGGCTTGAAGGAGCCAATGCAAAAAGTTTTTGCCATTCAGACCAATCTGAATAGACTGGTCATCTCTTGGTGTTTCAACAAATTTCAATCATCCTTTTTCAATGGCCGATTTAACTATTTGACGAAAAATATTGCAATCCTCAAAATTATGTTTGAACGAATGATGCAACCAACAATACATTCGTCCATGAATTGATGGATTGACATGGTGATCAAGAATTCTTATGTACTTATTTTTCAGCAACAAATCAAATATTTGATCACACATGCTTGAATTGAAGGTAAACTCTTTATTCTCTAGCCGATCTTGCTGTGAGAACGGCTTTGAAGTTAAGCAAACGAATGGTTCAGATTTTGCATTACCCCATTCCGCTATGCATTGTGTTTTGCATTCTTTTCGCGATGTCTTTGGATAAGATATTATATTAGCATCGGTTTTCTGAAAAGAATCTAACCTTGGCTTTAAGTTTCTGAAACAAAAATAGTTAGAACATACATGCCTCAATTGAGACCAAGTGCAGGCCAAGTACGAAATAAACAAAGCTACCCATGTAGATATGAACTTTAAATAAAGCAACCGGGCAAGCTTTGGCTGCAACAATAAGTCATTATCTGTCTTTATAAATGGCGCAATGGGTTGACTGATATGTTCTATAAAGATTTTATTGCTAACAAGTAAACCCTTCTTCATTGGTCTTTCAAAATTACTTAAGAGGATTTTTCTAATAGATGCATCAACAATATAGTTTTGACCAAATCTGAAAATAGGTAAATTACTTGCTAAACATACCTCTTCAAATATGTCGGGAGAGCATGATGGTGGTGTGACTTGAGCAATATCTTGCTCCGCCTTTGGATGGCTCCCCAACGCCTCTTCATCATCTTTTTCTTGATTCCGTGCATCATTACACTGAAGATTTTTGTCGGCTGAATTTTGTTCGGCTACTTGTTCTTGGACTTGAAGCTTGTCAATTTCTACGGCACTAAACTCATAGGGCAGAAAGTAGGTTCCATTAACTTTAAAAAATGAAGCACTGTCGTTTTCCTATGCTTGCCATGCCCTTTCTCAGTAATGCTTGCCTCGTTGGATTTGATGGATTCCGAAAATATACTACTTGATTCGGCTTTTTCAACCGAAGCACTTTCATGTTCCGAATCATCCTTCTTTTCATTGATACTACCAATCGGCAATGCTTGTTTTCTTTGGGCCAATTCCCTATTAATTCTCTCTTGGCGAAGTACTTCCACCCTATCGCTCAAAGCTTTAACTCCCCTCTCAATTTTAGCCCGCTCTAGATCAGTTTGCCCCCCAATGCTTTTAGGATCTTTCGGTAATGAATTGTTAGAGTTGCCGAAATTCTGCAACTGTGTAGAGGGTGTATAATATGTTGTGGCACTAGGTGGAGGCGTATGCACTAGTGTATAACAATATGCTCTCTCGCCAATTCTATCAATTGATGAAGTTTCATCTTCTTGCAAAACTCTAGACTTTATTGCAGCATAATCAGGATACAACCCCTTTTCATATTGTTCAAGGCCAGGAGCACTAATCCTCTTGTTTTGTGCCAAGCTCTTTTTTAGCGCTGCCACAACCGCTTCTGGAAGGGATTGCTCGACAATACTTTCAGATTCTTTCTGCAATGATTCATGAGTGTTGCCGAAATTCTCGAATTGCGTAGAGCATGCATTATACGCTACAATATTAGAGGAAGACGTGTCCACTCCTGGAGATTTTTCACTTATTCGGCTATGACCATGCAGGTGCGGAGCCGAATTATGAGCATCTACAGTTGTATATAGTGCCGAAAAATTACAAGCATGAGGTGTATCATATGATGGTTGAGAGTAACTGGCCGAATAGCTAGTAGTAGCATGGCCAATTCTCCTATCCACCGGCAGGGTTGGATTCACATATTGGAAATTAGTTGCCGATGAATAAAAGGGTGAAACACTTTCTTGTATGCTATTGAAAGTTCTAACTTGGGGTGTTTCAAATTGATTAACCAAACCCATCATGTTGTTCATCGGCATATGGATTTGTGGGGTTGCCGGTGCATGAGAGTTTGGATACATATATTGTACGTTACTAAAATCATAAGAATTTGAAGCATGAAGATTGTTTTGCATCGGCCCTTGCACATAATTAGATGCATGATTGATAAAACTAGGGCTAGCCGATACATTATGCTCATTAGGTGATCTAGCAACAACATATGAATTATTTGCATCTACAAAGGGGAATTGGGTATTTATATTATCTTTGTAGATTGCAGCAACTTGATGACGATCTCTTCGTAGCAAGAACAGGCCGGAGACCGTTCGAAGCTTCGTCCCCAGCGGAGTCGCAAAAAAGTGTGTTCTCACACGAACACGCCACCGTGTAACCTCGACGCAGGGGGTGATGCACCGCAGCTCACGTCGAAGGAGACCCGCCGGAAGCGCGGTACGCAAGATAATCCGGCGGGTGCTTTTGAAGACCCGAAACCCCACGCGCCCGGAAGGGACCCCGTCTGGACGCACGGCGGGAATGGGCTGCTCTACGTCGGCCTGACCGCCCTTAGGACCTCGAGGTTCGCCGCCCTGCAATAAGAAGAACAGACGAAGAACGAGGAAGAAGAACTAGGGTTAAGGAGAAAAGGTAAAAGAAAAAAGTGGTAGATGAATTGATCGATTGTGTGTTGTTCAATCGGTCGTCACCCCTTAGGTATATAAGAGGCGGCTGGACTTCCCATGCAAGGAAAAGGCTTGGATTCACGTCCAAAACCCTAGCCAAATTCGGATTGGTTTTGTCCGAACTTTCCAAAATTGTTCGGTTTAAACTGGCTGCACCTTGCGGGTAATTTTTGAGGTGGTAAACCATCTCGGATGGAAATGCGCCAAAAAGCAATTTTAACCGTTTCGACGAGACGAACAACTTTCGTGTAGAACGTTTTTCGATTTGAAGCCATCTTCTAGGCCAAAACAGTCTCGCAAAACAGGCTGTTATTCGCGCTACCCATCACACACGTGGCTGGTGGGGCGCGCCACTTATGGCTCCGTGACAGGGCTGCACTCGGATGGCTATAACTTTTGCATACGAAATCGGATTGGGATGATTTTTATATGAAAATCGACCGTTTCTACGAGACGAAGACAATTCATGTAGAAAGTTTTTCCATATGGGGAAGTCTTGGTGGTGTTATCAGCCGAATAGTGTTCTGAATACAAAATCTCAGTATTTCGAACACATCTTCAGCCTTCGAGATGAGATTGGATGGCGATGGCCCAAACTTCAAAGATGTTTATATGGACAATACGATTTTTTTAGTAAGATGACTTTTTCATTTGAGGTCATATTAATTAAGTTATTGACCGTGCCAAAATCTGGTGTTAACAGAGAAGTCCTTTATAAACGTCCTATAAAACCCGGCATGACCAAGGAAACTTCGTATACCATTGATGTCCTTGGGGCATGGCATCTTTTCAATAGCATCAACTTTAGCTTTGTCAACTTCAATACCTCTTTCAGAAATTTTATGTCCCAAGACAATGCCTTCATTAACCATAAAGTGGCACTTCTCCCAATTCAAGACAAGGTTAGTGTCTTCACATCTCTGCAAAACTCGATCAAGGTTGCTTAAGCAATCATCAAAAGAAGTTCCGTAAACGGAGAAATCATCCATGAAAACCTCAACAATCTTTTCACAAAAATCAGAGAATATAGCCATCATGCATCTTTGAAAAGTAGCAGGTGCATTACATAAACCAAAAGGCATACGTCTATAAGCAAAGGTACAGAAAGGACAAGTAAAAGTGGTCTTTTCTTGATCCCTTTTGACATAGGTATTTGGGAGAAACCAGAATAACCATCTAGAAAGCAGAAATGAGTATGTTTGGATAACCTTTCTAGCATTTGATCAATGAATGGCAAGGGGTAATGATCTTTCTTAGTAGCTTTATTTAACTTACGGAAATCAATTACCATCATATAACCTGTAACTATTCTTTGCGGGATCAATTCATCATTATCATTAGGAACGACAGTCATACCTCCTTTCTTGGGGACACAATGGACAGGACTTACCCACTGGCTATCAGCAACTGGATAGATAATACCTGCCTCTAGAAACTTTAGTATTTCCTTTCTTAGCACTTCTTTCATCTTAAGATTTAACCGTCACTGATGATCAATAACTGGTTTAGCATTTTCTTCCAATTTTATCTTGTGTTGTCATATAGTGGGACTAATGCCCTTAAGATCATCCAGAGTATATCCAATAGCAGCACGATGCTTCTTCAGAGTTTTCAATAATTTTTCTTCTTCCTGCTCTAAAAGGTTAGCACTAATAATAACCGGATATATCTTCTTTTCATCAAGATAAACATACTTAAGATTATAAGGTAAGGGTTTAAGTTCAAAGACGGGATCACCCTTGGGTGGAGGAGAATCCCCTAGGATTTCAACAGGCAAGTTGTTTTTCAGTACGGGTCCCTGTGTAAGGAATATTTCATCTATCTCCCATCTCTCATTCATATGCATATCATTTTCATGGTCTAGCAAGTATTGTTCTAAAGGATCATTAGGTGGGACGGCAATAGAAGCAAGACCAATAATTTCATCTTTACTGGGTGGTGCCTTTTCAAGGGGTTTTCTATGAAATATAGCAAAGTTAAAATCATGAGACGTATCCCCTAACCCAACAGTAACAATATCTTTCACGCAGTCTATCTTGGCATTAACAGTATTCAAGAAGGGTCTACCAAATATAATGGGACATAATTCATCTTGTGGGGAACTGAGAATAAGGAAATCAGCAGGGTATTTGACCTTTCCACACAAGACTTCAACATCTCTAACAATCCCAACTTGTGAAATAGTGTCTCTATTAGCGAGCTTAATAGTAACATCAATCCCTTCTAACTCAACAGGTGCAATATCATGCATAATTTCTTTGTACAGATCAAAAGGAATAATACTCGCGCTAGCACCTACGTCACATAAACCATGATAGCAATGATCTCCTATCTTAACATAGATGATAGGCAAGCCTACAACAAGTTTATGTTTATTCCTAGTATTGGGTTTGGCTATTCTAGCAGACTCTTCTTGGAGGTAAATGACATGTCCATCTAAATCTTCTACCAAGAGATCTTTAACCATAGAAACACTAGGTTCAACTTTAATTTGCTCAGAGGGTGTAGGTGTCCTAGTATTACTCTTACGAACTACAGTTGAAGCTTGAGCATGATCCTTTATCCTTACAGGGAAAGGTGGTTTCTCAATATAAGCGGTAGGAATAACAGGATCAACATTATAAGTGATAGTCTTTTCTTCAACTTTAACAGGTTCAACTACTTTTACTTCAATAGGGGGGTGGTATTTAAACCACTTCTCCTTGGGGAGATCAACATGAGTAGCAAAAGATTCACAGAAAGAAGCTACTATCTCAGAGTCAAGTCCATATTTAGTGCTAAACTCACGGAAAACATCGGTATCCATAAAAGCTTTAACACAATCAAACTTAGGGGTCATACCTGACTCCTTACCTTCATCGAGATCCCAATCTTCAGAGTTGCGTTTAATTCTTTCCAATAAATCCCATTTGAAGTCAATAATCTTCATCATATAAGAGCCAGAGCAAGAAGTATCGAGCATGGAGCGATTATTATGAGAAAGACGAGCATAAAAATTTTGAATGATCATTTCTCTTGAGAGCTCATGATTGGGGCATGAATATAACATTGACTTAAGCCTCCCCCAACCTTGAGCGATGCTTTCTCCTTCGCGAGGCCAGAGATTATAAATATAATTACGATCACAATGAACCTGATGCATAGGGTAGAACTTCTGATGAAATTCCAACTTCAGACGATTATAGTTCCATGAACCCATATCATCGCATAGCCTAAACCATGTCAATGCATCTCCCTTCAAAGATAAAGGGGAAGACCTTCTTCTTGATAACATCCTCGGGCATACCTGCAAGCTTAAACAATCCACAAACTTCATCCACATAGATTAGGTGTAAGTCGGGATGCAGTGTTCCATCTCCTGTAAAGGGATTTTCAAGCAGTTTCTCTATCATACCGGAAGGAATCTCAAAGCAAACATTTTCAATAGGTGTAGTAGGTTGAGGAGCAACTCTTTGCTCTTCTGATCGGGGTGAAGATACCCCGAACAAGCCCCTCAAAGGATTTTGAGCCATAGTAACAAGTGACAATAAATTTCAGCACACTATATAAATTTTTCCTTACCAAATTCCACTTACCAAAGGCGCTTCACTCCCCGGTAACGACGCCAAAAAAGATTCTTGATGACCCACAAGTGTAGGGGATCTATCGTAGTCCTTTAGATAAGTAAGAGTGTCGAATCCAACGAGGAGCACAAGGAAATGATAGGCAGTTTTCAGTAAGGTATTCTCTGCAAGCACTGAAATTATAGGTAACAAATAGTTTTGTGATAAGGTAATTGGTAGCAAGTGACAAAAGGTAAAAGCAAATAATGTGCAGCAAGGTGTCCCAATCCTTTTTGTAGCAAAGGACAAGCCTGGACAAACTCTTACATAAAGGAGAGCGCTCCCGAGGACACATGGGAATTATCGTCAAGCTAGTTTTCATCACGATCGTCTGATTCGCGTTCGGTACTTTGATAATTTGGTATGTGGGTGGACCGGTGCTTGGGTGCTGCCCTTACTTGGACGTGCCTCCCATTTATGATTAACCTCTAATGCAAGCATCCGCAACTACAAAATAAGTATTAAGGTAAACCTAACCGTAGCCTGAAACATATGGATCCAAATCAGCCCCTTACGAAGCAACGCATAAACTAGGGTTTAAGCTTCTGTCACTCTAGCAACCCATCATCTAATTGTTACTTCCCAATGCCTTCCTCTAGGCCCAAATAATGGTGAAGTGTCATGTAGTCAACGTTCACATGACACCACTAGAGGAGAGACAACATACATCTCATCAAAATATCGAACGAAGACCAAATTCCCATGACTACTTATAGCAAGACTTCTCCCATGTCCTCAGGAACAAAAGTACCTACTCACAAGACATAATATTGTTCATGATCAGAGGGGTATTAATATGCATAATGGATCTGAACATATGATCTTCCACCAAATAAACCAACTAGTATCAACTACAAGGAGTAATCAACACTACTAGCAACCCACAGGTACCAATCTGAGGTTTGGGTACAAAGATTGGATACAAGAGATGAACTAGGGTTTGAGAGGAGATGGTGCTGGTGAAGATGTTGATGAAGATAGCCTTCCCCAAGATGGGAGAGTTGTTGGTGATGACGGCGGTGATGATTTCCCCCTCACGGAGGGAAGTATCCCCGGCAGAACAGCTCTGCCGGAGCCCTAGATTGGTTTCCGCCTCGGTTCTGCCTCGAGACGGCTGCGTCTGGTCCTGAAAGCCTCCTTCTGATTTTTTCCAGGTCAAAACACCTCAGATAGGAGAAGATGGGCATCGGGGGCCTGCCGGCTGGCCCACGAGGTAGGGGCGCGCCCTGGGAAGGGGGCGCGCCCCCCACCCTCTTGGGCAGCCGGTGGCCCCCCTCGTGGATTTCTTTCGTCAGATATTTTTTATATTTTCCGAAACGATGTTCTTTTGAGTTTTAGGGCTTTTGGAGTTGTGCAGAATAGGTTTCCAGAGTTTGCTCCTTTTCCAACCCAGAATTCCAGCTGCCGGCATTCTCCCTCTTCATGTGAACCTTGTAAAAAGAGAGAAAAGGCATAAGTATTGTGACAAAACATGTAAGACCGGCCCATTGCAATAAATATCAACATAAAAGCATGATGCAAAATGTACGTATCATGGGGGAGAGGAAAACGAGAGGCAAGTAAATGTAATGCGAAGGAAAAGGGTTTGTGATACGTACTTGGTATATGACTTTTGCGTAACCCCGGCAACGGCGCTAGAAATTCTTCTTGCTACTTCTCGAGCTTGCGTTGTATTCCCTCGAAGAGGAAAGGGTGATGCAGCCTAGTAGCGTAAGTATTTCTCTCAGTTTTTGAGAACCAAGGTATCAATCCAGTAGGAGACCACGCGCGAGTCCCTCGCACCTGCACAAACAAATAAGAATTTCACAGCCAATGCGATAAGGGGTTTTCAATCCCTTTACGGTTACTTACGAAAGTGAGATCTGATAGAGATGATAGTTTTATATTTTTGGTATTTTTGGATATAAGAACAAAAAGCGGAAAAGTAAAGTAGATTGTAGATTGATATGTTGAGAATAGACCCGGGGGCCATAGTGTTCTCTAGTGGCTTCTCTCATGATAGCGATATTCTACGGCGGGTAAACAAATTACTGTCAAGCAATTGATAGAAAAGCGAATAATTATGAGACTATCTAGGCATGATCATTACATATAGGCATCCCGTCCGTGACAAGTAGACCGAAACGATTCTGCATCTACTACTATTACTCCACACATCGACCGCTATACATCATGCATCTAGAGTATTAAGTTCGTAAGAACGGAGTAACACCTTAAGCAAGATGACATGATGTAGAGGGATAAACTCAAACATAGTGATATAAACCCCATCTTTTTATCCTCGATGGCAACAATACAATACGTGCCTTGCTGCCCCTACTGTCACTGGGAAAGGACACCGCAAGATTGAACCCAAAGCCAAGCACTTCTCCCATTGCAAGAACTATAGATCTAGTAGGCCAAACCAAACTAATAATTCGAAGAGACTTGCAAGGATATTATAATCACACATAAAGATTTCAGAAAAGAACCAAATATTTCTCATAGATAATCTTGATCATAAACCCACAATTCATCGGATCTCGACAAACACACCGCAAAAAGAGATTACATCGAATAGATCTCCTCGAAGACCGAGGAGAACTTGGTATTGAGATCCAAAGAGAGAGAAGAAGCCATCTAGATACTAGCTATGGACCCGAAGGTCTGTGGTAAACTACTCACAATGGTGAGGCGATGATGATGATGTAGAAGCACTCCGTGGTCGATCCCCCCTCCGGCGGAGCTTCGGAACAGGCCCCAAGATGGGATTTCACGGGAACAGAAGGTTGCGGCGGTGGAACTAGGGTTTTCTCTGTTCGTCTGATGTTTTCGGGGTACGTAGGTATATATAGGAGGAAGGAGGGCACCTGGGGCCAGACGGGGTGCCCACGAGGCAGGGGGCGCGCCCTATAGGGGGGGCGCCCCGACCCTCGTGGACGCCACGTCAGCCCTACTCCAAGGTTCTCAAGTCTCCCGTGCGTATTTTGCCCCAAAAATATCTCTCCAGAAGTTTCATTCCGTTTGGACTCCGTTTGATATTCCTTTTATGTAAAACCATGAAATAGGCAAAAAAAACAGCAATCTGGACTGGGGCTTTGGGTTAGTAGGTTAGTCCCAAAAATAATATAAAAGTGAATAACAAATCCCATTAAACATCCAAAACATAATAAATAATAGCATGGAACAATCAAAAATTATAGATGCGTTGGAGACGTATCACAAACCGATGTAAGATGTGACAACTTAAGCTCATTACCGCCACTATAAAAGTGATCATGAAACTTCTGTTCTAATTACGAGCATAATAGAATTGAACCATGTGGTATAGCAGCAAACCATGAAAATGCGGTGCTAGTTAAAGATAATGGAAATAAACGCACTTTCAATTCTTCTATGGAACATGCTTCACCTAACTGCGCTAGATACTGACTAACATGCTCCCATGTAGTTTTTGTGCCCTCTCCACTAAATTTAACAAAATCAGGAACCTTGTAACCTTGAGGGTACGAAACTGCATCAAAGTGCTCAAGATAAGGCTTTTGGTACACACGACTCTTTACTTTCGGCTCGTTTCCGAAAGTTTCTAGAAACATCTTATGCAAATCCTCCCTTAATTTAGCTAAAATTGGATCTGAGGTATATGAAGATGTTTGCGGCAATGACATCGGAGCAACCTGAGTACTAGCTAGTGGTGCGTGATTCGGCGGAAGACCAAACATGCTTGCGCCTATGGATGGCGCGACAAATTGATTCGGCGTTGACGCCGAATTGGGCACACTCATAATAGGATTAGGATATGTAGGTGCAGCCACAAGCTGGTTGGTTTGACTACGGTAAAAATTCAACGCCATACTATATTGTTGTTGCATAGGAGGAGCCGATGAAATAGGTAAAGTTGGACTAGGGTTTTCAGATGCACCAACCGTACCAATCGGTGACGAAGGCATATTTTTCTCAGCATTAGTATTTCCCACAAAGGAATTGTACATCATCACATTACCCTTACTAACAACACTTTCAATCACAGCCCCTTGCTCTGGAGAAAAAACTTTACTCACAGTGATTAAATCTTGTTCGACAATGAGAGGAGAAAAATTGACGTTTCCAACTGGAGTGATGTTGCCTTGATGATCCTTCCTGAAACTTGCAAGAAACGCATCCAAATCCTCCTCCTCATGCTTCTTCTTGAGCGCTTCGAAAGCCTCTTCACGCTACTTCTTGCGCGTTTCATAGGCTTGGCGATGTTCCTCCGATAGTTCATCAAGACTGGGCTTAATGATGTTATCGGCGTCAACTTCTGAGGGCTTGGGGAGATTAGACATGGTTGATGATGATTCTTGATCTTTCCTCCCCAGCGGAGTCGCCAAAAAGTGTGTTCGCACACGAACATGTCACCGTGTAGCTCCAACTCCGAGGGTGATGCACAGCAGCTCACGCCGAAGGAGACCCGTCCGGAAGCGCGATACACAAGCAATCCGGCGGGCGCTTTTGAGCACCCGAAACCCCACGTGCCCGGGAGGGACCCCGTCTGGACGCGCGGCGGCTATGGGCTGCCCTAGGTCGGTTCGCCCGCCCCTAGAGCCTCGAGGATCGCTGCCCTTCAATACGAAGAATGAACGAAGAACTAGAGAGAAATAACAAGTGAGAGATGTAAAACTAGGGTAAAAAGTAGATGAGTTTTGCGATTGTGTGTTGTTGTTCAATCGGCCGTCACCTCGTGTCTATATAAGAGGCGGATGGACTTCCCATACAAGAAAAGGACTTGCCTTGCCGTCGAAATCATCAAAATCTAACCAAATTCGGACTTCTCACGACCTCCGACCCGGATGTCCGGCTCTAGGCCCGGATGATCCGGCCAAGCCCAGATTTCTGACAGCAGTCCACTAATCGGGCTGTAACTTTTTCATACGAACTAGGATTAAGATGATTTTTATATCAAAATCAACTGCCTCGACGAGACTCACAACTTTCATGCTGAACAGTTTCTGATCTGAGACCATCTTGAGGGTGTTTTGGGCCGTTTTCTAAAGTCTGTAGCAGAAAAAACTCTCCGGATGTTCGGACGATTGTCCGGAATGTCCGGCCTCACCCGGATCATCCAGGGTAGACCCAGATCATCCGGCTTCAGTGTAAATCTTCTGTTGTCTTGGTCAAATTTTTGGCCCCCGGCCGGATGATCTGGACCCCGGTCCGGATGATCCGGCCATGCAGTGTTGCAGCACACAATTTTGGCTGTAACTTTCGCATACGACCTCGGATTAAGACGATTTTTATATCAAAATCGTTCGCTTCGATGACAGAAGAACTTTGTTGTTGAAGAATTTTCCATCCAAGGCTATCTTAATTAGGTTTCGTGCCATTTTCTAATCTGATGTCAACACGGGTATCTCCGAAATTGTCATATCTTTTGCACTTGAGCATCGTTTCGGTTCATCTTCACATCTATTTCGATCATCTTGAAGAGAGCCATCAATTGGTTACATGAACTCATAATTTTAACCTCATCTATTATAGCCTCAAGTCACTCTTTGCGATCATGCCATTTTTGAGCGTCAACACTATCCTATCTATCAGATCTCACTTTCGTAAGTGACCATAAAGGGATTGACAACCCCTTATCGCGTTGGCTGCGAAATTCTTATTTGTTTGTGCATGTGCGAGGGACTCGTGCGTGGTCTCCTACTGGATTGATACCTTGGTTCTCAAAAACCGAGGGAAATACTTACGCTGCTGTGCTGCATCACCGTTTCCTCTTCGAGGGAATACAACACAAGCTCGAGAAGTAGCAAGAAGAATTTCAGGCGCCGTTACCGGGGAGGCTTACACGACAAAAGTCATATACCAAGTACCTATCACAAACCATTATCCTTCGCATTACATTATTTGCCTCTCGTTTTCCTCTCCCCCACTTCATCCTTGTCGTCTTATTCGCCCTTCTTTTTCCGTGTGTTTACTGTTCGCTTGCCTCTTGTTTGCTTGTGTGTTGGAATGCTTGCTTGTCACTATGGCTCTTAACAATACCAAATTGTGTGACTTTTCCAATACCAACAATAATGATTTTATTAGCACGCCTATTGCTCCTATTACCGATGCTGAATCTTGTGAGATCAATGCTGCCCTGTTGAATCTTGTCATGAAAGACCAATTCTTTGGCCTTCCTAGTGAAGATGCCGCTACCCATTTAAACAACTTTGTTGATTTGTGTGATATGCAAAAGAAGAGGGATACGGATAATGATATTGTTAAATTGAAGCTATTTCCGTTTTCACTTAGAGATCGTGCTAAAACTTGGTTTTCCTCTTTGCCTAGAAATAGTATTGATTCATGGAATAAGTGCAAAGATGCCTTTATCTCTAAGTATTTTCCTCCTGCTAAGATTATCTCTCTTAGAAACGATATTATGAATTTTAAGCAACTAGATCATGAGCATGTTGCAAAAGCTTGGGAGAGAATGAAATTAATGATACATAATTGCCCTACACATGGTTTGAACTTATGGATGATTATACAAAACTTTTATGTTGGCTTGAATTTTGCTTCTAGAAATCTTTTGGAATCGGCCACAGGGGGCACTTTCATGGAAACCACCTTAGGAGAAGCTACCAAACTCCTAGATAATATTATGGTTAACTACTCTCAATGGCACACCGAAAGATCTACTAGTAAAAAAGTACTTGCTATTGAAGAGATTAGTGTTTTGAGTGGAAAGATGGATGAACTTATGAATTTATTTGCTACTAAGAGTGCTCCTTCTGATCCTAATGATATGCCTTTAAGCACGTTGATTGAAAATAATAATGAATCTTTGGATGTGAATTTTGTTGGTAGGAATAATTTTGGTAACAATGCTTATAGAGGAAACTTTAATCCTAGGCCTTTTCCTAGTAATTCCTCTAAAAATTATGGCAATTCCTACAACAACTCTTATGGAAATTTTGGTAAGATACCCTCTGAATTTGAAACTAGTGTTAAAGAGTTTATGAATTCGCGAAAGAATTTCAATGCTTTGCTTGAAGAAAAATTGCTTAAGATTGATGAGTTGGCTAGAAACATGGATAAAATTACTCTTGACGTTGATTCATTGAAACTTAGATCTATTCCACCTAAGCATGATATCAATGAGTCTCTCAAAGCCATGAGAATTTCCATTGATGAGTGCAAAGAAAGAACCGCTAGGTTGCGTGCTAAACAAGATTGCTTTGTGAAAGCGTATTCTTCTAGTTATCATGAAAATAAAGATGAAGATCTGAAAGTTATTGATGTGTCTCCTATTTGATCCTTGTTTTCTAGTATGAATCTTGATAAAGATGGGACTTGAGATGAGTCTACTTTAGTTAAAAGGTGTCCCAATGATTCGGAGTTTTTAGATCTTGATGCTAAAATTGTTAAAAGTGGGATTGAAGAGATTAAAACTTTACATAGTGATGAACCCACTATTTTGGATTTCAAGGGATTCAATTATGATAATAGCTCTTTGATAAATTGTATTTCCTTGTTGCAATCCGTACTAAATTCTCCGCTTGCTTATAGTCAAAATAAGGCTTTTACCAAACACATAGTAGATGCTTTGATGCAATCTTATGAAGAAAAACTTGAATTAGAAGTTTCTATCCCTAGAAAGCTTTATGATGAGTGGGAACATACTTTTAAAATTCAAATTAAAGATCATGAATGCTTTGCTTTTTGTGATTTGGGTGCAAGTGTTTCTACAATACCAAAAACTGTGTGTGATTTGTTAGGGTTCCATGAGCTTGATGGTTGTTCTTTAAATTTGCATCTTGCGGATTCTACCATTAAGAAACCTATGTGAAGGATTAATGATGTTCTTATTATTGCCATGGAATTATGTGCCTGTAGATTTCATCGTTCTTGATATAGATTGCAATCATTCATGTCCTATTATTCTTGGTAGACCTTTCCTTAGAACGATTGGTGCAATTATTGATATGAAGGAAGGAAATATTAGATTTCAATTTCCATTAAGAAAAGGCATTGAAAACTTTCCTAGAAAGAAAATAAAATTACCTTATGAATCTATTATGAGAGCCACTTATGGATTGCCTACCAAAGATGGCAATACCTAGATCTATTCTTGTATCGTGCCTAGCTAGGGGCGTTAAACGATAGCGCTTGTTGGGAGGCAACCCAATTTTATTTTCTTTGTTTTTGCTTCTGTTTAGGAATAAATATTGCATCCAGCTTCTATTTAGATGTGGTTTTGTGTTTTAATTAGTGTTTGTGCCAAGTAGAACCTTTGGGAAGACTTGTTTGAAGTTTAATAGATCATGCTGTAAAAAAACAGAAACTTTAGCGCTCACAAGTTTGGCTGTATTTTTTACTGGAGAGTGCTATTTAGTTGATTCTTTTTGCAGATGATTAATAGACAAATTACTCATGTGTACTGTCGGGGGAAACTGTCCTCCCACGAGCACCTATGGGACCGAATCCCGTTTTACGTTGCGGTAAGGGAGCGGAGGGAGCACGGGGAGCAGATCGAGGGGCACACGCGGGCAGTTTACCCAGGTTCGGGCCGCGATGACGCGTAAAACCCTACTCCTGCTTTGGTTGTATTTAGTTTTCGGAGCTCGGGAGCTTGAAGATCTACAGTACCAGCTACACCGAGCGTGGAGTGAGCAAGTTTCTGGAGTCGAACCCCCCCTCTACGTTGTGCATGGGCCTCCTTTTATAGCTCAAGGGGTCACCGACAAGTGCCAACGTAGAGGAGGGTAGAAGTGTAAATTTGGTGGTAGTTGTAACAGTGCATGAACAGTGTATGAACAGTGGTCTCCACCTAACCTTGACGGTGGGGGACAAGGGCATTTAATGCCTGTCGCCGTCGACCCCAAAAGCGTCTGTCCATGCGTCTCCGTTCGCCACGGCGGTAGCCTCGTCACCGCGGCTCGCCAGCGTGTCCCTCAGGCTGCACAGCCATCTGCCACGCGCCCCTAGAAGGGCCCCAGGGTGACGCATGGCCGAGTGAGCTGGAGCGCAGGCACACAGTGTGAAATTCCCCCGGCAAACACCTTGCCGGGGCTGCTATCTTGTCGGGCCCGGAAGCTTGCCGCTTCCCGGGTCCTGCTGGGGCGCACGATGCGCCGCGATGTATCTTTTGCGGTGTTATCCTTTGGCCTTCCTGGCGAGTACCTCTTGCCAGGGTCTTGTGCTGGAAAGATGTCCTTGAGCCTGGTGCGGCCTTCCCGGCAAGCTCCTCTTGCCGGGGTCTTGTCTTCTAACTTGAATACTTTGTTCTTGAATGGCTTGAAGGAGTCTGGAGCGGGCCTCGGCAAGCGCGTGGTAAGCCCTGTCGCGGGAAGCTGCTACTGCCCGTGCACAAGTTGGGGTACTAAGGCACCCCTATCTTAGTACACCGATAGGAGCCCCCGGGCCTGGGCCACACACGGTGCCGAGTGCTGTTGGGCCAGGCCCAAGACAGTGCACGGGCACACGCGGCCCACGGCAAGCCGTATCCCTCTCCGTATCCGCCGCATCCCTCCCTAACGGCACGCGTCGATTGCGGCGTCGTGGGAGAGATCGTGGCCTATTCTTTAATCGGAAATGCGGAACGTCCCCCACTTCCCCCTTAAAAGCAGAGGAAGCAGGGGCAGTTCCCCCCCATCGCCTTCATTGCGCCTTGAGTTCTCAGAAACCCCCGCCGCTCCCTGCTCCTGCCCTTCCTCCACCGTCCCCTCCACCCGCCGTGCCGCCGTCCTCCCCCGCCGCCCCCGCCATGGCCCCCAAGAGAGACCAGGCGAAGAGCGACAAGGCGAAGAGCGACAAGGCGAAGAAGGAGAAGTCTGAGCAGGCGGCGAAGCTAGCGGCCATGAGGAGAAGGAGTGTGGTCTTCCCGCCAAGGCTCGGCCCGAGGGAGCTGCGGGACAAGTACTACCTGTTTTGGGTGAGGGAGACGAAGGATCATCCCCGCACCCAAGTCCTCCCCGCCGTGGCCGTCGACATGTTTCCGGGAGGTTACTAATTCTTCGCTGCATTCTTCTACTGCGGTCTTTGCCCTCCGTTCTCGGAGTTCTTCTGCGATGTAATGAATACATATGGCTTCCGTTTGTTAGATTTCACCCCCAACGCCGTTCTCACCCTTGCCGTTTTCGCACATCTGTGCGAAAACTACGTAGGAGTCCACCCAAATGTAGCCCTTTTCCGCCACTTCTTCACGCCTAGAGTAGAATCCGGATCCCCCCTCTCCGGCGGCATCTCTTGGATCTTCAGGCTGAACAAGAAGGAGGCGTACTTGAAGGGAGAGCTCCGCGGCAAGTGGGAGGAGTGGAGGGCAGATTGGTGTTCGATCCTGGAGAAAGATCCTGAGCAGTTTACCTTGCCGCGGCAGACTGCCATAGTGCGTGGCAAGGATTGGAGTGACCTGGCCCCGGAGGACGACAAGTTGCAGATCGCTTTAACTAGGATTCTTCGTCTCCGGGCTGCCAGTCTGACAGTGGGCGAAGTTGGAGCTGATTTCCTCCGCCGCCGCATCGCCCCTCTGCAGGAAAGGAAGAGGCCTGCTTGGGAGTTCGGTAATGCGGCAGACCGCATGAGGCTGCGCCCCGGGTTGAACTACAACTTCACCGTCTTGGAGATGAAGGGGATGGTCCGGGAACTGTTCAAACACGACCCCAAGCACCCGGAGTGGTTCAAACCGTCGACCGGAGTGGTCCCTTTGTGCAACAACACGACCCTCAGTGACATCCGCGCAGCAATGCCTGAGTACGACTCCCACGGGGTCGTCCCCACTTGGCTAGAGCCCTCAGCGGAGACCGTGCAAGCCTTCTTCGACAACTTGGCTGAAAAACCACGCAATGCTGATGAGAAGAAGGGGCTCACCCGGGAGACCACCGCGCGGGATATAGCGTACATTGCCTCCGGGATGGAGGAGGCCGCCGCGGCAGCAGCGGCAGGCGAGTTTGGATACACCATTGACGAAGCGGAGGCGGCGGACGCGGTGAGCCAGGCCGAGGAGGAGGAAATCCTCAAGCTGTTGCAGATCACACCCGAGGAGTTTGCCGGGGAGCCTGCCGGGATTGGCGAGGCTGCCGGGCAGGGAACCGAGTCCAGCTGGCCTACCGAGGAGGAGGAGGAGGCCGAGTCCGGCGATTCTGATGAAGACTCCGGCGGATCCTTGAACCTTGACGACGACGCCTCCTCGTCCTCGGAGAACTCTCCGCCACCACCGAGCCCAAGCCCTCCGCCGCAACCGAAGAAGCGCCTCCGCAAGGCCGTCGAGACGGAGTGGCCGCCGGCGCCTTGGCAACGACCGCAGCGCCGGGCGACACGTGCCGCCACGACGAGCAAGGTTGCCAAGGAGGCGCCCCGTGCTCGAGCGACAAGCGGAGGGGGGTCTTCCCGGAGTGACTCCGGGGTACCTTCTGCTCCTCGGACCTCAACGACGACCGGAGCTGGGTCTTCACAGCCCGCAGCTCCGGAGCCCGCCAAGCGCCCGAGGGAGCCCTCTCCTCCGGCTCCTCGCGCTGGAGCAGCCGAGGCGGGATTTGACTTCTCCGCTCTCAGCTCCGACGAAGAGGAGGAGGAAGAGTAAGTACTTGCTAGTTTCATTTCCTTTGATTCTGTCTTGATTTCCCTTGCTTGGTTCTGATCTTAATCTTGTTTTGGCTTCCAGGACCTTGACCCAGCGGATGGCGAAGAGGGCCAAGGTCCCTGTGGTCGAGATCGAAGACGACGAGCCCGCCGCAGCGACAGGAGACGCGCCAGCGGCAGACTTGCCGGATCAGCCTGCTGCTCCGAGGAGCAGCCCCCAGCGCAGCCCCCAGCGTAAGTCTGGGTGTTTACTTCCCTGCTTGATGGGTGCGCTTGAGGTCGTGGCCAGTACTGATGTTTCGTTGTTTTGTGCAGAGGTGGAGCCGCAGCCGCAGGAGCACCAGGAGGTTGCGCCCGACGAGCCACTTGCTCCACCCTCCCCGCCAGGGAGGAGCTCCCCGGCAAGGGACGGTGCTCCGCCAAGGATGGGTACTCCGCCAAGGGCGAGTACCCCGCCAAGGGAGAGCACCCCGACAAGGGAGGGCGCAAGCGGCCCTCCGCCAGCAAGGACTACTACTCCGCCGCCAAGGGAGAATTCCCCGGCGAGGGACCCGTCGTCGAGGAAGTCCGCGAAGGTAAACCTTGTAGCTTCTTCTTCTCGAATTCTTCTTTTTGGATATTTGCTTGACGATCTTTCTTTTCTTTTTCTTCTACTAGATCCTCCCGCCCCGAAGCCGATGGAGACGGAGGCCACCGCCGAGGAGGGTGTGCATGGCGACGGCGGCAACGCCACTACTGCTGAGGGAATGGCTGGAGCCGACGAGCCAGCCGTCGAGGAGACCGCCCCGGCCGCCGACGCCGCGGCGGGGGAAGGGACCGGCGACCACACTACTGGCCCGGAGGCTGCAGGAGCGTCGGACGCTGCACCGGCCGCCGACCCCTCCGCCTCCACGGAGCGGTCGGGTGTCTACCTGGAGGCCGCCAACGGGGTCTTTATTCAAGTCCCGTGGGCGTCCTCGTCTAGGGTGCCTGCGGAGGGAGAGACCTTCGACGGAGAGGTTCTCGCCTCTGCCGGGCTGAAGGTTGTGGATGCGCCCGGCAGCAGCGACGAGCCCGAAGAGGAGCGGCTCCTTCGCCGGCTCCTGGCCTTGTATCGGGCCAGGCAGGCGAAGTTGGAATCTCGGGAGGTTTTGGCTGCCAAGGCTGGTGCTGACCTGGAGAAGCGCGCCGCGGAGCTCCGTGCCGCCAACCAGGCGGCCCTCCGGAACTTGGCGGAGGAGCGCGAGGAGCTTGCCGGGGCGCAGCAAGCATTCGTCCTCGAAAAGGCCGAGGTCGAGGAGCAGCAGCGTCTGGCCGCCGAAGAGCTGTCTCGGCGGGAAGGGGCGCTCAACCAGCGGAAGGTCGACCTCGACAGCCACGAGGACGACCTCACAGCTCGGGAGCAGGCTATTGGCGGGGCTCTGCGGGAGGCGAGGGATGATGCCGCTGCCGCGGAGACCGCCAAGAAGGAGTTGGAGGCCAGAGTAGCGCAGTTGGAGCTGTTCTTGAAGGCCAGTGAAGACAGGGTCACCGCGCTCAACGTGGAGCGGGAGAAGGATGCCCACACCAATTCGGAGTTGCAAATCCGCCTCTCCGATAAGGGTAAAGAGCTCACTGATGCCAAGGACTCCATTGCTGATCTAGAGCTGAAGGTCTCCACCCTTACTGATTCGCTTGACGCTGCTCGGGACCGTGAGACCAAGCTGAAGGACGATCTCCGCGCTGAGAGAGCCCTGCTGGAAAGCACCGCCGTCTCGCAGACCCAATTCTAGCAGAATGTGGAGCGATGGACCGAGGACCTCGTCACCTCCGCCGCCAACATAGACATGGAGATGATGGCGCTGAGGGCGGAGCATCTCATGTACTCCCCCGACGAGAACCTCCCCCACAGCGCCAAACTGAGTTTGTTTTTCAGGGGAGTGGCGCCGGCGCTTGCACGGCTGCGGGAGAAGATCCCCGAGCAGCTGGCCGACGAGGCATGCCGGCTCTGCATGGGTACCATGGAGCGGGTGCTGTCGAAGATTGTTTACCGCAACCCCGGCATCAACCTCGTCAACGTCCTCCGCACCTTGCCGCCCGAGGCTGATCATGAGGCGTTGAAGGCCCAAGTTGCCCACATCGTAGCCAAGGTGGGCAAGATCCAAAGGGTCGAGGGAGACCGTAGGAATTAGGCTTCTTGCTTCCTTTGCCGCTGCCAATTAAGTCATAGGCAGTAGTTGATTAGAACAGCGGCAAGCTATCTTTGTAATATATACTTTTATTTTGGGTAATCAATGCAGTGTTATCTCCCTTGCTTTTGGTCCTTCACTTTGTATGCTTTTCACCCTACGCTTTTAGGAAAACTCGCCGGCAAGGGGCCCTCGCCGCGAGCGCCGAGTGCGGAACTCTTAGCAGCCTGCTAGCAAAGGCCTTGTCGGCAAGTAACCTTGCCGCAGCTAGTCGCAGCACACTTACATTGCTGAGCGAACTCGAAAACGAAGTAAGGGCGCGACACTTGTCGCAGCTCACTTAAGCCGTTGAGCGTGCTCGAAACAAAGTAAGGGCGCGGCTAGCTACGGGTAGGTTCCTTCGCGCACATGTTTTCCATACAAAGTGTGGTTGTTCAAGGAAGATAACTAAAAAATTTGAATGCTCAAACTTTGATAACTTAGCTTTCATTGGGTTGTTTACTTCCCGGCAAGACTTTTCTTTCTTGAACAGCACTTGGTCCATACTGCTATCTCCTTCCCCCCCGGCAAACTTGTGCGCGAGGAACAGTCCTCCTGTCCCAGAGAAAAAAAAAGACAAAAGAGAAGGAAATACGAATACGGAGCCTCGCGGCTTGTTACTGCTTACCGGGAGTTTGTGCTGCACGAGATGTCAGATGATATATGCAAATACAAGGAAAAACACGAAATGACAAATGGTGCGAAGCACAAAAGTTTTACTGATGCACGGGGTCTGCGCCCGGCTTTGTACATAGGTTTACATGCAATAGCGGCAATACTTGTACAAAAGGTGGTTGCCGGAGCGGATCACGGCAACCGCGCCTTATGGGTGAAACTTGCGAAGATGCTCTATGTTCCAGGAGTTGCTCACCGGTAAGCCCTCTTCGGTCTCAAGGCGGACAGCGCCGGGCCTTGTGACTTGTCTCACCCAATAAGGGCCTTCCCACTTCGGCGTCAACTTGTTGGAATTCTTGGCGGACTGAACACGCCGAAGAACAAGGTCGCCTTCCTCGAGACTCCTGGCCTTGACCTTGCGGCTATGATAGCGACGCAAGGCTTGCTGGTATCGAGCAGCTCGTACAGCAGCCTGGAGACGTTCCTCCTCGAGGAGCAATGCATCATCTTGTCGCAGTTGCTCTTGCTCGAGCTCATTGTAAGCGAGCACTCGAGGAGATCCGTATACGAGTTCCGTGGGGAGAACTGCCTCTGCTCCATAGACAAGAGCAAAGGGTGTCTGTCCGGTGGCTCGATTCGGTGTCGTCCTGATTGACCAAAGAGCCGCCGGCAACTCCTCTATCCAGTTTCTTCCACACTTGTGCAGCCTGTCAAAGGTTCTTGTCTTCAGTCCGCGCAGCACTTCAGCATTGGCCCTCTCCGCTTGACCGTTGCTCCTTGGGTGAGCAACAGAAGCAAAGCAGACCTTGGCGCCAAGGTCTTGGACGTACTACATGAAGGTGCGGCTTGTGAACTGTGTGCCGTTGTCGGTGATAATCCTGTTAGGGATTCCGAAACGGCAAACTATTGACCTGAAGAACCTGACTGCTGACTGTGCTGTCACCTTTCTCACTGGTTCCACTTCTGGCCACTTCGTGAACTTGTCGATTGCAACGTACAAGTACTCAAAGCCCCCGGCAGCGCGCAGGAAGGGGCCGAGGATATCGAGCCCCCAGACCGAGAAGGGCCAGGACAAAGGGATCGTCTGGAGAGCTTGAGCTGGCTGGTGAATTTGCTTGGCATGGAACTGGCACGCTTCACACTTGGTTACTTGTGCAGTTGCATCTTGGAGGGCTTCTGGCCAAAAGAAACCTTGCCGGAATGCCTTTCCGGCAAGTGCTCTTGCGCCAATGTGATGGCCACATATGCCTCCGTGTATCTCTGCCAACAGCTTCTGTCCATCTTCCCGAGAAATGCACTTCAACCTGACACCGTTGAGTCTTCTTCTGTACAGTTCGTTGTCGACGAACTGGTACATACTTGACTGCCTGGTTATCCTCTCTATCTCTTCTGGTTCATCGGGAAGTTCTCCAGTCTGAAGAAAACGGATGATTTGCTGCGGCCATTCTGGAGCTTGAGGCTCAACAACAAGGACTAAAGGCATCAGGGCTGCTGCGGGAACCTCAGCTTCTACGGCGAGAACCTGCGGTTCTGCCGGAGCTGAGGGTTCCCCGGCAAGCCTGCCGGGGCAGGGCTTGTCGGGAACGCCTGCTTCAACTGTACAGACCCTTGGGTCAGCAGGAGCAGACTGTTCCTCATCATCTTGGTTGTTGATCTTGGAGACCTTAGCGGCGGCTTCGGGAAGATCCGCCGGTAAGTAGTCGCCGGAGACCAACTTCCTCTTCTTGCTTTGCCCAGCTGATGGTGTAACAGATGGTTGAGTTAGCTTGAGCACGAAGATCCCTGGTTCCACAGGTAACTTCATTGCAGCACACTTTGAAAGGCCATCTGCGATATCATTCTGAGCTCTTGGAACGTGCTCCATTTGCAAGCCCTCAAAGCGTTCCTCAAGCTTTCTCACTTCATCTACATAAGCTTCCATCAGGGGGCTCTGGTAACTCTTGTTCACTTGCCGGACCACCAACTGTGAGTCTCCCCGCACAATCAACTTCTTGATCCCAAGTTCGGCCGCAATTCTGAGGCCGGCAAGCAGTCCTTCATACTCAGCAGTTGTCGGTGTACTAAGGTAGGGGTACCTCAGTACCCCAACTTGTGCACGGGCAGTAGCAGCTTCCCGCGGTAGGGCCTACCACGTGCTTGCCGGAGACCTTTCTGATCCATATAAAGCCATTCAAAAACAAAGTATACACGACAGAAGATCAAGACCCCGGCAAGTGGGTCTTGCCGGGAAGGCCGTCCTAGGCTCAAGATTACCTCACTAGCACAAGACCCTGGCAAGAGGAGCTTGCCAGGAAGACCAGAAGATTACACTTCAGAAGACATGCCTCGGCACGACGTGCGCCCCGGCAGGGCCCGGAGAGCGACAAGCTTCCAGGCCCGGCAAGGTCAAGGCCCCGGCAAGGTGCTTGCCGGGAAGAGTTACGCTGTGTGCCCGCGCTCCAGCTCATCGGTCCACGCGTCGCCCTGGGGCCACTCCAGGGACGCGTGGCGGATGGCTGTGCAGCCTGGGGGACACGGTGGCACTCCACGGTGATAAAGCCATCGCCGTGGCAAACGGAGACGCAAGGGCGGGCGCTTTTGGGGTCGACGGCGACGGGCATTAAATGCTCTTGTCCCCCACTGTCAAAGTAGGTGATGACCACTGTTCATCCACTGTTGCTCCACTATTCCCGCACTGTTACAACTACCACCACTATTACATTTTTACCCTTTCTCCTACGTTGACACCTGTCGGTGACCCCTTGAGCTATAAAAGGAGGCCCATGCACAACGTAGAAAGGGTTCGGAACCTAGATCGCTCATTCGCTCGGTGTAGCTAGTTCTTCAAGCTCCCGAGCTCCCCACTTCAATACAATCTAAGCAGGAGTAGGGTTTTACGCGTCCGTAGCGGCCCGAACCTGGGTAAACTGCCCGCGTGCTCACTACGATCTGCTCTTTGTGCTCCCTCCGCTCCTTTACCGCACGAACAAGGGGCTCCGGTTCCATAGGTGCTCGTGGTGGACAGTTTCCCCCGACATCTTTGGCGCGCCAGGTAGGGGGCGTCGAGGTTGTGCGAACCTGATCCGGTGTTCACGCGGGCGCATTCTTCATCAACCTCTCCAGCTTCATCAACAACTTCATCATCAGCAACATGGCCCCGAAAAGAAGGCTTCGGAGGTCGGAGGCCCGTCTGCGTCTGTTCCACCGCCACCTGAGCCAACGGTGGGTGGAGGAGACGCCGTCGTAAGGGTGGTCACCGGCGAGGAGACTCGCGGCGCCACCAAATCCAAGGACAAGACGGATGACCGAGCCTCGGTCTCCGTGGATGCGCCACGTCCATCTCAGCAAACAACAACCCAGCAGCGCCATGGCATAGGAGGTGGCATCCGCTTGCTGGGCCAAGGGCAAACCGGAGGCTCGCGAGATGCTCCGGGCCATCGTCCTGGCACGAGCAAGGCGCGGTCGCCGGGGCGGGACCCTGCTCCTTCTAACCCTGTTAGGAGTCCGAGCATATCCCGCTCCTCGCGCCGCTCGCCCCCGCTCCCCTCCTCTCCAGCAGAAGCGCTCGCAAGAGCGCAACTGCTCCTCGACTTCCCTCCAGCGGCAGACAAGGCCGAAGACTGGAGGGCCACCATCCAGAGCCTGATTGCCTTCGCCAACAACGACACGCCGCAGCAGCCAGCGACCTCGCGGCCACGGCAAGTCGAGAAGACGAAGGCCGACGGCGACAAGACCGCCGGGGGTGCAACCACCGTGCACTCCCCGCCGCGGAAGCAGAAGACACCGCCCCGCCGGATCAACGTCGACGATGATTCCACGGCGTCGTCGGATCCGCGGGCCCGTCGGGACCAGCGCCAAGTCCTTGACGACCGGCGACAAGAAGACGCTCGAACGACGATCGAGCACCGCCGAGAAGCTCGGCGACAATCAGATCAGCGAGCTGGGAACGCTGTCAACACGCACGCGCCCGGTGAACCAGGCGACTTGCCGTACACGGCAGGTTGCCCTGCGTTTACCCGTGAGCTGCGGCGCGTCCAGTGGCCCAGCATGAAGAACTTCAAGCCCGACGTACCGGAGAAGTACGACGGCAAGACGCACCCCTCGGAATTCCTCAGCATATACACCATCGCGGTGCAGGCTGCCGGGGGGCGCGACGAGAAGATACTGGCAAACTACTTCCCGCTGGTGCTTAAGCCGAACGTTCGTTCTTGGCTTCTGCACTTGCCGGAGGGTTCCATTTCTTCTTGGGCAGATCTTTGCCACCAGTTTGTTGGCACCTTCACGGGCGGCCACAAACCCCACGGCCAGGAGAGCGATCTCCACATCTTGGCCCAGAAGGAAGGAGAACCTCTGCGCAAGTACATCCAGCGCTTCAGCCGCGTGCAGCACAACATCCCCGACGTCCACCCTGCCGCGGTTATCAGCGCGTTCTACCAGAACGTGCGTAACCTCCGCATGCGTGAGGAGATGGCCATGACCAAGATACGGGATGTCAGCGAGCTCTATGCTCTAGCTGATAAGTGCGCGCGCGCCGAAGAGGGGAGGAAACTCCCCGGAGAGGATGCTGGCGCAGGAGGAAGCGACAGCGAGGATGCCGCCCCGGCAAAGAAGAGCCGGCGGCGGAACAATAGAAGGAAGAACAAGAAGGAAGTGCTTGCCGTCGAGAAGTCCGGCAAGGAGGCTCCCGCCAAGCAAGCACAGGCTGGCGGCTCCGGCAAGGAGCCTGCCCCTGTAGCGGCAGCCGACAAGCAGGACGGCTCCGACAAGCAATACTGCAAGATCCACCGCACCAAGGGCCACGACCTCTCCAACTGCAAACGCGTCGAGTACCACGTCGAGCAGCAGAAAGCTGAGTACGAGCGGCGCAACAAGGAGAAGGCCCAAGGTGGCGGAGGAGAACCAAGCAAGAAGCGGCCATTCAATGGCCGGGGAGGACGCCGCGGCAAGGCCAAGCAGCGGCAAGGTGACCGACCTCCCCGGGGCCGCGACAAGGATGAAGAAGACGACGACGATGATATGGAGGATGAAGATAACAGCGAGCAGGAGTTCTAGAAGGCCACGGAAGTCCTGTGCATTGACGGCGGCGCCTCTTTGCACACCTCCCACCGCCAACTCAAGCAGTGGGTGCGGGAGGTGAATGCGGCAGAACCGCCCGTGGAGTCGCGCAGGCTCCTCAAATGGTCCAGCACGCCCATCATTTTTGATCTTGAGTATCACCCTGACCGCACCACTGCGGTCAGGTGCTTGCCGATGCTGGTCTCACCCACCATCCGCAACCTCAAGGTCACCAAAATGTTGGTAGACGGCGGGGCCGGCCTGAACTTGATCTCCTCGGCTGTGATCAAGAAACTCCAAATCCCAGATGGCGAGCTCGAAGAGACCGGTTCGTTCCAAGGAATAAACCCGGGGAGGAGCAAGCCCAAGGGGAAGATAACTTTGCCGGTGACCTTTGGCGGGGAGCTCAACTTCAGAACTGAGCGCATCACATTCGACGTTGCCGATATACCATTGCCATATAATGGGAGACTCGGTCGTCCCGCCCTCGCCAAGTTCATGGCAGCTTCCCACTACGCCTACAATGTACTCAAGATGCCGGGGCCGATAAGCGTCATCTCTGTCCACAGCGACAAGAAGGACGCGCTTATCTGCGCCGACAAGATCTACCGGGACGCAGCAGCCGCGGCGGAGAGCAGTACACTTGCCGCTGAAGCTCCCGGGGGGAAGAAGACCAAGACCAAGTCCGGCAAGTGCTCTGGGGCCCACTTCGGCAACCGCACCTCTTCGGAGTGCTGCGCTGCCGTCGAGGACGTTCCATCGAGCTCCACCGGCAAGTGCAAGAAAGGGATGGCCGCTCCTCCAGCAACCAAGAAGGTGTCCGCCAACGAGGACGGCACTGGTGGTACCTTCACCATCAGTGCCACGCTTGACAGCAAATAGGAAAGCGCGCTCGTTGCCTTCCTGCGGGCGAATGTCGATGTGTTTGCCTGGCAACCATCTGACATCCCCGGTGTTCCCAGGAAGGTAATTGAGCACAAGCTTGCTGTTTGTCCTCATGCGCGGCCCGTCAAGCAGAAGGTCAGGAAGCAAGCCGTGGAGCGCCAAGAATTCATTGCCGAAGAAATCAAGAAGCTAGAAGCAGCAGGCCTGGTTAGAGGCGTGATCCATCCGACGTGGTTAGCAAACCCAGTCGTCGTGCGTAAGGCCAACGGGAAGTGGAGACTGTGTATAGACTTCACTGATGTGAATAAAGCATGTCCCAAGGATCCATTTCCCTTGCCGCGCATTGACCAGATTGTTGACTCCACCGCCGGATGTGAGCTGCTCTCTTTTCTCGATGCATATTCAGGCTACCATCAGATTTTTATGGCCAAAGAAGATGAAGAGAAGACTGCATTTATCACTCCATGTGGCACATATTGCTTCATACGCATGCCCTTCGGATTGAAGAATGCAGGCTCAACATTTGCAAGGGTAGTGCACACTGCTTTTGAGCCACAGATCCACAGAAATGTAGAGGCTTACATGGATGACATCGTGGTAAAGAGCAAGAGCAAGGATACCCTGATCCAGGATTTGGAAGAAACATTTCAGAACCTGCGCAAGATACAGCTTAAGTTGAACCCCGAGAAGTGCGTCTTTGGAGTCCCCTCCGGCAAGCTTCTCGGGTTCTTTGTGTCACAGAGGGGGATCGAAGCCAACCCCGACAAGATAAAAGCCATTGAGCAGATCGAAGCCCCGAAGCGAGTCAAGGATGTCAGGAGACTTGCAGGTTGTGTGGTTGTCCTCAGTATGTTCATTTTAAAGTCTGCAGAACGCGCCCTTCCTTTCTTCAAAATCTTGAAGAAGGCAGGTCCCATGAAGTGGACTCCGGAAGCGGAGGCAGCGCTGCAAGACTTGAAACGGTACTTATCCTCCACTCCAATACTTGTCGCACCTAGACCACGGGAAAAGTTGCTGCTGTACCTAGCGGCAACCAACCAGGTGGTTAGTGCTGCGTTAGTAGCGGAGAGGGAGGCCGACGAGGAGTCAGCACTTCCGGCAAGCGAATCCAGCGACAAGCAGGGGGCTCCTCCGACAAGCTCTGGCCCCGACAAGGACAACTCTGCGCAGGAGCAAGAAGAAGTGCGGAAGAAGATGGTGCAGCGCCCAGTGTATTTTGTAAGTTCCCTCTTGCAAGGGGCTAGATCAAGATACTCTGGGGTGCAGAAGTTGCTTTTCGGCCTCCTCATGGCCTCGAGAAAGCTGCGCCATTACTTCCAGGCACATGAGATAACAGTGGTCACTCACTTTCCGCTGAAGAGGATATTGCACAATCCAGAAGCAACAGGCAGGATCGTTGAGTGGGCACTGTAGCTGTCGAGCTTTGGACTCAAGTTTGAAAGTACTTCAACCATACAGAGCCGAGCTTTGGCAGAATTCATAGTTGAATGGACCCCGACGCCCGATGAGGAAGTTCCAGAGACAAGTGTACCCGTGCAAGAAGCGACAAGTGAATGGGTGATGTACTTTGATGGTGCCTTCTCGCTGCAAGGCGCCGGTGCCGGCGTGGTACTCATCGCGCCCACCGGAGAGCACCTCAAGTATGTTATCCAGATGCACTTTCCCAGGGAGCAAGCGACAAACAATACTGCTGAGTATGAAGGCTTGCTTGCCGGCCTCAGGATTGCGGCCGAACTTGGGATCAGGAAGCTGATTGTGCGGGGAGATTCTCAGTTGGTGGTCCGACAAGTCAACAAGAATTACCAGAGCCCTATGATGGAAGCTTATGTAGATGAAGTGAGGAAGCTTGAAGAACACTTTGAAGGTCTGCAAATGGAGCACGTTCCAAGATCTCAGAATGACATTGCAGATGGCCTTTCAAAGTGTGCTGCGATGAAGCTACCTGTGGAACCAGGGACCTTCTTGCTCAAGCTAACTCAACCATCCGTTATACCATCACTTGGGCAGTCCAAGAAGAGAAAGTTGGTCTCCGGCGACTACTTGCCGGCGGATCTTCCTGAAACCGCCGCCAAGGTCCCCAAGATCAACGACCAGAACGCTGAGGAACAGTTTGCTCCTGCAGATCCTCGGATCTGTACAGTTGAAGCAAGTGTTCCCGACAAGCCTCACCCCGGCGAGCTTGCCGAGGAATCATCTGCTCCGGCAGAACCAGAGGTTCTTGCCGTGGAAGCTGAGGTTCCCGCAGCGGCCCTCGAGCCTTTAGTCCTTGCCGTTGAGCCTCGGGCTCCGGCATGGGCGCAGCAGATCGTCCATTTTCTGCAAACTGGAGAACTTCCCGACGACCCAGAAGAGATAGAAAAGATAACCAGACAGTCAAGTATGTACCAGTTCGTGGATAACGAGTTGTACAGAAGAAGACTCAATGGTGTCAGGTTGAAGTGCATCTCCAGGGAAGATGGACAGAAGCTGTTGACGGAGATACACGGAGGCATATGCGGCCACCACATTGGCGCAAGGGCTCTTGCCGGGAAAGCTTTCCGGCAAGGGTTCTTCTGGCAAGAAGCCCTCCAAGATGCAACTGCACTAGTAACCAAGTGTGAAGCGTGCCAGTTCCATGCGAAGCAAATTCATCAGCCAGCTCAAGCTCTCCAAACAATCCCGTTCTCCTGACCCTTCTCGGTCTGGGGGCTCGATATCCTCGGCCCTTTCCCTCGTGCCGTCGGGGGCTTTGAGTACTTGTACGTTGCAATCGACAAGTTCACAAAGTGGCCAGAAGTGGAACCAGTGAGAAAGGTGACAGCACAGTCAGCGGTCAGGTTCTTCAGGTCGATTGTTTGCCGTTTCGGAATCCCTAACAGGATCATCACCGACAACGGTACACAATTTACTAGTCGCACCTTCATGCAGTACGTCCAAGACCTTGGCGCCAAGGTCTGTTTCGCTTCTGTTGCTCACCCGAGGAGCAACGGTCAAGCGGAGAGGGCAAATGCTGAAGTGCTGCGCGGACTCAAGACAAGGACCTTTGACAGGCTGCGTAAGTGCGGAAGAAACTGGATAGAGGAGCTACCGGCGGCTCTTTGGTCAATCAGAACGACACCAAGTCGAGCCACCGGACAGACACCCTTTGCTCTAGTCTATGGAGCAGAGGCGGTTCTCCCCACGGAACTCGTATACGGATCTCCTCGAGTGCTCGCTTATGATGAGCTCGAGCAAGAGCAACTGCGACAAGATGATGCATTGCTCCTCGAGGAGGAACGTCTCCAGGCTGCTGTACGAGCTGCTCGATACCAGCAAGCCTTGCGTCGCTACCATAGCCGCAAGGTTAAGGCCAGGAGTCTCGAGGAAGGCGACCTTGTTCTTCGGCGCGTTCAGTCCGCCAAGAATTCCAACAAGTTGACGCCGAAGTGGGAAGGCCCTTATCGGGTGAGACAAGTAACAAGGCCTGGCGCTGTCCGCCTTGAGACCGAAGAAGGCCTACCGGTGAGCAATTCCTGGAACATAGAGCATCTTCGCAAGTTTCACCCATAAGGCGCGGTTGCCGTGATCCGCTCCGGCAACCACCTTTTGTACAAGCTTTGCCGCTGTTGCATGTAACACTTTGTACAAAGCCAGGCGCAGACCCCGTGCATCAGTAAAGCTTTTGTGTTTTGCGCTATTTGCCTTTTCCATGCTTTTCTTCGCTATTTGCATGCGTTATTTGGCATCTTGTGCAACCCACGTATCCGGTAAGCATTAGCATGCCGAAAGGCCATATACTTGTTTCCCTCTTCCTTTTCTTTCCCTCTTAAGCAGAAGGAATGTTCCTCGCGCACAAGTTTGCCGGGGGGGAGGAGATGGAAGGTGAACCAAGTGAAGATGAACCAAGTGCTGTTCAAGAAAGAGAAGCCTTGTCGGAGAAACAAGCAATATGTGAAAGCTAAGTTACCAGAATTTGAGCAGTTCAAATTTTTAAATTTTAGTTGTCTTCCTTGAACAACCACACTTTGTATGGAAAACCTGTGCGCGGAGGAACCTACCCGTGGCTAGCCGCACCCTTATCTTGTTCTCGAGTACGCTCAACGACTTAAGTGAGCTGCGACAAGTGTCGCGCCCTTGCTTCGTTTTCGAGTTCACTCAGCAAGCTAAGTGTGTTGCGACTAGTTGCGGCAAGGTTGCTTGCCGGTAAGACCTTGGCCAGCAGGCTGCTCAGAGTCCAGCACTCAGCGCTCGCGGCAAAGGCCCCTTGCCGGCAAGCTCCCTGGAAGCGTAGGGTGAAAAGCATACAAAGTAAAGGACCAAGACAAGGAAGATAACAGTGCACTGATTGATCAAAATAAGATAATATATTGCAAGGGATAACTTGTCGCAATCATTAACGAGTTCGTGCCCATGGCACACTTTGCAGCAACAAAAGAGATAAAGAAAAGGAGGCCTAATCTACGCGGTCGCCCTCAATCCTAGAGATCTTGTTCACTTTGGCGATAATGTGGGCGACCTGCGCCTTCAGCGCCTCCATATCCGCGTCGGCTGGCAAGCTCCGGAGAACGTTGGCGAGGTTTATACCAGGATTGCGGTACACTATCTTCGTCAAGACGCGCTCCAGAGTTCCCGCGCAGAGCTGGCGTGACTCCTTGGCCAGTTGCGCGGGGAGCTTCTTCTGAAGATTTGCAAGTGCCGGCGCGATCCCTCTGAAGAAGAGACTGAGCTTGGCGCTGTGAGGGAGGTTTGGATCCGGAGAGTATATGAGATGCTCAACCCTCAGCGCCATCAGCTCCTTGTCGATACTAGCTGCAGAGGCCACCAGGTCTTCGGTCCATACCTCGACGGTTTGGCGGAAGTTGTTGGCCGCTGTGGTGGCGCTCTCCACCAAGCCTCGCTCCTTGCGGAGCTCTTCCTTCAGCTTGGTTTCGCGATCCCGGACGGCGTCAAGAGAGTCCTTCAGCGTGGAAACCTTCAGCTCCAGGTCCGCGATCGAGTCCTTGGCGGCCTTCAGCTCGTCGCCTTGCTTGGAAAGACGCACCTGGAGTTCAGAGTTAGTATGGGTGTCCTTCTCGCGCTCTAAGTTCAGCGCGGTGACCCTCTCCGTGCTCGCCTTAAGGAACTCCTCCAGCTGCGCCACTTTAGCCTCGAGGTCTTTCTTGTCGGTCTCTGCTGTGACGGCGGCGGCCTTCGCCTCCTTCAGCTCTCCGCCAAGGGCCTGCTCCCGGGCGGTAAGGTCTTCCTCGTGAGCGTCGAGGTTGACCTTCCGTTGGGTGAGCTCTCCTTCTCGCCGGGACAGCTCTTCTCCGGCGAGTCGCTGCTGCTCCTCGGCCTCGGCTTTCTCCAAGAGCCACTCCTGGTACTCCCCGGCGAGCCTCTCGCGCTCCTCCGCCACGTCGCGGAGGGCAGCCTGGTTGGCGGCGCGGAGCTCCGCCGCGCGCTTCTCCATGTCAGCTGCGGCCTTGGCGGTGAGGGCCTCCCGAGATTCAAGTTTCGCCTGCCTGGCCCGGTAAAGGGCCAGGAGCCGATGAAGCTGAAGGAAATATGCCCTAGAGGCAATAATAAAGTTATTATTTATTTCCTTATATCATGATAAATGTTTATTATTCATGCTAGAATTGTATTAACCGGAAACTTAGTACATGTGTGAATACATAGACAAAACAGTATGTCCCTAGTATGCCTCTACTAGACTAGCTCATTGATCAAAGATGGTTATGTTTCCTAGCCATAGACATGAGTTGTCATTTGATCAACGGGATCACATCATTAGGAGAATGATGTGATGGACAAGACCCATCCGTTAGCATAGCACTATGATCGTTTAGTTTTACCGCTATTGCTTTCTTCATGACTTATACATGTTCCTATGACTATGAGATTATGCAACTCCCGAATACCGTAGGAACACCTTGTGTGCTATCAAACGTCACAACGTAACTGGGTGATCATAAAGATGCTCTACAGGTGTCTCCGAAAGTATTCGTGGTGTTGGCATAGATCAAGATTAGGATTTGTCACTCCGAGTGTCGGAGAGGTATCTCTGGGCCCTCTCGGTAACACACATCACAATAAACCTTGCAAGCAAAAGACTAATGAGTTAGTCACAAGATGATGTGTTACGGAACAAGTAAAGAGACTTGCCGGTAACGAGATTGAACTAGGTATAGAGATACCGACGATCGAATCTCGGGCAAGTAACATACCGTTTGACAAAAGGAACAACGTATGTAGTTATGCGGTTCTGACCGATAAAAGATCTTCGTAGAATATGTAGGAGCCAATATGAACATCCAGGTTCCGCTATTGGTTATTGACCGGAGATGAGTCTCGGTCATGTCTACATAGTTCTCGAACCCGTAGGGTCCGCAGGCTTAACGTTTGATGACGATCAGTATTATGAGTTTTATGAGTATTGATGTACCGAAGGTAGTTCGGAGTCCTGGATAAGATCACGGACATGACGAGGAGTCTCGGAATGTCCGAGACATAAAGATTGATATATTGGACGGCTATATTCGGACACCGGAAGTATACCGAAAAAGTTTCGGATTTATCGGGATTGTCGAAGGGGGTTACCGGAACCTCCTACGAAGGGGGATGGTCCATAGTGGGCCTTGTGGAAAGGAGAGAGGCAGCCCATAGGGCTGGCCGGCGCCCCACCTAGTTCCTAGTTGGACTAGGATTGGTGGGAGGCGCCACCTCTTCCTTTTCCTACTCCATCTCTTCCTTCTTTGGTGATTCCTACTAGGAATAGGATTGCAATCCTATTCCTAGTAGGATTCCTTCTCTAGCCGCACCATAGGAGGTTGGCCGGCCCTCCTCCCTTGCTCCTTTATATACGGGGGCAGGGGGCACCCAAAGACACACAAGTTGAATTGTTTTAGCCGTGTGCGGTGCCCCCCTCCACAGAATCACACCTCGGTCATACCGTCGCGGAGCTTAGGCGAAGCCCTGCGCCGGTGAACACATCATATCCGTCACCACGCCGTCGTGCTGACGAAACTCTCCCATGAAGCTCAACTGGATCAAGAGCTCGTGGGACGTCATCAAGCTGAACGTGTGCTGAATGCGGAGGTGCCGTACGTTCGGTGCTTGATCGGTTGGATCGCGAAGAAGTTCGACAACATCAACCGCGTCACTTGACGCTTCCGCTTCCGGTCTACGAGGGTACGTAGATACACTCTTCCCTCTCGTTGCTATGCATCTGGTAGATAGATCTTGCGTGATCGTAGGAAAATTTTAAAATACTACGTTCCCCAACAGTGGCATCAGAGCCAAGTCTATGCGTAGATGATATGCACGAGTAGAACACAATGAGATTGTGGACGATACTAGTCATACTGCTTACCAGCATGTCATACTTTGCTTCGGTGGTATTGTGAGATGAAGCGGCCCGGACCGACATTACGCGTACGCTTACGCGAGACTGGTTTCACCGTTACGAGCACTCGTTGCTTAAAGGTGACTGGCGGGTGTCTGTCTCTCTCACTTTAGCTGAATCAAGTGTGGCTACGCCCGGTCCTTGTGAAGGTTAAAACAGCACATACTTGACGAAACATCATTGTGGTTTTGTATGCGTAGGTAAGAACGATTCTTGCTAAAGCCCGTAGCAGCCACGTAAAACTTGCAACAAACAAAGTAGAGGACGTCTAACTTGTTTTTGCAGGGCATGTTGTGATGTGATATGGTCAAGACATGATGAGTTATACGGTTTTGTATGAGGTGATCATGTTTTGTAAAGTTATCGGCAACTGGGAGGAGCCATATGGTTGTCGCTTTATTGTATGAAATGCAATCGCCATGTAATTGCTTTACTTTATCACTAAGCGGTAGCGATAGTCGTAGAAGCAATAGTTGGCGAGACGACAACGATGCTACGATGGAGATCAAGGTGTCACGCCGGTGACGAAGGTGATCATGACGGTGCTTTGGAGATGGAGATCAAAAGCACAAGATGATGATGGCCATATCATGTCATATATTTTGATTTGCATGTGATGTTTATGTTATTATGCTTCTTATTTTGCTTAGAACGACGGTAGCATTATAAGATGATCCCTTACTAAATTTGAAGGTATAAGTGTTCTCCCTGAGTATGCACCGTTGCGAAAGTTCGTCGTGCCGAGACACCACGTGATGATCGGGTGTGATAAGCTCTACGTTCAAATACAACGGGTGTAAGCCATTTTTGCACACGCAGAATACTCGGGTTAAACTTGACGAGCCTAGCATATACAGATATGGCCTCGGAACACTGGAGACCGAAAGGTCGAGCGTGAATCATATAGTAGATATGATCAACATAAGATGTTCACCATTAAAAACTACTCCATCTCACGTGATGATCGGACATGGTTTAGTTGATTTGGATCACGTGATCATTTAGATGACCAGAGGGATGTCTATCTAAGTGGGAGTTCTTTAAATTAATATGATTAAATTGAACTTTAATTTATCATGAACTTAGTCCTGGTAGTATTAGCATATCTATGTTGTAGATCAATAGCTCGCGATGTTGCTCCCCGTTTATTTTTTCATATGTTCCTAGAGAAAACCAAGTTGAAAGATGTTAGTAGCAATGATGCGGAATTGTTCCGTGATCTGAGGATTATCCTCATTGCTGCACAGAAGAATTATGTCCTTGATGCACCGCTAGGTGACAGACCTATTGCAGGAGCAGAAGTAGACGTTATGAACGTTTTGACAAAAGCTCGATATGATGACTACTTGATAGTTTAAGTGCACCATGCTTTACGGCTTAGAACCGGGACTTCAAAAACGTTTTGAACGCCACGGAGCATATAAGATGTTCCAAGAGTTGAAATTAGTATTTCATACTCATGCCCGTGTCGAGAGGTATAAGACCTCTGACAATACTTTGCCTACAAGATGGAGGAGAATAGCTCAACCAGTGAGCATGTGCTCAGATTGTCTGGGTACTACAATTACTTTAATCAAGTGGGAGTTAATCTTCCAGATAAGATAGTAATTGACAAAGTTCTCTAGTCACTATCACCAAGTTAGTAGAACTTCGTGATGAACTATAATATGCAAGGGATGACGAAAGGAATTTCCAACTCTTCGCGATACTGAAGTAGGCGAAGGTAGAAATCATGAAAAAGCATCATGTGTTGATGATTAACAAGACCACTTGTTTCAAGTAAAGGGCAAAGGGATAGAAGGGGAACTTCAAGAAGAATGACAAGCAAGTTGTCACTCCCGTGAAGAAACCCAAAGCTAAACTCAAGCCTGAAACAAGTGCTTATACTGCAAAGGAAATGGTCACTAAAAGTGGAACTGCCCTAGATACTTGGCGGATAAGGAGGATGGCAAAGTGAACAAAGGTATATTTGATATACAGATTATTAATGTGTATTTTACTAGTGTTCATAGCAACCCCTCGGTATTTGATATTGGTTCAGTTGCTAAAGAGTAGTAACTCAAAGTGGGAGTTGCATAATGAACATAAACTAGTTAAAGGATGAAGTGACGATGTATATTGGAAGCAGTTCCAAGATTGATATGATCATCATCGCACACTCCCTATACTTTCGGTATTAGTGTTGAACCTAAATAACTATTATTTGGTGTTTGTGTTGAGCATGAATGTGATTTGATCATGTTTATTGCAATACGGTTATTCATGTAAGTTAGAGAATAATTGTTGTTCTGTTTACATGAATAAAACCTTCTATGGTCATACACCCAATGAAAATAGTTTGTTGGATCTCGATCGTGTGATACACATATTCATAATATTGAAGCCAAAAGATGCAAGGTTAATAATGATAGTGCAACTTATTTGTGGCACTGCCGTTTAAGTCATATTGGTGTAAAACGCATGAAGAAACTCCATAATGATGGAGTTTTGGAATCACTTGATTATGAATCACTTGGTGCTTGCGAACCATGCCTCATGGGCAAGATGACTAAAACTCCGTTCTCCGGAACTATGGAGCGAGCAACGTATTTGTTGGAAATCATACATACTGATGTATGCGGACCAATGATTGTTGAAGCTCGCGGCGGGTATCGTTATTTTCTGACCTTCACTGATGATTTGAGCAGATATGGGTATATCTACTTAATAAAGCACAAGTCTGAAACATTTGAAAAGTTCAAAGAATTTCAGAGTGAAGTAGAGAATCATTGTAACAAGAAAATAAAGTTTCTACGATCTGATCGTGGAGGAGAATATTTGAGTTACGAGTTTGGTCTTCATTTGAAACAATGTGGAATAGTTTCACAGCTCACGCCACCCGGAACACCACAGCATAATGGTGTGTCCGAACGTCGTAACCGTACTTTATTGGATATGGTGCGATCTATGATGTCTCTTACCAATTTACCACTATCGTTTTGGGTCATGCATTAGAGACAGCTGCATTCACGTTAAATAAGGGCCTCATCTGAATCCGTTGAGACAACGCCTTAAGAACTGTGGTTTGGCAAGAAACCAAAGTCGTTGTTTCTTAAAGTTTGGGACTGCGATGCTTATGTGAAAAAGTTTCAACATGATAAGCTCGAACCCAAAGCGGAGAAGTAAATCTTCATAGGATACCCAAAAGAGACTGTTGGGTACACCTTCTATCACAGATTCGAAGGCAAGATATTCGTTGCTAAAAATGGATCCTTTCTAGAGAAGGAGTTTCTCTCGAAAGAAGTGAGTGGGAGGAAAGTAGAACTTGATGAGGTAATTGTACCTTCTCCAGGATTGGAAAGTAGTACATCACGGGAAATTGTTCCAGTGATTCCTACACCAATTAGTGAGGAAGTTAATGATAATGATCATGAAACTTCGGATCAAGTTTCTGCTGAACGTCGTAGATCAACCAGAGTACGTTCCGCACCAGAGTGGTACGGCAACCCAGTTCTGGAAATCATGTTACTAGACCATGATGAACCTACGAACTATGAGGAAGCGATGATGAGCCCAGATTCCGAAAAATGGCTTGAAGCCATGAAATCTGAGATGGGATCCATGTATGAGAACAAAGTGTGGACTTTGGTTAACTTGCCCGATGATCGGCAAGCCATCGAAAATAAATGGATCTTCAAGAGGAAGACCGACGCAGACGGTAATATTACTGTTTACAAAGCTCGACTTGTTGCGAAAGGTTTTCAACAAGTTCAAGGAGTTGACTACGATGAGACTTTCTCACCTGTAGCGATGCTTAAGTCTGTCCGAATCATGTTAGCAATTGCCGCATTTTATCATTATGAAATCTGGCAAATGGATGTCAAAACTACATTCCTGAATGGATATCTCAAAGAAGAGTTGTATATGATACAACCAGAAGGTTTTGTCGATCCAAAAGGTGCTAACAAATTATGCAAGCTCCAGCGATCCATCTATGGACTGGTGCAAGCATCTCGGAGTTGGAATAAACGCTTTGATGAGGTGATCAAAGCATATGGTTTTATACAGACTTTTGGAGAAGCCTGTATTTACAAGAAGTGAGTGGGAGCACTACAACCTTTCTGATAAGTATTTGTGAATGACATATTGTCGATCGGAAATGATGTAGAATTTTCTAGAAAGCATAAAGGAGTGTTTGAAAGGAGTTTTTCAAAGAAAGACCTCGGTGAAGCTGCTTACATATTGAGCATCAAGATCTATATAGATAGATCAAGACGCTTGATAAGACTTTCGATGAGTACATACCTTGATAAGATTTTGAAGTAGTTCAAAATGGATCAGTCAAAGAAGAAGTTCTTGCCTGACTTGTAAGGTGTGAAGTTGAGTAAGACTCAAAGCCAGACCACGGCAGAAAAATATAGAGAGAATGAAAGTCATTCCCTATGCATCAGCCATAGGTTCTATAAAGTATGCCATGCTGTGTACAAAACACGTTGTGTACCTTGCCAAGAGTTTGACAGGGAGGTACAATAGTGATCCAGGAGTAGATCACTGTACAGCGGTCAAAATTATCCTTAGTAATTGGATGACTAAGGAAATATTTCTAGATTATGGAGGTGATAAAGAGTTCGTCGTAAAGGGTTACGCCGATGCAAGCTTTGACACTAAATCCAGATGACTCTAAGTATCAATCTGGATGCATATTGAAAGTGGGAGCAATTAGCTAGAGTAGCTCCATGCAGAGCATTGTAGACATAGAAATTTGCAAAATACATAGGGATCTGTATATGACAGACCCGTTGACTAAACTTTTCTCACAAGCAAAACATGATCACACCTTATTACTCTTGGGTATTAATCACATAGCGATGTGAACTAGATTATTGACTCTAGTAAACCCTTTGGGTGTTGGTCACATGGCGATGTGAACTATGGGTGTTAATCACATAAAGATGTGAACTATCGGTATTAAATCACATGGCGATGTGAGCTAGATTGTTGACTCTAGTGCAAGTGGGAGACTGAAGGAAATATGCCCTAGAGGCAATAATAAAGTTATTATTTATTTCCTTATATCATGATAAATGTTTATTATTCATGCTAGAATTGTATTAACCGGAAACTTAGTACATGTGTGAATACATAGACAAAACAGTATGTCCCTAGTATGCCTCTACTAGACTAGCTCATTGATCAAAGATGGTTATGTTTCCTAGCCATAGACATGAGTTGTCATTTGATCAACGGGATCACATCATTAGGAGAATGATGTGATGGACAAGACCCATCCGTTAGCATAGCACTATGATCGTTTAGTTTTACTGCTATTGCTTTCTTCATGACTTATACATGTTCCTATGACTATGAGATTATGCAACTCCCGAATACCGTAGGAACACCTTGTGTGCTATCAAACGTCACAACATAACTGGGTGATCATAAAGATGCTCTACAGGTGTCTCCGAAAGTATTCGTGGTGTTGGCATAGATCAAGATTAGGATTTGTCACTCCGAGTGTCGGAGAGGTATCTCTGGGCCCTCTCGGTAACACACATCACAATAAGCCTTGCAAGCAAAAGACTAATGAGTTAGTCACAAGATGATGTGTTACGGAACGAGTAAAGAGACTTGCCGGTAACGAGATTGAACTAGGTATAGAGATACCGACGATCGAATCTCGGGCAAGTAACATACCGTTTGACAAAAGGAACAACGTATGTAGTTATGCGGTTCTGACCGATAAAAGATCTTCGTAGAATATGTAGGAGCCAATATGAACATCCAGGTTCCGCTATTGGTTATTGACCGGAGATGAGTCTCGGTCATGTCTACATAGTTCTCGAACCCGTAGGGTCCGCAGGCTTAACGTTTGATGACGATCGGTATTATGAGTTTTATGAGCATTGATGTACCGAAGGTAGTTCGGAGTCCCGGATGAGATCACGGACATGACGAGGAGTCTCGGAATGTCCGAGACATAAAGATTGATATATTGGACGGCTATATTCGGACACCGGAAGTATACCGAAAAAGTTTCGGATTTATCGGGATTGCCGAAGGGGGTTACCGGAACCTCCTACGAAGGGGGATGGTCCATAGTGGGCCTTGTGGAAAGGAGAGAGGCAGCCCATAGGGCTGGCCGGCGCCCCACCTAGTTCCTAGTTGGACTAGGATTGGTGGGAGGCGCCACCTCTTCCTTTTCCTACTCCATCTCTTCCTTCTTTGGTGATTCCTACTAGGAATAGGATTGCAATCCTATTCCTAGTAGGATTCCTTCTCTAGCCGCACCATAGGAGGTTGGCCGGCCCTCCTCCCTTGCTCCTTTATATACGGGGGAAGGGGGCACCCAAAGACACACAAGTTGAATTGTTTTAGCCGTGTGCGGTGCCCCCCTCCACAGAATCACACCTCGGTCATACCGTCGCGGAGCTTAGGCGAAGCCCTGCGCCGGTGAACACATCATATCCGTCACCACGCCGTCGTGCTGACGAAACTCTCCCGTGAAGCTCAACTGGATCAAGAGCTCGTGGGACGTCATCAAGCTGAACGTGTGCTGAACGCGGAGGTGCCGTACGTTCGGTGCTTGATCGGTTGGATCGCGAAGAAGTTCGACAACATCAACCGCGTCACTTGACGCTTCTGCTTCCGGTCTACGAGGGTACGTAGATACACTCTTCCCTCTCGTTGCTATGCATCTGGTAGATAGATCTTGCGTGATTGTAGGAAATTTTTAAAATACTACGTTCCCCAACAGAAGCAACTTCTCCTCCTCGGGCTCGTCGCTCCCGCCAGGCGCCTCGACGATCTTCAGCCCCGCGGAGGCGAGAACCTCCCCGTCGAAGGTCTCTCCCTCCTCGGGGGCTCGCGACGAGGATCCCCATGGCACTTGGATGAAGACGCCGTTGGGAGCCTCAAGATAGTAGGCGGACTGCTCCTTCTCGGTGGAGGGGCCGGCGGCCGGCGCAGCGCTTGACGCTCCTGCCGCCTCCGGGCCGGCAGTATGGCCGCCGTCCCCCTCCCCGGCCGCTGCGTCTGCGGTCGGAGCAGTCTCCTCCGCAGCAGGCTCGGCGGCTCCCGCCGTGTCCTCAACGACTGGGGCGTTGCCGCCGTCGCCCTGCGCGCCCTCCTCCTCGACGACGATCTCCGTCTCCATCTGCTTTGGGGGAGGAGGATCTAGAAGAAGAAGAGAAAGAAGAAGTTCAAGCAAATATCCAAAAAAGACAAGCTCAAGAAGACGGAGTTACAAGACCTACCTTGGCGGACTTCGTCGACGGCAGGCTCCCTCGCCAGGGAGCTCTCCCTTGGCGGGGTGGCCATCCTCGCCGGGCTGCTCGCCCTTGGCGGGGTACTCGCCCTTGGCGGAGTACCCATCCTTGGCGGAGCGCTCTCCCTCGCTGGAGAGTTCGTCCTTGGCGGGGACGGCGGGGCCTGCGGCTCCTCGGGAGTGATCTCCGGGTGCTCCTGTGGTTGCGGCTCCACCTCTGCACGAGACAATCAAGACAAAACAAGAACAACAAGATGTTAGTATAAACAAGATCCTCGAGCGCGCCCGACAAGTGGAAAGATCAAGCCCAGACTTACGCTGGGGGCTGCGCTGGGGGCTACTCCTCGGAGCAGCGCTCGGGTCCGGCAAGCTCGTCGCTGGCGTGTCCCCTGTCGCCGCGACGGGCGAGTCGTCCTCGACCTCGACGACGGGAACCTTGGCCTTCTTCGCCGCTCGCTGGGCCAGGGTCCTGAAATCAAAGCAAGAAGCAAGATCAGAATCATCGAAGAAAGAATCAAGGCAAAGTTAAAGAAGATACAAAACTTCAAGTCCTTACTCCTGTTCCTCGTCGTCGTCGTCGTCGCTCAGGGCGGAGAAGTCGAACGCCACCTGAGGCGCGTCCGCGCGAGGAGCAGGAGGCGAAGGCTCCCTCGGGCGCTTGGCGGTCTCCGGGGCTGGGGGCTGCGAAGACCCGACCCCTGTGGACGCCGAGGCCCGGGGAGCGGGCGGAGCAGCCGCTCCGCTCTGTGAAGACCCTCCTCCACTTGGCGCTGACGTGCGGGGCGCCTCCGCCGTGGCCTGTGTGCGAGTCGCCCCCGCTGTGGTTGGTGCGCCGGGCGCTCCCGTCGCAGCTTGGCTCCCCCGGGTAGCTCGCGCCGCCCGGTGAGCTGGTTGTTGTCGGGGCGCCTGCGCCCTTGTCGCTGTCGTCGCCTTGCGGAGGCGCTTCAGCGGAGATCGCCTGGGACTTGCCCGAGGCGGGGAGGTCTCCGATGACGAAGAGACGTCGTCGTTGTAGAGCCCCAGAGATCCACCGGAGTCCTCACCGGCCCCGGCGTCCTCCTCCTCCTCCTCCTCCTCGGCCGGCTTGCTGGACCCAGCGCCCTGCCCTGCGGTCGTGCTCCCTCCGGCGCCTCCGCTCCCTCCGACACCTCTGTTTCCTCCGGCAACGTCGCCCCTCACGGCGGCCTCGGTCACGATCCCCGGGATCCCAGCGTACCTCAGAGAAGGGACCCCGGCGAGCTCGTCGGGCGGAAGCTTCAGCAGCCTGCGGATCTCCGCCTCCTCTGCTTGGCAGGATGCTTCCGCAGCCTCTGCCTCTTCAACTGTGAAGCCAAACTCCCCTGCTGCTGCGGCTGCGGCGGCCTCTTCTACCCGAGAAGCGATATAGGCAATTTCCCGATCGGTGGTGTCCCGGGTGAGCCCCTTGATCTCATCCTTGTTCTTCGGCACCTCCACCAGGTTGTCGAAGAAGCTCATGATGGCATCTGGCTTGGGCGGTATCCATGTGCGGTCGACGCCATGCGAGTCACACGCGGGCATCATGGCGCGAAGGGGATCCCGGGCCGTGCTGTTGCAGAGGGGCACCACTCCCCGGGGAGCTCTGAACCACTCTGGGTGGGCCGGGTCGTGCTTAAAAAGTTCCCGGACCATCCCCTTCAGCTCCAGCGACGTGAAGTTGAAATTCAGTCCGGGGCGTAGTCTCATAATGTCCGCCGCGTTGCCGTACTCCCATGCTGGCCTCTTTCTCTCCTGTAGAGGGGCAATCCGGCGGCGGAGGAAGTCTGCTCCTACCTCTCCGACGGACAACTTAGCTACCCGGAGACGAAGAATTCTGACAAGGGCGACGTTGAGCTTGATGTCGTCCGAGTCCAGCTCACTCCAGTCCCTGCCGCACACGATGGCCGTTGTGCGCGGCGCAGTGAAAGGTTGCGGCTCGTCCTCAACTACCCAGCACTAGTCCGCGCGCCACTCCTCCCACTTTCCGCGGAGTTCCCCTGGCAGGTAGGACTCTTTCTTGTTCAAGCGGAAGACCCAAGAGATTCCTCCAGAGAGGGGAGCGCCGGCCTGTACTCTAGGCGTAAAGAAATGCCTAAACAGCGCTACATTTGGATAGATCCCAATATAGTTTTCGCACAGATGTGCGAAAACCGCCATCGTGAGGATGGCGTTGGGGGTGAAGTCTAGAAGGTGGAGGTTGTAGGTGTTCATGATGTCGCAGAAAAATTCAGAAAAGGGAGGACAAAGACCGCAGTGGAAGAAAGCAGCGAAGAAGAAATACCCGCCGGGGTACATGTCCTTGGCGGCGGCGGGATAGACTCTGGTCCGAGGATGCGCCTTGGTCTTCTTGGCCCAGAACAAGTAGTATTTGTTCCAGAGCTCCCGCGCGCTGAGCCTTGGCGCGAAGACGACATTCCTCTTCCGCAGAAGAGCAAGCCTCGCCGCCTGCTCGGACTTCTCTTTCTTGGTTTTCTCCGCCTTCGCATTCTCGGTCTTCGGGGCCATGGCGGAGGCGGCGAGGGAAGGAGGGCGAAGAGTCCGGCGGCGCCGCGGATGCGGAAGACGGCGGAGGAGGTGTGGAGGCGGAGCGCAAAGGGGAATTTCTGGAGATGGAAGAAGAAGCAATGAAGGCGAAGTAAGGTAACGGCCCCTGCTTCCTCTGCTTTTAAGGGGGAAGTGGGGGACGCTCCGCATTTCCCATTAAAGAACGTGGCCACGTTCCCTCCCACGACGCCGCAATCGACGCGTGCCGTTACGGAGGGACGCGGCGGATGCGGAAGTGGATTCGGCGTGCCGTGGGCCGCGCGTGCCCGTGCACTGTCTTGGGCCTGGCCCAACAGCGCTCGTCACCGTGTGTGGCCCAGGCCCGGGGGCTCCTGTCGGTGTACTAAGGTAGGGGTACCTCAGTACCCCAACTTGTGCACGGGCAGTAGCAGCTTCCCGCGGCAGGGCCTACCACGTGCTTGCCGGAGACCTTTCTGATCCATATAAAGCCATTCAAAAACAAAGTATACAAGACAGAAGATCAAGACCCCGGCAAGTGGGGCTTGCCGGGAAGGCCGTCCCAGGCTCAAGATTATCTCACTAGCACAAGACCCTGGCAAGAGGAGCTTGCCAGGAAGACCAGAAGATTACACTTCAGAAGACATGCCTCGGCGCGACGTGCGCCCCGGCAGGGCCCGGAGAGCGACAAGCTTCCAGGCCCGGCAAGGTCAAGGCCCCGGCAAGGTGCTTGCCGGGGAGAGTTACGCTGTGTGCCCGCGCTCCAGCTCATCGGTCCACGCGTCGCCCTGGGGCCACTCCAGGGACGCGTGGCGGATGGCTGTGCAGCCTGGGGGACACGGTGGCACTCCACGGTGATAAAGCCATCGCCGTGGCAAACGGAGATGCAAGGGCGGGCGCTTTTGGGGTCGACGGCGACGGGCATTAAATGCTCTTGTCCCCCACTGTCAAAGTAGGTGATGACCACTGTTCATCCACTGTTGCTCCAATATTCCCGCACTGTTACAACTACCACCACTATTACATTTTTACCCTTTCTCCTACGTTGAAACCTGTCGGTGACCCCTTGAGCTATAAAAGGAGGCCCATGCACAACGTAGAAAGGGTTCGGAACCTAGATCGCTCATTCGCTCGGTGTAGCTAGTTCTTCAAGCTCCCGAGCTCCCCACTTCAATACAATCTAAGAAGGAGTAGGGTTTTACGCGTCCGTCGCGGCCCGAACCTGGGTAAACTGCCCGCGTGCTCACTACGATCTGCTCTTTGTGCTCCCTCCGCTCCTTTACCGCACGAACAAGGGGCTCCGGTCCCATAGGTGCTCGTGGTGGACAGTTTCCCCCGACAGCAGTATTGTTTGTCGCTTGCTCCTTGGGAAAGTGCATTTGAACAACATACTTGAGGTGCTCTCCGGTGGGCGCTATGAGCAACACGCCGGCACCGGCGCCTTGCAGCGAGAAGGCACCATCAAAGTACATTATCCACTCCTTGCTTGCTTCTTGGACGGGGATGCTTGTCTCTGGAGCTTCTTCATCCGGTGTTGGGGTCCATTCCGCTATGAATTCTGACAAAGCTCTGCTCTGTATGGTTGAAGTACTCTCAAACTTGAGACCAAAGCTTGACAGCTCCAGCGCCCACTCGACGATCCTGCCTGTTGCTTCTGGATTTTGCAATATCCTCTTCAACGGAAAGCGAGTGACCACTGTTATCTCGTGTGCTTGAAAGTAATGGCGCAGCTTTCTCGAGGCCATGAGGAGGCCGAAAAGCAACTTCTGCACCCCAGAGTATCTTGATCAAGCCCCCTGCAAGAGGGAACTTACAAAATAAACTGGGCGCTGCACCATCTTCTTTCGCACTTCTTCTTGTTCCTGCGCAGACTTGTCCTTTGTCGGGGCCAGAGCTTGTCGGTGAAGCCCCCTGCCTGCCGCTGGATGCACTTGCCGGGGATGTGGGTTCCTCATCTGCCTCCCTCTCTGCTACTAACGCAGCACTAACCACTTGATTAGTCGCCGCTAAATATAGTAGCAACTTCTCTTGTGGTTTAGGTGCGACAAGTATTGGAGTGGAGGATAGGTATCCTTTCAAGTCTTGCAGCGCAGCCTCCGCTTCCGGAGTCCATTTCATAGGACCTGCCTTTTTCAAGATTTTGAAGAAAGGCAGGGCGCGTTCTGCAGACTTTGAAATGAACCTACTGAGGGCAGCCACACAACCAGCAAGTCTCCTTACGTCCTTGACGCGCTTCGGGGCTTCAATCTGCTCGATGGCTTTAATCTTGTCGGGATTGGCTTCAATCCCCCTCTGGGACACGAAGAACCCGAGAAGCTTGCCGGAGGGGACTCCGAAGACGCACTTCTCGGGGTTCAACTTGAGCTGTATCTTGCGCAGATTCTCAAAGGTTTCCTCTAAGTCTTAAATCAGGGTATCCTTGCTCTTGCTCTTGACCACTATATCATCCATGAAGGCTTCTACATTTCTGTGTATCTGTGGCTCAAAAGCAGTGTGCATCACCCTTGCAAATGTCGAGCCTGCATTCTTCAATCCAAAGGGCATGCGTATGAAGTAGTATGTGCCGCATGGAGTAATGAATGCAGTCTTTTCTTCATCTTCCTTGGCCATGAATATCTGGTGGTAACCTCAGTATGCATCAAGGAATGAAAGCAACTCACATCCGGCGGTGGAGTCAACAATCTGGTCAATACGCGGCAAGGGAAATGGATCCTTGGGACACGATTTATTCACATCATTGAAGTCTATACAAAGTCTCCACTTCCCATTGGCCTTGCGCACGACAACTGGATTGGCTAACCACGTAGGATGGATTACGCCTCTAACCAGGCCTGCTGCTTCCAACTTCTTTATCTCTTCAGCGATGAATTCTTGGCGCTCCACAGCTTGCTTCCTGACCTTCTGCTTGACGGGCCGCGCATGAGGAAAAACAGCAAGCTTGTGATCAATTACCTTCCTAGGAACGCCGGGGATGTCAGACGGTTGCCATGCGAACACGTCGACATTCGCCCGCAGGAAGGCAACGAGCGCGCTTTCCTATTTGGGGTCGAGTGTAGCGCTGATGGTGAAGGTACCACCAGTGCCGTCCTCCTTCACGGACACCTTCTTGGTTGCCGGTGGAGCTGCCATTCCTTTCTTACACTTGCCGGTGGAGCTCGATGGTGCGTCCTCGACGGCAGCGCAGCACTCCGAAGAGCTGCGTTTGCCGGAGTGGGCTCCAGAGCTCTTGCCGGACTTGGTCTTGGTCTTCCCCCCGAGAGCTTCAGCGGCAAGTGTTTTGCTGTCTGCCGCGGCTGCTGCATCCCGGTAGATCTTGTCGGCGCAAATAAGCGCATCTTTCTTGTCGCCGGGGACAGAGATGACGCTTATCGGCCCTGGCATCTTGAGCATATTGTACGCGTAGTGGGAAGCTGCCATGAACTTGGCGAGCGCAGGACGGCCAAGTATCCCATTGTACGGCAATGGGATATCGGCGACGTCGAACGTGATCCTCTCCGTCCTGAAGTTGAGCTCCCCACCAAAGGTCACTGGCAGTGTAACCTTCCCCTTCGGCTTGCTCCTTCCCGGGTTGATTCCTTGGAACGTCCCGGTTTCTTCGAGCTCGCTGTCGGGGATCTGCAGTTTCTTGATCACAGCGGAGGAGATCAAGTTGAGGCCAGCCCCGCCGTCAACCAACATCTTGGTGACCTTGAGGTTGCGGATTGTTGGTGAAACCAACATCGGCAAGCACCCGACCGCGGTTGTGCGGTCAGGGTGATCCTCAAGGTCGAAGATGATGGGCGTGCCGGACCATTTCAGGAGCCTGCGCGACTCGACGGGTGGCTCAGCTGCATTCACTTCCCGCACCCATTGCTTGAGTTGGCGGTGGGAAGTGTGCAGAAAGGCACCTCCATCGACGCACAAAACTTCTGTGACCTTCTGGAACTCATGCTCGCTGTTGTCTCCTTCGTCCATATCCTCATCATCGTCCTCGTCTTCATCCTTGTCGCGCCCCCGGGGAGGTCTGTCTCTTTGCCGCTGCTAGGCCTTGCCGCGGCGTCCTCCCCGGCCATTGAACGGCCGTTTCTTGCTGGGCTCTCCTCCGCCTCCTTGGGCCTTCTCCTTGTCGCGACGCTCGTATTCAGCTTTCTGCTACTCTACAAGGTACTCTACCCTTTTGCAGTTTTGGAGGTCGTGGCCCTTGGTGCGGTGGATCTTGCAGTACTGCTTGTCGGCTGCCGCTACAGGGGCGGGCTCCTTGCCGGAGCCGACAGCCTGTGTCTTCTTGGCGGGAGCCTCCTTGCCGGACTGCTCGACAACCAGCACTTCCTTGTTCTTCTTTTTCTTGTTGTTCCGCCGCCGGCCTTTCCTTGCCGGGGCGGCATCCTCACTGTCGCTTCCTCCTGCGCCAGTATCCTCTCCGGGGAGCCTCCTCCCCTCTTCAGCACGTGCACATTTGTCAGCCAGAGCGTAAAGCTCGCTGACGTCCCGGATCTTGGTCATGGCCATCTCTTCCCTCATCTGGCGGTTACGCACGTTCTGGTGGAACGCGCTGATAACCGCGGCAGGGTGGACATCGGGGATGTTGTGTTGTATACGGCTGAACCTTTGGATGTATTTGCGCAGGGATTCTCCTTCCTTCTGGGCTAGGATGTGGAGATCGCTCTCCTGACCGTGGGGTTTGTGGCCGCCTGTGAAGGCGCCGACAAACTGGTGGCACAGATCCGCCCATGAAGAGATGGAGTTCTCCGGCAAGTGCATAAGCCAAGACCTGACGTTTGGCTTAAGCACGAGTGGGAAGTAGTTGGCTAAGATCTTCTCGTCGCGTCCCCCGGCAGCCTGCACGGCAATGGTGTAGATGCTGAGGAACTCCGAGGGGTGTGTCTTGCCGTCGTACTTCTCGGGTACGTCGGGCTTGAAATTCTTCATGCTGGGCCACTGGACTTGCCGCAGCTCTCGGGTGAACGCAGGGCAGCCTGCCGCGTACGGCAAGTCGCCTGGTTCACCAGGCGCGCGCATGTCAACAGCGGTCCCAGCGCGCTGATCAGATTGCCTTCGGGCTTCTCGTCGACGCTCGATGCGGGTTCGAGCGTCCTCTTGTCGCCTGTCGTCAAGGACTTGGCGCTGATCGCGGCGAGCCCGCGGATCCGACGACGCCGTGGAGTCGTCGTCGACGTTGATCCGGCGAGGCGGCGTTTTCTGCTTCCGCGACGAGGAGTGCACGGTAGTTGCACCCCCGGTGGTCTTGTCGCCATCGGCCTTCGCTTGGTCGACTTGCCGCGGCCGTGAAGTTGCCGGCTGCTGCGGCGCATCATTGTTGGCGAAGGCGATGAGGCTCTGGATCGTCGCCCTCCAGCCTTCGGCCTTGTCTGCCACTGGAGGGAAGTCGAGGAGCAGCTGGGCCCTGGCCAGGGCTTCTGCTGGAGAGGAGGGAAACGGTGGCGAACGGTGCGAGGAGCGGGACACGCTCGGACTTCTAACCGCGTTAGAAGGAGCGTGTTCCCGTCTCGGCGACCGCGCCTTGCTCGTGCCGGGGCGGTGGCCTTGAGCGTCACGTGACTCGCCGGCCTGGCCACGTCCCAGCAAGCGTATGGTACCTCCGGTACCACGTCGCTGCTGGTCTGGCACCTCCTGAGAGGGACGTGGTGCGTGCACGGACACCGAGGCCTTGGAGTTCGCCCGATCGTCCGTCTTGTCCTTGGACTTGGTGGCGCCGTGGGTGTCCCCACCGGCGTCCACCCTTCCGCCGGCGCCTCCCCCACCAACCGTCGGCTCTGGTGGTGGTGGTGGGATTGATGCGGACGGGCCTCCAACCTCCGAAACCTTCTTCTTCGGAGGCATGTTGATGTAGCCGATGAAGTTGGAGAGGTTGATGAAGAATGCGCCCGCGCGAGCGCCGGATCAGGTTCGCACAACCTCGACGCCCCCTACCTGGCGCGCCAAAGATGTCGGGGGAAACTGTCCTCCCACGAGCACCTATGGGACCGAAGCCCCTTTTACGTTGCGGTAAGGGAGCGGAGGGAGCACGGAGAGCAGATCGAGGGGCACACGCGGGCAGTTTACCCAGGTTTGGGCCGCGATGACGCGTAAAACCCTACTCCTGCTTTGGTTGTATTTAGTTTTCGGAGCTCGGGAGCTTGAAGATCTAAGTACCAGCTACACCGAGCATGGAGTGAGCAAGTTTCTGGAGTCGAACCCCCCTCTACGTTGTGCATGGGCCTCCTTTTATAGCTCAAGGGGTCACCGACAAGTGCCAACGTAGAGGAGGGTAGAAGTGTAAATTTGGTGGTAGTTGTAACAGTGCATGAACAGTGTATGAACAGTGGTCTCAACCTAACCTTGACGGTGGGGGACAAGGGCATTTAATGCCCGTCGCCGTCGACCCCAAAAGCGTCTGTCCATGCGTCTCCGTTCGCCACGGCGGTAGCCTCGTCACCGCGGCTCGCCAGCGTGTCCCTCAGGCTGCACAGCCATCTGCCACGCGCCCCTGGAAGGGCCCCAGGGTGACGTGTGGCCGAGTGAGCTAGAGCGCAGGCACACAGTGTGAACTTCCCCCGGCAAACACCTTGCCGGGGCTGCTATCTTGCCGGGCCCGGAAGCTTGCCGCTTCCCGGGTCCTACTGGGGCGCACGATGCGTCGCGATGTATCTTTCGCGGTGTTATCCTTTGGCCTTCCTGGCGAGTACCTCTTGCCAGGGTCTTGTGCTGGAAAGATGTCCTTGAGCCTGGAGCGGCCTTCCCGGCAAGCTCCTCTTGCCGGGGTCTTGTCTTCTAACTTGAATACTTTGTTCTTGAATGGCTTGAAGGAGTCTGGAGCGGGCCTCGGCAAGCGCGTGGCAAGCCCTGTCGCGGGAAGCTGCTACTGCACGTGCACAAGTTGGGGTACTAAGGCACCCCTATCTTAGTACACCGACAGGTACCAATTTAATTCAAATTTTTTGAAGTTACAAAAGTATTCGAAAGTTACAGATTACTACAGACTGTTATGTTTTTGACAAATTCTGTTTTTCGTGTGTTGTTTGCTTATTTTGATGAATCTATGAGTAGTATTGGGGAGTATGAATCATAGAGAAGTTGCAATACAGTAGGTTTAACACCAATATAAACAAATAATGAGTTCATTACAGTACCTTTGAGTGGTGGTTTGTTTTCTTATACTAACGGAGCTCACGAGATTTTTGGCTAAGTTTTGTGTTGTGAAGTTTTCAAGTTTTGAGTATGGCTTTGATGGACTAAGGAACAAAGAGTGGTAAGATCCTAAGCTTGGGGATGCCCAAGGCACCCCAAGGTAAAATTCAAGGACAACCAAAAGCCTAAGCTTGGGGATGCCCCGGGAAGGCATCCCCTCTTTCGTCTTCATCTATCGGTAACTATACTTGGGACTATATTTTTATTCACCACATGATATGTGTTTTGCTTGGAGCGTCATGTATGATTTGCGTCTTTGCTTTTTAGTTTGCCACAATCATCCTTTCTGAACACACCTTTTGAGAGAGATAATTATGATTTAGAATTCATTAGAATACTCTATGTGCTTCACTTATATCTTTTGAGCTAGATAGTTTTGCTCTAGTGCTTCACTTATATCTTTTAGAGCACGATGGTGGTTTTATTTTTTAGAAATTAATGATCTCTCATGCTTCACTTATATCCTTTTGAGAGTCTTTTAGAACAGCATGTTAATGTGCTTTGGTTATAAAATTAGTCCTAATATGATAGGCATCCAAGGTGGGTATAGTAAAAACTTTCATAAAAAGTGCATTGAATACTATGAGAAGTTTGATACTTGATGATTGTTTTGAGACATGAGGATGGTGATATTAGAGTCATTCTAGTAGAGTAGTTGTGAATTTGATAAATACTTGTGTTAAGGTTTGCAAGTCCTGTAGCATGCACATATGGTAAATGTTGTGTGCCAAATTTGAAGCATGAGGTATTTCATTGAGTGTCATCCTTTGTGTGGAGGTCAGGATTGCGCGATGGTTAACTCCTACCAACCCTTCCCCTAGGAGCATGCATGCAGTACTTTGTTTTGATGACTTGTAGATTTTTGCAATAAGTATGTGAGTTCTTTATGACTAATGTTTAGTCCATGGATTATACGCACTCTCACCCTTCCACCATTGCTAGCCTCTCTTGTACCGCGCAACTTTCGCCGGTACCATACACCCACCATATACCTTCCTCAAAATATCCACCATACCTACCTATCATGGCATTTCCATAGCCATTCTGAGATATATTGCCATGCAACTTTCCACCGTTCCGTTTGCTATGACACACTTCATCATTGTCATATTGCCATGCATGATCATGTAGCTGACATCGTATTTGTGGCTAGGCCACCATGCATAATTTTCCATACATGTCACTCTTGATTCATTGCACATCCCGGTACACCATCGGAGGCATTCATATAGAGTCATCCTTTGTTCTAGTATTGAGTTGTAATATCGAGTTGTAAATCAATATAAGTGTGATGATCATCATTATTAGAGCATTGTCCCAAAGAAAAAGAAGAATAAAAAAGAAGGAAAGTCCAAAGAAAAAAAGAAAGGCCCAAAAAAATAAAAAAGGAAAAAAGGAAAAAAGAAGAAAAAAAGGGACAATGCTACTATCTTTTTCCACACTTGTGCTTCAAAGTAGCACCACGATTTTTATAATAGAGAGTCTCTTGTTTAGTCACTTTCATATACTAGTGGATATTTTCATTATAGAACTTGGCTTGTATATTCCAACGATGGGCTTCCTCAAATGCCCTAGGTCTTCGCGAGCAATCAAGTTGGATGCACACCCACTTAGTTTCTTTTGTTGGCTTTCATACATTTATAGCTCTAGTGCATCCGTTGCATGGCAATCCCTACTGATAGGCATCTCCATAGCCCATTGATACGCCTAGTTGATGTGAGACCATCTTCCTCCTTTTTGTCTTCTCCACAACCACCACTCTATTCAACATAGTGCTATGTCAATGGCTCACGCTCATATCTTGCGTGAAAGTTGAAAGAGTTTGAAAAAATTAAAGGATGAAACAAGTGCTTGGCTGAAACTGGGGTTGTGCATGATTGGAATATTTTGTGTGACGAAGATGGAGTATAGCATAACTATATGATTTTGTAGGGATGAACTTTCTTTGGCCATGTCATTTTGAGAAGACATGATTGCTTTGTTAGTATGCTTGAAGTATTATTATTCTTATGTCAATATGAACTTTTATCTTGAATCTTTCGGATATGAACAGTCATGCCATGATAAAGAAATTACATTGAGAATTATGTTAGTTAGCATTCCACATCAAAAATTCTGTTTTTATCATTTACCTACTCGAGGATGAGAAGGAATTAAGCTTGAGGATGCTTGATACGTCTCCAACGTATCTATAATTTTGCACTGTTCCATGCTATTATATATTCTGTTTTGGATGTTTAATGGGCTTTATTATACACTTTTATATTATTTTTGGGACTAATCTACTAACCCAAGGCCAAGCGCAAATTGTTGTTTTTTTGCCTATTTCAGTGTTTCACAGAAAACGAATATCAAACGGAGTCCAAACGGAATGAAACCTTCGGGAGAGTTATTTTTGGAACCGTATCTACCCAGAAGACTTGGAGTACACGTGAGAGAATTAGAGTGGTGGCCACGAGGGTCCAGGTCGCGCCCCCTCCCGCTGGGCGCACCCCCACCCTGGTGGGCCCCCTCTGGCTCCCCCGATGCCCTCCTTCCTCCTATATATATCCATGTACCCAGAAAACATCAAGGCAACAGAGAAAACCCTAATTCCACCACAACAACCTTCTGTTCCCGTGAGATCCCATCTTGGGGCCTGTTTCAGAGGTCCGCCGGAGGGGGGATCTACCACGGAGTGCTTCTACATCAACACCATAGCCTCACCAATGAGTTGTGAGTAGTTTACCATAGACCTTCGGGTCCATGGTTATTAGGTAGGTGGCTTCTTCTCTCTTTTTGGATCTCAATACAAAGTTCTCCTTCATCTTCGAGGAGATCTATTCGATGTAATCCTTTGCGGTGTGTTTGTCGAGATCCTATGAATCGTGGGTTTATGATCAAGATTATCTACGAACAATATTTGATTCTTTTCTGAAATATTTTATGTATGATTATAATATCCTTGCAAGTCTTTTCGAATTATTGGTTTGGTTTGGCCTACTAGATCTATAGTTCTTGCAATGCGAGAAGTGCTTGGTTTTGGGTTCAAAGTTGTAGTGTCCTTTCCCAGTGACAGCAGGGGCAGCAAGGCACGTATTGTATTGTTGCCATCGAGGATAAAATGATGGGGTTTATATCATATTACTTGAGTTTATCCCTCTACATCATGTCATCTTGCTTAAAGCATTACTCTGTTCTTATGAACTTAATACTCTAGATGCATGCTGGATAGCGATCTATGTGTGGAGTAATAGTAGTAGATGCAGAATCGTTTCGGTCTACTTGTCATGGACGTGATGCCTATATATAATGATCATGCCTAGATATTCTCATAACTATGCGCTTTTCTATCCAATTGCTCGACAGAAATTTGTTCACCCACCGTAGAATTCTGCTATCGTGAGAGAAGCAACTAGTGAAACCTATGGCCCCCGGGTCTATTCTCAACATATTAATCTTCCATCTACTTTACTTTGCTTTATTTACTTTTTGTTCTTATACCAAAAATACCAAAAATATTATACTATCCTATCTATCAGATCTCACTTTCGTAAGTGACCGTAAAGGGATTGACAACCCCTTATCGTGTTCGCTGTGAAGTTCTTATTTGTTTGTGCAGGTGCGAGGGACTCGCGCATGGTCTCCTACTGGATTGATAGATTAGTTCTCAAAACCTGAGGGAAATACTTACGCTACTGTGCTGCATCACCCTTTCCTCTTCGAGGGAATACAACACAAGCTCGAGAGGTAGCATTTAGTAACACAGTTGATGTAGTCAAACGTCTTCACGATCCAATCGATCCAAGTACCGAATGTACGGCACCTCCGTGTTGAGCACACGTTGAGCATGACGACGTCCCTCAAGCTCTTGATCCAGTTGAGGACGAGGGAGAGTTCTGTCAGCATGATAATGTGGCGATGGTTTGGATGATGTGATCCACGCAGGGCTTTGCCTAAGCACTACGACAATATGACCTCAGGTGGAATCTGTGGAGGGGGGCACCGCACACGGCTAAAACAATTGTCAACTTCTGTGTTCTCGGGTGCCCCCTGCCGCCGTATATAAAGGAGCAAGGTGGAGGCCGGCCGGCCTCATAGGGCGCGCCCAACGGGGGCAATCATACTCCAAGAAGGAGTTGGACCCCCCCCCCTTCCTAGTCCAACTAGGAGAAGAAGGAAGGTGAGGGAGAGGGAGAGGGAAAGAGGGGGCGCCGCCCGTCCTAGTCCAATTCGGACTCCTCAAGGGGGGGGGGGCATGGCCAGCCCTAGAGGCCCCTCTTCTCGCTCTCTCTCAAGGCCCATGTTGGCCCATTAGTTCCGCCGGTGGTTCCGATAACCCTCCCGCACTCCGATATTTATCCGGTAACCCCCGGAAGTCTTCCGGTGTCCGAATAACATCGTCCAATACATCATTCTTTATGTCTCGACCATTTAGAGACTCCTCGTCATGTACATAATCTCATCCGAGACTCCGAACAACCTTCGGTCATCAAAAGCAGAAAACTCATAATACAAATCGTCATCGAACGTTAAGCGTGCGGACACTATGGGTTCGAGAACTATGTAGACATGACCGAGATACATCTCTGGTCAATAACCAATAGCGGAACCTGGATGCTCATGTTGGCTCCTACATATTATACTAACATCTTTATCGGTCAAACCGCATAACAACATATGTTGTTCCCTTTGTCATCGGTATGTTACTTGCCCGAGATTCGATCATCGGTATCATCATACCTAGTTCAATATCGTTACCGGCAAGTCTCTTTATTCATTCTGTAATACATCATCTCGAGACTAACTCATTAGTCATTTGCTTGCAAGGCTTATTATGATGTGTATTACCGAGAGGGCCCGGACATACCTCTCCGACACTCGGAGTGACAAATCCTAATCTTGATCTATGCCAACACCACAGACACTTTCGGAAACACCTGTAGAGCAAATTTATAATCACCCAGTTACATTTTGACGTTTGATAGCACACAAGGTGTTCCTCTGGTATTCGGGAGTTGCATAATCTCATAGTCAGAGAAACATGTATAAGTTACGAAGAAAGCAATAGCAATAAAACTAAACGATCATAGTGCTAAGCTAACGGATGGGTCTTGTCCATCACATCATTCTCTTAATGATGTGATCCCGTTGATCAAATGACAACACGTGTCTACGGTTAGGAAACATAACCATCTTTGATTAACGAGCTAGTCTAGTAGAGGCATACTAGGGACACTCTGTTTTGTGTATGTATTCACACATGTATCAAGTTTCCGGTCAATACAATTCTAGCATGAATAAAAGACATTTATCATGATATATAAGGAAATATAAATAAAAAAAATATTTTTGCCTCTAGGGCATATTTCCTTCACCTTGTACTCCAAACACACCGTTTCTTCAGTCTATTTTGAAGAAACCAAGCTATATTTCCTTGTGACGGCTAATCTATGCTTCCATGTGTCAAAGTAGATGGCCCTTGTGCACGCTCTCTCGCTGTCACTGGGCTATGGAGTTCCACGGCCGTATACCCCATCCTTGTTGCGTACGACCCTTCTATGTTGTCACACGACATTTTTTCTTGCGAATACACAAATATTGGATATCATTTCATTACTGTAACATAGAGGAGAGGAGAGAGTAGAGTAGTGGGCACCACACTATGGGTGTGCATGAACAGAACAAAGGATGTTCAATCTTCAAAGAACCAACTAGCTAAATGATACATCTCCAATGTATCTATAATTTTTTATTATTCCATGCTATTATTTATGATGTTTTGGATGTTTAATGGGATTTGTTCTACACTTTTATATTATTTTTGGGACTAACCAATTAACCCAGAGCCCAGTGCCAGTTTATGTTTTTCTCCTGTTTTAGGGTTTCGCAGAAAAGGAATATCAAACAGAGCCCAGTTGACCTGAAACTCAACGGAGGAAGTTTTTGGACCTAAAGAAGCCCATGATGTGCCTAAGGGGGACAAGAGGATCCACGGGTTGCCCACGAGGGTGCCCCCCTACTGGGCGCGCCCCCTGTCTCGTGGACAGCCCGTAGACCCCCTTTGCTTAGCTCCGACTCCAACACCTCCTATATATATATACTAAAACCTCCGGAAAATAACCTAGATTGGGAATTCAGCCACCGAAAGCCTCTGTTGCCACCGAAAACCAATCTAGACCCGTTCTGGCACCCTGCCGGAGGGGGGGGGGGATCCCTCTCCGATGGCCATCTTCATCATCCCGGCGCTCTCCATGACGAGGAGGGAGTAGTCCACCCTCGGGGCTGAGGGTATGTACCAGTAGCTATGTGTTTGATCTCTCTCTCTCTCGTGTTCTTGAGATGGCACGATCTTGATGTATCGTGAGCTTCGCTATTATAGTTGGATCTTATGATGTTTCTCCCCCTCTACTCTCTTGTGATTAATTGAGTTTTCCCTTTGAAGTTACCTTATCGGATTGAGTCTTTAAGGATTTCAAAACACTTGATGTATGTCTTCCATGGGATACCCATGGTGACAATGGGGTATTCTATTGATTCACTTGATGTATGTTTTGGTGATCAACTTGCGGGTTCTGTGACCTTAGGAATCTATGCATAGGGGTTAGCAACGTTTTCGTCTTGACTCTCCAGTAGAAACTTTGGGGCACTCTTTGAAGTACTTTGTGTTGGTTGAATAGATGAATCTGAGATTGTGTGATGCATATCGTATAATCATGCCCACGGATACTTGAGGTGACAATGGAGTATCTAGGTGACATTAGGGTTTTGGTTGATTTGTGTCTTACGGTATTATTCTAGTACGAACTCTTTGATAGATCGAACAGAAAGAATAACTTCGCGTTATTTTACTACAGACTTTTGATTAGATCGATCAGAAAGAATAGCTTTGAGGTGGTTTTGTACCCTACCATAATCTCTTCGTTAGTTCTCCGCTATTAGTGACTTTGGAGTGACTCTTTGTTGCATGTTGAGGGCTAGTAATATGATCCAATTATGTTATCCTTGTAGAGAGAACTTGCACTAGTGAAAGTATGAACACTAGGCCTTGTTTCCTATCATTGCAACACCGTTTATGCTCACTTTTATCATTAGTTACCTTGTTGTTTCTATATTTTCAGATTACAAAAACCTATATCTACCATCCATATTGCACTTGTATCACCATCTCTTCGCCGAACAAGTGCACCTATACAATTTACCATTGTATTGGGTGTGTTGGGGACACAAGAGACTCTTTGTTATTTGGTTGCAGGGTTGTTTGAGAGAGACCATCTTCATCCAACGCCTCTCACGGATTGATAAACCTTAGGTCATCCACTTGAGGGAAATTTGCTACTGTCCTACAAACCTCTGCACTTGGAGGCCCAACAATGTCTACAAGAAGAAGGTTGCGTAGTAGACATCAAACTCTTTTCTGGCGCCGTTGCTGGGGAGGTGAGTGCTTGAAGGTATATCTTTAGATCTTGCAATCGAATCTTTTAGTTTCTTGTTTTATCACTAGTTTAGTTTATAAAAGAATTCTACAAAAAATGGAATTAAGATTAGCTCATATGCTTCATCTTTTTAATATCTTTCGTGAAAATGATGGGAAGGAAAATTGTGCTCAAGTACTAGAAGAAGAATTACATAGAATGCCTGGCATAAAATATGTGCATGATGAGCATGATTGCAATGTTGTGAGTATGAATTCTTTGAATACCGATGATGCTAATGATATGCAAAGCCACAAGCTTGGGGAAGCTATGTTTGATGAATATGATATGTTTAGTCCCCCAAGTCTTGATGAGAAAATTTATTATGATGAAAGCATTCCTCCTTATGATGATTATATTTATGAAAGTGGATTTGGAGAGGTCATGACTTTTTTAGTGATAAATCCACCATTTCGGAAGAGGTTCCAATTGATTATGAGAACAAAGTTGCTATATATGATGATTATTTTGATGACTTGTAAGGTAGTAAGAATAATGATAACCACGAAACTTTTCATCATGATTTTAGTTTTCAATTGGATTATTCTTCACATGATAGTTATTTTGTTGAATTTGCTCCTCCCACTACTATGAATGAGAAGAATTTTGCTTATGATGGGAGTAGTAAAATTTCTATGCAAGTAGATCATGAAAAGAATGCTTTATGTGCTGGTTATATGGTTGAATTCATTCATGATGCTACTGAAAATTATTATGAGGGAGGAACATATGCTTGTAGGAGTTGTAATAATATCAAGTTTCCTCTCTATGTGCTTAAAGTTTTAAAGTTATGCTTGTTTTGCTTTCCTATGCTAGTTGATTATTGTTCCCATAAGTTGTTTGCTCACAAAATCCCTATGCATACGAAGTGGGTTAGACTTAAATGTGCTAGTCATATTCTTCATGATGGTCCCTTTATGTTTCAATTCTTATCTTTTATGTAAGCATCATTGAAATCATCATGCCTAGCTAGGGGTGTTAAACGATAGCGCTTGTTGGGAGCCAACCCAACTTTCTTTTTGTTTTTTGTTTTTTCTCCTGTTTAGGAATAAATATTGCATCTAGCTTCTGTTTAGATGTGGTTTTGTGTTTTAATTAGTGTTTGTGCCAAGTAGAACCTTTGGGAAGACTTGTGTGAAGTTTATATGATCTTGTTGTGAAGAACAAAATCGTTAGCGCTCACTAGAATAGTCACCAGATTTTACTAGAGTGTGCTATTTAGTTGATTCTTTTTGCAGATGATTAATAGACAAATTACTCAGGCCTACCAATTTATTTGAGAATTTTTAGAGTTACAGAAGTATTCCAAAGTTACAAATTGCTACGGACTATTCTGTTTTTGACAGATTTTGTATTCTATGTGTTGTTTGCTTATTTTGATGAATCAATGAGTAGTATCGGAGGGTATGAGTCATAGAGAAGTTGGAATACAATAGGTTTAACATCAATATAAACAAAGAATGTGTTCATTACTGTACCTTTGAGTGGTGGTTTGTTTTCTTATACTAACGGAGCTCACGAGATTTTTGTCTAAGTTTTGTGTTGTGAAGTTTTCAAGTTTTGAGTATTGCTTTGATGGACTATGGAATAAGGAGTGGCAAGAGCCTAAGCTTGGGGATGCCCATGGCACCCAAGGTAAAATTCAAGGACAACCAAAAGCCTAAGCTTGGGGATGCACCGGGAAGGCATCCCCTCTTTCGTCTTCGTCTATCGTAACTTTACTCGATGTTATATTTTTATTCACCAAATGATATGTGTTTTGCTTGGAGCGTCAATTTAGTTTATTTTGTTTTGCTTGTTGTTTCAATAACATCCCAAGATCTGAAATTCTTAAATGTTAGAGAGTCTTAACATAGTTACATAATTATTCAACTACTCATTGTTCTTCACTTATATCTTTTGGAGTAGTTTGTTGTTTGCTCTAGTGCTTCACTTATATCTGTTAGAGCACGGCGGTGGTTTTATTTTGAAGAAATACATGATCTCTCATGCTACATTTATATCCTTTTGAGAGTTTATTAGAACAGCATGGTAATGTGCTTTGGCTATAAAACTAGCCTTCACATGATAGGCATCTAAGATGAATGTAGTAAAAACTTTCATACTAAGTGCATTGAATATGACGAGAAGTTGGATGCTCGATAATTGTTTTGAGATATGAGGATAGTGATATTAGAGTCATGCTAGTGGAGTTATTATGAAATTGAGAAATACTTGTGTTAAAGGTTGTGATACCCGTAGCATGCACGTATGGTGTCGGTGTACTAGAGTAGGGGTACCCTAGTATCCCGAACTCGTGCACGGGCAGTCGTAGCGCCCCGCGGCAAGGCTTGCTGGGTGACCGCGAAGATCCTCCGTGGTTCCTTTGGAGCCATTCAAGAACAAAGTATTCAAGCCAAGGAGACAAGACCCCGGCAAGAGGAGCTTGCCGGGAAGGCCAACCAAGGCATCTCAAGGAACTTGCCGCGACGCGCCACGCGTCCCGGCAAGGCCAGGTGAGCGGCAAGCTCCCGGACGCGGCAAGACAGCGACCGCGGCAAGGCACTTGCCGCAGCAACCTACCACTCTGTACCCACGCTCCAGCACATCCACCAACGTGTCGCTCTGGGACCCTTCCAGGCGTACGTGGCGGGAGGCTGTGCAGCCAGTGGTGCGCGGTGGCAAGCGGCCCTGACAAGATCGCCATCGTGGCGAGCGGTGGCGTCCCTGACGGTCCCTTTTTGCACTGTTTAGGCGACTCAGACGCGCATTTAATGCCCTTGTCCCCTGCCGTCAGGGTTAGGTATGATACACTATAGAGGTAGCTGTACCAACCGCAACACCTTTCCATTTTTACCCTTACCTACGTTGCCACCTGTCGGTGACCCCTTGAGCATATAAAAGGAGGCCCATGCGCAACGTAGAGGGGGGTTCGAAGGCATAAGAACTCTCACGCTCGGTCTCTTTAGCTGCTGGTGTGTACTGTAGCACCCAGCGCTCCCGGGCAAGAACTCAATACAAACCACAAAGCAGGAGTAGGGTTTTACGCATCCGTGCGGCCCAAACCTGGGTAAACTGCTCGTGTGCTTCGCCTCAATCTGCCCTTCGTGCGATCTCCGCCCCCCGCCGAACCGGAAGGGGCTCGATCCGCCGGTCCCATAGGTGCTCGTGGATCAGTTTCCCCGGCATCTTTTCAACATCCCGAAGTGTTCAGGTTGCCGAAGGGCGTCGTTCCGAAGTGCAACAACTCCTCGCTCAGCCGCATCCGTGCAATTATGCCGCTGTGCAACTCGCATGGAATTGACCCAACTTGGCAAGAGCCTGCTGACGACGTCGTGCAGGAGTTCTTCGATGGCTTGGTAGAAATGCCGATCCGCTCCGACGAGCAGAATTGCCTCACTCGCGACACCACCGATACGGAGCTGAAGCGCATCGCCACTAGGCTGGAAGAGGCAGCGGCAGCCGCAGCCGCAGGCGAGTTTGGATTCACAGTGGAGGACGCAGAGGCAGCAAAGGCGGCAAGCCTTGCCGAGCGAGAGAAGTTTGCCGGCGAGGAGGAGCTTGCCGGGCAAGACGTCGAGTCGAGCGGGCCCGCCGAGGATACGAGCGGCTCTTTGGAGATCGACTCCTCTTCCTCCTCATCTTCAGGCAGCTCGCCGCTAGCAGAGACCCCAGCTCCACCAAGAAGGCATCTCCGCAAGGCCGGGGACGTAGCGGAGCGGCTGACGAGTCAACAGCCGCTGCACCGCGCGACACGCTCCACCGCGGCAAGCACGGTTGCCGCGGGAGCACCTCGCGCTTCTACAGCAACTGGAGCGGGGTCTTCCCGGACCACCGCTTCTGCTCCTGCCGCTTCCCACGCAACGGCGGCAGCCGAAGCGGGGTCTTCTCGGACCACCGCCACTGCTCCCGCCAAGCGGCCAATTGAGCCTACTCCTCTGCCTCCTCGCGCCGGACGTGAGCCGGACTTCGACTTCTCCGCGCTCAGCTCCGACGAGGAAGAAGAAGAGTGAGATTCTTGTTGTGCTTGTATTTATTCAATTCTTGTTGTTTTGTCTTGTATCTCATTCGCTTTACTCCAAACTTTTTCCTTTTCAGGACTCTGGCCCAGAGAGCGGCGAAGAGAGCCAAGGTCCCGGCAAGGAAAGAGGAGGTGATCATCGTCGAGGGCGAACCCACTGAGACCACCTTGCCGGACCCGGCAGCTAATCTTCAGAGCAGCCCCCAGCGCAGCCCCCAGCGTAAGTATATGGTTCACTTTCCGCTGTTAGGCGCGCGTGGATGCTCTTTCTTTGCTGATATTTGGTTGCTGGTTTGTGTAGGAGCAGAGCAGCCCCACTAGGAGCGCCCGGAGGCCGCCCCCGACATGCCATCTGCTTCAACTACACCGCCAAGGGAGAGTTCTCCGCCAAGGGAGAGCCCTTCGGCAAGGGAGAGCTCTCCGGCAAAGGAGAGCTCTCCGGCAATGGAGAGCATCAACGGCCCTCCGCCCGCGGAGACTACGACTACAGATCCTGGTGCAGGTAATCCTCTTGCTTCAAAACTTCCCTTGGGTTCTTCTTCTTTTGATCTTCTTTTTGGATATTTGCTTGACTTTTCTCCCCTTTCCGGCCGTCAGATCCATCTGCTGCAGAGCCAACGGAGACGGAGGTTGCTGGCGAAGAGAACACGCGCGGCAACACCAGCGACGCCGCTGCCACCGAAGAAGCAGCCTGCGCCGACGATCCCGCCGGTGATGAGGCCGCCAAGGCTGCCGCCGCAGCAACTGGCGAGGGGTCCGGCGATCGCACTGACGGCCCTGAGGCCGCAGGAGCGCCAGGCGCTACGCCGACCGCCGATCCCTCCGCCGCTGCCGCAGCACAAGGCTCCGAAGAGCCCCAGCCAGGCGTCTACCTGAAGGCCGGCGATGGCGTCTTCATCAACCTCCCCTGGGCGTCAATGTCTAGGGCGCCGGTCAAAGGAGAAATCTTCGATGGAGAGGTGCTCGCCTCCGCTGGGCTGACGTTGGTCGACACGCCAAGCAGCAGCGGCGGCGAGCCTGTGGAGGAGCGGCTGCTGCGAAAGCTGTTGTCGCTCTACCGCGCTCGGCAGGCCAATCTGGAGTCCCGAGAGGCGCTTGCCGCGAAGGCGGGAGCTGACATCGAGAAGCGCACGGAGGAGCTCCGGGGTCTTCACCAAGAAGCTCTCCGGTCCTTGGCAGAGGAGCGGGAGCAGCTCGCCGAGGAGCAGAAGGCCTTCTTCCTCGAGAAGGCTGACGTCGAGGAGCAACAGCGTCTTGCCGCTGAGAAGCTGTCTGCGCAGGAAGGCGAGCTGGCGCAGCGGAAGATTAACCTCGACAGCCACGAGGAGGAGCTTGCCACGCGCGAGCGATCATTTGGCGGAGCTCTCAAGCAAGCAGAGGATGCTGCCGCGGCTGCTGAGGCCGCCAAAAAGGAGCTGGAGACGAAGGTGGCGCAGCTGGAGGCCGATCTCAAGGCGAGCGGCGAGGAGCTTGCCGCGCTCAAGCATGAGCGGGAGAAGGATGCCCACAGCAACTCAGAGCTGTAGGTTCGTCTCGCCAAGAAGGGCAAGGAGCTCAGCGCCGCCAAGGACTCCAACGCAGATCTTGAGTTGAAGCTGACCACTTTGACCAAGACGCTGGACGGTGCCAGGGAGCGGGAGGCGGCCTTGAAGGAGGAGATCAAGGCCGAGAAGGCGCTGCTGGCGAGTGCTGCTGCCGTCCAGAACACTTCCAGGGAGACAGTCGAGCACTGGACGGAGGGTCGTACTTGAACAGCTCCTGGAGCATCGCGTTAAGCTCCAGAATAGTGAAGTTGAAGTTAAGGCCCGGGCGCAGCCTCATGATATCCGCCGCATTCTCGAAATCCCAGGCGGGTCTCTTCCTCTCCTGCAGGGGGGCGATGCGGCGGCGAAGGAAGTCTGCCCCAACTGCGCCTACAGTGAGCCCGGCAAGCCTGAGGCATTGGATCAGGGCGACGGCAATCTTCAGCCTATCGTCTTCCGGGGCCACATTGCTCCAGTCGCTGCCGCACACTACTGGGGTTTGGCGCCAGGCGGTAAATGGGTGCGGGTTCTCCTCGACGATCCAGCACCAGTTTGCTCTCCACTCCTCCCACTTGCTGCGGAGCTCTCCCTCCAGATAAGCGTCCTTCTTGCCGGCCCTCGAGATCCAGGTGATTCCGCCGGATAAAGGCTCTCCTCTCTCAACTCGAGGCATAAAGAAGTGGCGGAAAAGGGCTACATTTGGATAGACTCCGACAAAGTTTTCTCAGAGGTGTGCGAAAACTGCCATGGTCAGAACGGCATTGGGGGTGAAGTCAAGGAGGCGGAACCCGTAGGTGTTCATAATGTCGCAGAAAAATTCAGAGAAAGGCGGGCAGAGCCCGCAGTAGAAGAACAAGGCGAAGAAAGGGTATCCAGTTGGAGCCATTTTCCAAGCAACGGCTGGAAGTACCTTCGTGCGCGGGTGCGCCCGCGTCTCCCCCGACCAGAAGAGGTAGTAGCACTCCCTCAGCTCCCTCGCGGCAAGCTTGGGGGGGAAGACAACCCGCTCCTTTCGCAGCGCCGCGAGCCGCTGCGCCTCGGCCGACTTCGTGCCCTTCCCCTTGTCGGTTTTCGGAGCCATGGCGGAAGTGGTGAGGGAGGTCGACGGCGTTGGTGGTGCTGGTGGCGATGGGGGGGCGGAGCGTTGTTCTCTTTCAGCTTTGGGAAGAAGGGGAGCGGCGGAGGATTTCGAGGTTGGAGTAGCAACTGGCGGATGGGCGAACTGCCCCTGTTTCCCCTGCTTATAAGGAGGGAGGGGGCGGACGTTCCGCCTTTCCGAATAAAGAAACCACCCACGATCTCGCCCACGACGCCGCATTCAATGCGTGCCGTTCAGGGAGGGCGCGGTGGATACGGAGTGAGATACGGCGTAACCCAGGCCGTGCGTGCCCGTGCCCTGTTTTGGGCCTGGCCCAACAGCGCTCGGCACCGTGTATGGCCCAGGCCCGGGGGCTCCTGTCGGTGTACTAGAGTAGGGGTACCCTAGTATCCCGAACTCGTGCACGGGCAGTCGCAGCGCCCCACGGCAAGGCTTGCCTCGTGACCGCCAAGATCCTCCGTGGTTCCTTTGGAGCCATTCAAGAACAAAGTATTCAAGCCAAGGAGACAAGACCCCGGCAAGAGGAGCTTGCCGGGAAGGCCCAGCAAGGCATCTCAAGGAACTTGCCGCGACGCACCACGCGTCCTGGCAAGGCCCGGTGAGCGGCAAGCTCCCGGACGCGGCAAGACAGCGACCGCGGCAAGGCACTTGCCGCGGCAACCTACCACTCTGTACCCACGCTCCAGCACATCCACCAACGTGTCGCTCAGGGACCCTTCCAGGCGTACATGGCGGGAGGCTGTGCAGCCAGCGGTGCGCGGTGGCAAGCGGCGCTGACAAGATTGCCATCGTGGCGAGCGGTGGCGTCCCTGACGGTCCCTTTTTGCACTATTTAGGCGACGCAGACGGGCATTTAGTGCCCTTGTCCCCTGCCGTCAGGGTTAGGTATGATACATTGTACAGGTAGCTGTACCAACCGCAACACCTTTCCATTTTTACCCTTACCTACGTTGCCACCTGTCGGTGACCCCTTGAGCATATAAAAGGAGGCCCATGCGCAACGTAGAGGGGGGTTCGAAGGTAGAAGAAATCTCACGCTCGGTCTCGTTAGCTGCTGGTGTGTACTGTAGCACCCAGCGCTCCCGAGCAAGAACTCAATACAAACCACAAAGCAGGAGTAGGGTTTTACGCATCCGTGCGGCCCGAACCTGGGTAAACTGCTCGTGTGCTACGCCTCGATCTGCCCTTCGTGCGATCTCCGCCCCCCGCCGAACCGAAAGGGGCTCGGTCCGCCGGTCCCATAGGTGCTCGTGGATCAGTTTCCCCGGCATATGGTGAACCGCTATGTTACGAAGTTAGAGCATGAGGTATTTATTGAATGTCAACCTTTGTGTGGAGGTCCGGGGCGTGCGATGGTTAACTCCTACCAACCTTCCCCCTATGAGCATACGTTGATTGCTTTGTTTTGATGACTCGCAATTTTTTGCAATAAGTATATGAGTTCTTATGACTAATGTTGAGTCTATGGATTATACGCACTCTCACCCTTCCACCATTGCTAGCCTCTCTTGTATCGCGCAACTTTCGCCGGTGCCATACACCCACTATATACCTTCCTCAAAACAGCCACCATATGTCTTCCTCAAAACAACTACCGTACCTACCTATCATGGCATTTCCATAGCCATTCCGAGATATATTTCCATGCAACTTTCCACCATTCCATTCATATGACACACTTCATATTGTCATATTGCCATGCATGATCATGTAGTTGACATCGTATTTGTGGCTAGGCCACCATGCATAATTTTTCATACATGTCACTCTTGATTCATTGCACATCCCGGTACACATTCATATAGAGTCATACTTTGTTTAGTATCGAGTTGTAATATCCAGTTGTAATTCAATATAAGTGTGATGATCATCATTATTAGAGCATTGTCCCATGTGAGGAAAGGCTAAATAAAGAAAGCCCCTCCAAAAAATAAGGGGGAGGCAAAAGAAAAAAGAAAGGCCCAAAAAAAGGGACAATTGCTACTATCTTTTTCCACACTTGTGCTTCAAAGTAGCACCATGTTCTTCATGATAGAGAGTCTCATGTTTAGTCACTTTCATATACTACTTGGAATTTTCATTATAGAACTTGGCTTGTATATTCCAACGATGGGCTTCCTCAAATGCCCTAGGTCTTCGTGAGCAAGCAACTTGGATGCACACCCACTTAGTTTCTTGTGTTGAGCTTTCATACATATTTAGCTCTAGTGCTTCCGTTGCATGGCAATCCCTACTCACTCACATTGATATCTATTGATGGGTATCTCCATAGCCCATTGATACGCCTAGTCGATGTGAGACTATCTCCCTCCTTTTTGTCTTCTCCACAACCACCATTCTATTCCACCCATAGTGCTATATCCATGGCTCACGCTCATGTATTGCGTGAAAGTTGAAAGGTTTGAAAGAATAGAGTATGAAAACAAGTTCTTGGCTGAAACCAGGGTTGCGCATGATATGAATATTTTGTGTGATGAAGAGGGAGCATAGCCGGACTATATGATTTTGTAGGGATAACTTTCTTTAGCCATAGTATTTTGAGAAGACATGATTGCTTTGTTAGTATGCTTAAAGTATTATTATTTCTTATGTCAATATAGACTTTTGTCTTGAATCTTTTAGATCTGAAAATTCATGCCACAATAAAGAGAACTACATTGAAATTTATGTTGGCTAGCATTCCACATCAAAAATTCTGTTTTATTCATTTACCTACTCGAGGACGAGCATGAATTAAGCTTGGGGATGCTAATACGTCTCCAATGTATCTATAATTTTTTATTGTTCCATGCTATTATATATGATGTTTTGGATGTTTAATGGGCTTTGTTATGCACTTTTATATTATGTTTGGGACTAACCTATTAACCCAGAGCCCAGTGCAAGTTTATGTTTTCTCCTGTTTTAGGGTTTCGCAGAAAAGGAATGTCAAACGGAGCCCAATTGACCTGAAACTCAATGGAGGAAGTTTTTGGACCTATAGAAGCCCAGGAAGTGCCGGAGGGGGACGACGGCACCCACGGGCTGCCCACGAGGGTGGGGGGCACGCCCCCCTACTGGGCGCGCCCCCTGCCTCATGGACAGCCCGTAGACCTCCTTTGCTTGGCCCCGACTCCGACACCTCCTATATATACTGAAACCTCAGGAAAATAACCTAGATCGGGAGTTCCGCCGCCGAAAGCCTCTGTTGCCATCGAAAACCAATCTAGACACGTTTTGGCTACCTGTCGTAGGGGGTGGATCCCTCTCTGGTGGCCATCTTCATCATCCCGACGCTCTCCATGACGAGGAGGGAGTAGTCCACCCTCGGGGCTGAAGGTATGTACCAGTAGCTATGTGTTTTATCTCTCTCTCTCTCTCGTGTTCTTGAGATGGCACGATCTTGATGTATCGCGAGCTTTGTTATTATAGTTGGATCTTATGATGTTTGTCCCCCTCTACTCTCTTGTGATGAATTGAGTTTTCCCTTTGAAGTTATTTTATCGGATTGAGTCTTTAAGATTTGAGAACACTTGATGTATGTCTTGTGTGGGATACCCGTGGTGACAATGGGGTATTCTATTGATTCACTTGATGTTATGTTTTGGTGATCAACTTGCGGGTTCTGTGACCTTGGGAATCTATGCATAGGGGTTGGCACACGTTTTCGTCTTGACTCTCCGGTAGAAACTTTGTGGCACTCTTTGAAGTACTTTGTGTTGGTTGAATAGATGAATCTGAGATTGTGTGATGCATATCGTATAATCATGCCCACGGATACTTGAGGTGACAATGGAGTATCTAGGTGACATTAGGGTTTTGGTTGATTTGTGTCTTAAGGTGTTATTCTAGTACGAACTCTATGATAGATCGAACGGAAAGAATAACTTCATGTTATTTTACTACGGACTCTTGAATAGATCAAATAGAAAGAATAGCTTTGAGGTGGTTTCGTACCCTACCATAATATCTTCGTTAGTTCTCTGCTATTAGTGACTTTGGAGTGACTCTTTTTTGCATGTTGAGGGCTAGTAATATGATCCAATTATGTTATCCTTGTTGAGAGAACTTGCACTAGTGAAAGTATGAACCCTAGGCCTTGTTTCCTATCATTGCAACAACGTTTATGCTCACTTTTATCGTTAGTTACCTTGCTGTTTTTATATTTTCAGATTACAAAAACCTATATCTACCATCCATATTGAACTTGTATCGCCATCTCTTCGCCGAACTAGTGCACCTATACAATTTACCATTGTATTGGGTATGTTGGGGACACAAGAGACTCTTTGTTATTTGGTTGCATGGTTGTTTGAGAGAGACCATCTTCATCCTATGCCTACCACGGATTGATAAACCTTAGGTCATCCACTTGAGGGAAATTTGCTACTGTCCTACAAACCTCTGCATTTGGAAGCCCAACAACGTCTACAAGAAGAAGGTTGGTAGTAGACATCACTAAACTCACCCTACCCATTCTCAAGCCCTAGAGACACGACAGAGAGCACACATGCAGCATCACAACAAGAACCAACGGAAGCACGTCCATGTCATCGAGTTATCAAGCGTCTAAGAAACTACAAGTGGACCACATCCAGATCCGCGGAAGATGTTGTCCAAGAGGTGTAAGAACAAACAAGACCTCAAAGATATCAAGGCACAATGTGCACCACCGAAGCATCATGTGCGAACAAAAAGATTATACAAGCTGATGCACCACTACTTCTTCATTTTACGATAACCTTGGGGAATCGTCATGTCTGGTTTTTACATGTGTGTCGATATGAACGGGTTAGTCTCTGAGTATAACTCATTGAGGAGTCTCAGTCATTTGAAAAATGACATGAAGTTGAACCGCCGAAGAATCACACACATAGAAGATTTGTAAGGAGTATTTGCTATTTTTTGTAGGGGTAACCTTGTTAAAGTGATTGGGATCTGTTGAGCCACTACGGTAACTTTCTAGTTCCATTTTCCGGAAAAATAAAAAAGACATCTACTCCCTCCGTAAACTAATATAAGAGCGTTTAGATCACGAGAGGGAGTATTTGCGATCCAAACCATTTGCAACCTACCTGGTCCATCGTGGTTCGGTTCTTGCTTCGCGTCCACGAGGACTTGGTTTTGCCGATTTGGTCGCCGACTCGTCATAAATAGACCGAAGAATGACTGATATACCTACAACATCAGTCTGCTAATTCTAGTGACTAATGGTGTGGCAGGTTGCACTAATGAATGATTGAGACGGCAAATATCGAAATTCCCAAATAGGGTAACTAATAGTTAATGTACAAGTGAAATGAAATGAAAAATACATGCTCTCCTAAATTAAACAACCAAGTCTAGTGGAAAAACACACGCCCTCCAACATGCGTCTAACACTTGCGTTTTGGTGCAGATACAAGGCCCAAATTTTGAGGCGAAAGACCAAAAAGTTTTGGCTTTGTTACAAACGAGGCCCAAATTTTGAGGCGAAGCACCCAAAAGTTTGGTTTCATTACAAACAAGGCCAAAATGTTGACAAGTCGAGCAGATTTTCACTAGATATTTTAGAAGCATAACGTGTTGGCGGAGAATCAAAATCATTCATTCACTCCCAAGTCAAGTCATTATAGAGGATGAAAAATTCCATATCATCATCCAACCAAATCATTTCCTCAACAAGAGCCCAACACATCTACTCCCTTCGTTCCAAAATAGATGACCCAACTTTATACTAAAGTTAGTACAAAGTTGAGTCATCTATTTTGGAACGGAGAGAGTAACAAGCTAACCCAACCCACCACGAACTAAATAAGCTTCTACTTCTCACAGTTGGCCCCGTTCCTCGTGTTGTCATTCTTCTGTTTGATTGAATGAATGGTCACACCAAGACCAAGACAGGCCTTCCATGTGTTGAATACAAAAGCATAGGCAATCTTCATACCGCCTCTTGTAGCCTCGCCCGGAGATCAGAATCCTGGGTGGCGATAAAGTGCTCCAGATTCTTATCCGTAGCCACTACACCGACCACTTTTCCATCACCGCAACATACAAATAAAATTCAAGAGGAAAAACAATCAGGGCTTCTCCAAGTCACAATAACATAAAACTATCATCACTGAATGCAACAACAACATGAATACACTCGACACATCAGCAGAAGAACATTGAACAATCGGTGCTTCAAACTCATGAAAAACTACATTAAAACTACCATTCCTGGATGACTAAACGTAGCCGTATTAGCACTTCATACAATCAAACCAACCAACTAGCAAGTGCTAAGCTGTACTACCTCCGTCCAGAATTACTTGTCGCTCAAATGGATTCATTTAGTGCTAGATACATCCATTTGAGCGACAAGTGATTCCATGAGGAAGTATGATTTAGGAATAGACATGATCTCTATGGTGTGAATCCATCTTGAACAAGGCAAAAAATACAAATTCAGTTGATACATCATGGCATGTGATCTATATATCTTCAGGAATGGGGAAAATTTAGTACACCAAACGCCCTGTATCTCAAACAGCATGTGCATTTTCTGCATGCACAAAGTAACTTTGGTCGAAACTTACCTAACTTTGTAAACACTAGTTAAAGCAACACACAATGGTGTCACCTCAGTAACAGTAAACGCAATTGATTTGTCTGTTCATAACTTCAACGGTGTGTCTCATAGGGTGAGTGGCTTACCACTTTGTTGGCGGGCGCGATAGCCTTGACGGCGGCGGCCTCCATGACCCATAGGAGCAGATTCCACATGAACCTCAAGAACATGAGGTTCTTTTACTGCACACATCAAACAAAAAGAAAGAAAGAAGATCCAACTTCGGTTCAACATCCACCGGTGACGGGAATACAAGAAGAATCATTTACATAGCATCAAACTTGTGGAAACAAGCTAGATGCAAATTTTCAGCACAATACATAGTTTCAAGCTAGGGTTGCAAGTGTTGTTAAGCAAACTTGTGGAAGTAAGCATAGTGCTCCACAGCTTCCGCATGCCTAGCCCGTTAGTATGCTCGTATTGGAGCTCTAGTGCCGCACCTGTCAAAACCAAGCTACAACCGCTGCAAAAGTTTGTTGTCATCGATGATTTCGGCGAGCATTTGGGCCAACCCTGCCACTAATCGATAGATATTGATCCCAGCAACATGTATACGCAAGCCACCCTTGATTTGGTGCTCTATAGCGAGTGCACGGTGAACTTCTGCTGTCCGCCATGGTCGTTACCGGCTAAACTCTACTGATGATGATGTGGAAGTAATTAGCCCATTTTACCAGATAAGTTATCCCACTCATCAAGAACTGGCCCAAGTAATGATCAATGGGTTTGACTAGATGGAAATGCTCCGTTTGGGAATTTGCGAGGCTTGGGTGTAGGTAGGATGGAAAAGTGAGGAACGTTAAGGCCGGTGGGCAAAATTGAGCAGTACTAAGGAACCAGGTGCACAAAAATAGAAAACCCATCAATTAAATACCTAGAAATCTATTCATTTCCTTAAAAATAGCAAATGAATGCAAAAATGACAAAATTATACATGGAAAAAAGAAATGGTGTATCTAATGTGTAAAATGTTGCAAGGTCAAATGATGAAAAAAAATTGTGAGCTCGGCTTAAAACCTCACACTTTCCCTTCCAAAACTGTGATTCTTCCTCAAAGATGCTTTAGTTTCTATGCAACGTACATCACAACTTCTTTAAAAAATTCAAATTTAACCAAGGTCTCTATATGTCATGTAATGTTGCCATCCTATGTTTCATACTTTTCAAATTTAATTTACAATTTTTCATTTTAAAAAATCAAGAACCTCCAAATTGTAAGATAAGAGTGGGTGATCCATCATTATTGGTCTCTATATTTGGGGCTTATCAACCCTCTAATTAGCAAATGAGGGAACATTAATAATGGTACTGAAAGTAGTATGGAAGGGTATACCATGGACAAATAGTTACCCATAATCATTTCAAAATTTTGGTACGATATAACTAAGAAAAAACATGAAAGCTAGAAAGATGTACATGTGGGTAGAGAGGGAAAGTTGTAAAGAGGAGCAAATCTCAAAAGATTGCCTCGATTTCGATTGCATACCAATATAAGGCAATAAATTAGTTATATTAACACTTTCCATATCCAAATTAGCACTTGTGAAGATTTTGTTATGCATCAAAGGCATCACATAACTTACATGGCATTAATGCCATATATATTTTTCTAAAGAGAAGGATGATCATATCCTAGGAAAATTAATGCTATATATTCCAACATATCTTATCATAGTGCAATTAATGCTATATTTTTCAAAAGGTCATATATCTTGGTGCAATTAAGATATTCTATCTTTTGTATGCATACAATAAATTAAGTTATTACGATATATCTTATAAGTATTTGCAACATTAAAAATGTGTGATACACTAATATGATAATCTATCTTTTGTATGCATACAATAAATTAAGTTATTACGATATATCTTATAAGTATTTGCAACATTAAAAATGTGTGATACACTCATATGCATATAAATATGGTGGTATAAGAATTCCAAAGCTAAGAATTGTAGTTTTTTGCAATGAAAGGAACGCAAGCTATTATTGTGACTCTTCTTATGTCATTTCTTGTTCTAGTGACCAGAGGAAAAGATGTGAGATATAGAAGGCAAGAGGAAGACAATATCCAAATTCACACTTATCGACGAGTTAATAAAACAATTCAGGTATGAATAAATAACCTTCTTATGTATATTTAGCATTTCTTTTGGTGGCTAACAAGCAGGGGAAACATCAAAATAGATGGAAGACGGAGACGTATATGACTGCATTGATGTGAATGAGCAACCAGCTTTTAACCACCCATTGTTAAAAGACCATAAAATCCAGGTAAATTAGTTTCATAACAATGTGATATACATTGCTTAGTATATTGCTAGTTCATGATTAAGTGCATAAATGCCGGTTTAGCGTGAGTCTACTCCCTTCTTATTTCATGAATCTTTCTCAACATGTTTGTTACATAGGAAAATTAAGACTACTGAGAGTGAACTAAACTAACAACCTTTTGACATAGTATAAGATTTGTCAATGAAGAACAAAATTACAACATGTTTTTGTGTGTGTTGTCTTATGTGGTTGTAATATTTTGTATGATTCATTTTATTTTTAAACAGATGAAACCAAGTTCTTTCCCTGCTTGGATGGATATCGAAACGTTTCCTTCAGATTCTTTTTCACAAGTGCAACCATCTCCAATCGAGTGCCCAACAGGAACAATTCCAATACTACATAGTAACATAAGTGGCACCTTCGCAACGCATAATATTGATGGGCCGAGAAACAATATGCAATGGGAGGTAAGTTTTGTATAAGTTATAAAATGAATTTGTTATAATAGTTTGATGGGATTTTTTGGTATGGTCGATTATGGCAGCTAGCATATAGTTGTTGCCTTTTTTTGTATATCGAATGTATAATGTTGTGCTAAAGATGCACCATTGACACTATTAATAATCTAATTAAATTACAAGAAAGTATTCTAAGAAAAATATCACCTTTGGATGGTAACAGTTAATTTCCCATTGAGGGTTGTAACAATGAACAGTTTAGGTTCATCAGACTACTATTGAGCGATGAGTTAAAAAACAAAATAAAGGGCCTCGTACTCTAGAACATCTTAGTAGTTAATAATTAATTTTGTACCTTAAAATTCTTACCTCTTCTAAATCAGTAATGTATGAACATTACTTGAGGTGTACATGAAGGAATTCCATTTTCATTACCAAGTTCTACTAACACTCTCTTTGAGGGTTTCATCTACACAAGTCTCAAACTCTGAGTTGTCAACATTATTTATTTTCATTGGTTGTTACTCTTTCCATCCCGAAATGTGAATGACCAGGCATCTTAAGATTTAAGTTGTGTCGATAACATGACAAACAATGTAGGTAATATGAAACAAAAGTGATAAACTTTTGAATGTTTTTGAATATGAATCATATAATGTGATTTATGTGTCACATAACCCAGAACCTGATTGTTTAAATAGTGGTCAAATTCAAGATTCTGATGGGGTTGCCGCCTTACATTTTGGAGAAGATGAACTACATGCCATATCCTATCAGGTTTACGTATACATAGTATCCATTCATCACATTTACAGATGCTAATTTTATTTCTTGCAGAAGGCGGGAATCACATACAAGGGTGATGTATATGGGACGAGTGTTGTATTAAACGTTTGGGAGCCAAAGGTGAATCGAGGTAGCAAGGATTGTAGTGCAATGTGGGTAGAAATGCAAAATGGAGGAGGAGAACGCGCTGACAGGATGGGTGCTGGTCTGCGGGTATATCCAACATTGAGTGGTGATACTTCTGTTAGATTTCATGTTGCTTGGGTAATGCAAAATACTATTTGGATACATACTATTATGTACTATGTATTTTTATTATATGAAATTAATAATCTAAGTTTATATTGTGTTTTCTTGACCTTGAAACAAACTTTATAGTACGAGGGACTATACAAAAAGGGATGTATTGACTTCAGCTGTCCTGGTTTTGTGCAAGTCGACCGCAAAATTGGTCTTGGATCAAAAATACGACCACTATCTATCTATGATGGACTACATAGAATAGTAAACATTCATATATTCAAGGTATTCTCTTCTTATTATACTTTGCAATTTTTGAAGTATCTTGTACATATTATATGTTCATAAATTAGTATTTACTTGATTTATTTGTTGTGCATAACCAATATAGCTTACTTAACATGATCACAACATTATATATTTGGTTATCATCTTACACCGGCATACTATCTTTGGACACACATATGACACCATTCAAATAATATAGATTTAATAAACACTTTTAATCATGATAAACATTTGAACATGAAGGAGATGCACATGTATTGTTTCGGTTCATATCTCTTGCTACGGCAAAAAAGTTTAGGTGATGACATGCCTCCTATATCTCATCAAAAGGATTAGAAAAAATGCCTACTAAGAAAATACTAAAGAGAATAAGATCGAGTGTTTTTATATCATCATCATAGATACTACTCCCTCCGTCCGGAAATACTTGTCATCAAAATGGATAAAAAAGGATGTATCTAGATGTATTTTAGTTCTAGATACATTCATTTTTATCCATTTTAATGACAAGTTTTTTTGGACGGAGGAAGTATTTAATAGCCTATTTATCTCATATTGTGCACGGGCATCTAACATACAAATTAATATTGATTTATTTTAGGACGCGGTGTCTAAGAATTGGTGGGTGGCCTATGAACATACACCAGTTGGATATTGGCCTAATGGATTATTCGAATTCCTTAGAGACAAAGGTGAATTCACGTTCTGGGGTGGGTTTGTTGCGGGGCCGACTGCCTCGTCAAACTCTCCGCAAATGGGTAGTGGACATTATGCTTCGGAAGGATTCAAAAGAGCGGCATACATCAGAAGTATCAAGATTGTAGATGAGAATGGCAAGTCAATCACTCCAGATGAATCCCATGTGGAGCATGGCTCAAGCGATTCATCCAAATACACCGTCCATCGTTTTGAAGTTAGTAAGGAGGCAGGTATGCATATCTACTATGGTGGACCAGGATCAGATAAGGCCTGATAATAAGATAGACTCGATAAAGATAATTAAACAGTCACTATGATCACATGAGTGGTCTTGCAATATGTATGATCTAGTTTTCTTCATGATCAAAGCGGGAATATATAATCACACAGAGATCGTGGCCATATTGTTGTTTCTTATGTTGATATTTGTTCATTCTTGTGGGCGAGTCGATTTTCTGAACGTTAGATTAAGATCCAACGGTTCCGTTCTCCTTCCTCCAGTTTTTTCATTGTTCAAACGTTCCTTCTCCCATAAATTAAAGGAAAACGTTTAGAATCTATCAGATGATAACAAGGAAAGATAAACCAGGCGCATTAATTGACACGTGCCCTGCTGACCCATCCACCGCTTTCCCAGCTGTAGCCTTATCCCTTCGCGTCGTCTATCCTCCACCCATTATTCCCCCAAAAATGCTAGAGATACAAAGATTTACAAGCTTTTACACGCTCTTTCCATCTAACAACCGATCACAAACCTCTCCCCCCCCCCCCCTGATTTTAAGGGGGGTGGGCCGCCCCGCTCACCTATTGACCAATCAAGATTAACCCACCCTGTAAAAGCCTGTACATGTAGCATTGCTCTTATTCCACATCACTGTTCGCAAAGAGGCTTCCATGGCGACGCAAAACGCAGCAAGTCCATGGAGCAAATCAGGAGGACGCCAACCACCCTGCTGCATCCCACGGCATAATGAAGGATGGTGGAGCCCCGCGTGGCACCGCCACATAAGTTGCCAACGATGCTACACTAACGGATAACTTTCTACAGAATTAGAGCTACAGGCTGACGGGGAAATACATGATTCGAATTTAAGAAGAGGGAGTAGGCCCACATGAAAAGCACGGGGTAGGAGATTGGTGGAGATGTAATCCGTAGGTTGTTTCCGTACACGTTTCCATAAGTGTATCATTTTCGCATAAGTTGCAACTCCATGGAGGCGACACACACACGCATGGGGAAGCCGGTCGCTCGTTGGCACTGCCGGCGATGTGATGCGGCACTCGACGATGAACGTTGGTGCGGCGACGCAGCAACTATGCGGTGCAACCTTGAGGCAACGCTGCTGGTGCTGCATGTAAATGGCGGCAGTGCTGCAATGGAGCGCTCGTCGCCGGCAACGATGCATCGCAACATCCGTCATGGACGCCGGCGCTGCATCTCAGCCTCCGTCGTCGTCACCACACGCTGTGTGGCAGCATCCTCCGTGGCTGCCGGCGCTACATCTTAGCTTCTGTCGTCGTCATCATGCGCCGCGTTGGAGCTTCCGCCATGGCCGCCACACTGTGTCGCAGCATCCGTCGCCGCCTATGGAGCTTCATGAGGAGGGAGGGCGCCGGTGTTTCAATGAAGCTCCGTCGAGGCTGTCAACTGGTGCAACGGAGGGTCGCCGGCGCTGTGACGGTGATCGCCACGAGCGGCCGAGGGGAGCACTGCAACTCCGGCGATGTTGCCTTGAAGCAACGTCGGTATGTCGGAAGCATAGTTGGCGTTGCAATTTAGCCTCGCCGGAGTTGCAATGCAGCTTCGCCGGATGCATCGGTGCTGCGTTGGAGCTCCGTCGGACGGCCGTCAGGGCACCATGAGAATTGTAGTGGAGCTTTGCCGGGGCAGCATCGCTGCGTTTGAAGCCGTTGCGCGCTTGCTGCTACCGTGCTGTTGCCTGCGATCCAAGGGCCACCCACCCACCCACCCACGCACTGATCTACCGGAACCGCGACTCGTCCTCGTGCCGGGAGACGAGCTTGGCGCTGTCGCGCCACCGGGACACCTCGCGCTCCTTGTCCCGCAGCTTCCTCTGCGCTTTCTGCAGCTCCGTCTCCAGCTCCGCGATCCGCTCCTCGTGCCGCGACTGCAGGAGGTCGTGCAGCCTCCGCTCCAGCACCCGGGCCGGCACGCCGCCGTAGCACGGCTTGCTCTCTTCGTCCTCCTCGTCAGTGTCTGCGTCCCCCTCCTCCTGGCTGTCTTCGTGTTCCTTGCATTCTATTGCGGCGTCGTCGAGTACACTGTCGATGTCGACGCAAGCAGAGGAGCCGCTCTCCGAGGAGATGTCGCTCTTCGCCTCCGACTGCAAGTTAAAGTTCAAGAATTCAGTACAGAATTATCAAATTGACACGGAGCAAGCGTGAGCACCACTAGTTGTACGAGCACGACGACACCTCGAGCTGGTGATCTCGCCGCGGGGTCACGCACTCCTCCTCCCCGTCGCCGTCGTCGGAGTCGAGCTGCAGGCGCGTCAGTTCCGCCTCGAGCTCTGCTTCCATCTGATCCATCCCCGCGGCGACAGCATCTCCAGCGCCGGCATCGCCGCACGCCGAGGCGGCATCGCGCGAAGCACGGGACAACGAGGCGTCCTCGGCGGTGGCGGCATCAGCGAAGTCGATGCGCTCCTTGACGACGCTGGCGCCGTCGTCCACATGTCCGTCGGACACGTCGGTGCTGCTGCTGCCACGCGCCTCCGCCCGGACGTCCAGCACCAGCCGCTCCATCTGGGCGCGCAGCTCCGCCATCCTGCTCAGCTCCGCCGCGCCCCCTGTACAGCAGCAGCACCAGGCCCGCGCCCAGCCCGAGGCTCGCCGCCGACACCTCCCGCGCTGCCTTCATCCCTGCACAAACAATTGGCCACACCACGCCGTTGGCCATCACCATCAACGCCCATCACTAACTCAGCCAGTTTACGGTAATCACTCACGTACCTTGCAGTGAACTCCGAGGCGACTCGCGAACCTCTGTTTCTTGCTTGCTCGCCACCACGACCATTGGAACGGCCACCTCCTCCTGTACGGCGTCCTCCCTGGCGGCCTCTCCGGCGCCGCTGGAACAGTAGCTCGGGATGCGCAGGCGGCAGCCGAACCCGCCGCCGCCCCTGCCGAGGATGCGCGATAGCAAGGACCGTGGCGAGCAGCACTCGCGCCGGATCCTGCTGGCGCCGGCAGCATTGGTGAGGAGGGCGCCGACGGTGGCGGGCGAGGGAGTTGGCGAGGCCGAGAGGCGCGGGGGCAGCGGCAGCGGTTCCGCCGTGCTCCTCTCCATTGCCATTTGCGATCGAGACTCGGAATGGCGCGGCAATGGCGACGGGGTTCGAGGAATGTTGGCGGATTCCATGGGGTTGATGGAGGCGGGCGTATTCATAAGGAGGCGGAAATGGTGGGGAATGAGGGGGTTTAAATGGGCGTTAAGGGGCGGAGCCAGTAAATTTTGTTATTGGGTACACCCATTCACTTGTTATGAAAATTGGAAAAAAGTTCATTTTAAACCTTGAACTCGTAGGTGTTCGGCGAATCAAACCCTGAAGTCTAAATCCCTGTCGTTCTCACCCTAAACTAACAAATCCCGGTCCAAATCAAACCTTAATGCCGTTTTAGCTCAAAAAACGCTGACGTGGCAGGGATTGCTCTGAGTGGTGGGCCTAGTTATAACCGCAATGCGCGCGGGGGGAGGGGGTGGAAGAGAACAGGAAACAGATTGGGGATTTGGGGGAAGAACTAGGGTTAGGCGACGGCAGCGGCAGCGGCGTAGATCTCGCAGGGGGTGGCGGCGGCGGCTGCGTCCTAGGAAATGTCGTGGTCTTCGGGTCGTTCTCAGGCTCCCAGCTTCCGTCAAGCCTCCGGACGGAGAGGGGACGAATCGAGGTCGCCGGTGCCCTACAGGGAGAGCCCGATGGCGTACGAGTCAGAGAAGCTCTGCTGGTGCAGGCCGCGTCGGAAGGCGCCGAGATGGATCTCTTGGAGCCGTCAGAACCCAGGCAGGAGGTATTATGCCTGTGTCGATGCCATGGTGAGTTTCATTTTGGTTCTATTTTTGTTTTCATTAGTTCTTCTCCCCTCTCAAACCCTGATTTCTGTTGGTACAGCATGGTGGTTGTGGCTTTGTTGAATGGCATGATGATCCTCTGCCAAAGTTTTTGAGTGATTTGATTGGAGATTTGCGAGATGAAGTGCGTAGGCTGAGAGGTGAAGCAAGTGTTGCTCTGTTTGAAGATAGCACTACAGTTCTGGCTCTGCCTGAATCTCAAAGAGGAAGAGAGGTGGTGGCTATGTCTGTGGAAGATCAGCTCGAGGAGAAGAATGCAGAGATAGATGCACTAAAGAGGAAATATCAGAATGTTGTCTTTCTTTTTCTTGTCTTTGTGGTAGGTTTAGTGGCAGGGAAGATGCTGCTGCAGTAAGCTTGTTTAGTGGTACTTGTATGCAATGTAGTACTAGTCAGTGGTTTAGACTCAAGTGATATTTTGACACTGAAGATGTAAGTTGTAAGCCATGTTTAAATCAATGTTTAGACTGAATTTAGTGGAAGTTATGTCCTGGCCATCATTTGTAGTCATGAAAAGATGCATAATGCATATAAGCACTAAACTGTGTGCTGTCAAATTTGTACTACATAGCAAGATCATACAAGTTTGCATTCTTTGTTGGCTATTTTGGTTCCAGTAAAATTCTTCAGGATAGCATTGTGAAGCTGATAACTACTGCCATTTAGTTATCATTGCTAGCAATTAAATAAGAAAGAAATGCAACTGATATATAAGAAAGAAAACTTCAGGATAGCATAGTGAAGTTGAACTGATAGAAAGGTCATAGACCTACATAAACTTGGTTTGATAGAAAGGTCATAGACCTACATGACCCCTGTTTGAGCCATGAACAAAATATATGTTTGCAACATTACATCAAACTTGTTCTGGAACATTGGAACATCAGCAAAAGTACTAGGCAGCCCTTCTTCTTCCCCTATTTTCAGCTATGCATAGTAGTTTCCACTATAAGTGAAATACTGGAAGCTTGGCACTGATGATGCAGCCCTTCTTCTTCCCCTCTTAGCTCCAGATCCATTCCTTGTAGAAGTAGATGCTCCTGGTTGTGCAGGAGCAGCAGATGATCCAGTTTCAGCACTTGCAGTTCTCTTTCTTGGAGGCCTAAACCTATTGGAACTTGCACCAGCAGAAAGGCCTGGTGGTACTGACGTACTTGATGTTGGTGGAGCCTCTGTGCAATCACCTTTGAAGTAACCAATCTGTCGCATCTGTTTTGTGCACATGGGTGATCATCATTGTATGTTATGACTTGGAATCTTGAAGTTCTTGATCTTTTTGCTGCATATATAAGCCATGGGCAGCCAGGCCATCCACACTTTGCCCTTACTCTATCAACCTCATATTTCATAAACAAGATGCTCCTTTTTGTTACTAGTCAATATCTTCTCAGAGCTTTGCACAACTGATTCTTGCTTCTAAAGACCATGGTCAAAGCAAAATGTGGTACTTCACTTTCAGTGTTGTATCTTGGGAATGTGCTCTTCCTCTTCCTTATATGACCATCTGAATCTTCATCATAGTTGTAGCCTTCCTCAGATGAATCATAATTCCAATCCATTTCTTCTTTTTCAATTTGTTCCTCCATGTTGGCAATTAGATCAATAGGCACTGGACCTGTAGCATCCCTCCCAATCCAGCTTTTGGAATCCCTCATCCTCTTCTTAAACTTCCTAGCATGTCTTCTAAGCTCCACAACTTCTGAATCCTCCCCACTGTCATCCGTATGTCCAATGTATTCATAATCACTTTCTGAATCTGAATTTTCTTTGTCACTCTCAACATGTGCAGCAGCTTGAGGTTCAGAAGCAGAGGCAGGTGCACCTTCAGTTGGGTTCAAAACCTGAGAAAATACTACTTCCATTCCTGCCATTTCATGATCACCATCTACTTGTCCTGCACTTCCTCTTCTCTGCTTGACATGGCTTGAAGCTTGAGGTTCAGAAGCAGAGGCAGATGGCCCCTGAGTTGGGTTCAAAACCTGAGAAAGACATTGTAATGCCCCAGATGTAACACTTTCCCAATATGGAAATATATAAACTTTGACTTCATCAATTCCATTCTGGGCTCATCTTTCATTTCGGATTTTTTCGTTTGTCGTGTACATGTGTGCATTTCTTCCATGTCATATTGTCATGTGCATTGCATTGCGTTTGTGTTGTCACTTGCTTCCGGTACCACTCGTCTCTTCCCGTTGTCCGTTATGAGTTCCGACGCTCTCACACGTGAACGTGGCGTCCCCGAGTCCTTCTTTCGTGTGTGGCCGTGTAACGTTTCTGGAATGACGTGAGACTCGTCGTGCGATGTTGTTTTGGTACGTGTAGGCCGCCCGTCAAGTTTCGTCGCGTTTCGAGTTTGTTTGGTACTCCAACGGTTAACCTAGTGGGCTAAAAGAACCTCTTCTTTGAGGCCCAAGACCCCCTCCACAACAGCCCACTAACCCAGCACAACCCTTCCCATCATCTCGGTCGTTGAATTTTGATCGCGTGGCCGAAAACCGCTCCCCATTTGGAGTCTCCTATCTCCTTGTGCCTATAAAAACGTCCTCCCATGTCCATTTTTCGCCCAAACCCTAGTTCCACCACAACCGCCGCCGCCAGACACGTCCGGACGGACCGGACACGTCCGCCTGGACGCGCCGGACCAACCCGAGCCAGCCACGTGGCCCGTCAGATCTCCACCGCCGTCGCGGCCCGCGGGCTCGCCCGCAGCCCTCCGGGCCCGTCCCGCCGGAACACCTCCGCCGCCACCGCGCCGGCCGCTGCGCTGCCACCCGCAGACGGTCGGAGCGCCGCCCTCCGCCGCCGGCGCAAGAACCGCCGCCGCCCGCCGGCCTCAGCCACCGCGCCGCCGCGCGCTCAAGAGCTCCGCCGCCGGGCCTTCGAAGCCGCGCCGCGCCGCCCTTCTTCAACCGCCGACCCCGCCGCCTCTCCGCCCCAGCACCTCGCCGCCGGCCGCTGCGGTCGCCGGAGGGCCGAGCCCCAGCCGCCGCGCCGCGCTTGCCGGATCCAAATCCGACGCCGCTCCGCGAACCCAAACGGGTCGGCGCCCGCGGACCCGCTTCGCCCGACCCGCTCCGCGCCCGCGTTGACCCGCACCCGCTTCGCCCTTGACCCGATCCGCACAGTGGACCCGGTCCACGAGGAGGTTGACCTTTTTTTCTGTAAGTCTTTTGTTAAACTTGCTGTCTGATGGCATATTGTGATGGTTGTATCTTTTTGTGTGTATGTCCAAATTGTGCATATGATATGTCAAAATGACCGTGGTGATGTGTACTATGTTTTGTTCCATTGTGTCATGCACGTTTGGGTTCATCTAGAGGTCTTAATGTTCGTGACAAGAGTGCTACTTGATATAAACTGCTGCTACTTGTTATTTTCATGCCATGTTTGAGATGTGATAACTTGGTGCATGTTTATCCAAATGAAGCAAATGAGATGTCAAAATGTTCATCATGAGATGCTCTACATGTTGGTTGCTGTAGCATGCATGTTAGGGTTCATATTGCCATGTTTATCTCTGTTGCAAAAGTGTATGTGGCTGTTAAGTTTTGCAACATGTTATGAGATGCTGTTTTGAAGAGCTCGTTGCTATTGATGTGTTTGTCCCCATGTCACATGCTAATATGTTTTAGAATCTTCATCATGTGGTCTTTGTTGTGGTGCAAACCATTTTCCATGACATGCCTTGATGTGATTTAAACATGCTTGCAAACATGCCATGCCAACATAACTGTTTTAACACTTAGAGAAATTTTGGCTAAGTCTGGAATCTGTCATATCCTGATGCTATGTTTGCTTGCTTCCCTAGGCAAATCCATGTTAGTTTTGGGGTGGCCATTGCTCATTCCTTGTTGTATATGTTGTTGTATATCCATCCATGCCCTCACTTACTCATATGGCTTGCTGTAGCTTATTTATTTCTTGCTCCCAAGTTGCTATAAAATATTACTGTCAGGTTTTTAACGTCATGATCAAAATGTTGTAGCTTGTTGCTATTGATCCATGCCTCCTATGGAGTTGCTCCAATGGAGTTGTTTGCTGCAGGATATGTCTACTTCATGTCCATGCTTCTTGTCACCATGTTTGAGTGTTGTAGAGTATATATTTCTTGCTCCAAAGTTGCTATGTGGCTGTTAGTTTCAGCTTTGCATTGTTTCTTGTTTCGAGTGTATGTGTTGAACCGTTGCTCCGTTTTGAGCATGTCCTACATGAAACTTGTGTGATTTTGCTTGTAGAATCATAATATCATCTTGTTTACATGTTTGGAGTATGTTTGATTGATGTTTGGGTGCATCTTGCACCGTTGCCATGCTTAACTTGTTTTGCTCATATCTTTTAGACCGTAGCTCCGTTTTAAACAAACTTTATATGAAACTTGACTAGAATTTCGTGTAGATCGTCATGGTGCATGTTAACTTTCTGTTTAACAACTTTAACTTAAGGTTTGTTCAGATCTGGACTAATTTCAAACTATGCATATGAGGACTTACCGGATTTGTTATATGTAGTTTCCGGCCTCATTTAAACTTGTTGACTTGTGTTGTTTTTGAGTGCTTCCTGCCTTGCCATGTTTTGCATCATATATAGACTTGTCTTGCATCATACTTGCTTGAGCACATTGTCATGTTCTTGTGTTGTTTCTCTGTGCTTCCTACCTTGCCATGTATTGCATCATATATAGACTTGTCATGCATCATAAGTGCATCATACTTGCATCATGTTGATTGTGCATTGCACCTTGTTTGATTTTGTGCCTCGTGTGTTCTTGTGTTGAGTAGAGCCGGAAGCCGAGACCAAGTACGAGAACGAGGTTAGTACCGAGGTTGAGTACGAGGAGCCGTCTTACGATCCCATCGATGACTCAACAGGCAAGATGACCTGACCCAGATATCATTACTATCTTTGCCTATTGCTAGAAGTCTCGCTCTTTAGCTTATTACCTTGATGCCCATATTTGTTTGTCAGCCTCCTATTGTAACCATGAACCTGTCTAACCACCCAACCTAGCAAAACCTTTGTTTGGCTACGTAAGCTTCGCTCAGCCCCTCTTATAGCATTGCTAGTTGCAGGAGAAGATTTGAAGATTCTTGATTCATGTTGAAGTATTTGTTGGGATATCACACTATATAAACTCTTAAACTAAATCACCTATATATTGGTAATGGGTGGAAGGCTGAGCCTCTTGTTCGGTGTTTTGTTCCACTCATGCCGCCCTAGGAACCGTATAAACCGGTGTTATGTTCCTTGATTTTGCGTTCCTCACACGGTTGGGGATATGGGACCCCCTCGATAAACCACTTAGCGCTAAGTCTTTTCCAGCAAGTCCCAACATTAGTACTACATTTGCCTAAACAACTAAAAACTTGCATAGGGAGTTATAAACCCTCTTCTTAATCAACAACCCCGGCCAGTGCTCCACATGAGTGTTGGTCCAAACTGGGGGTCCTGCAGGGCCACCTTGGGGAAACCCGAGGGCTAGTAAAAACCTGTAGCATCGCCCATCCGGTCATGGCCTAAGACGAGATACACGCGGCTACTATCAGGGTGTCGGCACGCCGGGAGGATTTGCTGGATTAGTCTTACCTTAGTACGAGTATCTTGAGCACGGGATTCCGATAATACTTGGGCCTTCCCACCTTGGAGTTGCGACTCCGCGGATCGTGAGCTTGTAATGGGCTAAGTTGGAACACCCCTGCAGGGTTTTGAACTTTCGAAAGCCGTGCCCGTGGTTATGTGGCAGATGGGAATTTCTTAATATCCGGTTGTAGAAAACTTGACACCATGTTCAGAACACACTTCCAGCGTGAGTAACCGTGACGGTCATTTTCCGAAATGGGTTCGGGAAGTGAACACGGTGGGGTTATGATTGACGTGTTTAGATAGGATCACTTCGTGATCACCTTGATGCTCGTGGCACTTCTCTTCTCACTCTAAACACGTAAGCTAGTGCTAGTGTAGCTGCAACCTTTTATCTTTGTTCAGCCTTGTTCCACACCCAAGGCTTAGATAGCTCTGTTACCCGGGAACGGGATTGTTGGGTCCTTCGTGGCTCACAGATTCTACACCACATCAGATGCAGGTACTATGGGGGACTACTCAGGTGACGGCACGGAGCTGTACTGGGAGTACGATGAAGAACGTTGTCGATACTATGTGCACTATCCCGATGATCAGTAGTGGTTTCTACTAGAGGCGATTCGGACCTGTGGCTTTATGTTTTTGGTATCTTTCATTTGGATCTTCGCCCGTAGTCGGGTTGTGATGTTATTTGGATGATGATTTGCTTATGTAATGTATTGTGTGATGTGGCAAGTGTAAGACAACTATCCTTTTGCAATTTCATCCCTATTTTTACATGAGTCGTGCAATGCACAATCAACATGATGCAAGTATGATGCACTTATGATGCATGACAAGTCTATATATGATGCAATACATGGCAAGGTAGGAAGCACAGAGAAACAACACAAGAACATGAAAATGTGCTCAAGCAAGTATGATGCAAGACAAGTCTATATATGATGCAAAATATGGCAAGGCAGGAAGCACTCAAAAACAACACAAGTCAACAAGTTTAAATGAGGCCGGAAACTACATATAACAAATCCGGTAAGTCCTCATATGCATAGTTTGAAATTAGTCCAGATCTGAACAAACCTTAAGTTAAAGTTGTTAAACAGCAAGTTAACATGCACCATGATGATCTACACGAAATTCTAGTCAAGTTTCATATAAAGTTTGTTTAAAACGGAGCTACGGTCTAAAAGATATGTGCAAAACAAGTTAAGCATGGCAATGGTGCAAGATGCACCCAAACATCAATCAAACATACTCCAAACATGTAAACATGATGATATTATGATTCTACATGCAAAATCACACAAGTTTCATGTAGGACACGCTCAAAACGGAGCAACGGTTCAACACATACACTCGAAACAAGAAACAATGCAAAGCTGAAACTAACAGCCACATAACAACTTTGGAGCAAGAAATATATACTCTACAACACTCAAACATGGTGACAAGAAGCATGGACATGAAGTAGACATATCCTACAGAAAACAAATCCATTTGAGCAACTCCATAGGAGGCATGGATCAATAGCAACAAGCTACAATATTTTGATCATGACGTTAAAAACCTGACAGTAATATTTTATAGCAACTTGGGAGCAAGAAATAAATAAGCTACAGCAAGCCAACATGTAGAGCATCTCATGATGAACATTTTGACATCTCATTTGCTTCATTTGGATAAACATGCACCAAGTTATCACATCTCAAACATGGCATGAAAATAACAAGTAGCAGTAATTTATATCAAGTAGCACTCTTGGCACGAAGATTAAGACCTCTAGATGAACCCAAACGTGCATGACACAATGGAACAAAACGTAGTACACATCACCAAGATCATTTTGACATATCATATGCACAATTTGGACATACACACAAAAATATACAGCCATCACAATATGCCATCAGACAGCAAGTTTAACAAAAGACTTAGAGAAAAAAAAGGTCAACCTCCTCACGGATCGGGTCCACTGTGCGGATCGGGTCGACGGCGAAGCGGGTGCGGGTCAACGCGGGCGAGGAGCGAGTCGGGCAAAGCGGGTCCGCGGACGCCGACCCGTTAGGGTTCGCGGAGCGGCGGCGGATCTGGATCCGTCAAGCGCGGCGCGGCGGCTGGGGCTCGGCCCTCCGGCGACCGCAGCGGCCGGCGGCGAGGTGCTAGGACGGAGAGGCGGCGGGGCCGGCGGTTGAAGAAGGGCGGCGCGGTGCGGCTTCGAAGGCCCGGCGGTGGAGCTCTTGAGCACGCGGCGGCGCGGTGGCTGAGGCCCGGCGGCGGGGTGGCTGAGGCCGGCGGGCGGCTGTGGTTCTTGCGCCGGCGGCGGAGGGTGGCGCTCCGGCCGTCTGCGGGTGGCGGCATGGCGGCCGGCGCGGTGGCGGCGGAGGTGTTCCGGCGGGACGGGACTGGAGGGCTGTGGGCGGGCCGGCGGGCCGCGGCGGTGGTGGAGATCTGACGGGCCATGTGGCTGGCTCGGGTTGGTCCGGCGCGTCTGGGCGGACGTGTCCGGTCCATCCGGACGTGTCCGTCGGCGGCGGTTGCGGTGGAACTAGGGTTTTGGTGAAAAATGGACATGGGGGCACGTTTTTATAGGCACAAGGAGCTAGGAGACTCCAAATGGGGAGCGGTTTTCGGCCACGCGATCACAATTCGACGACCAAGATGATGGGAATGGTTGTGCTGGGTTAGTGGGCTGTTGTGGAGGGGGTCTTGGGATTCAAAGAAGAGGTTCTTTTACCCCACTAGGTTAACCGTTGGAGTACCAAACGAACTCCAAACGCGAAGAAACTTGACGAGCGGCCTACACGTACCAAAACAACATCGCACGAGAAGTCTCATGTCATTCCAGAAACGTTACACGGCCACACATGAAAGAAGGACTCGGGGACGCCACGGGCACGTGTGAGAGCGTAGGAACTCGAAACGAACAATGGGAAGAGACGAGTGGTACCGGAAGCAAGTGACAACACAAACACAATGCAATGCACATGACAATATGACATGGAAGAAATGCACACACGCACACGACAAACGAAGAAATCCGAAATTAAAGAAGAGCCTAGAATGGAATTGATGAAGTCAAAGTTTATATATTTCCATATTGGGAAAGTGGGCATTACAAACTCTCCTCTACTACGAAAAGATCTCGTCCCAAGATCTAGCACGTGTGAGAGCGTCTAGGAACGGACAACGGGAAGAGATGAGTGGTACCGGAAGCAAGTGACAACACAAACGCAATGCAATGCACATGAAAATATGACATGGAAGAAATGCACACACGCACACGACAAACAAAGAAATCCGAAATGAAAGAAGAGCCCAGAATGGAATTGATGAAGTCAAAGTTTATATATTTCCATATTGGGAAAGTGATACCAACTTGTCAGGCCCAAGATGCGATTCAATCCCGATCACGTGACGCTTACGTGATTGGGGCACAACCGCATTTCGGGCGCTTAGCAAGATGGATATCATTACATCGTACCATTACATACATTCATGGGGGATACAACAATACATACAAGTCACATGAATACAACAACATCAATACAAGGCATCCGACTACGGGTGCAAACATGAAAACCACAAAGACATCCATCTGCTATCCCAGGTTGCCGATGTTGGAAATATGCCCTAGAGGCAATAATAAAAGTATTATTATAATATTTCCTTGTTCATGATAATCAACTGTTATTCATGCTTGAATTGTATTGTACGGAAACAACGATACATGTCTGAATATATAGACCACAATGAGTCCCTGGTGAGCCTCTAGTTACCAGCTCATTAATCAACAGATGATCACGGTTTCCTGATCATGGACATGTGATGTCAGTGATAACGGGATAACATCATTAGGAGAATGATGTGATGGACAAGACCCAATCCTGAGCATAGCACGAGATCGTATAGTTCGTAATGCATAAGCTTTTCGGTGTCAAGTATTTATTCCTTAGACCATGAGGTTGTACAACTCCCGGATGCCGTAGGAATACTTTGGGTGTGCCAAACGAAAAACGTAACTGGGTGGCCATAAAGGTACGCATCGGGTATCACCGAAAGTGTCTGTTGAGTTGGTACGAACCGAGACTGGGATGTTGTCACTCCGTATGACGGAGAGGTACCTCTGGGCCCACTCGGTAAGACATCATCATAATGAGCTCAATGTGACTAAGTAGTTAGTCACGGGATGATGGATTACGGATCGAGTAAAGAGACTTGCCATGACGAGATTGAACAAGGTATCGGGAATACTGACGATCGAATCTCGGGCAAGTACCGTACCGATGGACAAAGGGAATGACATACGGGATTAAGTGAATCCTTGACACGGTGGTTCATGCGATGAAGATCATCGAGGAACACGTGGGAACCAACATGGGTATCCAGATCCCGCTGTTGGTTATTGACCGGAGAGTGGTCTCGGTCATGACTACGTGTCTCCCGAACCCGTAGGGTCTACACACTTAAGGTTCGGTAACGCTAGGGTCGTAGAGATACATGCACGTGGAAACCCAAAAGTTGTTCGGAGTCCCGGATGAGATCCCGGACGTCATGAGGAGTTCCGGAATGGTCCGGAGGTAAAGAATGATATATAGGAAGTCCAGTTTCGGCCATCGGGTGATCTCCGAGGGTCACCAGGAGTGTCCCGGGACCACCGGAGGGGCCCCGGGGGTCCACCGGGTGGGGCCACCCATCCCGGTGGGGACCCTAGGCCGCAAAGGGGAAGTGGCCAGCCCTAATGGGCTGGCGCACCACATGGTCCCTCCTCCCATGCGCCTAGGGTTGAAACCCTAAGGGGAAGGGGGCGCCACTTGCCTTGGGGGCAAGGATTCCCCCCGGCCGCCGCCCCACCCTGCAGATCCCATCTGCAGGGCCGGCGCACCCCCCTGGCCCCCTATATATATGTGGGCGGGGGGGAGAGGGCAGCCGCACCCTTGCCCTGGCGCCTCTCCCCCTCCCATCACACCTCCGTCTCCTTAACGCAGGGCGCCCGGCGAAGCCCTGCAGAATTCTCCACTGCATCCACCACCACGCCGTTGTGTTGCTGGATCTCCGACGACCTCTCCACCCCCCTTGCTGGATCAAGAAGGAGGTGACGTTACTGCACCGGACGTGTGTTGAGCGCGGAGGTGCCGTCCGTTCGGCGCTAGATCATCGGTGACGAAGACCGCGAAGAGTACGACTACTTCATCCACGCTTCTTCGAAAGCTTCTGCTCGCAATCTCCATAACGGTATGTAGATGCACTCTTATTTGCTTGTTACTAGATGTCTCCTTAGTTGGATCTTGGTGAAAGCGTAGAAAGTTTTTGAATTCTGCTACGTTCCCCAACAGTGGTATCAGAGCTAGGTCTTATGCGTAGTATCTTGCACGAGTAGAACACAAAATAGTTGTGGGCGTTTGAGTTTGTTCAACTTTCTTGCCGTTACTAGTCAATCTTGATTCGGCGGTATTGTAGGATGAAGCGGCCCAGACCGACTTTACACGTACGCTTACGTGAGACTGGTTCCACCGACAGACATGCACTAGATGCATAAGGTGGCTGGCGGGTGTCTGTCTCTCCTACTTTAGTCGGATCGGATTCAATGAACAGGGTCCTTATGAAGGGTAAATAGAAATTGACAAATCACGTTGTGGTTTTGGCGTAGGTAAGAAACGTTCTTGCTAGAAAACCTATAGAAGCCACGTAAAAACTTACAACAACAATTAGAGGACGTCTAACTTGTTTTTGCAGCATGTGCTATGTGACGTGGTATGGACAAAAGAAGATGTGATGAATGATATATGTGATGTATGATATTGATCATATTCTTGTAATAGGGAATCACGACTTGCATGTCGATGAACTTGACAACCGGCAGGAGCCATAGGAGTTGTCTTAATTATTGTATGACCTGTGTGTCACTGAATAAACGCTATGTAATTACTTTACTTTATTGCTAAACGTTAGCCATAGTAGTAGAAGTAATAGTTGGCGTGACGACTTCTTCAAGACACGATGATGGAGATCATGATGATGAATATCATGGTGTCGAGCCGGTGACAAGATGATCATGGTGCCCCGAAGATGGAGATCCAAGGAGCAAGATGATATTGGCCATATCATGTCACCTTAATTGATTGCATGTGATGTTTATCATGTTAATGCATCTTGTTTACTTAGAATGACGGTAGTAAATAAGATGATCTCTCACTAAAAATCTCAAGAATTGTGTTCCCCCTAACTGTGCACCGTTGCTAAAGTTCGTTGCTCCGAAGCACCACGTGATGATCGGGTGTGATAGGTTCTAACGTTCGCATACAACAGGTGTAAGCCAGATTTACACACGCAATACACTTAGGATTCACTTGACGAGCCTAGCATGTACAGACATGGCCTCGGAACATGGAAGACCGAAAGGTCAAACACGAGTCGTATAGAAGATACGATCAACATGAAGATGTTCACCGTTGATGACTAGTCCGTCTCACGTGATGATCGGACACGGGCTAGTCGATTCGGATCGTGTATCACTTAGATGACTAGAGAGATGTCATTCTGAGTGGGAGTTCATTAAAATTTGATTAAGATGAACTTAATTATCATGAACTTAGTCTAAATTATTTACAATATCTCTTGTAAATCAAATGGCCCACGCTCCAGTTTCCCTCAACTTCAACGCGTTCCTAGAGAAAACCAAGCTGAAAGACGATGGTAGCAACTATACGGATTGGATCCGTAACCTAAGGATTATCCTCATAGCTGCCAAGAGATCATATGTCCTTGAAGCACCGCTAGGTGATGCACCTGCTCCCGATGCGGCCCAAGACGTTTTGAACGTCTGGCAGTCACGTAGTGATGATTACTCCTTGGTTCAGTGCGGCATGCTTTACAGCTTAGAGTCGGGGCTCCAAAAACGTTTTGAGCACCACGGAGCATATGAGATGTTCGAAGAGCTGAAAATGGTTTTCCAAGCTCATGCCCGTGTCGATAGATATGATGTCTCCGACGCATTCTACAGCTATAAGATGGAGGAAAACAGTTCTCTCAGTGAGCACATCCTCAAGATTTTTGGATTGCACAACCGCTTGTCTCAGCTGGGAATGAATCTTCCAGATGAAGCGGTCGTTGACAGAATCCTCCAGTCGCTCCCACCAAGCTTCAAGAGCTTCGTGCTGAACTTCAATATGCAGGGGATGGAGAAGTCCATTCCCGAGGTGTATTCGATGCTGAAATCAGCGGAGGTGGACATCAAGAAAGAACATCAAGTGTTGATGGTCAATAAAACCACTAAGTTCAAGAAAGGCAAGGGTAAGAAGAACTTCAAGAAGGACGGCAAGGGAGTTGCCATGCCAGGTAAGCCTGTTACCGGGAAGAAGCCAAAGCATGGACCCAAGCCTGGGACAGAGTGCTTTTATTGCAAGGGAACGGGTCACTCGAAGCGGAACTGCCCCAAATATTTAGCAGACAAGAAGGCCGGCAATGTCAAAAGTATATATGATATACATGTTATTGATGTGTACCTTACCAGCACTCGTAGTACCTCCTGGGTATTCGATACCGGTGCAGTTGCTCACATTTGTAACTCAAAACAGGAGCTGCAGAATAAGCGGAGACTGGCGAAGGATGAGGTGACGATGCGCGTCAGGAATGGTTCCAAGGTCGATGTGATCGCCGTCGGCACGCTACCTCTACATCTACCCTCGAGATTAGTTTTAAACCTTAATAATTGTTATTTAGTACCAGCTTTGAGCCTGAACATTGTATCTGGATCTCGTCTTATGCGAGATGGCTACTCTTTCAAATCGGAGAATAATGGTTGTTCTATTTATTTGAGAGATATGTTTTATGGTCATGCCCCGCCGGTCAATGGTTTATTTTTGATGAATCTCGAACGTGATGATACACATATTCATAGTGTAGATGACAAAAGATGTAAAGTTGATAATGATAGTCCCACATACTTGTGGCATTGCCGCCTTGGTCATATTGGTGTCAAACGTATGAAGAAGCTCCATTCAGATGGACTTCTAGAGTCTCTTGATTATGAATCATTTGACACGTGTGAACCATGCCTATTGGGCAAGATGACCAAGACTCCGTTCTCCGGACAATGGAACGACAACCAACTTGTTGGAAATCATACATACCGATGTGTGCGGTCCAATGAGTGTTGAGGCTCGTGGAGGCTATCGTTATGTTCTCACCCTCACAGATGACTTGAGTAGATATGGGTATATCTATTTGATGAAACACAAGTCTGAGACTTTTGAAAAGTTCAAGGAATTTCAGAATGAGGTTGAGAATCAACGCGACAGAAAAATAAAGTTCTTGCGATCTGATCGTGGGGGTGAATATTTAAGTCATGAATTTGGCACACACCTAAGGAACTGTTGAATTGTTTCACAATTGACACCGCCCGGAACACCTCAACGTAACGGTGTGTCCGAACGTTGAAATCGTACTCTGTTGGACATGGTGCGATCTATGATGTCCCCCACCGATTTACCGCTATCTTTTTGGGGTTATGCTTTAGAGACTGCCGCATTCACCTTAAATAGGGCTCCGTCGAAATCCGTTGAGACGACTCCGTATGAACTTTGGTTTGGCAAGAAACCGAAGCTGTCGTTTCTAAAAGTTTGGGGTTGCGATGCTTATGTCAAGAAACTTCAACCTGAAAAGCTCGAACCCAAATCGGAAAAATGCGTCTTCATAGGATACCCAAAGGAAACGATTGGGTACACCTTCTACCACAGATCTGAAGGAAAAGTCTTTGTTGCCAAGAATGGATGCTTTCTGGAGAAAGAGTTTCTCTCGAAAGAAGTGAGTGGGAGGAAAGTAGAACTTGATGAGGTGACAGTCATCCCTCCTGGACCGGAAAGTAGCGCAGCGCAGGAAATTGTTCCTGAGGTGCCTGCACCGACAAGGGAGGAAGTTGATGATAATGATCATGAAGAAACAAATCAAGTTACTACTGAACTTCGAAGGTCCACAAGGGCACGTTCCGCACCAGAGTGGTACGGCAACCCTGTCCTGGAAATCATGTTGTTAGACAACGGTGAACCTTCGAACTAGGAAGAAGCGATGGCGGGCCCGGATTCCAATAAATGGCTTGGAGCCATGAAATCCGAGATAGAATCCATGTATGAAAACAAAGTATGGACTTTGGTGGACTTGCCTGTTGATAGGCACGCCATAGAAAACAAATGGATATTTAAGAAGAAGACATACGCGGATGGTAATGTGACCATCTATAAGGCTCGGCTTGTCGCTAAGGGTTATCGACAAGTTCAAGGGATTGACTACGACGAGACTTTCTCTCCCGTAGCGATGCTGAAGTCAGTCAGAATCATGTTAGCTATTGCCGCATTCTATGATTATGAGATATGGCAAATGGACGTCAAAACAGCATTCCTTAACGGCTTCCTCAAGGAAGAGTTGTATATGATGCAACCGGAAGGTTTTGTCGATCCAGAGAACGCTAACAAGGTATGCAAGCTCCAACGCTCGATTTATGGGCTGGTGCAAGCATCTCGGAGTTGGAATATTCGCTTTAATGATGTGATCAAAGCGTTTGGATTTATACAGACTTATGGAGAAGCCTGTATTTACAAGAAAGTGAGTGGGAGCTCTGTGGCATTTCTCATATTATATGTGGATGACATATTGCTGATGGGAAATGATATAGAATTCTTGGAAAATGTAAAGGCCTACTTGAATAAAAGTTTTTCAATGAAGGACCTTGGAGAAGCTGCTTACATATTAGGCATCAATATCTATAGAGATAGATCAAGACGCCTCATTGGTCTTTCACAAAGTACATACCTTGACAAGATATTGAAGAAGTTCAATATGGATCAGTCCAAGAAAGGGTTATTGCCTGTTTTGCAAGGTATGGGATTGAGCAAGGCTGAATCGCCGACCACGGCAGAAGATAGAGAAAAGATGAGTGTCATTCCCTATGCCTCGGACATAGGTTCTATCATGTATGCCATGCTGTGTACCAGACCTGATGTGAACCTTGCCATAAGTTTGGTAGGGAGGTACCAAAGTGATCCCGGTATGGAACACTGGACAACGGTCAATAACATCCTGAAGTACCTGAAAAGGACTAAGGATATGTTTCTCGTTTATGGAGGTGACGAAGAGCTCGTCGTAAAGGGTTACGTCGATGCTAGCTTCGACACAGATCTGGATGACTCTAAGTCTCAAACCGGATACGTGTATATTTTGAACGGAGGGGCAGTCAGCTGGTGCAGTTGCAAGAAAAGCGTCGTGGCAACATCTACATGTGAAGCGGAGTACATAGCTGCTTCTGAAGCAGCACAGGAAGGAGTCTGGATGAAGGAGTTCATCACCGACCTCGGAGTCATTCCAAGCGCGTCAAGCCCGATGACTCTCTTCTGTGACAACACTGGTGCTATTGCTATTACCAAGGAGCCCAGGTTTCACAAGAAGACCAAGCACATCAAGCGCCGTTTCAACTCCATCCAGAATTATGTTCAAGATGGAGATATAGATATTTGTAAAGTGCATACGGATCTGAATGTCGCAGACCCGTTGACTAAACCTCTTCCACGAGCAAAACATGATCAACACCAGAACTCTATGGGTGTTCGATTCATCACAATGTAACTAGATTATTGACTCTAGTGCAAGTGGGAGACTGTTGGAAATATGCCCTAGAGGCAATAATAAAAGTATTATTATAATATTTCCTTGTTCATGCTTGAATTGTATTGTACGGAAACAGCGATACATGTGTGAATATATAGACCACAATGAGTCCCTGGTGAGCCTCTAGTTACCAGCTCGTTAATCAACAGATGATCACGGTTTCCTGATCATGGACATGTGATGTCAGTGATAACGGGATCACATCATTAGGAGAATGATGTGATGGACAAGACCCAATCCTGAGCATAGCACGAGATCGTATAGTTCGTAATGCATAAGCTTTTCGGTGTCAAGTATTTATTCCTTAGACCATGAGGTTGTACAACTCCCGGATGCCGTAGGAATACTTTGGGTGTGCCAAACGTCACAACGTAACTGGGTGGCTATAAAGGTACACATCGGGTATCACCGAAAGTGTCTGTTGAGTTGGTACGAACCGAGACTGGGATGTTGTCACTCCGTATGACGGAGAGGTACCTCTGGGCCCACTCGGTAAGACATCATCATAATGAGCTCAATGTGACTAAGTAGTTAGTCACGGGATGATGGATTACGGATCGAGTAAAGAGACTTGCCATGACGAGATTGAACAAGGTATCGGGAATACTGACGATCGAATCTCGGGCAAGTACCGGACCGATGGATAAAGGGAATGACATACGGGATTAAGTGAATCCTTGACACGGTGGTTCATCCGATGAAGATCATCGAGGAACACGTGGGAACCAACATGGGTATCCAGATCCCGCTGTTGGTTATTGACCGGAGAGTGGTCTCGGTCATGTCTACGTGTCTCCCGAACCCGTAGGGTCTACACACTTAAGGTTCGGTAACGCTAGGGTCGTAGAGATACATGCACGTGGAAACCCGAAAGTTGTTCGGAGTCCCGGATGAGATCCTGGACGTCACGAGGAGTTCCGGAATGGTCCGGAGGTAAAGAATGATATATAGGAAGTCCAGTTTCGGCCATTGGGTGATCTCCGGGGGTCACCGGGAGTGTCCCGGGACCACCGGAGGGGCCCCGGAGGTCCACCGGGTGGGGCCACCCATTCCGGTGGGGCCCCTAGGCCGCAAAGGGGATGTGGCAAGCCCTAATGGGCTGGCGCACTACATGGGCCCTCCTCCCCATGCGCCTAGGGTTGAAACCCTAAGGAGGAGGGGGCGCCACTTGCCTTGGGGGGCTAGGATTCCCCCCTGGCCGCCGCCCCACCCTGCAGATCCCATCTGCAGGGCCGGTGCACCCCCCTGGCCCCCTATATATATGTGGGGGGGAGAGGGCAGCCGCACCCTTGCCCTGGCGCCTCTCCCCCTCCCGTCACACCTCCGTCTCCTTAATGCAGGGCGCCCGGCGAAGCCCTGCAGAATTCTCCACTGCATCCACCACCACGCCGTTGTGCTGCTGGATCTCCGACGAACTCTCCCCCCCCCCTTGCTGGATCAAGAAGGAGGTGACGTTGCTGCACCGGATGTGTGTTGAGCGCGGAGGTGCCGTCCGTTCCGCGCTAGATCATCGGTGACGAAGAACGCGAAGAGTAGGACTACTTCATCCACGCTTCTTCGAAAGCTTCCGCTCGCAATCTCCATAACGGTATGTAGATGCACTCTTATTTGCTCGTTGCTAGAGTCTCCTTAGTTGGATCTTGGTGAAAGCGTAGAAATTTTTTGAATTCTGCTACGTTCCCCAACAGCCAACCCGGAACCTAACCCAAGACTGAAGAAGAAGAAGAAGAAGAAAGAACTCCAAACAACGATCAACGCTCTTACGTCAAGTCATCAGAAACCTGCACCTGCAACTGTTGTTGTAGTATCTGTGAGCCACGAGGACTCAGCAATCCCATAACCATGGGTAACAAGACTATCAAAGCTTAATGGGTAGGAAGAGGTGAAGTGGTGAGGTTGCAGCAGCGGCTAAGCAATATATGGTGGCTAACTTACGAGTACAAGAATAAGATGAGCATCTACGCAAGCGGTCGCAAACTAGTAGTGATCGCTAAAGATCCTGAATTACCTACGAGTCAAACATAACCCCACCGTGTTCTCTTCTCAAAGTGAAAAGAGACAGTCACGGTTACTCACACAATTGTGTGTTTTACTTCGGATCCTCTGTCAAGTTTTCTACAACCAGATATTAACAAATTCCAATCTGCCACATAACCACGGGCACGGCTTTCGAAAGATCATAACCCTGCAGGGGTGTCCCAACTTAGCCCATCACAAGCACTCACGATCAGCTGAAGTAATAATAATTATGTCCCCTTATCTTAGGGAAATCCGATCAGGCTCGGCATCTCGGTGCACAAGACATTTCGACAATGGTAAAACAAGTCCAGCAAGACCTCCCGGCGTGCCGACACCCTGATAGTAGCCGCGCGTATCTCGTCTGAGGCCACGTCCGGCTGGGTGATGCTACAGGTAAAACCAGCCCTCGAGTTTCCCCGAGGTGGCCCCGCAGGACTCCCATTTGGGACCAACACCATCAGCATTGGCCCCCCTGCTATGTAGAAAAGAATCCCGAGGGCGCGACCCCCTATGCAAATTTAATTAATTAATTAAGTTGTTATTATGAGGCAAATTAGAACCAATGTTGGGCCTTGCTGGAGGAGTTTTATTCAAAGACGAAGTGTCAAGGGGTCCCCATATACCCAACCGTGTAAGGAACACAAAATCAAGGAACATAATGCCGGTTTATCGGCGCCTAAGGTGGCATGAGTGGAACAAAACACCGAGCAAAAGGCCAAGCCTTCCACCCATGCCCAGTATATAGGTGTGTTAATAATAATAATAGATATTGTGATATTCCCAAAGCATCAAGTTCCAACATGGAACAATCTTCATCTTCACCTGCAACTAACAACGCTATTAGAGGGGCTGAGCAAGCGGGTAACACAGCCAAACAATGGTTTGCTAGGAAGGTGTCAAAGGTTAGAGGTTTCATGGCAACAAGGAGAGGGGCTGACAATAAAGATGGGTAGCGCGACATGTAACGATAGCATCGAGACAACTAAGCATGGCAATGATAGTAAAGGTATCCAAGGTGATGGTCATCTTGCCTGAAATCCCGCAAGGAAGAAGAATGAATCCGTGAAGAAGACGAAGAAGAAGCCTTGAAGACGAACCACGAGTAGACAAACGAATCCTCACGATCGCAAAGGAACAAGCACTAACGAGAAGAAGCAAGCAATACGGTAAACACACAACACAAGAACATGACAATATGCTCAACCAAGTATGATGCAAGACAAGTCTATATAGGAAGCAATACCTGGCAAGGTAGGAAGCACAGAAAAACAACACAAGTCTATATATGATGCAATACATGGCAAGGTACGATGCAAGACAAGTCTATATATGATGCAAAACATGGCAAGGCAGGAAGCACTCAAAAACAACACAAGTCAACAAGTTTAAATGAGGCCGGAAACTACATATCACAAATCCGATGAGCAAGAGTGTATGGGTCTGATCAGGCCTAGCACTTCTCCTTGGGGCTGTGGTGTCTTATTTGTCAAGAAGAAGGATGGCACGAAGCGCCTTTGCGTTGATTACCGGCCATTGAACAAGAAGACAATAAAGAACAAGTATCCACTCCCCAACATCAATGAATTTTTCGATCAGCTCAAAGGAGCAAAAGTGTTCTCAAAGCTCGATCTCCGGATGGGTTATCACCAGATCCGTATCCGCGAAGAAGATATTCACAAAACTGCATTCAGAACAAGCTACGGCTCCTATGAATACACAATCATGTCTTTTGGCCTCGCTAATGCTCCACCCACCTTCTCGAGAATGATGCACTACATATTCAACCCCTACACCAATGAATTTGTGCTTGTTTATCTGGATGACATCTTGGTATTCTCCAAGAATGAAGAGGATCATGAAAAGCACCTCCGTCTGGTTCTCGACAGACTCCTTGAACACAAGTTCTATGCCAAGTTCTCCAAGTGTGAATTCTGGCTCGATAAAGTCTTGTATCTGGGCCATATCATCTCTGCTGACGGTATTGCTATCAACCCCGAGAAAGTTGAAGCGATTGTCAACTGGGAACCCCCTCAGAACGTCAAGCAACTCCGAAGCTTTCTTGGTCTTGCTAGCTATTGCAGAAGGTTCATTGAGAACTTCTCCAAGATTGCCAAGCCTCTCTCCAACTTGCTACAGAACAATGTCAAGTACAACTGGTCTCCGGATTGTGATGTGGCATTCAAAACTCTCAAAGAAACACTACTAGAAAAATGGCTATAGATGGGATTGACACTAATGGCGCACCAGGCAAGCGGTGCGCCATTAGTATATACTAATGGCGCACCACCTTCTGATACGCCATTAGAGTTGAAACTACTAATGGCGCACCTGGCCCAGGGTGCGCCATTAGTATCAATTTTTTTTGAACTAATGCACCTGTCCAAACATACTAATGGCGCATCCAGACACAGTGCGTCATTACTAGTTGTAACTAGTAATGGCGCACCTGTCGGAAAGTGCGCCACTAATGTTGTTTTTTTATTATATTTTTTATTCTTTTTTTTTTGCAAAACTACTAATGGCGCACTGTTCCACGGTGCGCCATTACTAGTTTAAACGAGTAATGGCGCACTATGGAACAGTGCACCATTAGTATGTTTTTTTTGCAAAACTACTAATGGCGCACCACCAGAAGGTGCGCCATTAGTAACTGGATTACTAATGGCGCATTTTGAGTTGGTGCGCCATTAGTAAGTGGGCACCAACAAGATATTTTGGACAGCCTCTCCTACCCATACTCAAATTCTCCCCACTTCATTCTCTCCACCTCCTCCTTGTCTCGGGTGCCTCCTCCTTTTCACCTCATTTCCACCATAGATTCATTCAAATTAAGTGGTTAAATTACCTTGTTTTGGTAGGTAAGTAAGGGGGGAAGCTATATTTATGTTGTTCTCCCTACAACAATGTGCACATGCACCTTTTATGGCCTAGCTAGATCTATGTATGTTCGTGGTGTTGCATATGTTTGTGGTGTTGCATATGTGTTTGTGTTTGGAGGTGTACCGGTATTTGAAATGCGATAGTTGCCAATATTTTCCCGGAATGTTGATTCATTTGCGTTTCGGCGAGAATTTTGGCATTAAGCATTCTTTTTGGTCCTATTTTTAGGGAAAGTCATGCCAAATTTTTTCTTGGTTCTAAAATATCGTTTTGCTCTACCCCGCAGGCGACCATAGTCCGCACGATGACCGAAGGCATCGTGAATAGGTTTTTGAGGTCCGCGAAGGCCGAGATGCTTCAAAAGAACGAGACGGAGATAAGATGTCCGTGTCAAAGATGCAAGCTGAAGAGCCTTATTGCGGACCCGGATTCCGGGCAGATGCGGGACCACCTGCTCTTGTGTGGTTTCATGGATGGCTATCGGTGGCAAGGTGATGAAGATGACTACGAAGTCGTCCATGGGGGTCGGCCAAGAAATGAGGAAGGGCAGCAAGACAACCACCGCGGCTCGGGCGGGCGAGAAGACGAAGAATCCCCAGGAGATGATCACGACGGTGATGCTGTACACAGTCATCATGTAGAAGATGGAGGACATGGTGATGAGGAAGATGCCGGAGCAGACGACGGGCATGTCATGAAGATGATGATGCCAGCGGAGCAGACGACGTTGGACCATCGATGGGCTGGGTGCAGGACCCTCATATTCAAGAGCTGCTTCTCAAGCAGACGGATAGCGCAAGAGCTGCCGCCCGAGAGAAAGCCAAGATGGATCAACTTGAGTTAGACGCGGTTACTCCATTGTATGAAGGATGCAGGCCCGAGGATACCCGCCTGAAAGTAACGCTCATGGCTCTGGAGATGAAGGTAAAACACAAAATGACCGACGCATGCTTCGACGAGAACATGTCATTCTGGCACGAACGTCTTCCCAAGGGGAACAAGTGCCCGACCAGTTTCAAGGAGGCAAAGAAAATCGTGTGTCCTATGGATTTACCGCACGTGAAATACCATGTGTGCATGAACAATTGCATCATTTATCAGGACGAGCACGCGGAGTCTACCATACGTGAAATATCGATGGTGAAACCGAACCCCGAGGATGCCCGCGTACGAGGAGCGGCGAGGAAATAGACGAGCTGTTGAAAAATTGGAAAGATTGCCCACTGCCGTGAAAGAAGCAAAAGGCGCCAGAGCCGGGAAAGAAGCGAAAGGCGCCAGAGCCGCTGCTGAACGTATGGAAAACGAGGTCTGTTTTCTAGGACTTGCCGTACTGGAAGATCCACCGTGTGCCTCACAGCCTTGATGTAATGCATATCACGAAGAACGTGTGCGAGAGTCTGCTTGGTACCCTGCTCAACATGCCAGAGAGAACCAAAGATGGGCCGAAAGCAATGGCAGACTTGAAATCAATGGGCATCAGGCAGGAGCTTCACGCTATATATGATGATGATGATGATGATGATGATGATGATGATGATGATGATGAGGCGAAGCAGGACACGGAAAGTCGTCACAAAGGCAAAAAATCCAAGAAGACCGGAAATGACTACCCTCCCGCGTGCTTCACTCTAAGTCAGGAGGAGATCGAGCAGTTTTTCACCTGCCTCATAGGAGTAAAACTGCCTTACGGTTACGCGGGGAAGATAAGCAGATACCTAGACCCAGCGAAGCTGAAGTTCAGCGGGATGAAGTCTCACGACTGTCACGTGCTGATGACGTAGATACTTCCAGTTGCAATCCGTGGGATCATGGACGCGCACGTCCGTGAAACCCTATTTGGCCTATGCAACTTTTTTGACGTCATCTCTCGGAAGTCGGTTGGCGTGAGGCAACTCAGAAGGCTACAGGAAGAGATCGTGGTGATACTATGCGAGCTTGAGATGTACTTCCCGCCCGCATTCTTCGACGTTATGGTGCATTTGCTGGTCCATATTGTGGACGATATCATCCAACTCGGGCCGATGTTCCTGCACAGCATGATGTTGTTCGAAAGGATGAATGGTGTCATCAAAGGATACGTTCGCAACCTGTCATGTCCAGAGGGAAGCATAGCCAGGGGCTTTCTGACCGAAGAGTGCATCTCCTACTGCACGAATTATCTAGGCATCGAGAACCCCGTTGGTCTTCCCGTCAACAGGCACCTCGGCAGGCTCGCTGGATGGGGTCACCATGAGGGTCACCGCGAAATGCATGTCGACTTCGAGGGTCGACTCGCCGACTTTGAAAGAGCAAACCTAGTCGCGCTACAACACATAGACATGGTCGATCCTTGGGTGGTAGAGCACAAAACCTTTATTGAGAAGACGTACAATGATCGAGGCCAACAGAGGACGGACAGAGATATAATCAAAGAGCACAACTCATATTTCACGCGTTGGTTCAAGCAGAAGCTTTTGTCGTACACTTTACATGAGGATTCTCCGCGGAAGAACAACTCATATTCGCCTTGTCACAGGGCGCCGAGCACAACCTGATGACCTATGAGGCGTACGATATCAACGGCTACACATTCTACACCGATACCAAGGACATGAAGAGCGATGGTTATCAGAACTCCGGGGTAACAATGGAATCCTACACCGGTAATGACAAGGACACACACTACGGAAGGATCGAGGAGATCTGGGAGCTGAGCTACGCTAGAGAGAAGGTCCCGATGTTCCGTGTCAGATGGGCCAAGAGCGTCCTAAAAGAAGACCGATATTTCACCACCATGGTTATACCCGAAGCCAAATCCAAGACCGCGGGCGCAAACGTCACCGCTAAAAATGAGCCATGGGTACTGGCTTCCCAAGTTGACCAATGCTTCTTCATTACTGACCCGTCAAAGCCCAGTCGTGTTGTTGTGAGGAGAGGCAAAAGGAAGATCATCAGAATGGATGGAGTAGCCAATGAGCAAGACTTCGACAAGTACGGCGACCCGAGGATCGAACATGACGACGATGATGAAGTAGCAGCATACACCACAAGAAGAAGCAGGACCACCCTACCTCAAGGACGTCTGTTCCATAGAAGAACTCCATTTGCGAGAAAGAAGGGCAAGAAGATTGTGAACAGATAGCTAGCTAAGATCGATTGTATTTAATTCGTAGCCTTCATTTCTCGATTGTATTTCATGGGCACTTTTTGAACTATCATGAATATTTTAAAATTTCATGGACACTCGATCTCGATCCCCCTCCATCTCGATCGCTATCCCACCTCGCCAGATCCGGTCCCCCTCGCCGCCGAGCACCCCCCGGTCCACCGGCCGCCGCCGCCGACCCCGCGCACCCCTTCCCTACTCAACCGCCGCCGCCGACCCCCCGCACCCTCCCCCGCTCCACTGGCCGCCGCCGCCGACCCATGAACCCATGATATTTTCAAATAATAAATTTGATGATATTTTTCATATTCATAAATATATTCAAATAGCAAATTTGATGATATTTTTTATAAAATTATTACTGTTTTATAAAAAAATATTAATGTTCTGATTTAAACAAGTTTGAACATATTTAAACACAAATAAGTATCAAACAACATTTTAAATGCATAAAAAAAATTGTGGAGCCTGGGAATCGAACCCAGGATCTCTTGGTGTGAGAACTAGGTGTTGACCAGTCGAGCTAGTAGAGGGGATTTGATGTGGAAGCGGTTTGGTGGAAGATAACCTGTTGGCTAGAACATAAATCATAAAAAATACTAATGGCGCACCAGGGGGAGGTGCGCCATTAGTATGGATGTACTTATGGCGCACCAGGGGGTGCGCCATTAGTATTGATGCCCCATCCATATTTCGTCCCCGGCCCTATTCCCTCTCTCTCCCTCGCCCTCGCCCTCGATCCCCTTCCACTCTCCTCTCCCGACGCCGCTGCCCCGACGCCGCCGCCCCCGTGCCCCCACGCCCCCGACGCCGCTGCCCCCGCGCCCCCGACGCCGCCGCCCCCCTTCCCGGCGGGGGCTCCTCCTCCTCCTCCCGCGATCCCCTTCTCCCTCCCCCCGTCGCCGTCGCGCTCCACCTCCCACCTCGCCGGCGACCCTACTCCACCACCCCCGATACGCCCTCTCCCCTCCCTCCCTTCGTGAGCGTAGGCTGTGGCAGGTGGAGAAGGGGCAGCAAAGAAACAGAGAAGCTCTCCTGCTCTCGGTAATGGCCGCCGCATCTTAGGGTTCTACGTTTGGATCGTTAGGTGGAGAAGTTAGCTTGCTGCGTGTATGTGCGAGTTTGAAGAAACCCAGGAAAAGAGGTTCTCTTGGTTTTTTTTTTCATCTGCTGGAAAAAGAAGAGATTTGATTTCCCATCTGCTGGCGAAAGAAGAACTCTTCTTTGTCATTTCGGTTAGTTCTATTGTTGGGTACTGAGGACTTGCTGCCATCGTTGCTTCCCTTTAGGAAGTATAAATCTTCTTTGTTCCATGGATGGAACCAACAAAAGGCATGCCTTTTTTTATCGTGTGTGTGTGTGTGTGACTGTCCCTTGTGGATTTGATCTTCCTGCAAACTTATTTTAAGAACGGTTCATATCTTCCTACACTTCAATAGTTGCTAGATGGCTTACTTCACTTGTTTATGTGCATATTCAGGACAATTTGGGTTCCAACACTACAAATGATGTATACTATGTTACCTACCACGCTTGTACTGTTTTATTAATTGTGCTCTGAGTGGAGTCCTTCCATATTGGTAGAGATGGAAGGCTTGAGTAGGGTTTATGATGTGCATTCTGTTTGATTGCTAATATATTTGGGTACACTTCTTGAGGATGTAGTGCCAGCATTGCTCTTCTTTTGTGACTTGTTGCTTATCACCTCTGTTTCCATGGAGGGTAACTTTTTTGTGCCCTTCTTTGTTGATTTCAAGTTATTTGTCAAACTCTCGCTTTGTTAGTTTACTTATTAGTTGTAGAGTATATTACTTTTGTACTCCCACTTATACTACTGTTGGATGACTTACTTCAAGTTTTTGTGTGCAGATTTGTGCTGTGGTTTGACAGCTTTGAGCCAGTTTTCCGGTTACCAGAGTAAGTAAACTCTGTTTTCATGTGTTGTGTTGTTTACATCATTGTTCTCTTGGTAGTATATTCTAACAATTTCTCCCATAACATTGTAGAGCCGCCTCCTACAGTCCGCTCAGCATCAGCCGGGAGGACAGCCGCCATTGCATCATGGCTGTGGAGTCCCCAGTGGAGCGCCCTCGACAGAAAAGGTACATGCAGTAACATACCCCCCAATCTGCAGAATGTACACATGTATGCTGGAGCTTTACATAATGAACGCATGATACTAGTGTGCATCCGAGCAATAGTGAGTGAATTTTACTTCATGCGCCACTTATTAGAATAAGTGGTGATACTAGCTTACTGAATTAATCAACTCTTCCTATGGGCTTAATTTGACTGGATTTGTCATTTGGTCTTTTACAGGTCGTAGTTACTGAAATTCTGGTATGGCCATTGTTTATTTAATATTACCCAGCATGATGATGTATCAATGTAGCATTAGCATATGATCCAAGTGCTAGTACTGCTAGTAAATAGTTAATACAGTTAATGAAGAAGAAGAAAACTGCTAGTACAGTTAATGAAGAAGAAAAAAACTGCTAGTACTGCTAGTAAATAGCATCAGACTGAATGTCTTTTATATATGGCCAATACAGTCCGATGGCCAATACAGTTATTGAAGAAGAAAAAAAACTGCTAGTACTGCTAGTAAATAGCATCAGACTGGATGTCTTTTATATATGGTACTGCTAGTAAATAGCTTCTTCTATATACTAATTTGCATCAAAGTGTAGAACAAAGCATCAGACTGAATAACTAACAGTGGGTAATTAACCTAACTATTTATTTTTCCTTAGGTTAATATAAAAATGTCCAGTGTATATATATTTGAAAATGATTGCTGCTAGATGTTAATTTGCTGGTACTAGCTAGAATTTGGCACTGAAAAGCAAAAGCAAAAGCTAATTAACTGCTGGGTAATAGCACTGGTACTAGGTAGCTAAAATATGTGTTCTGAAACACTGAGAGCAGAAACACTTACTACATACATATGCTCAAGAAACACTTACTAACAAGAAAAGGTTTTTACTTGAAATGTTAATAGCACAGAGAGCACCACAAGTTAAACACCTCAATCTGTTAGTATTTGTCTGCATTTTCTCACATTCTTCTTGTATCTAATCCAGTATTGCTTGTAGTGGTTTGTCCAAAATGTTGAATGATACTGCTTGGAGATGCATATATTGTTTCACCTCTTCACATGCCAATGTATTTTCCATGTTGTGATGGAGGCCTTTTTTTTAACACTGGGCTTTGCCACCTGTTGTTTGTCTTGTAAATAGCATTGGACAGAGATTTAAGCAAGTAGCACATTGCCTTGTCCACCTGGGATAATGATTTTTCCTTGTCCACCAGAGAGGCCCTTGAGTTTGCTGGAATGTCGATTAACTTCCGTTCCGGCAAATTCGGGTACTCCATATGTCCTATTTTCAGCAAAGGTCATGCTGAAATTTTCCGTGAATTTTAGCATGACTTTGCTAAAAATAGGACATATGGGGTACTTGTGACTAATCCATGGGCCGGGGTATCTTAGTAGTTAATTAAGTAGGATCAAGTGCCCCTTTATTTTAGCTGCATTAAACCATAGGCGGCAATAGAGCCAAGTGATTAGGCCCAACTTAGAATTCTCCTTCCCAGCTTAGCTTTTAGGATGCCTCGGTGTCGACAAACCATAATTTATAAAACCTTGGCTTTTAGGGTGCCTCGGTGTCGATAAAAACCGAAATGATGAAAGTTTAGGCTTTTAGGGTGCCTCGGCATCGAAAAAACCCTCAATGATAAAAGCTTAGCTTTTAGGATGCCTCGGTGTAGACAAACCCTAAATGATGAGACCATGATCTTGTTCCTTGATAATAACCAACTTTTTGACCACACTTTTTTCCTATTTAGAGAGAAACATGGCCAACAACGATGAGGCCGGGGGTTCGGGCGGCAAGGCATTCTGGGAACTGTCCCAGGAGATGGAGGAACAACCTCACTTGTATGAGGACGCCGCCTTCCCCACCGATCCTGAGACTACTGATGGTACCGCCGAGGATGACCCCACTGATGGTGCCGCCGAGGATGCCACCACTGATGATGGCGGCGCACGCACAGATGGCAGCCAACCGAAGAGGCAACGGAAGGACCGGCGCCCGACCGTGCTCCGCACCCTCAAGGAGGAATTTACTGAAGTGGACTCCGACGGGAATCCAAATGCGCCCAAACGAATAGTCAAGGGGTACTCGCTTCAGCTCGGGTGCATTCTCCGGAGCACCGTCTCGATCAACACCGAGAACCTGAGGCATCCTGGCCGAGGGAATTTTCGCAACCTCCTCTTCACGAAGCTGCACGAACGATACAAGTTCCCCGCTGAATTTGAAAACACAAGCCTCAAAGGGAATAAAGTGAACAATGCTGCCCTCACGAAGATGAACAAGGCCCTGTCTACTTGGAAAAGCACGGTGAAGTGAATGATCGAGAAAGGTGAGAGTTATGAGAAGATCAAGGAGAAATATCCTTCGATCACCGAAGATGACTACAACGACTTCAAGATCAATTGCTCGAGCACCGCAAATTCCGAATCAAGTCAGTGGGGGAAAGAAATGCGGGACCTGAACTTAGGGGAACACACACTCGGTCCCGGTGGTTACAGAGTGGCGGAGCCTATATGGGACAAGGAGGAGGCGGACCGTGCCGAGCAAGGCCTACCGCCCCTCTTCGATAAATATGGTGACAAGCAGACCAGGAACTTTGTCAAGGCCCGGTACAAGAAGGACCCGAAAACAAAGGAGCTTACCACGGATCCGAAGACCAGGGCGCTTGAGCTTGTTCTGGTAAGGAATACACCCCCGCGTAATTAGCTCCATATGGTTGCATTCTAATTAATGAAGCCAAATTTCTAAATGGTTCACATTCCTTCCGCAGGCGACTGAAAGCAGTAGCGCGGGGTCGACTAAGAGCAACCCTTGGGACACCACTCTAAATAGGGCGTTGAATGTAATGAAGAAAAAGGATAAGCTCAGTAAGCCGACGCCAGCTGGTCGTGTGGCCGGCAAAGGCTTGTCGACAAAATGGTCGTCATACTATAACGCTGGTGGGCGAAAGGAGAAAAGGACCAGCTCGGAAAGCCAGGCGAGCGAGGTTCAAGAACTCAAGGCACAGGTGGCGCGGATTCCGGAGATTGTCCAAGAGCAAGTGCAACAACAACTCGGAGCGACGATCACCGCCATTGTGCCTACCTTGATCGAGGGGTTGAGTGCGTGGATTGCGGGCGGCCAACAGGGGCCGCCCCTGATTCCTAGCTTCACGACCAGCTGATGTCTACACACGCTTCTACTCTTGTAGACTATGTTGGGCCTCCAAGCGCAGAGGTTTGTAGGACATCGGCAATTTCCCTCAAGTGGATGACCTAAGGTTTATCGAACTCAGGGAAGTAGAGGATGAAGATGGTCTCTCTCAAGCAACCCTGCAACAAGATACAAGAAGTCTCTTGTGTCCCCAACACACCTAATACACTTTTTAGATGTATAGGTGCACTAGTTCGGCGAAGAGATGTTAAATGGCAAGTGATATGGATGGCAAAACAAAGTAATATAAATCTGTAATAAAAAGTGCAGCAAGCAAACAAGTGGTAAACGTGAGCACAAATGGTATTGCAATGGTGGAAACAAGGCCTAGGGTTCATACTTTCACTAGTGGCAACTCCCAACAACATTAACATAATCGAATCACATGACATTTCCCATAAAACATGCAATGGAGATGCACCCGGAGGTCATTCCTTCATGGTCAAGAGAGGACGAGAATTATGTAGGGCTACAAAAGCACACCTCAAAGTTCGTAGTTCTCAATCTAAGGATTTCCCAATGTCACCGCGGCCATCCAAAGAGAGTCCCACAATCACCACAACATATCTAAAGGATAGTCTAAGACAAGCACCAAGAGACTCTCAATCTTCAATCAACACACAAGAGAGGAAATCACTCATGAAAATATTTTTCTAATCCATGTCCAATAGACCGCTGTCACCTTGATCTCGGGGATTATACTAGATAAAGACAAGTGGGTACATCAATCCAATACATAGAGGAAGGGGAAATATCATGGGATCACCCTAGATTAACATAGCCTATGATCACAACGAAGATCACATCATGGGAGAGAGAATTGACCACATAGCTACTGGTAAGAACCTCAGCCCCGAGGAGGAACTACTCCCGCATCATGGAGGGAGGAAGCAACGTCGATGGAGATGAATTCGGGGGCACTTCCCCGTCCTGGCAGGGTGCCGGCGCAGGAATTCTGGTCCCCCGAAGCTTGATGGCGATGGCGGTGGAGATCGGAATCGCGTCTGGAGAAAAGGGGTTTTGAATCAGGGTTTCCGCGACACGGTGTAAATATATGCCAAAGGTGGCCATCAGAGGGGGTCAGGGGTGCCCAGGCGCCCCCCCGGCGCGGCCAGGGGGGGCGCGTGGGCAGGCCGCCTGGAGCCCCTGTGGGTCCCCTCCGGGACTACTTTGGCCGCATGGAAGCTTCCGAAACGCTGATTTTTTATATAATTTTTCTGGATTTTTTCTGGTAGTTCTCGTAATGTGAAAACCTGAAATACAAAAACAGCCGAAAACAGAAACTGGCACTGGGGTGCACTGAGTTAATAGGTTAGTCCAAATATGATCAAAAGTGTATGGAAGTGTATAAATAACATAGCAATATCACCCAAAAGAGGCATGGAGCAAGCAGAAATTATAGATACGTTTTGGACGTATCAACATCCCCAAGCTTAATTCCTGCTCGTCCTCGAGTAGGTAAATGATAACAAGAATAATTTCTGTGGTGACATGCTATTAACCATATAGGACTTTTTCATAGTCATATGACAAAAGCTTACTGAGACAATGAATCTATAGTAATTAAGTTGCCTCATGAGAAAATCACAAAGAACTAAAAGTTTTACAATATGATATTGAAACATCAAATAGATTTGTAATGAACATGATGTGCAAATATGATAAAGTGATATCTAGCTTGCCCCCTTTAGTGAAGCAAAACATAAATGCAGGGGCACCTCCAAGGTTTAAGTGATGACTAGATACAATGATTTCAAAATAAACGATATCACAATCATGCAGAAGACAATGCTACTTTGGGACAATGCACATTACACTCAGAATGACAATCATGCTCTCAGTAGTTGGTGCTTTTAAAAGAAGGTGGAGACTCTCGAACCGTGGCTTTTGTTGGAAAGGTTGAAAACCCGTAGTCGGAAACAAAGACAAAACATGTACCAGAGCTCTTGGTTTTAAAACAGAGGTAATAATTATTATTTTTGGATCATGCATGTTTCGTCAACGAATGCTAGCAGACAACTCAATCACTTCTTGAGATGGACAAGTTTCAAGGAACGGCTCCCGAATGAGGACAATCACATCCTCTTAATCTCCTTTGTTTATCACTGCCAAAGTTTTCTGATTTCTCATGAACAAAGCGTGAAGGAGGGTTTGTTTGTTATATTATCTTTTTGAGCCGGGCGCACTCAATACCAGTTCCTTCTCATATTATGGGTTTGCACATTATACATGCAATCCCGGGGTGAAGCTTGTCCAACTTAAAAAGATCATGAATTAACTACTACTTCCTCATGAACTTACAACAGAGGCACAAAATAGGAATTCATTTTTTTTAATAATTTCGAGATGGTACACGAAAGTCTCCGTTAGGAATGGCAGGTAAATACCATGTAGGAAGGTATGGTGGACTCATATGGCATAACTGGTTTTAAAAGAATTTGGATGCACAAGCAGTCAGTCCGCTTAGTACAGGTGGAGGTTAGCAAAAGACTGGGAGCGACCAACTAAGAGAGCAATGACGGTCATAATCATGCAGAGCGACAAAGCAACATTGAATCAGGCATGGAAGTTATATCGCTACTCAGAAACAAAAGATCATCAAGGCTTGACAGACTTTCTTTACAGTCTTAAATATGCGTGAGCATATGCCAAGTCAATCAAAGTAAATTCTCGAAGGAAGATATTACTAAACCATACCACATCATAGGCAAACAAATCATGTTGGTACTCCAATAACACATTGGGAAACCCCCAGCTATTTGAGGCTAACCATAAGAAAACATGAACTACTAAGCGCCATTATGCACGTAGCATCTTTATCATAGACATATCAACCAATGCAACGGAAGCAAACTCTCTTAATAAGATAAGCATGATAACTAAAGAGAGTTCAAGCAACCAACTAAACAAAAGCTCTTTAAAAAGATAAGCATGAAAACTAAGAGCTAAGCATGATAGTAGCTATTGAAAGACAAAGAACACACACAGCAAAGATAGACATGAAAATTCTATGTTATGTTCTAGGTAGAAGTGGAGCGTGTTTCTCTCCCACATGAAGAAAGCTGAGTTCCGACTTGTTATGAAAAGCTAAAGAAAACTAAAAAGGAAACTAAAAGCAAGACGCTCCAAGCATAGCACATAACACATGAAGTGATAAAAATATAGTGGAACGAAAGACGAACTGATAATGTTGATGGAGAAGGGGATGCACGGGGGAATCCCCAAGCTTAGACGCTTGAGTCTCCTTGAATATTTCTTGGGGGTGCATGGGGGCATCCCCAAGCTTGAGCGTTTGACACTCCTGGATCTTTTTATCATCTTCCCTCGCACACTTGAAAACTCCCTTCATACATAACTCATCATAATCTGATTAGCGAGGTTAGTACCCATAATAAAATAATTGTTCCTTGCTGGAAATAAGGATATTCTTGAAGGTCTACTATTTCTCAAGATTGCCAAAAGGTTTTTGCAAAGAAAAAGCAAGCTCAAGGTTTGCAAAATGAAGGAAAGGCAAAACAGGACAGAATCTGTGAAAAACAGAACAGCAGGTAGTAAATGATTTTTTCGGGGCACTTCTGCAACTCTAATAAAAAACTCAGAATGTATGCACGAAATACAATTGTATAGAGCACGCTGTCGAAACAATTCAGACCAAAAAGATGATCTGGTGATTTTATACGAATTTTTCTATCCAAGGACAGAATCTGTTTCCTGGACAACACGTCACAACTTTTGAACTTTCTTGCAATCAGAGGCTACACTTGGCACAAAGTTGAAATGTAAAGATACAATGATGATGCTACTGTAGTAACAACATCAAGACACAACAAAAGCAAAATAAAATTTTATTCGTGTGGGCTGCCTCCCAAAAGCGCTTTCTTTTATGCCTTTAAGCTAGGCATAAGACTTTAATGATGCTCTCGTAGGAATAAGAGTTGAAGAACAAAAGAGAGCATCAAGAAGCAAATACCCAATACATTTAAGCCTAACATGCTTCCTATGCATAGGAATATTGCAATAGAATAATTCATTGAAGCACAAAGAAATAAGCATAGGAAGACAAAACAAGTGCAGCTTCAAACCTTCAACATAAAGAGAGGGAACTTGATATTATTGAAATATCTATAAGCATATGTTCCCTTCTCATAATAATTTTCAGTGGGATCACGAATAAACTCAACAATATAAGCATCACATAAAGCATTGTTACCATGATCCACATGCAAAAAGGTACTCTTACTCTCCACATAAGCATAATCTTTCTCATTGGTAATAGTGGGAGTAGGACTATCATAAACAACTTGAACATTATAGATTGGAGTTACAACATCATCATAGTAGAGAAGAGCATTATCATTGCTAGCAACTATATTTGTAATCATGTTGTCTTTATTCTTACTAGCAAAAGAATTATCAATTATCACATCACTAGTGGGTGAAGGATTTGCAATCCTATCATCCCCAAGCTTAGAGCTTCCCATATCATCACTTTCAGAGTTGGTACCAAAAAGATTTTCAAGATCATAAGTAGCATTATCATCATTTTCCCAATCACAATAAGTAACATGCATATCATAATCAAAATCATCTTCAATAGTACCTACGGACGTATCATCAAGATGATAATTAAGGCAATAAACTTCACCTTCTTCTTTAAACTTACAACCGTTAGGATAAAAGTTGATGGGAGGAATATGCTCAGGCCAGGTTGATACCCATTCTTCTTCTTTCTTGCTCCATTTCCTCCTCCTCTTCTTTTTCTTCTTCTTAACCTTAGGAGGGAGTGGTTGGAGATGAAGCTTCTTCACATATCCTGGTTTATCATTAGAAACAATAGGGGAAACTTGGGAGAAACTCTCCTTTTTATTAGCAGAAATATAAGAGACATTTTTATACTTTGGTAAGCTCCCCTCCTTTCTAATCTTACTTATGTAATCATTTTCATGGCAATTAACAACACAATAGAGATGGCAATTTTGCAAAGTGTTTTTTATTCCTATGGCATTAACATCTAGCCAAGAAGTCTTTTTTGATAACTCTTCACACATCAAAAATAACATAAGCTCATCATAAAGATCAGAGGTGATCATGTTATCACACAACCGGTTAACAGTTATGTTTTGAAATTTCATGCATTGAAAATTAAAGTGACCCTCTATACGACAAAGTTCACAAGTAAAAGGATAAAGGTCACATAATTCTCTAGCAATTTCATTTAAATCTCTGACCCAAGTGATTGTTCTTTCATGCTTATGTTGCTTACAATACTTCTCTTCTTCAATCATAGGCCTTTCACAAGGTCTATCCACTCCACAAAAATTAACATGCTTATATAAAACTTAATTTTTAGGAATTGGATCATGCATGTTGCAATCATCATGAACAATTTCATTTTCTTTGCAAGTCTCTTTAAAAGGTTTATGATACTTGATCCAATCCTCCTTAGGCATATTAAGATGTGAAGCAAAAGATTTGAGGAAATCAAAAAGGAGTTGAGAATCAAGCCCAAACTTAGCACTAAACTTATTAAAACGTGTAGTTTCAACAAAGGACTTAATGCAATCATACTCATAAATTATACCTGACTCTTTACCTTTGTCGATCTCCCAATCTTCAGTGTTGCGTTGAATTCTTTCAAGGAGTTCCCATTTAGCATCAATCTTTTTGTTTGTGAAAGAACCCATAGAGGAAGCGTCGAGCAAATCTTTATCCTGTCGAGAAAGCCTCGCATAGAAATTAGTAATAATCATATCTTTGGGGAGCCCGTGGTTAGGACATTTTAGCATTAATGTTTTCAGTCTCCCCCAAGCTTGAGCAATGCTCTCTCCGTCATGAGGATAGAAATTATAAACATAATTCCTATTCTCATGGACTTCATGAAGAGGATAAAACTTGGAGTAAAAGAGAGACTGGATCTCTTCCCAATCCAGCAGGTGAGAGTCATCTAGTAGCCTATACCATTCCAATGCTTTTCCTTTCAGTGACAAGGCGAATAATTTCCTCATGACAAACTCCCTTGATACACCTGCAAGCTTAAATAATTAACATAGTTGTGACAGATATAGCAAGTGTTCACCGGGATGTTTGTCTCCTGTTTAACGATTAGCCAAAACATAATCGATAATACTAGCTGGTATTTTATAGTGCACAATTTCAGTAGGGGGAGGAGCAACCACCACAGGTGTGGGGCGTCTTCCCGTAAGCAACGATCCAATAGCAAGGTTGTCCATAAGCATAACTAGTGAAATAAAAACAAGAAACAAAAAGATTTAATTGCAAGATCTAAAGATATACCTTCAAGCGCTCACCTCCCCGGCAACGGCGCCAGAAATAGCTTGATGTCTACACACGCTTCTACTCTTGTAGACTATGTTGGGCCTCCAAGCGCAGAGGTTTGTAGGACAACACCAATTTCCCTCAAGTGGATGACCTAAGGTTTATCGAACTCAGGGAAGTAGAGGTTGAAGATGGTCTCTCTCAAGCAACCCTGCAACTAAGATACAAGAAGTCTCTTGTGTCCCCAACACACCTAATACACTTGTTAGATGTATAGGTGCACTAGTTCGGCGAAGAGATGTTAAATGGCAAGTGATATGGATGGCAAAACAAAGTAATATAAATCTGTAATAAAAAGTGCAGCAAGCAAAGAAGTGGTAAACTTGAGCACAAATGGTATTGCAATGGTGGAAACAAGGCCTAGGGTTCATACTTTCACTAGTGGCAACTCCCAACAACATTAACATAATCGAATCACATGATATTTCCCATAAAACATGCAATGGAGACGCACCCGGAGGTCATTCCTTCGTGGTCAAGAGAGGACGATAATTTTGTAGGGCTACAAAAGCACACCTCAAAGTTCGTAGTTCTCAATCTAAGGATTTCCCAATGTCACCGCGGCCATCCAAAGAGAGTCCCACAATCACCACAACATATCTAAAGGATAGTCAAAGACAAGCACCAAGAGACTCTCAATCTTCAATCAACACACAAGAGAGGAAATCACTCATGAAAATATTGTTCTAATCCATGTCCAATAGACCGCTGTCACTTTGATCTCGGGGATTATACTAGATAAAGACAAGTGGGTACATCAATCCAATACATAGAGGAAGGGGAAATATCATGGGATCACCCTAGATTAACATAGCCTATGATCACAACGAAGATCACATCATGGGAGAGAGAATTGACCACATAGCTACTGGTAAGAACCTCAGCCCCGAGGAGGAACTACTCCCGCATCATGGAGGGAGGAAGCAACGTCGATGGAGATGAATCCGGGGGCACTTCCCCGTCCCGGTAGGGTGCCGGCGCAGGAATTCTGGTCCCCCGAAGCTTGATGGCGATGGCGGCGGAGATCGGAATCGCGTCTGGAGAAAAGGGGTTTTGAATCAGGGTTTCTGCGACACGGTGTAAATATATGCCAAAGGGGGGCATCAGAGGGGGTCAGGGGTGCCCAGGCGCCCCCCCGGCGCGGCCAGGGGGGGCGCGTGGGCAGGCCGCCTGGAGCCCCTGTGGGTCCCCTCCAGCCCTACTTTGGCCGCATGGAAGCTTCCGGAACGCTGATTTGTTATATAATTTTTCTGGATTTTTTCTGGCAGTTCTCGTAATGTGAAAACCTGAAATACAAAAACAGCCGAAAACAGAAACTGGCACTGGGGTGCACTGAGTTAATAGGTTAGTCAAAATATGATCAAAAGTGTATGGAAGTGTATAAATAACATAGCAATATCACCCAAAAGAGGCATGGAGCAAGCAGAAATTATAGATACGTTTTGGTCGTATCACCAGCAACTCGCAGAACGCGATGGCGGGGCCATTGGTGTCTCCGGCGGAGGCGGCATTGGTGTCTCAGATGCCGGCACGGGAGCTTAATGCACCCGGGTGTACGTCGGCCGGCACCTCTGCAGCAAGCGGCCCCTCCGTCAACTGCACGCCCGCCATTGGCGGTGCCTCGACATTAGCCGAGCTCGATGCCATCATCACGGTAACTAATTAAGCCTCTCTCGGCCAAGGACTTCATCTCCTTGCCTTTGACTAGGCATCCCTGACGCCCTACATGTTTTCGCAGGGCACCGCCGACGTTCCGTGCAATCTCCTGCACTTCGTGAACAACGAGTTGGTCGATGTTGCCAAGGGCAAAATCGTTCAACCGGGCAACCCCGTGTTCCACGGTACCCAGATGCCACCCAACTTGTTTACGGTTCAACTGGTTCGGGTGCTGCCAGGCTGCGACGAGTTGTTACCTCCGATTCGATCCGTCGGGGCCGACGATGATGACGTGATGACCCTCAGCGCCTGCCTGAGCTGGCCCCTGCTTTGGCCGAAGAGCCAGATTCTTTTGGGGGCGGGGGACACCACCCCAAAGACAACACTGCCAGTCGTGCCGGCGCCAAGTCGGGCCCATGGCAAGACCGCCGCAACGGTGCCGGACATCCCTATGCCATTGGATCCAAACATGCATATGACACAGGATCAGAACGACGACGACGACGATGCATTTGCCAACGTCGATCAGTACTTTGCCGATCATGGGTACGGTGGCGACTTCATGGGGCCTCCTTCTCAAGAACCCAACCCAACAAAAGACGTGCGCGATCTAGCTGGTACCGCGGAGAAGCCAAGTTGCAACAGGCGTCGTCTGTCGTTCAGCTCTCAGGAGACGCCTCCAGCTGCCGACTTCACCGAGCCTCAGATAGGCGAGGTGCAAAATATTATCAGCCCCAACACACTAAACAAGGCGGTCTGTGAGCAGAACTCGGTCCCATTTCAGGAGAAGAAGAAGGCACGCAAAAGAAAGACTAACAAGGGTGCGAGCCAGCCGGCACCGAGTACGATCCGTGCTCAGGACGGGCCACCTTCACCTGAGGATGTAATGAGGAGGGTGCATGTGGCGGGTAGGCCGATGCTACCGAGAAATATGCTTGATGCTGCAACCGGTGCTATGCGGAGTCTGCATGACAGTGTTCTTTCTTTGGAGAAGCGACGTCTCAGAGAGAAGGATGTGGCATACCCGGTTTTCCCGGCCAAGGTGCTAGAGGGCTTTGTGGATAACTCCATCGGGGGTACGATCGTCCTGCGGTTTGATGACATCTACGCTATGTTGAACCTTCATCCGCTGCACTACACCTTCGTTCGGCTATTTTCGCTGAGTATGGAGATGCGGATCATTCGCGACAAGACCCCAAACATCGTGATAGTCGACCCCTTCTACATGCGTGCGAAGATCTTGGGCAGCGCTGGGGACCGGCAAGTCGCGAGTTCTTACCTCGAAGGCATCATTCTAGCAAACCGAGATAAGGATAACTTCCTCATGCCTTACTTTCCTGAGTAAGTCCTCCCCTCAGCCGCCCCGTAACATATGAATTCTTAGATTTCGATCGTTTTTCTTTTAGCATTCCGTGTTTTCTGCAGTGACACACATTGCACGCTTATCCTCCTCAGCCCCAAATATTCCATGGCCACGTATTTCGACCCGGACCGTCAGTCGAACGTAGACTACACAAATGTCAAGAAGGTTCTTGATGATGTTCTCCCCGGCTACGCCAAATCTGGAGGCACCTTCACCAGGCCTATTCGTAAGTACGGCAAGCACGTGTTCTCCCACAATATGACGTTCTGCTGCGTCAAGCAGCTGCCTGGCGGTCAGAAGGGTGCCTACTACGCCATCCATCACATGCGGGCGATCGTACGGGACCATCATCAACTTCTGCTACTGAGTAAACTCAAAGATTGGGCCGCGAGCGTGTCGGCAATCCAGGACGCGGACATCAGACAAGAATTCTTTCGCATCCAGTCGGAGTTTGCGGAAATCATCCATCAAGATGTCCTTCGTACCTCGGGGCAGTTCTACCTCAAAAATCAACCGTCCAAAAGTGACATCGACACAATGCTACAAATGCAGGCTGACAGCGCCCGTGATTTCATGACTCCCACGATAGACGGCGGCTTCATCCACGCTCCGGTCCCTTGAGTCGAGTCGAAAGTAGTGATGATGTGTCTAGTTCAGAAACATCGATTGGCTCATGTTATAATTAAACTTTAATGAACTTGTAGTATGTCTCTTTGGTTTCGAGAGTCATTCAACTTAGATGTAATCGATGCTATTAATGTCTTGCTTTTATCTTCCGATCGTTCTGTTGCATACTTTTATATTGCTTATGTATTGTCTATGAATTGGTACTAACGTTTCATTTGGCTAGTGCATAGCGATGCCGTCGTATGTCGTGTACAAGGGTAAGCTTCCCGGAGTCTACGACGACTGGGAGGAGTGTCGGAGACAGGTTCACCGATTCAGCGGTAACAGTTACAAAGGGTACACCACTAGGGCCGAGGCGGAATCTAGATACGCCCGCTATCTAGCGGGAGAGGGGAGGGAGCGTTGGAGGAACCGGATGAAGACGAGTTTCATCGTGATGATGCTCATCATGATGACCGCAGCTCTCTTCTATGTGATGGTAGTTTAGATGATCGATATCGACTTGTAATGTGAATACAAACTCGCTACTCGTGGTCTCGAGACTTGTAATATAATGTTCTATCTTTGTTCGGTCTTTTCAATTCGGAGACTAATATGATGAATTGTATTCAGAGACTAATCTTCTATTGTATTCGATGAATCTGTTGTTGATGTGTGCTGTCTATATTCTGTCCAATAATACATTTTGTAACCTGTGCAAAAAACAGAAAATTAAAAAATAAATAAATAACCTAATATTCATACTAATGGCGCATCAAACCACAGTGCGCCATTAGTATGCCAAAGGATACTAATGGCGCATCACTAAACACTGCGCCATTAGTATGCCAAAGTTACTAATGGCGCATCTGGCAGTAGTGCGCCATTAGTATGCCAAAGCACCTAGGTATATATGGCCCCCTGGGAGGCATACTAATGGCACACTGTGGTATATACTAATGGCGCATCTGAGGTGCGCCATTAGTAAAATATACTAATGGCGTGGCACTAATGGCGCACCAGTAATGCGCCATTAATGGCCAAAATAGGTGCAGAATTAGTAGGCATTTTCCTAGTAGTGAAAAGCTCATCTCTGCTCCGGTTCTTACTCCTCCAGATGAGTCCAAGCCCTACGAAGTATTCTGTGATGCTTCTCTTCAAGGACTTGGTGGTGTGCTAATGCAGGACAAGAAGATCGTGGCATACACTTCTCGTCAATTGAAGCCAAGTGAGAAGAACTACCCCACACATGATCTCGAGCTAGCAGCTGTGGTACACGCCTTGATCACGTGGAGACACCTTCTGTTGGGCAGGAAAGTCGACATCTTCACCGATCACAAGAGCTTGAAGTACATCTTCATACAGCTGAACCTGAACCTTCGCCAGACTCGTTGGGTTGAAATGATCCAAGAGTATGATCCAAGCATCGAATACACACCTGGCAAGGCCAATGTCATTGCAGATGCCTTAAGCAGAAAGGCATATTGCAACAGTTTCCTTATCAAGCCGTTTCAGCCTGAGCTTTGTGAAGCATTCAGGAAGCTCAACCTTTAAGTTGTTCCGCAAGGCTTTCTTGCAAATCTTCAAGTTGCTCCTACCTTGGAAGATCAGATCCGTGAGGCCCAACTCAGTGATGCTATGGTGCAGAAAGTGAAACATGGTATTGCAAAGGGTACTCCCAAATACAAGTGTTATCGCGTTGATGAGAGAGATACCTTGTTCTTTGAGGACAGACTTGTGGTTCCCAAGGGTGATCTCAGGAAGCTCATAATGAACGAAGCACATGACTCCCTCCTCTCAGTTCATCCTAGAAGTTCCAAGATGTACCAAGACCTCAAGCAATCTTACTGGTGGACTCGCATGAAAAGGGAGATTGCCCAATTCGTGAATGAGTGTGATGTCTGCAGAAGAGTGAAGGCAGAGCATCAACGTCCAGCCGGTCTTCTGCAACCTCTTCCTATTCCCGAGTGGAAATTCAACCACATTGAAATGGATTTCGTCACTGGGTTTCCCAAGTCCAAGAAGGGGAATGATTCTATCTTTGTTGTGATTGACAAGCTAACCAAACTAGCTCACTTCCTTCCAGTCAAAGAATCCATCAATGCAGCTCAGCTGGCAAAGTTGTACGCTTCCCGAATTGTGACGTTACATGGCATTCCTGAAGTTATCTCCTCAGACCGTGGAAGTTTGTTCACATCCAAGTTCTGGGACTCCTTCCAGTCTGCCATGGGCACTAGGATCCGTTTCAGCACTGCGTTTCACCCTCAGACTTATGGTCAAGTCGAGAAAGTGAACCAGATCCTCGAAGACATGCTCAGAGCTTGTGTCATCTCTTTTGGCATGAAGTGGGAAGATTGTCTTCCGTTTGCCGAGTTCTCTTACAACAACAGTTTCCAAGCAAGCGCCGGCAAAGCTCCGTTTGAAATTCTCTATGGCAGAAAGTGTCGTACTCCTCTCAACTGGTCAAAGACTGGTGAACGTCAACTTCTTGGCAATGACTTGATCTCAGAAGCCGAAGAAATGTGCAAAGTCATACTTGAGAATCTCAAGGCCGCTCAGTCACGTCAAAAGAGCTACTATGACGGCAAGCATCGTGATTTGGCATTCGACATTTGTGATCATGTCTATCTTCGTGTTTCTCCTATGAAAGTGTAATGCCCAGGATGGAGTTATACCTCCTACGTGTCGAGGCACGACTTAAAGGCATAAGTTCATCCTATAATGATCTCAAGTTTGGTAATCTTTGCACATCTCATGTAAAAGAGGGGATTGTAAACATAAATAGTTGGCTTACACTCGCCACGTCACACAATTACATAACATGTCTCAAACATCATACATTAAGAATATCACAACCCTCTAAGGGCAAAATCCAAATGTCAAGATACCAAACTTAGATAAATAAACCACAGGCGGATCGAATCCTAGTAGGAGTCTCCACTACTGATCATCCGGATATCGAACATAGTACCGACTATGCTCCTCGTCGTACTCCCAATCAAGCTCGGTGCCATCACCTGGATAGCTCACAACTGGACCTGCATCTGGTGTGGTGAAGTAACTGTGAGCCACAGAGGACTCAGCAATCCCGTTCCCGGGTAACAACACCATTCAAGCCTTGGGAAATGATAAGGCTGAAGAAAAGAATAAGTGTCTGCAGCAGCATCTAGCAACTAGCTTACGTGAGTGAGAGCGAGAAGAGAAAGCCTCGAACGAGAAGTGATCACGAAGTGATCCTAGCTACAAGCTCTTCAAACATAACCCCTCCGTGTTCAACTCCCGAATCCCTATTCGGAAATTGACGATCACGGAACACACGCTGGTAGTATATTAGAAACATTGTGTCAAGTTATCTACAACCGGATATTAACAAGCTCCCATCTGCCACATAACCGCGGGCACGGCTTTCGAAAGTTCAAAACCCTGCAGGGGTGTTCCAACTTGACCCATTACAAGCCCACGATCCGCGGAGTCGCAACTCCAAAATGGGAAGACCCGAGTATTCTCGGAATCCCGTGCTCAAGATATACCGAACTAAGGTAAGGCTAATCCAGCAAATCCTCCCGACGTGTCGACACCCTGATAGTAGCCGCGCGTATCTAAGTCTCAGGACACGACCGGATGGGTGATGCTACGGGTTTATATCAATCCTCGAGTTTCCTCGTGGTGACCCCGTAGGACCCCCGTTTCGGACCAACACTCATGAGGAGCACTGGCCTGGGGTTGTTGATTAAGAACTCGGGTTAATTACTCCCTATGCAAGTTATTTAGTTATTAGGCAAGTAGTACCAATGTTGGGACTTGCTGGAAAAGACTTAGCACTTAGCGGTTTATCGAGGGGGTCCCATATAACGGCATGAGTGGAACAAATCACCAAGAAAAAGGCTTAGCCTTCCACCCTTGCCAATATATAGATGATTTCATTTGAACATTTATATAGTGTGATAAAACCCAACCAAACTTCAATATGAAGCAAGCATCTTCGATCTTCACCTGCAACTAGCAATGTTATAAGAAGGGCTGAGCGAAGCGTACTTAGCCAAGCAACGGTTTGCATAGGTAGGTTGGTTAAACAGGGCAATGGTTACAAGTAGGAGGCTGACAAGAAGATCATGGGCATCGAGGCAAAACTATAGAGCGGATCTACTAGCAATAGGCAAAGATAGTAATGTTATCGGGGTTCGGTCATCTTGCCTGAAGAGAAGTCGTTCGGATCGTAAGAAGGGTCCTCGTGCTCAACCTCGTTGGAAACCTCGTGCTCGTACTCGAACTCGGACTCTGCTTCCGGCTCTAAACAAAACAATCACACCAAGCACAAATCAACAAGATGCAATGCGCACTCGAAAATGATGGATGCGTGATGGATGCACTAAGGATGCACACGGAGCACGTAAAATAGCACTCAAGAAAAAACACCTCAAAACATGATAACAATCTGATATTATTAATCTACACAGAAAATCAATCAAGTTTCATATAAGATTCGCTGAAATCGGAGTTACGGGCTAAAAGTTATGCCCGAAACAAGAAATGAGCGAAAGCTGAAAATTACAGCAACATAGCAACTTCGGAGCTCAAAATAATTAAGCTACAGCACTCAATCAACATGACAAAGGACATGAAGACAAACTAGACATATACTACAGCAACTAAGTTCAAAGGTGCACCCCCAAAGGAGTCACGGTTCAATAGCAATGATCTCGGACATATTGAACTTGACAATAAAATTCGGGCTGCAGAATTTTATTGAAACTTTGGAGCAAAAGATAAACATGCTACAGCCACTTAAATAGACATGTGAGAACATGAATGAAAAGCCAACAATATATACTACAAGGAACAATCAAGATCCACTCCAAAACTATCATGCTTTGTCCTAGAACATCACACGAACATGGCATCCGAACATTACAGATTCCAGACTTAGTGAAATTTCACTAAGTCCTAAAACAGCAATTTCATCATGGCATCTAAACGAGCAAGTTTAAGTCACCTCTAAACTAAACATGGCAAGTGGTAAGCACCTCATCAAAGTACACATGATGGTGATCCCGAAACACACAAGCATGCTTCATGGAGATAAACTTCAAGACGTCTTTCCTGAAGAACTTCCAGGCATGCCTCCACACCGTCAGGTGGAATTTGTCATTGAACTCGAGCCGGGTACTGAGCCAGCATGCCGGCGTTCGTACAAGCTCTCTCCGGATGAATTGAAGGAGTTGAAGAAGCATCTTGATAAACAGGAGAGTATGGGTCTCATTAGGCCTAGTACGTCTCCTTGGGGCTGTGGTGTCTTGTTTTTCAAGAAGAAAGATGGCACGGAGCGTCTCTGTGTTGATTACCGGCCATTGAACAAGAAGACAATAAAGAACAAGTATCCACTCCCCAACATCAACGAACTCTTCGAGCAGCTCAAAGGAGCTAAAGTGTTCTCTAAGCTTGACCTCCGAATGGGCTATCATCAAATTCGCATTCGCGAGGAAGACATTCCCAAGATGGCCTTCAGAACGAGCTACGGTTCATACGAGTATACCGTCATGTCTTTTTGTCTCGCCAATGCTCCTCCTACCTTCTCGAGGATGATGCATTACATCTTCAACCCCTATACTGGCGAGTTTGTGCTTGTGTATCTGGATGATATTCTGGTGTTTTCCAAGAATGAAGAAGATCACAAAAAGCACTTACGTCTGGTTCTTGATCGACTCCGAGAGCATAAATTCTATGCCAAGTTCTCCAAGTGCGAGTTTTGGCTCGATAAGGTTTTGTACCTGGGCCACATCATCTCAGCTGACGGTATTGCTGTTAATCCCGAGAAAGTTGAAGCAATTGTCAACTGGGAAGCTCCTCAGAATGTCAAGCAGCTCCGCAGTTTTCTGGGTCTTGCCAGCTATTGCAGAAGCTTCGTTGAGAACTTCTCCAAGATTGCCAAGCCTCTTTCCAACTTGCTTCAGAAGAATGTCAAATACTTTTGGTCTCCAGAGTGTGAAGTGGCATTCAAAACCCTCAAAGTGAAACTCGTTTCTGCTCCAGTTCTGACTCCTCCAGATGAATCAAAGCCCTATGAAGTATTCTGTGATGCTTCTCTTCAAGGTCTTGGTGGTGTGCTTATGCAAGATAAGAGAATTGTGGCATACACTTCTCGTCAGCTCAAGCCAAGTGAGAAGAACTATCCTACACATGATCTCGAGCTAGCAGCTGTGGTACATGCTCTGATTACGTGGAGACATCTGTTGTTGGGCAGAAAGGTCGACATCTTCACTGATCACAAGAGCTTGAAGTACATCTTCACACAGCCGCATCTGAACCTCCGGCAGACTCGTTGGGTTGAAATGATCCAAGAGTATAATCCCAGCATTGAATACACTCCTGGCAAGGCGAATGTGATTGCAGATGCTTTGAGCAGAAAGGCATATTGCAATAGTCTTCTTATCAAGCCGTACCAGCCTGAGCTTTGTGAAGCATTCAGGAAACTCAACCTCCAAGTTGTTCCGCAGGGTTTTCTTGCAAATCTTCAAATTGCTCCTACCTTGGAAGATCAAGTCCGTGAGGCCCAAATCGGTGATACCATGCGTGAAGAAAGTGAAACATAGTATTGCAAAGGGCACTCCAAAATACAAGTGCTTCCGTGTTGATGAGAGAGATACCTTGTTCTTCGAGGACAGACTCGTTGTTCCCAAAGGTGATCTCAGGAAGCTCATAATGGAAGAAGCTCATGATTCTCTCCTTTCCATTCATCCTGGCAGTTCCAAGATGTATCAAGACCTCAAGCAGTCTTACTGGTGGACACGCATGAAAAGGGAGATTGCCCAATTCGTGAATGAATGTGATGTTTGCAGAAGAGTGAAAGCAGAACATCAACGTCCAGCCGGTCTTCTCCAACCTCTTCCTATTCCCGAGTGGAAGTTCGACCACATTGAAATGGACTTCGTCACTGGTTTTCCTAAATCCAAGCGAGGAAATGATGTTATCTTTGTGGTGATTGACAAGCTTACCAAAGTCGCTCACTTCCTGCCAGTCAAAGAATCAATCAATGCAGCTCAATTGGCAGAGCTGTACAATTCCAGAATTGTGTCCCTACATGGCATTCCTCAAGTGATATCCTCAGACCGTGGAAGTTTGTTCACTTCAAGGTTCTGGGACTCCTTTCAGTCCGCCATGGGCACTAAGATCAGGTTCAGCACTGCTTTTCACCCTCAGACTAGTGGTCAAGTCGAGCGCGTGAATCAGATTCTAGAAGACATGCTCAGAGCCTGTGTCATCTCCTTTGGCATGAAATGGGAAGACTGCCTTCCATTTGCCGAGTTCTCTTACAACAACAGCTTTCAAGCAAGTGCAGGCAAAGCACCATTTGAAATCCTCTATGGCAGAAAGTGCCGTACCCCTCTCAACTGGTCTGAAACAGGCGAACGTCAACTCCTTGGCAATGACTTGATCTCAGAAGCCGAAGAAATGTGCAAAGTCATACGTGAGAATCTCAAGGCCTCTTAGTCGCGCCAGAAGAGCTACTATGACGGCAAGCATCGAGATTTGGCATTCAACATTGATGATCATGTCTATCTCCATGTGTCTCCGATGAAAGGCACCCAAAGATTCGGTATCAAAGGAAAGCTTGCTCCTAGATACGTCGGGCCTTTTAAGATTCTTGGCAAGAGAGGCGATCTAGCCTATCAACTTGAGCTCCCTTCAAACTTCGCCAATGTTCATGATGTATTCCATGTGTCTCAACTTCGCAAATGCTTCAAGGCACCTGAGCGCATGATCCCGTTTGAAGAGATTGATCTTCAACAAGACCTGTCCTACCGAGAGCATCCCGTTGCAATTCTCGAAGAAACCGAACGCAAGACCCGCAACAAGTCCATCAAATTTCTGAAAGTCAAGTGGTCACATCACACCGACCGAGAGGCTACCTGGGAACGAGAAGATCATCTTCGTTCCGAGTACCCTTCCTTTTTCCAGTCCTAGATCTCGGTACGAGATCTTTTTGTAGTAGAGGAGAGTTTGTAATGCCCCGGATGTAATACTTTCCCTTTTGGGCATATAATATATCTCCGGCTTCATCTATTTCCATTCCGGGTTCTTTGTCTTTCGGGTTTTCGTCGTTTTGTTGTGTGAGTGTGTGGCATTCTTTCATACCATATAGTCATGTGCATCGCATTGCATTTGTGTTGACGGTTGCATCCGGTTCCACGCGTTCCTTCCCGTTGTCCGTTTCGCGTTCCGGAGCTCCCTCACGTGTTCGTGGCGTCCCGTAGGCCTACTTTTTTGTTTGTGCGTGTAACGTTTCCGGTGTGTCGCGAGGTTGTTTTGTGTGTTGTTGTTTTGTTGCGTGCAACCCGCCTGTCAAATCTCGTCGCGTTTCGAGTCCGTTTGCTCCTCCAACCGTTATTCTCGTGGGCTCAAAGTGCCTCCACTTTGAGGCCCAAAACACCCCCTCCAACAGCCCACTAACCACTCTTAGTCACTTCTATCATCTAGGCCATCAAAATCTGATCCGGTGGCCGAAAACCGCACTCCATTTGGAGTCTCCTAGATCCCTCTACCTATAAATGTGTGTCCACCCTCGAATTTTGCAGATCCAGCCCTAGCTTCTCCCTCCTCCAGCCGCCGGACACGTCCGGAGCGAACCGGACGCGTCCGCCCGCCGCCGCCCGACCAACCGCAGGCTGCCACGTGTCCGCCCCGGGCAGCCGGTTCCACCGCGCCGCCGCGGCCCGCGGGGCCCGAGGCCGGCCCGCGCGAGCCCGCATCGCCTTCGCCGCCTCGCCTCGCCTTCCCCGTCGTCGGCGCCCGCCTAGCCGCCGCCGGGCGCACCGCACCACCTCGCCGGCCTCCTCCGCGCCGCGCCCCGGCTTCCGTCGCCGCCGCCGAGGCCTCGCCTCCCCGCCACCGCGGCCGGGCACCACCGCCGCCCCGGCCGGCGCCCCCGTCGCCGCCCCGACCGGAGCCCGCCGGTCTCCTCCGGATCCGGTGGCTCCCCGCCACCGCGAAGCTCCCGCCGGCCGCCGCCGTTACGCCGCTCGCAGCCGCCGATCGATCGGGCGAGGAGGAGCCTCCCCGATCCGATCTGGTTCCGCCCCGGGTTCCAAACCCTAACGGGCCGAAGCCCGCATCGCGCCCGATCTGCGCCGCAGCCGCGCCCGTTTGACCCGCCGTTGACCAGAACCGAGGTGGTGAATTTTCTCTAAGTCCCTGAGAATTTGATTTCTGGTGCAGTTTTCAAACGTGCATAACTTTTTGTGTGGATGTCCGTTTTGCGCAAATAGCATGTCCAGACGTTCGTGGAGACTTGGTCTACGTTTCATGTCACTGTGCCATGCATGTTAGAGGTCTTCTAGGTGCTTGTTTTCCTGTTGCAATAGTGCATCATGATATAAATTGCTGCTATGTGATGTTTTTATGTCATCTTTGCCATGTGATATATTTTAGCTCGTTTGTCCGATTGATGCAAATGACATGTCCACGTGTTCGTCTTGCCATGCTCTCCATGTTGTATGTGATAGGTTGCATGATAGATTTATTCTTGCCATGTTTATCATCGTTGCAAAGTGCCATGTGGCTGTGATGTTGTTTCACTTGTTATGAAATGCCATCTTGTTGAGCTCGTTGCTATCGTTGAGTTTATCTCCATGAAGCATGCTTGTGTGTTTCGGGATCACCATCATGTGTACTTTGATGAGGTGCTTACCACTTGCCATGTTTAGTTTCTAGGTGACTTAAACTTGCTCGTTTAGATGCCATGATGAAATTGTTGTTTTAGGACTTAGTGAAATTTCACTAAGTCTGGAATCTGTAATGTTCTGATGCCATGTTCGTGTGATGTTCTAGGACAAAGAATGATAGTTTTGGAGTGGATCTTGATTGTTCCTTGTAGTATATGTTGTTGGATTTTCATTCATGTTCTCACATGTCTATTTAAGTGGCTGTAGCATGTTTATCTTTTGCTCCAAAGTTTCAATAAAATTTTGCTGCCAGAATTTTATTGTCAAGTTCAATATGTCCGAGCTCATTGGTATTGAACCGTGACTCCTTTGGGGGTGCACCTTTGAACTTAGTTGCTGTAGTATATGTCTAGTTTGTGTTCATGTCCTTTTCCATGTTGTTTGAGTGCCGTAGCTTAATTATTTTGAGCTCCGAAGTTGTTATGTTGCTGTAATTTTCAGCTTTCGCTCATTTCTTGTTTCGGGCATAACTTTTAGCCCGTAAATCCGATTTCAGCGAATCTTATATGAAACTTGATTGATTTTCTGTGTAGATTAATAATATCAGATTGTTATCATGTTTTGAGGTGTTTTGCTTGAGTGCTATTTTACGTGCTCCGTGTGCATCCTTAGTGCATCCATCACGCATCCATCATTTTCGAGTGCGCATTGCATCTTGTTGATTTGTGCTTGGTGTGATTGTTTTGTTTAGAGCCGGAAGCAGAGTCCGAGTTCGAGTACGAGCACGAGGTTTCCAACTAGGTTGAGCACGAGGACCCTTCTTACGATCCGAACGACTTCTCTTCAGGCAAGATGACCGAACACCGATAACATTACTATCTTTGCATATTGCTAGTAGATCCGCTCTATAGTTTTGCCTCGATGCCCATGATCTTCTTGTCAGCCTCCTACTTGTAACCATTGCCCTGTTTAACCAACCTACCTATGCAAACCGTTGCTTGGCTAAGTACGCTTCGCTCAGCCCTTCTTATAGCATTGCTAGTTGCAGGTGAAGATCGAAGATGCTTGCTTCATGTTGAAGTTTGGTTGGGTTTTATCACATTATATAAATGTTCAAATGAAATCATCTATATATTGGCAAGGGTGGAAGGCTAAGCCTTTTGCTTGGTGATTTGTTCCACTCATGCCGTTAGGAACCGTATAAACCGGTGTTATGTTCCTTGATTATGCGTTCCTAACACGGTTGGGGTGTATGGGACCCCCTCGATAAACCGCTAAGTGCTAAGTCTTTTCCAGCAAGTCCCAACATTGGTACTACTTGCCTAATAACTAAATAACTTGCATAGGGAGTAATTAACCCGAGTTCTTAATCAACAACCCCGGGCCAGTGCTCCTCATGAGTGTTGGTCCGAAACGGGGGTCCTGCGGGGTCACCACGAGGAAACTCGAGGATTGATATAAACCCGTAGCATCACCCATCCGGTCGTGTCCTGAGACTTAGATACGCGCGGCTACTATCAGGGTGTCGACACGCCGGGAGGATTTGCTGGATTAGCCTTACCTTAGTTCGGTATATCTTGAGCACGGGATTCCGAGAATACTCGGGTCTTCCCATTTTGGAGTTGCGACTCCGCGGATCGTGGGCTTGTAATGGGTCAAGTTGGAACACCCCTGCAGGGTTTTGAACTTTCGAAAGCCGTGCCCGCGGTTATGTGGCAGATGGGAGCTTGTTAATATCCGGTTGTAGATAACTTGACACAATGTTTCTAATACACTACCAGCGTGTGTTCCGTGATCGTCAATTTCTGAATAGGGATTCGGGAGTTGAACACGGAGGGGTTATGTTTGATGAGCTTGTAGCTAGGATCACTTCGTGATCACTTCTTGTTCGAGGCTTTCTCTTCTCGCTCTCACTCACGTAAGCTAGTTGCTAGATGCTGCTGCAGACACTTCTTCTTTTCTTAAGCCTTATCCTTTCCCAAGGCTTGAATGGTCTTGTTACCCGGGAACGGGATTGCTGAGTCCTCTGTGGCTCACAGTTACTTCACCACACCAGATGCAGGTCCAGTTGTGAGCTATCCAGGTGATGGCACCGAGCTTGATTGGGAGTACGACAAGGAGCGTAGTCGGTACTATGTTCGATATCCGGATGATCAGTAGTGGAGACTCCTACTAGGATTCGATCCGCCTGTGGTTTATTTATCTAAGTTTGGTATCTTGACATTTGGATTTTGCCCTTAGAGGGTTGTGATATTCTTAATGTATGATGTTTGAGACATGTTATGTAATTGTGTGACGTGGCGAGTGTAAGCCAACTATTTATGTTTACAATCCCCTCTTTTACATGAGATGTGCAAAGATTACCAAACTTGAGATCATTCTAGGATGGACTTATGTCTTTAAGTCGTGCCTCGACACGTAGGAGGTATAACTCCATCCTGGGCATTACAGAAAGGCACCCAAAGATTCCGTATCAAAGGCAAGCTTGCTCCTAGATACGTGGGCCCTTTCAAGATCCTTGGAAAAAGAGGCGATCTAGCCTATCAACTAGAGCTCCCTTCCAACTTTGCAAATGTTCATGATATGTTTCACGTGTCTCAACTCCGCAAGTGCTTCAAGACACCTGAACGCACGATTCCGTTTGAGGAGATTGATCTTCAACAAGACTTGTCTTACCGTGAGCTCCCCGTTGCTATTCTTGAAGAAAATGAGCGCAGGACCCGCAACAAGTCAATCAAGTTCTTGAAAGTTAAGTGGTCACACCATACCGACCGAGAAGCTACGTGGGAACGAGAAGATCACCTTTGTTCCGAGTATCCTTCCTTCTTCCAGTCCTAGATCTCGGGACGAGATATTTTCGTAGTAGAGGAGAGTTTGTAATGCCCCAGATGTAACACTTTCCCAATATGGAAATATATAAACTTTGACTTCATCAATTCCATTCTAGGCTCTTCTTTCATTTCGGATTTCTTCGTTTGTCGTGTGCGTGTGTGCATTTCTTCCATGTCATATTGTCATGTGCATTGCATTGCGTTTGTGTTGTCACTTGCTTCCGGTACCACTCGTCTCTTCCCGTTGTCTGTTTCGAGTTCCGACGCTCTCACATGTGCCCGTGGCGTCCCCGATTCCTTCTTTCGTGTGTGGCCGTGTAACGTTTCCAGAATGACGTGAGACTTGTCGTGCGATGTTGTTTTCGTACGTGTAGGCCGCCCGTCAAGTTTCGTCGCGTTTGGAGTTCGTTTGGTACTCCAACGGTTAACCTAGTGGGTTAAAAGAACCTCTTCTTTGAGGCCCAAGACCCCCTCCACAACAGCCCACTAACCCAGCACAACCCTTCCCATCATCTCGGTCATCGAATTGTGATCGTGTGGCCGAAAACCGCTCCACATTTGGAGTCTCCTAACTCCTTGTGCCTATAAAAACGTCCCCTCATGTCCATTTTGCGCCCAAACCCTAGTTCCACCGCAACCGCCGCCGCCGGACACATCCGGACGGACCGGACACGTCCGCCCGGACGCGCCGGACCAACCCGAGCCAGCCACATGGCCCGTCAGATCTCCACCGCCGCCGCGGCCCGCCGGCCCGCCCGCAGCCCTTCGGGCCCGTCCCGCCGGAACACCTCCGCCGCCACCGCGCCGGCCGCCGCGCCGCCACCCGCAGACGGCCGGAGCGCCGTCCTCCGCCGCCGGCGCAAGAACCGCCGCTGCCCGCCGGCCTCAGCCACCTCGCCACCAGGCCTCAGCCACCGCGCCACCTCGCGCTCAAGAGCTCCGCCGCCGGGCCTTCGAAGCCACGCCGTGCCGCCCTTCTTCAACCGCCGGCCCCGCCGCCTCTCCGCCTTAGCACCTCGCCACCGGCCGCTGCGGTCGCCGGAGGGCCGAGCCCCAGCCGCCGCACCGCGCTTGCCGGATCCAGATCTACAGCCGCTCCACGGACCCGCTTCGCCCGACCCGCTCCGCGCCCGCGTTGACCCGCACCTGCTTCTCCGTTGACCCGATCCGCACAGTGGACCCGATCCGCGAGGAGGTTGACCTTTTTTTCTCTAAGTCTTTTGTTAAACTTGCTGTCTGATGGCATATTGTGATGGATGTATCTTTTTGTGTGTATGTCCAAACTGTGCATATGATATGTCAAAATGATCGTGGTGATGTGTACTACGTTTTGTTCCATTGTGTCATGCACGTTTGGGTTCATCTAGAGGTCTTAATCTTCGTGACAAGAGTGCTACTTGATATAAACTGCTGCTACTTGTTATTTTCATGCCATGTTTGAGATGTGATAACTTGGTGCATGTTTATCCAAATGAAGCAAATGAGATGTCAAAATGTTCATCATGAGATGCTCTACATGTTGGTTGCTGTAGCATCCATGTTAGGGTTCATATTGCCATGTTTATCTCTGTTGCAAAAGTGTATGTGGCTTTTAAGTTTTGCAACATGTTCTGAGATGCTGATTTGAAGAGCTCGTTGCTATTGATGTGTTTGTCCCCATGTCACATGTTAATATGTTTTAGAATCTCCATCATGTGGTATTTGCTGTGGTGCAAACCATTTTCCATGACATGCCTTGAGGTGACTTAAACATGCTTGCAAACATGCCATGCCAACATAACTGTTTTAACACTTAGTGAAATTTTGGCTAAGTCTGGAATCTGTCATATCCTGATGCTATGTTTGCTTGCTGCCCTAGGCAAATCCATGTTAGTTTTGGGGTGGCCATTTCTCATTCCTTATTGTATATGTTGTTGTCTATCCATCCATGCCCTCACTTGCTCATATGGCTTGATGTAGCTTATTTATTTCTTGCTCCCAAGTTGCTATAAAATATTACTGTCAGGTTTTTAACGTCATGATCAAAATGTTGTAGCTTGTTGCTATTGATCCATGCCTCCTATGGAGTTGCTCCAATGGAGTTGTTTACTGTAGTATATGTCTACTTCATGTCCATGCTTCTTGTCACCATGTTTGAGTGATGTAGAGTATATATTTCTTGCTCCAAAGTTGCTATGTGACTGTTAGTTTCAGCTTTGCATTATTTCTTGTTTCGAGTGTATGTGTTGAACCGTTGCTCCGTTTTGAGCGTGTCCTACATGAAACTTGTGTGATTTTGCATGTACAATCATAATATAATCTTGTTTACATGTTTGGAGTATGTTTGATTGATGTTTGGGTGCATCTTGCACCGTTGCCATGCTTAACTTGTTTTGCTCATATCTTTTAGACCGTAGCTCCGTTTTAAACAAACTTTATATGAAACTTGACTAGAATTTCGTGTAGATCATCATGGTGCATGTTAACTTGCTGTTTAACAACTTCAACTTAAGGTTTGTTCAGATCTGGACTAATTTCAAACTATGCATATGAGGACTTACCGGATTTGTTATATGTAGTTTCCGGCCTCATTTAAACTTGTTGACTTGTGTTGTTTTTGAGTGCTTCCTGCCTTGCCATGTTTTGCATCATATATAGACTTGTCTTGCATCATACTTGCTTGAGCACATTGTCATGTTCTTGTGTTGTTTCTCTGTGCTTCCTACCTTGCCATGTATTGCATCATAAATAGACTTGTCATGCATCATAAGTGCATCATACTTGCATCATGTTGATTGTGCATTGCACCTTGTTTGATTTCGTGCCTCGTGTGTTCTTGTGTTGAGTAGAGCCGGAAGCCGAGACTGGGCACGAGAAGGAGGTTACTACCGAGGTTGAGTACGAGGAGACGTCTTACGATCCCATCGATGACTCGACAGGCAAGATGACCTGACCCAGATATCATTACTATCTTTGCCTATTGCTAGAAGTCTCGCTCTTTAGCTTATTGCCTTGATGCCCATGTTTGTTTGTCAGCCTCCTATTGTAACCATGAACCTGTCTAACCACCCAACCTAGCAAAACCTTTGTTTGGCTACGTAAGCTTTGCTCAGCCCCTCTTATAGCATTGCTAGTTGCAGGAGAAGATTTGAAGATTCTTGCTTCATGTTAAAGTATTTGTTGGGATATCACAATATATAAACTCTTAAACTAAATCACCTATATATTGGTAATGGGTGGAAGGCTGAGCCTTCTGCTCGGTGTTTTGTTCCACTCATGCCGCCCTAGGAACCGTATAAACCGGTGTTATGTTCCTTGATTTTGCGTTCCTCACACGGTTGGGGTTATGGGACCCCCTCGATAAACCGCTTAGCGCTAAATCTTTTCCAGCAAGTCCCACCATTGGTACTACATTTGCCTAAACAACTAAAAACTTGCATAGGGAGTTATAAACCCTCTTCTTAATCAACAACCCGGGCCAGTGCTCCACATGAGTGTTGGTCCAAACTGGGGGGTCCTGCAGGGCCACCTTGGGGAAACCCGAGGGCGGGTAAAAACCTGTAGCATCGCCCATCCGGTCGTGGCCTGAGACGAGATACGCGCGGCTACTATCAGGGTATCGGCACGCCGGGAGGATTTGCTGGATTAGTCTTACCTTAGTCCGAGTATCTTGAGCACGGGATTCTGAGAATACTCGGGCCTTCCCACCTTGGAGTTGCGACTCCGCGGATCGTGAGCTTGTAATGGGCTAAGTTGGGACACCCCTGCAGGGTTTTGAACTTTCGAAAGCCGTGCCCGCGGTTATGTGGCAGATGGGAATTTGTTAATATCCGGTTGTAGAAAATTTGACACCATGTTCAGAACACACTACCAGCGTGAGTAACCGTGACGGTCATTTTCCGAAAGGGGTTCAAGAAGTGAACACGGTGGGGTTATGATTGACGTGATTAGATAGGATCACTTCGTGATCACCTTGACGCTCGTGGAACTTCTCTTCTCGCTCTAAACACGTAAGCTAGTGCTAGTGCAGCTGCAACCTTTTATCTTTCTTCAGCCTTGTTCCACACCCAAGGCTTAGATAGTTCTGTTACCCGAGAACGGGATTGCTGAGTTCTTTGTGGCTCACAGATTCTACACCACACCAGATGCGGGTACTATGGGGAACTACTCAGGTGACGGCAGGGAGCTGTACTGGGAGTACGATGAAGAACGTAGTCGATACTATGTGCACTATACCGATGATCAGCAGTGGTTTCTACTAGGGGCGATTCGGACCTGTGGCTTTATCTTTTTGGTATCTTTCATTTGGATCTTTGCCCGTAGTCGGGTTGTGATGTTATTTGGATGATGATTTGCTTATGTAATGTATTGTGTGACGTGGCGAGTGTAAGCCAACTATCCTTTTGCAATTTCATCCCTATTTTTACATGAGTTGTGCAAAGATACCGAACTTGAGATCATTCCAGAATGGGCTTATACCTTTAAGTCATGCCTCGACACGTAGGAGGTATAGTCTCATCCTGGGCATTATAGACATCCTTCAATTCCTGCCATTACATGATCATCATCTTCTAAAGACCATGGTCCTGCACTACCTCTAATATGCTTGATTGGGCTGCAAATTCTCTGTCTGATTACACCACTGTCATCAGTAATGAGAACATCACTGTCAGATTCTGCAGGTTCAACAGCAGTTATCACTGCATCTGGTTCATCATCACTCTCTTCCATTATTTCATCCTCAAAGTCACTCCCACTTCTGCTGTCATAGCTATGTTCCTCTCCATGATACCTCACATACACATCAGCAACTCCTCCAATACAAATATAGTCAGCCATCTTCACACACCAAATGGCATCATGAAGGAAAACCAAGCCATTGATAAGCTCTTTCCCAGGCAGCAGAAAGTATAACTTCATAGATTCCTTCAATTCAATATGGTCTCTTAGATAACCTTTAACTTCCTGCAGAGACAATTTATCCCTCTCAATCTCTGACATTCCTTCTTCTCCCCCAACATAGTCCAAATTTGGACCAATGTGGATGAACTGCCCTCCAATATGAAATCGAACATTCAAAATCTCACTTGGGTCCATTATTCACTGCAATAAAAATACACTGCGATCAAAAAAAGCATATGAACCTATTCCCCTTCACAAAAATTCAAACTTTTGGGTCACCCAAAAGCCCCCAAAATCGTCCCCAATTTTGCCGCCGTAAACCCTAACCCTAATGGCCGCAACTAATCTGAAGTATAAAGAACAAGGGAGGAGGTCATCCAGGACATTACCTTCTTCTTCGACGCGTCGTCAGGTCGTCAGTATCGTCGCAGCGGCGGCGATCAACCGCCGATCGCCATTGCCGTCGCAAGAGAAGGAGGATGCAGGGGGACGCGGAGAGAACGACGTGAAATGACGGGCCGTACTGGGCCGACCCACTTTTATCACCGCGGGCGCGCGCCGAACGACCCATCCCGGGCAACCCTTTGCCACGTCGGCAATCCCCGTTTGCGAAGCGGCATTAAGGTTTGATTTGGACCGGGTTTCGTTAGTTTAGGGTGAGAACGACAGGGATTTGGACTTCGGGGTTTGATTCGCCGAACACCTACGAGTTCAAGGTTTAAAATGGACTTTTTCCTATGGAAATTTAGTGCGATATAAGTAATTTTAAAATTTAATTCCGCACCCGTTAACAACAAGAGTATAACACTAGAATACACCATAACGGATAGAAATGTGATATCACTTATCACATACTTGTGATACATTAAACCGGAAAGAGTTCAGGACATTACCGGTTTTGGCTGAAATTATAAAATTCATTGTTTGCATATTATAAATAGAGTAGCACCAAAATAAGTCCGCACCTCAAGGTGTAGCTTCTCATCTTCCTGGAAACATCGGGGGAAAGTGATGAATTAGTTCGACAATAAGCACCATTAAGTGAAAGAAGCTTGTAAAGTCACTCACATTATAGAGTGTCCCCTTCAATACTAATGGCAGAAAACATATGTCTTTCCACATGGAAAACTAGACAATTGCTCATGAACTGATCTCCCATTTTATTGCACAACCTTTTCTGAATTTTTCGGATTTCAGGACAAAGATCAACCAATTTTTTTGAATCAAAAGGCCTTAAGCACATTGTTACTATACTCAATCCAACCATCATATTCATTCAACCAGTTTGGATTAAATGCGCTGAGTATCTCCAATTTTCCTCCATGGATGAAACTACGGCATGTTCAAGATCAACATGTAACCATGCGATTCAGTACCTCAAATTTGGTCCACCATAGCCGTCAGGCTCGCCGCCGCCAACATTTCCTTTCTAGCTCGTCGTTAGCGCATCAAGGCGGACATGAGAGAGTCGAGGAAGCGAACAGAAAGGTTAAAGATTGTGCTGGCGGCGACTGCATGGACATGTATACATTAGAATAGGTCACGGAGTCCCCTCAAAGAAAAAAATGGAATAGGTCACGGAGCCACAAACAGGCATGGTAGATTAGCACGAATAGTTCACTTTGTGGGCTTTGGGCTTCTACCGTGTTCCATTCGAAGTTGATGGGTTCAGCTCTCTTTTTTTATTGGGTTCATGCAAGTACGTATATCAATACGTATACTCAGCCAGGAAAAGTCGTTGGGTTGAACTGAACCCAACGCTAATACGCTGGCTCCGCCCCTGGCGTTAAACCTTCCATGGCCTTTGACCAACTACGCTTCATTTTCCCCTTGATTGAAATAATGATGTCTATTTCAGGCGACTGAGGATAATTCTCAGTTGTTTGAAGTGTGCCACTGTGACAAGTTTGTGCAGTTCTGGTTTGTATCTGTCGAGAGTTTATACATTCCCATACTCAACTTTGTGATTTGCTTTAAAAAATCAGACAACCGACGAAAACATTAGCACGGCTACTGAATTTCCATGCCTGAACTGGAATTTTTTCTGAATTGAGGGTTTTATCTTGTCCAATTCCATTCCAATGAAGTCAATTAAAACCCATGACGAGGCAATAGGTGACTCCATCGGAATATCATGACGGACTATATCTCGGGTTTGATAATGTGCGCGTAATAAGTGGTTTTAGAATACACATGGCTAGCTGCCATTTTTTTGGAGTAGGCAAGACTTTGAGGATTATTGTAACTCACACATGAATAATTGTTGGCCGGGTAAATCGAGACTCTGTTTTCTAAAAAACAAAGCCAAAAAGCTCTTTTTTTACATCAGACATGTTACCTTCTAGCATCTGGATCACACAAAAAAAATGCAATGTTATGATTCTCCAGCTTTGGATGTTGTCTTGCCTGAGATGATGATCCAAGGAATGGAGGAACAAGCAAAGGTTGATGAAATTGTGGCTTCGAGCAATGGCATGGAGCTGACTCTCAAGCATTTTTCTTCTGGTTAGCTTAGTTGGAGAGGTGCCCCTAGGTTTCCTATACAGAGTTAGACATCGCTTGGTGACCGCCCAGGAGCAATGACATGGCTTCTAAGTCCGATGAGTCGCTTGATGGCATTGGAGAGCCGCAAAGGCCCGACAACCTCTACCTTGGATGTGATCTTGAGCAACTTCAGTCGATGTGTACCACATTGCTTGCTCGATGCACCAGTTCATGTGCAGATTTGAGGGGCCTTTAACTATGTCGAGAGTGCATAGTAGAGGATTGGATAAGAAGAACAAAAATTGTAACATCCCAACTTTCAAGCGTGCTAATTTTAGGGAGGTTGAGGCTTTGGGGAATTTGTCCAAGAGCATGACCTCAAAGAAAGTCATCGAGGACATGCACGAGAAGATAAAATCTTATCTGCAGATGTACAAGAGGCCGCTGATGACGATGGTGACACAGGCAGTTCATGCCTTGGTAGAGGTAAATGTTTCATCGAGTTTGTCATAAGGCTAGGCGCGACTACATATATAGAATTAAGTCTCGGGCAAATCTAAGATTCAATTTTCTAAGAAAAAAAACTGAATGGCTCATCAATGAAGAGTTCTTTTTTTTACATACACAGACAATGATACCCTCAGCGTCTGGATCACAAAATAATATCCATGAGAGCATCTACGGCCAGTCGCTTCAAACCTGCCTCAAATGCCCGGACGGGCTGCCCAGTCACAGACCGGTCACGAAATTTCGACCTAGACGGACGCCTCAAACCGGCCTCAAACACCTGGGTTGACCGGCACCAGTCATATACAACCCAAATGGGGCGAATATGGGTGCGCGCGCGCGTTCGCCATGTCATCTCCGGCACACGATGGCCCACTCGACCCCACATATATTCCTCCCCATCCGGTCGTCGGATCAAACCCCCACTTCACTCCACTCCCGTCCGTGACCCAAGCTCCCGTCCGGCGATCTCCGGCAGTCTCCGGCATAGCGGGCAACGGATCTGAATCCTTCACCTCCAGATCCGTCGACCCCGAGCTCATCCCACGCGGCCCCGACAAGTAGATGGTCGTCCGGCTTGTGCTCGGCCGCTCCCGTGAGGAGGCCCGTGCAGGCAGCGCCATGAACTCCTTCTGTCGGGAATCCATTGTGTTCGCTCAGTGGCGCATGTAATCGGCGCGAGCTGTGATGTCACTACCTTACCGGAGGTGAAGTGGTGCGTCGGGCGTCCGAACGCAGTGACAAACGTGCAACCCCTCTGTTGGCGCGCCGAGCCGTGGGACGCACCGTGGGCTTCGTTCTCCGAAAGCATGGCATAACATGCCCCGCCGTGCGAGGCAGCGAGCGCGGGAGGCGGCGACAGCCCTCTCGGCAGTGGACGTCGGGGAGGCGGGGTCACACTCTCAGGCGCCCCGTATGGTGCAGTAGTCTAGCTAGGCGCCTCAACCGCGTGCCAGTGAATGTCGTCAGCTCGTCCCAGGACGAATCCATAATCGATCTGACGTTCATCGTCACTATTCGCGTTCCGGGCTCCGACGAGAAAGAGTTAGGCATGGGGTGACGGCCGCGCCTTAAGTCCCGTGAGCCGGCTCGTGTCCCATATCCCGCTCTACCTTGCTGGCGATCGTACCAACGGCAAAATCACTAATGATAGTATCAATATCAATTTCACCCAGCAATTTTTTCTCAATGCATAAAGTTTTCAAGCCATTTAAGCTCTCTTGAGACATTGAGACGGACCGGTGACTGTCCGCGGGCATTTGAGAGATCGAATTTGCCAAATCCGGATGTAGATGTTGTGAGTCCGGCACCGATTTTTTTAATTTTTTTTACTGTGGTGATGTTGCTACACAATGTCATGAATCGCCAACCGCAAAAAAAAAGTCATGAATCGCCGGCCAGGAGCGTGTCGATCGCAACCTACCGGCAACGATACCCACCCCTGTGGTTCAAAACCATTTGGCACGTATGCATAGGGTGGACACTTTCAAACCGAAAACCAAAATTTGAAACCGAACCGAACCATTTAAACCGAAATATAGGCTAAATTGGTTTTTGGTTATTCGGTTTGGTTTGAAAAATATAAATTATTTGGTGTTTAATTTTAAATCGGTTTTTGGTTGAGAAAAACCGTATACACCGAACTAACCGAATTATGAGTCCACTACCCTTATTTCTCTCTGCGCAAGCACAATAAGATGGCCAATTAGTCTAAGTCGCTAGCTAGTTGTGTATCACTTTGGAAATTATACATAGATTCATGCAATCACAACAGCATGGGTATAGTGCATAGATTATAGGATCTCATGCATGTAAATACTAATTGGTAGCTAATTTTTAAGATGATTGACGGCTATGTCTGTACAAAGTATAACAAATAGTTACATGATACGCTGCTTCAACTGATGGTGGTGCACATTTATTTTGGTTTTTCGGTTAACCGAACAAACCGAACCGGTATATTTTGGTGAATAAGGTTCGGTGGCAATTTTTATTGTGATTATTTCGGTTGTCATTTTTCAGAAACCGAAATTCTAGAAACCCGAATAAACCGAACCGAATTAACTGTATAAACCGAATGCCCACCCCTATGCATGCCTCCATCCGTGGTAGGTCTCCCCTTGAATCCATGCACGCGCGCACCTGCACACATTTACAAGCCCCAGCTACCTCACGCGTGGTCGTGGCCGGTCGAGCTGGGCCGATCGAATCCGTCGATCGCTTCGTACGCCGTTTTTGGTGCGCGAATGGTATGAAATTGCATATGCCGGCTGCTCAGCCAACGCGAGATGGGGACAATGAGTGTGGCACGGCGGTGGTAGCTGCTCCGCGCCCCGGCGTCACGGGGGGCTCGTGACTCGTGACCCACCATATAAATCGCCGCCTCGTCCGGCTCATGGGTGGGTCGGTCTGGTCAGGGACTCCCCAATCACTGGCTGCATCGGCGGTCCCTGTGAAACGTCGACGCACACACGGAGTCGGGCATCAGTCGGTCGTCCCCTGTCCTACAGGGCCACGACCGGGAGAATCTCCGCGCTACATATCTCTGTCTCTCTCAGCCTCCCCGCTAGGCCCCCACGTACGGACGCACATAACCTTGCACATACGATCGACAGGATCGATCGGCTGATTCCATGGCGGCGCCGAGTCCGGAGTGGTCGAGCCTTCTGCCGGAGCTCCTAGGCCAGGTCATCCCCCGCCTCCCGTACCTCGCCGACCATGCCCGCTTCCGCGCCGTGTGCCGCTCGTGGCGCTCTGCCATGCGCCTCCACGGCTCCCGTCGGCAGGGGCTGCCTTGGATCGTCCTTGAGTATGGCGCCTACCAGGAGCTCCCGGACACAACCGTCCATCAGCTACCCCTTGCCTGGAACATGTCATGTGTCGGCTCTACCAACGACTGGATCGCCATCGATCGCGTGGACTGCGTTGCGCAAAAGCACACGTACACGCTGTACAATCACTTCTCCGGTGTCACGGTGCCGCTACCGGAGCTGGATTCCGTCATCGGGAAGGTCCACGAGAAGTTTGAGATCCAAAAGGTGCTCATGCGGTCGACACCTAACGATCTTGTTGCGGTCACAGGCAACATCTGGAAGTACGCTTTGATCCTGTGCCGACCTGGTAAGCGAGCATGGGTGGCGAGGCCGTTGGTTATGCCGTACTTCCGTATCATCGATTTTGCGTTCCTCGGAGACGTGCTCTACGCGATCACCAAGGCCGAGAACCTTTATGCCATCCACCTTGCCGAAGATGACGAAGGCAATCCTAGGGTCTCCCTTGTCAAACGAATCACCAGGCACACCCCTTACCCCAATGGTGATAGAGACAACGATGACATGTGGATGGGTACGACTGACAACTATAATGAAGACGCCCCTGAATTGGTTGGTGATTATAGTGACAACAACAATGACAATGTCCACTTCGACGCCTACAGTGGTATGTTGCCTGAATGTGTAGAGTTTGTGAACGAAGGACGAGAATCACTCGTGACTTTGAGACACCTTGTTGAGTGGCATGGTAAGTTGCTCATGGTTAGGCGACAATGCTTAGTCTCGGCTTCCACTCCAAACCACCCCACTCGCAAGGTCGAAGTCTTTGAGGCCGACGTGGACAATGGCACATGGGTCCCAATGGCCAGTGGGCTAGGTGGCGGTCATGCGGTGTTCATTAGCGAGGGCTTCAACAACATAGTCCCTGCTCGTGGAGAAGTGAAAGAGGATGTTATATATTTTCCCGATACGAACGATGTGTTTGACATGCAAACTGGGATTATTGGAAGTTTAGGGTCCAGAAGTCGTTTATACGCCCGTTGGATGGCGTGGGTCTTTCCACCAGACTTAGTTGTTTAATTTACGAGTAGTATGTGTCCAACCTATTTCTACAAGTATTTTTCATTTCGTTTTTTCATTGAATGTTAGCTTCCCAATTTGGGAATTGTGATATTTGCTATCTCAGTCTTTCACTAGTGCAAGCTGCCATATCATTAGTCACTAGAATTACGAGAATGGTGTTGTAGGTATTTCAATCATTCTTCGGTCTATTTATAACGAGTTGGTAACTAGATCAGTAAAACCAGGTTCTCGTGAGCGTGTAGCGGGAACCAAATTATGATGGACCTAGTAGATAGTAAATGGTTTGGATGACAAGTGGATAGTATTTCTTTGCTTCTTTGCGGAGTGGAACAAGAAAGTTAGCGCACTGGCTCAACTGATCACAAGCACCATAAAAAAGGGTAACCTAACAACAAGATACCGGGTGCTCCTAACAAATCTTGTATCCTGATAGTGACATCATAAAGAATAGCTTTATAAACTTAACGATGCTTAGGCAAGTCACCCGAAGCACATTCAGCCACATGAGCTGGTACATCAGAACCCCATTCCACATAGTGGTTAGGTTGGTAGAAACTACCAAGGTTAGCTAATTCATGTGCAACACAATTTGCACTACGGCGATAGCAGGTAATAACATTCTTCGAATTGACCAAACCTTTACACATGGAAGAAATCCATGATTTAGTTTTTCAGATTTAGAGAAACAAAAGCATTGGTCCTAATTGGTTTCTTGCAGGTTTTTTTCAGGAATTTTGAGATTTGGTCAAGTGGGCTCTAAAATACTTAATTGATGATTTTGCCCCTGGTAAACTAGATATTACCAGGCTCAACTATGGGATCATTACTCTGGTCCCTAGAACAACCCATGCTGAACAAATTAAAAAATCCAGGTTGATATGCCTGTTGAATTATAGCTTTAAAATTAACGCTAAAGTGTTGATGAAGAGATTAAGTAAAATTGCCTCTACTACTGTCATTTCTGCCACCCAAACTGCATTTGTGAAGGGAAGATACATTATGAAGGGGGTGATTGTTTTGCATGAAGAACTTAACACAATACATTTTAGAAAATGGAATGCTTTGATTTTCAGGGTGGAAGATAAGCATATGGTAAAATAAAAATGGCCTTTTGTTACTAAAATGCTAAAGATGGAAGTCTTCCCTGACAAATGGTGTGATTGGGTAATGATAAGTATGATGGGAGGACGTGTTGGGGTTAAAGTCAATGACAGAATTGGACCTTGTTTTAAAACTTTCAAAGTGCTAAGGGAGGGGATGCCATGTCTCCTCTTTTATTTGATCTGGCTATTGACCCATTAGTTGTAATCATGGATAAAGACAAAAAATTTGGCTATGTGAAAGGTGTGCTTAGTAATCTGGTAGATTTGGGTGTCAATATTCTAATGACACTATTTTCTTGCTACCGGATGATATAGAAAGTGCCAAAAAATTGAAATTCTTCCTCTTTGGAGATGCTAAAAACAAGAAACAGACATGCGCGCACACACACGCACGCACGCAAATTTTTCCTCAAGCGCGATTATTGCGCGTCTGCTAGAGCGCTCGTTTCGACCCCTCGCGCACAATAATACGTTTTTTTTCTAGGGCGAGGTTTATTTTCAGCGCCTGTTGGAGATGCTCTGATGGACGCTGCCATACGGGAGCGTCAGATAGGAGCCGTCCCCAAGGACGACCGGCCGACCCAAGGCAGCCCCCGGCGATGGGAGTCGTGGAGGCGGACGGCCGAGCGCCACAAGCGGCAGACGGCGCAGAAGCGGGCGTCGTCGGCGATGTTCGTAAGGCAGGCGATGACCTGTCCCAGGAGATCCGGCAGGAGGGTCGACCACTCCGGGCTCGAGGCCGCCATGGCATCAACCGATCCCGTCGATGTGCGTCCGGGCTTATGGGCCAGTTCTTTTGGCGGCTTAAAAAATAAGCCGCCTCCTGCTCAGCTTTCTCCATAAGCCATCTCTCTCATTCATTGGGGCTTCTGGACTAGTTATGAGATAACTACTATAAAAGCCTCAACAAATTTTAGAAGCGGCTTATTTTTTAAGCTGGGGAGAGACAACTTATTTTTTAAGCCGCCCAAAAGAACTGGCCCTATGTGGCCCGAGATATGTAGCGCGGAGATCCTCCGGCCGTGGTCCGAGTAGGACAGGGGACGACCGACCGATGCCCGACTCCGTGCGTGTGCGTCGACATTTCACAGGTCTCAGACGTGTTCAGGGACCGCCGGTGTAGCAAATGATTGGGGAGTCCCTGACAAGGTCGACCCACCCGTGAACCGGATGAGGCGCCGGCCGATTTATAAAGGTGGGTCACGAGTCACGAGTCCCCCGCGACGGTCGGGCGTGGACTACCCAGCCAAGCCAAGGCCACCGTGCGATTTTAAATAGACGTCAATTTTATTTGAATTTTGTCTGTTTGGGTAGGACAATGGAGTCGTGTCCGGATAGTTTCTAGGATACGGTGGTCGTGCGCCCAGCACGCAGACGCATTCTGACCGCATCATGTCCGCGTGCATATTTCTTTGTGGGTCCTTAACTTTTTTTCATCATTCATTTCTGGTACATGGGAATACATCACCAAATTTTGACTAGAAAAGTAAGACCAAAGAAAACAAGAACCACAAGAATACATTTTAGAAAATATACAACTTCCATAACTCCTCCCTTGAGTTAGGTTAGGGCCTTCTCGATGCACTCATTATTGATCTGTGGAGGTGACTCGATCTTGTGTGCTTCTTTTTTCTGCGAGTCTAAAGAAGTAGAGGTTGCTTCCTCACATCTAGTCTCATGCCTAGCCTCTATTCTAGCAACAAGTGCACTAGTCTCATCTCTAGCATCTATTCTAGGTATAAGTGCACGGACATCTATTAGATTGAGCGCTATCAATATATCAATGTACTTTTCTTCTCAATACCAAAACTTGCATCCATACTACACAATAAAATTTCAAGTTAGCACAGCTAGTCAAATCCGAGAGCACAACTAAAGCTAACAATAGCACATACCCCATCGTTTAAGCACTTGATGAACACCCATACGAAATGTTCCGATGTTGTAGACGCGCGGCGCACGACCTTCTTTGGGCAGTCGTCGCACTTAATGAGTGGCAACGGTGCGCCGACGAGCTTTTGGGCTAGCACCGAGCCAGGCCGACCGCCATTTGTTTAACTGCCGGCGGAACACCGACGGTGTAGATCCGAGCGGCTAGAGGAGGAGCCACTGCCTGCATGCGGCCTTGCGGCCTTGCCAGGGACTTCCGGCTCGGTGTCCGGCCAGTCAATGGCACGGCGCGGCCTCCCACAGCCGGGCGAGCTCAAGACCGACCGGATCCGCCCCAAATCCGGCTGGCTGGTGCGCAAATGAGGTGGTCGTGGTTGGGTAGCTCGGGGGTGCAGAGGGGAGGGGGATGGGCGAGCGCGCGCCCGAGCTGCACAGCTGCAATGGCAGCGGCGGCGGCGAGGGGAAGAGTGGAGAAGAGTGGAGGGGGTGCGGCCGGAGGAAGGGAGGGGGCGGATATAAAAAGACGTCTCTGCGCCATCGACGCGCGGGCCAGGGAAGGACACACGAAGACGGCCCGCGCACCCACGTGTTGTCCGTTTCACCCAGAAAACGGCGCAAACTTGAGACGGGGATGGGTCGAAAGCGGACAGAAAACGGACAAAAGTTCATTTACGCCCGCGCGCTGGGCGTTCTGATTTGTTCATTTTACCCCAAACAGACACACGCATACAGAATGTGGTTGCGCAGTGGAGTCGGCCTCATTGCTCCTGCGACCCCATCTGGCGTCACTGCATTTTCATACAAATCGCGCACCAAAAACGGCGTACGAGCCGATCGATGGATTCCAGAGAGCCAGCCGGGTTTTGTAAATTCGAAAGGGGTCTGGCGTCACTGCATTTTCATACAAATCGCGCACCAAAAACGGCGTACGAGCCGATCGACGGATTCCAGCGAGCCAGCCGGGTTTTGTAAATTCGAAAGGGGTCGGTTGGCCACGACAGAGGTTAGCTGGGACTTGTAAATGTGCGCGTGCATGGATTCAAGGGCACACCTACCGTCGGTCCATCCTGACCAGACGGTTTACAAGCAATCTGCCTGGTCATTATGACTCACTGGTATCCCGGCGGGCGACGTACGGATGACAAGGCCCAAGGATCAGAAGACCGGTTTATGTTAATGATGGGCCGGTTTACGAGGAATGGCATAAGGAATATTCCCTTACAAATGAAGCAAGACTAGGACTCCACTTGTGATAGAGTAATCCTAATCCTCTTAGGCCTAGTCATGTAGCTCGCCCCTCCAACAGATATAAGGAGGGGCAGGGCTTCCCAAAGAGGGATAGGCAAGAAGAAACAATCTCTAGGGCTAGACAGAAAGAGCCGGTTTACCCGGCGACTCTCTCGTGATGATAATGAGACCTAGCCACAAATAGCATGTAGGGTTGTTACCGGATGATGTTTTCCGGGGCCCGAAGCTGTCTAAACCCTTGTCTTGTGTTGCGTCTCGATTCTGCTCAACCCCTCTCAAGCTACCACATATATGCGTTGGCCTCACGACTAAGTCCTCACACTAGGACATCTGCCGTGACAATTCCACGACAGTTGGCGCCCACCGTGGGGTCTGCGCACGGTGGTGTTGAGTTCTTGGAGGGATCTTCCCGAGGGATCGAGAAGTTTTGCAATTTTTCGTGGCTATCCCACGTCTCGAGAAATATCATCCGGTGAAGAAAAGACTGCAACAGAAAGATCTACATCATCAAAGAGCCGTCGAAATAGCATGTTCATATTCGATCCAGGCGGGTTAGGATTCTGCAAGTTGACCGGGCCAAGACTGTCCCGCGGGTTGCCGGGTCGAGACTGCCCGCACATCGCCGGATTGAGATTGTCCAGAACCTGCCTGTACTACTATTTTCCTCATCTTGGATTCGATTCAGACATTTAAGGAAAAGAAGAAAAGAAGAAGGTGGAGTCGACAAAATAAAAGAAGTCCCAGGCAATAACGACGGGAAGTGGAGAGGCCCTGGATTCGGTATTCTCCTTCGAGCGGCCGGTGGCTCTCCGCATCGGTCGTGGCCAAACCGCCAGCGCGTCTCTGTCTCTGGTGCGACCCTGATACCTCTATGAGCCACCGCGTTTGCCTTGAAATCGTCCTATCCTACTGGTCCGACCGCAAGATGCCAGCGGCCGATGGTTGACTCAACCACTTTTTTCTGTTGCTCGTGCGGCCGTCCGAGTCACCGGCGCCCCACTAATCTGCCTTCATGGCCCAGACTCACCAGATCGTGGCTGTTGTTGCTTCTGTGGCACCACCATCACCTACACATCCAAGTTGCCTCCTCAGCCACGACCGCGCTGAGTCGGCGTGGTCGAGCCGCCTCCATTACAACCATCGCGTTGCTCCCCTCCTCCATTGACTATTGCACCTCTGCTGAGCCGCCGCGGTCTCACGCCTATTCGGCCCTGAGAAGCCACCGCGGCCCTGTGCATGTTCCAAGTCGCCCTCGTCGATGTGCCGAACAGCCGCTGCGGTCTGCCAGCTTCAAGCGGCCGCTACGGCCTTGAGCTGCCGCCTCAGCTGCAAGTCGCCAACGCATTGGCCTTGTCTCGACTATCCGAGCCGCCTCCGACGGCCGGCTGCCTCCTACGACCGGCCCCGTCTCAATGGTCAAGCCGCTTCAACCGCAGGCCCTGCTGCCTCGTCGGCTTTCACAAGTCACCCTATGGCCTTGCTCCTCCGCCAACTTCAGCATTCAGTTGCCACCGGCTGCCGCTAGGCCGTGAGCCGGCCCTTTGCTGCAGCTCTAAGCTGCCATCTTTCCAACGAAGACTATAAACTGAAACGCAAGCGGGATGAAGAGCTTGTTTTACACTGATCTATTTTGATGTTGAAGCTCATAGGAAAATTGAAGCGCGGTTGTGCCGCCCCCGCTGGAGCGGCAGTTGAGCCGCCCTCACCTCCGACGTCACGCACCTTTTCCGCCTATACGGATCATCTATCGTACGGACGAAGCAGGTGAAATCCATCTAAATCTATTTTTGACACATATTGTTTTCGTCAAAGAACAATTACGTTGTTTTGTATATTTTTATATGCAGGACAATTATTTCAAAATGGTGTTATATCGCGAATAGTTGTCCTTGCCATTCCGCTCAATAGAAGCGCCTAAGTTGCCGCTCTTACGGGCCAATCTATATCAGCACATCAGGGTCACACCCGCTCATGCAAGCTGTCCAATGGACGTGTGCAAGCCGCCGCCATGTGGTCTGGTCTATATTATCAGCAATCGTCTCCACCGTCTGCATGAGTTGTTTATTAAGTGTAAGCAAGTCACTGCTCGGGTAGCCCGGTTTTTCTTCCAACAATTTGGAGGCAAATTATCATATATTATTAGCCACCGTCTGCACTGGATGGCTCAACGAGCAGGCGCACAAGTCGCAGCCACTATAGTTTGGTTAACTTCAAAACAACCAGTTGGGATGAAGCATTGGCCGAGTTGCTGACACAGCTCATACGGGATCATTTATAACCCGCTGCAGCACCTCAACTTTCTGTGGATTCACATCACGCTATCAACACCAATGATATACACCTTCTGCTATGGTCAAATACAGAGAATCTCAAGACAACTCCTCGAGTTGTCTTAAGACTCAGGGGCTACGATGACATGGCTCCGCAAATCTTGTCAGTTTCAGTAAATTTAAGAACCCCATGACGATGGAGGGAAAGATAACCCGGTCCCAGAGGCAACTGCTATATTTAAAGGCCGTCAGGAAATTTCCGGCTTAAAAAGTACATGACAATTACAAAATCCCGGCTCAATGAAGAAGTTTCCGGGTCATCAGAAAGGAATCTGGTTTATAATCCGGCTCAAGGGACATCAGTCTTACTGAAGCTCTCAAATATCTGGTTTATAATCCGGTTCAAGAGAAATATGTTTCCTACAAAGCTCTGAAGCTCTCAAATCCGGTTTAAGAATCTTCGGTTTAAAAAGAATTACTCTCTCGCAAGTTCGAGTTTAAAGGCCGTCAGAAAAATTCTGGCTGAAAATTCCGGTTTAAGATCCGGTTCAAGGGAAAGATGTCTCCCACAAAGCTTTTAAGCTCTCAATATCCGGTTTAGCATCCGGTTCAAGAAGAAATATCTCTCGCAAAGTTCGAGTTCCCATGAATAATTAAGGGGACCAAAGAGAGTCTGTTGCATAGCACAACTCAAACATAGGCACCCGGCGAGCACAACTCAGAAATATATCACTTGGGGGCTTCTATTTATAAAGCGGAGCTCTGCTTACTTCTGTAATCCGGTTATCAAGCCAATATTATCATAAGAGCAAAACTCTGGTTACTTCTGTAATTCGGTTATCAAGCCAATATGATCATAAGAGCACATCTCTGGTTACTTCTGTAATCCGGTTATCAAGCCAATATTATCATAAGAGCACAGCTCTGGTTACTTCGGTAATCCGGCTATCAAGCCAATATTATCATAAGGGGCCAAAGAGAGTCTGCTGCACAGCACAACTCAAACATGGGTATCCCTTGAGCACAGCTCACAATATCACTTGGGGGCTATGTTCGAACCATAGTCACACCTCTTGATAGGCATAAGGGCACCAAGGAAATCACTTGGGGGCTTGGTCGTACCCGAACCATAGCTACACCTCTTGATAGGCTTAAGGCCACCAGGGAAATCACTTGGGGGCTATGGGTTCGAACCATAGTCACACCTCTTGATAGGCATAAGGGCACCAGGGAAATCACTTGGGGGCTTGGTCGTATTCGAACCATAGCTACAACTCTTGATCGACGCAATGCCACAATTATGACTACTTGGGGGCTCTAGTCATATCTGAACCATAGCTTAAACCCTCTTGGTCATACACATACATCATCGTATATTGCGTCTTCCCATGCTTTTATTTGACAATTTTTTTTGAGGTTTATAACACTTTATGATAAACCGGTGTTTATTAACCCGACCTGGCATTGGACTATAAGTCGCCAGCATATGATGGTCAATAATATCCGGTGTTTATTAACCCGAACTAGCTTTCGACTATAAGTCGCCAATATGCGATGAGATAATGACCGGTGTTTATTAACCCGGCCTGGCTTTTGACTATAAGTCGTCAGTATGAGATAAGATTATGACTGGTGTTTATTAACCCGGCCTGGCTTTCGATTATAAGTCGCCAGTATGAGATAAGATAATGACTGGTGTTTATTAACCCGGCCTGGTTTTGTTTATAAACCGGCAATCTATGATAATTACCAATGTTCAAATTTTGGGGTTATCACCCTTACTACACTGGCTTGGTAAAACCAACAGTGTGATCAAATATCACTGGAACCGGTTTTCAAACCGGGTTATATTATTCAAATCTTTAAATAGCCAACATGGCTGGATTTTTATTATGGTTATCAATAACTAATATTATGATTGAGGTTTTCAAAGTCGCTTCAGTGCAATGGATATTATTTTATCAATGGGTATGATTTATTCTAGAAAGGAATAGTCCCGAGTCGCTGCAGTCTTATGACCCGGTACTTGGGGCCTACATTATTCAAATTGAGATTACATCAAATACGCAAGTCCCATGTCACTGCCAGCATGCACCATGGCACTTGGGGGCTAATGCAATGTCATTTTTTGCTCACCTTATTGAAGACCCGACTCATCACATTGTAATGAGCCGGCCCTTGGGGGCTACCAATTGCTCCTGTCAACAATTCAAGGTACACAAGTTTTAATCCATTATATTGAAGGGTCCACTGCTCAGTTGGTAAAACACAAAGCTCTTAACCTCGTGGACATGGGTTCAAGCCCTATGATGGGGGTTACATCATATGATGTTCTTTTAAAACAAGTATTTATAAAGTCCTAGCTCAATATTATCTTACTGAGCCGGCCCTTCGGGGCTACACGTTGCTGTTCAAGTCTACATGATCATATTTATAAAGTCCCTGCTCATTATTGCATAATGACCCGGCCCTTGGGGGCTACAGTGGTTGTAGTCTTTATGAGCATAATGCAAATTCAAGTGCCACGTTGATGCAAGCATGACAACCCGGCACTTGGGGGCTATATATGTGGAATACTCAATTTATGACTCCTGACGGATATGATCAAATCGGATGTTTTCAAGGTTGTGACATTTTTATTGAAGCAAGTCTTAAGTGGTTACTACGCTCCCTTCTTAAGACTTGGGGGCTACATGAGATATGCATATAAAGGAGGAACATTTTAAAATTCTCAGTTTTGAACAAACCAGGAAGATCAATTGTGTGACCCGGCGTTGGTAATAATCATGACCCGGTGACTATAACAGTCATGACCCGGAATTATCAGTTTTTATAACCCGGCAATGGTGGTAATCATAAACCGTTATCTTCAAGCCGGCTGGATATCAGTTGAATATTTCAAAGACCAATATTTTTGTCAAAGTCAGAGCATTGAAGGCCGATTCAAATGGATTCTTGATTTACAATATTTCTTATGCGAGCAAGTTGATTATGAAGTTGGTATGTTGACCCGGATTTTCTAGAAGAAGGAAAGGACAAGGATTTAAGGATGGTCAGGTGCCGGTTTACAAGAATTCTTAACCCGGAGCACAACCTATCAAATTTGTTCTTGTGTTTATTTTGCAGAATAAGTTTACCATGGATAAATCCAAGCTAAAGTAGGGGCTAATGTCGGGGATATACCCCGCGGTATGACCCGGCCGGAAATATGACCCGGCCGGACTTGGCGGTTTACTTGAGACCCGGTTTACACTTGGCGATTCACTGGCGACCCGCCCTGGCCAGACGGTTTATAAGCAATCTGCCTGGTCATTATGACTCACTGGTATCCCGGCGGGCGGCGTGTGGATGACAAGGCCCAAGGCCCAGAAGACCGGTTTATGTTAATGGTGGGCCGGTTTACAAGGTAAGGCATAAGGAATATTCCCTTACAAAGGAAGCAAGACTAGGACTCCACTTGTAATAGAGTAATGCTAATCCTATTAGGACTAGTCATGTAGCCCGCCCCTTCAACATATATAAGGAGGGGCAGGGCTCCCCAAAGAGGGACATGCAAGAAGAAACAATCTCTAGGGCTAGACACAAAGAGCCGCTTTACCCGGCGACTCTTTCGTGATGATAATGAGACCTAGCCACAAACAGCATGTAGGGTTGTTACCGGATGATGTTTCCCGGGGCCCGAAGCTGTCTAAACTCTTGTCTTGTGTTGCATCTCTCAATTCCGCTCAACCCCTCTCAAGCTACCACATAGATGTGTTGGCCTCACGACTAAGTCCTCACACTAGGACATGGGCCGTGACAATTCCATGACACCCCGCCTACGACTTACACATCTGTAGTCGCACCTAACCTTATGACAAACTCGATCAAACATTTACCTTTGCCAAGGCATGAACTGCCTGTATCATCGTCGGCATGAACGGATTCTTATACATCTGCAGATATAATTTTATCTTCTCCTGGAAATCCTCCTCGGTGAATTTATTTGAGGTCATGATCTTGGGCAAATCTCTGAAAGCTCAGCCTGCCTAAATTCAACATGTTTTGAAGTCGGGACGTTGAAATTTTTGTTCTTATCCAAACACCCACTACACATATCTACACAGTTAAAAAAGAGAGGCCCCTCCAATCCACACAAGAACGGGTGCACCGAGCATGGAATGTGGCACAGTGCGGCTAAAGTTACTCAAGAACTCATCTGGCAAGGTAGAGGTTGTCGAGAGTTGCGGCTCGCCAATTTCATCAAGCGACTCGTCAGACTCAGAAGCCTTCAAGCTGGGAGGGTCACTAGACGCTAGAAAACTCTGGATACGAAACCAAAGGGGGCACCTCCTAACCAAGCTAACCTGTAAAAACCATGTGTCAGGTCCATGCCATTGCTCGAAGCCACAAATTTGTGAACCTTGACTTGTTACTCCATGCTTTGGGTTATCCTTTTTGGCAAGCCAAACTCCAAAGCCCAAGAAGCATGACACTTCTTTTCTTTTGTGATCCAGACGCTAGAAGGTATCATGGCAGGTGTAAATTCTTCTTTGATGAGCTATTCATTTTTTTAGAAAATGGGGTCTTGATTTACCCGAGCAACAACTTACTCATAGGTAAATTTCAAATAGTCCTCAAACTCTTAAACAAGGCCTAGTCGAGAAAAAATGGCGACTAGGTGTGACACAGTTCTAATTTGTAAGCTACCTATTACGTGCACATTATAGAACCCAGAGATATATCTATTGTGATATTCCGCTTTAGTCAACCATTGCCTCGCCATGTGTTTTCATTGATTTTGTTGCAATGAAATTGAACACAAGAAACCCCTCAATTTGGCAAAGTTTCTGCTTCAGGCGTAGTAATTTGGTAGCCATGTTAATTTATTGGTTGTCTGAATTTTTAGTGTATGTATCAACTGTCAACCCTTACAAACTAGAATTTCACAAATTTGTGACGGAGGTGGAACATTTCAAACTGATAGAGTACAATTTAATTTACAGAGATTCAAAAATTCACACAAATGAGATTCTTTTTAACGATCACCGGGGGGAGAAGATCCCCACCTAAATATATTGCTCAATAAGCTGCCAAAGCCAATAGCCGAATCAAGAACCGAATCACGATGGACCAAGTAGGTTGCAAATGGTTTGGATCACAAATATAGATGTTTCTTTTTTTTTGCGGAAAATGGAACAAGAAAGTTACAGTAGTGGCTCAAAAGATCCCAAGCACTTTAACAAGGGTGCCACTACAAAAAATAGCTAACACTCCTTACAAATCTTCTATGTGTGTGATTCTTCGGTGGTTCAACTTCATCTCATTTTTCAAATGACTGTGACTCTTCGTTAGGTTGTACTCAGAGACTAACACGTTCATATCGACACACATGTAAAAACAAGACATGACACTTCCCCAAGGTTATTGTAAAAATGAAGAAGTAGTGGTGCATCAGGTTGTATAATCTTTTTGTTCGGTCTTTGAGGTCTTGTTTGTTCTTACACCTCTTGGACGACATCTTCCTCGGATTTGGATGTGGTCCACTTGTCATTTCTTAGACGCTTGATAACTCGATGCCATGGAGGTGCTTCCGTTGGTTCTGGTTGTGACGCTGCATGCGTGCTCTCCGTCGTGTCTCTAGGGCCTGAGAATGGGTAGGCCGAGTTTAGCTAGATGGTTCTTTGAAGATTGAGCATCCTTTGTTCTATTCTTGCACACCCATAGTGTGGTGCCCACTCCTCTCCTCTCTCTCCTCTCCTCTGTGTTACGATAATGAAATGATATCCAATATTTGTGTATTCGCAAGAAAAAATGTCGTGTGACAACATAGAAGGGCTGTATGCAACAAGGCTGGGGTATACGGCTGTGGAACAAAATAGCCTAGTGACGGCGAGAGAGCGTGCACAAGGGCCATCTACCGTGACACACGGAAGCATAGATTAGCAGTCACGAGGAAATATAGGTTTCTTCAAAACAGACTGAAGAAATGGTATGTTTGGAGTACAAGGCCAAAAGACAAAAGCGTAACACTAGTAGAAAACAAGGCTTTGGTTCGGGCCTGGCAAGCCCATTAGTCCCGGTTCACTCATGAACCGGGACCCATGGGGGCATACTATTGGGGATCATAGCAGAAAATAAAAAAAAATCTACGCATCACCAAGATCTATCTATGGAGTAATCTAGCAACGAGGGAGAGGGGAGTGCATCTACATACCCTTGTAGATCGTCATGCGGAAGCGTTGCAAGAACGCGGATGAAGAAGTCGTACTCGCTGGGATTCAGATCGCGGTTGATTCCGATCTAAGCGCCAAACAACGGCGCCTCCGCGTTCAACACACGTGCAGCCCGATGACGTCTCCCACGCCTTGATCCAGCAAGGAGAGAGGGAGAGGTTGGGGAAGACTCCATCCAACAGCAGCACGACGGTGTGGTGGTGGTGGAGGAGCGCGGGACTCCAGCAGTGCTTCGCCAAGCACTACGGGAGATGAGGAGGGAGAGAGGTAGCGCTGCGCCAAGCGACAGAGGTCAAAACGTGTTATGGGCAGCCCCAAAACTCACATATATATAGGGGGAGGGAAGGGCTGCGCCCCCTCTAGGGCTTCCCACCCCTAGGGGTGGGGCCACCCCAGGTCCCATCTAAGGGTGGCGGCCAGAGGGGGAGAGGGAGAGGGGGGCGCACCAGATTGGGCCCTAGGGCCCATCTGCACTAGGGTTTGCCCCCTTCCCCTCTTGGAGGCGCCTTAGGCCCTAGTGGGGGGGGGGGCGCACCAGCCCACCTGGAGCTGGTCCCCTCCCGCACTTGGCCCACGCAGCCTTCTGGGGCCGGTGGCCCCACCCGGTGGACCCCCGGGACCCTCCCGGTGGTCCCGGTACGCTATCGATAGAGCCCGAAACTTTTCCGGTGACCAAAACGGGACTTCCCATATATGAATCTTTACCTCTGGACCATTTCGGAACTCCTCATGACGTCCGGGATCTCATCTGGGACTCCGAACAACATTCGGTAACCGCATACATACTTTCACTATAACCCTAGCGTCATCGAACCTTAAGTGTGTAGAACCTACGGGCTCGGGAACCATGCAGACATGACCGAGACAACTCTCCCGTCAATAACCAAGAGCGGGATCTGGATACCCATGTTGGCTCCCACAAGCTCCATGATGATCTCATCGGATGAACCACGATGTCAAGGATTCAATCAATCCCGTATACAATTCCCTTTGTCTATCGGCATATTACTTGCCCGAGATTCGATCGTCGGTATACCGATACCTCGTTCAATCTCGTTATCGGCAAGTCTCTTTACTCGTTCTATAACACATCATCCCGTGATCAACTCCTTGATCACATTGTGCACATTATGATGATGTCCTACCGAGTGGGCCCGGAGATACCTCTCCATCATACGGAGTGAAACATCCCAGTCTCTATTCGTGCCAACCCAACAGACACTTTCGGAGATACCTGTAGTGCACCTTTATAGCCACCCGGTTACGTTGTGACGTTTGGTACACCCAAAGCATTCCTACGGTATCCGGGAGTTGCACAATCTCATGGTCTAAGGAAAAGATACTTGACATATAGAAAAGCTTTAGCATACGAACTACACGATCTGGGCTAGGCTTAGGATTGGGTCTTGTCCATCACATCATTCTCCTAATGATGTGATCCCGTTATCAATGACATCCAATGTCCATGGTTAGGAAACCTTGACCATCTGTTGATCAACGAGCTAGTCAACTAGAGGCTTACTAGAGACATGGTGTTTGCCTATGTATCCACACATGTATCTGAGTTTCCTATCAATACAATTATAGCATGGATAATAAACAATTATCATGAACAAGGAAATATAATAATAATCAATTTATTATTGCCTCTAGGGCATATTTCCAACAGTCTCCCACTTGCACTAGAGTCAATAATCTAGTTCACATCGCCATGTGATTAACACTCACAGGTCACATCGCCATGTGACCAACATCCAAAGAGTTTACTAGAGTCAGTAATCTAGTTCACATCAATATGTGATTAACACTCAATGAGTTCTGGGTTTGATCATGTTATGCTTGTGAGAGAGGTTGTAGTCAACCGGTCTGCAACATTCAGTCCCCTATGTACTTCGCAAAACTTTATGTCATATCATAGATGCTCCTACCACGTTCCACTTGGAGCTATTCCAAACTGTTGCTCCATTATACGTATCCGGTATCTCTACTTAGAGTTATCCGGATAGGTGTTAAGCTTGCATCGACGTAACTCTTTACGTCGAACTCTTTATCACCTCCATAACCGAGAAACATTTCCTTATTCCTCTAAGGATAATTTTGACTGCTATCTGGTGATCCACCCCTGGATCACCTTTGTACCCTCTTGCGAGACATGTGGCAAGGCACACATCAGGTGCGGTACTCAGCATGGCATACCGTATAGAGCCTATGACAAAAGCATAGGGGACGACCTTCGTCCTTCCTCTTCCTTTTGCCGCAGTCAAGCTTTGAGTCTTACTCAACTTCACACCTTACAACTCAGGTAAGAACTTCTTCTTTGACTGAGCTATTTTGAACTCCTTCAAAATCATGTCAAAGGTGTGTGTTCTTTTGAAAGTATCATTAGGCGTATTGATCTATCTCTATAGATCTTGATGCCCGATTATGTAAGCAGCTTTATCCAGGTCTTCCTTTGAAAAAAAAACTCCTTTTAAACAACCCTTTACGCTTTCCAGAAATTCTACATCATTTCGGATCAACAATATGTCATTCACATATACTTATCAGAAATGTTGTAGTGCTCCCACTCACTTTATAAAAGTTTCTAACAAACTTTGTATAAACCCAAAAACTTTGATCTCTCCATCAAAGCATATATTCCGACTCCGAGATGCTTTCTCTAGTTCATGGAAGGACCGCTGGATCTAGCATACCTTTTAGCATCCTTAGGATCAACAAAACCTTTCTGATTGTATCACATACAACCTTTCCTTACGAAAAATGGTAAGGAAACTTGTTTTTTCATCCATCTGCCATATTTCATAAATGCAGCTAATGCTAACAAGTCGAGCATCGCTACGGGTGAGAAAATATCATCATAGTCAACTCCTTGAACTTGTGAAAAACTCTTCGCCACAAGTCGAGCTTCACAGACGGTGACATTATCGTCCACGTCCATCTTCATCTTAAAGATCCATTTATCTCAATGGCTTGCCAATCATCGGGCAAGTCCACCAAAGTCCATACTTTGTTTTGATACATGGATCCTATCTTGGATTTCTCGGCTTCTAACCTTTTGTCGGAATACGGGCCCACCATCGCTTCTCCATAGTTCGTAGGTTCATTGTTTTCCAACAACATGACCTCTAAGATAGGATCACCGTACCACTCAGGAGTAGTACATATCCTTGTCGGCCTACGAGGTTCGATAGCAACTTGATCCGAAGCTTCATGATCACTATCATTAGTTTCCTCTTCAACAGTCGTAGGTTCCATAGAAACATCTTTCTGTGTTGCACTACTCTCCGGTTGAAGTGAGGGTTCGATAACCTCATCAAGTTCTATCTTCCTCCCACTCAAATCTTTCGAGAGAAACTCCTTCTCGAGAAAGGACCCGTTCTTAGCGACAAACATTTTTTCCCTTGGATCTGAGATGGAAGGTATACCCAAATGTTACCTTTGGGTATTCTATGAAGATGTATTTGTCCGCTTTGGGTTCGAGCTTTTTCCGGCTGAAGCCATAAGCATCGCAGCCCCAAACATCAAGAAAACGACAACTTTGGTTTCCGGCCAAACCATACGGCGTCGTCTCAACGGACTTAGATGGTGCCCTATCTAAAGTAAGTGCAGCTTTCTCTAATGCATAACCTCAAAATAATAACGGTAGATTGGTAAGAGACATCATAGATCGTACCATATCTCATAAGGTTTGATTACGACGTCCGGACACACCATTGTGTTGTGGTGTTCTAGGTGGCTTCAACTGCGAAACAATTCCACAATGTCTTAAGTGATTGCCAAACTCATAATTCAGAAAATCTCCCCTTGATCAGATCGTAGGAACATGATCTTCTTGTTATGATGATTCTTAATCTTCACTCTGAAATTTCTTGAACCTTTCAAACGTTTCAGACTTTTGCTTCATTAAGTAAATATACCCAAATCTACTCAAATCGTCAGTGAAGATGAGAAAATAACGATATCCACCACACGCCTTAATTCTCATTGGATCACACACATCAGCATGTATGCTTTTTAACAAGTCATTTGCCCGTTTCATTGTACATGAACACAGGATCTTAGTCATCCTGCCCATGAGGCATGGCTCGCATGTGTCAAGCGATTCAAAATCAAGTGACTCCAAACATCCATCAGCATGGAGTTTCTTCATGCATTTTATGCCAAAATGACCTAAGCGGCAGTGCCACAAGAAAGTGGTACTATCATTACTAACTCTACATCTTTTGGCATTAATATTATTATCATGTGTATTACTATGATTGAGATTCAATAAACCATTGGGTGCATGACCATAAAGGTATTATTCATGTAAACAGAATAACCATTATTCTCTAACTTAAATGAATAACCGTATTGCAATGAACATGATCTAATCATATTCATGCTCAACGTAGACACCTGATAACATTTATCTAGGTTCAACACTAATCCCGAAGGTAGAGAGAGCGTGCGATGGTGATCTTATCAACCTTGGAAACACTTCCAACACACATCGTCACCTCGCCCTTAGCTAGTCTCCGTTCAATCCGTAGCTTTTTGCTTCAAGTCACTAATAATAGCAACTGAACCGGTATCCAATACCCAGATACTACAAGGAGTACTAGTAAGGTACACATCAATAACACGTATATCAAATATACTTCGTTGAAGTTGCCAGCTTTCTTATCTACCATGTATTTGGGGTAGTTCCGCTACCATGTGACCGTTTCCCTTACAATAGAAGCACTTAGTCTCAAGGTTTGGGTTCAACCATGGGTTCCTTCATCAGAGCGACAACTGGTTTGCCATTCATGAAGTTTCCCTTCTAGCCCTTGCCCCTTTTGAAACCAGTGGTCTTGTTAAACCATCAACACTTGATGCTCCTTCTTGATTTCTACTTTTGCGGTCTTAAGCACCGCTAATAGCTCCGGGATCATCTCCATCCTTTGCATGTCATAGTTCATCACGAAGTTCTAGTAGCTTGGTGATAGTGTCTAGAGAATTCCGTCAACCACTATGTCAACTGGAAGAGTAACTCCCACTTGGTTCAAGTGATTTTAGCACCCAGACATTCTAACCACATGCTCACTACCTGAGCTATTCTCCTCCATCTTTTTGGCAAAATAACTTGTCAGAGGTCTCATACCTCTCAACACGGGCATGAGCCTGAAATCCCAATTTCAGCTCTTAGAACATCTCATATGTTCTATGGCGTTCAAAACGTCATTGGAATCCCGTAAGCCATAAAGTATGGTGCACTAAACTATCAAGTAGTCATCAGGGAGTGTATGTCAGGTGTTCACAACGTCCACAGAGAACGTTGTAGGGGTTTGCACATCGAGCAGTGCATCAAAGACGTAAGCTTTCTGTATAGAAGTGAGGTCACTCCTCGGACTACGGACCCAGTCCGCATCATTGCTTACATTATCTTTCAACTTAGTCTTTCTCTAGGATCGTATTAAATAGGGAGCTACAACGCAGTTATTGGTCTACAACATAATTTGCGAAGACAACTTAGACTATTGTTCATGACAATTAAGTTCATCTAATGAACTCCCACTCAGATAGACATCTCTCTTGTCATCTAAGTGATTCATGATCCGAATCGACTAGGCCGTGTCCGATCATCACGTGAGACGGACTAGTCATCAACGGTGAACATCTTCATGTTGATCGTATCTTCTATACGACTCATGTTCGACCTTTCGGTCTTCCGTGTTCCGAGGCCATGTTTGTACAATCTAGGCTCGTCAAGTCAACCCTAAGTGTATCGCGTGTGTAAATCTGGCTTAATTACACCCGTTCTATGCGAACGTTGGAGCCTATCACACCCGATCATCACGTGGTGCTTCGGAACAACGGACCTTAGCAACAGTGCATAGTTAGGGGGAAAACAATTCTTGAAATTTTAGTGAGAGATCATCTTATTTACTACCGTCGTTCTAAGCAAATAAGATGTAAAACATGATAAACATCACATGCAATCAAATAGTGACATGATATGGCCAATATCATTTTGCTCCTTTTGATCTTCATCTTCGGGGCTCCATGATCATCATCGTCACTGGCATGACACCATGATCTCCATCATCGTGTCTTCATGAAGTCGTCTCGCCAAACATTACTTCTACTACTATGGCTAACGGTTAGCAATAAAGTAAAGTAATTACATGGCGTTTTCAATGACACGCAGGTCATACAATAAAATAAAGACAACTCCTATGGCTCCTGCCGGTTGTCATACTCATCGACATGCAAGTCGTGATTCCTATTACATGAACATGATCAATCTCATACATCACATATATATCATTCATCACATCCTTTTGGCCATATCACATCACACGGCACATGCTGCAAGAACAAGTTAGACGTCCTCTAATTGTTGTTGCAAGTTTTTACGTGGCTGCTATAGGTTTCTAGCAAGAACGTTTCTTACCTACGCCAAAACCACAACGTGATATGCCAATTTCTATTTACCCTTCATAAGGACCCTTTTCATCGAATCCGATCCAACTAAAGTGGGAGAGACAGACACCCGCTAGCCACCTTATGCAACTAGTGCATGTCAGTCGATGGAACCAGTCTCACGTAAGAGTACGTGTAAGGTCGGTCCGGGCCGCTTCATCCCACGATGCCGCCGAATCAAGATAAGACTAGTAACGGCAAGAGAATTGACATGATCTACGCCCACAACTACTTTGTGTTCTACTCGTGCAAGATACTACGCATAAACCTAGCTCATGATGCCACCGTTGGGGATTGTAGCAGAAAATCAAAAAAATTCTACGCATCACCAAGATCTATCTATGGAGTAATCTAGCAACGAGGGAGAGGGCAGTGCATCTACATACACTTGTAGATCGCGATGCAGAAGCGTTGCAAGAACGCGGATGAAGGAAACGTACTCGCTGCGATTCAGATCGCGATTGATTCCGATCTAAGCGCCGAACAACGGCGCCGCCGCGTTCAACACACGTGCAGCCCGATGACGTCTCCCACGCCTTGATCCAGCAAAGAGAGAGGGAGAGGTTGGAGAAGACTCTATCCAACAGCAGCACGACGGCGTGGTGGTGGTGGAGGAGCGCAGGACTCCAGCAGAGGTTCGCCAAGCACTGCGGGAGACGAGGAGGGAGAGAGGTAGGGCTGCGCCAAGCGACAGAGGTCAAAACGTGTTATGGGCAGCCCCAAAACTCACATATATATAGGGGGAAGGAAGGGGCTGCGCCCCCTCTAATGTTTCCCACCCCTAGGGGTGCGGCCACCCCAGATCCCATCTAAGGGTGGCGGCCAGAGGGGGAGAGGGAGAGGGGGTGTACCAGATTGGGCCCTAGGGCCCATCTGCCCTAGGGTTTGCCCCCTTCCCCTCTTGGAGGTGCCTTGGGCCCTGGTGGGGGGGGGGGCACCAGCCCACCTGGGGCTGGTCCCCTCCCACACTTGGCCCACGCAGCCTTCTGGGGCCGGTGGCCCCACCCGATGGACCCCCGGGACCCTCCCGGTGGTCCCGGTACGCTACCGATAGCGCCCGAAACTTTTCCGGTGACCAAAACGGGACTTCCCATATATGAATCTTTACCTCCGGACCATTCCGGAACTCCTCGTGATGTCCGGGATCTCATACGGGACTCCGAACAACATTCGGTAACCGCGTACATACTTTCCCTATAACCCTAGTGTCATCGAACCTTAAGTGTGTAGACCCTACGGGCTCGGGAACCATGCAGACATGACCGAGACAACTCTCTGGTCAATAACCAACAGAGGGATCTGGATACCCATGTTGGCTCCCACATGCTCCATGATAATCTCATCGGATGAACAAAGATGTCAAGGATTCAATCAATCCCGTATACAATTCCCTTTGTCTATCGGCATAGTACTTGACCGAGATTCGATCGTCGGTATACCGATACCTCGTTCAATCTCATTACCGGCAAGTCTCTTTACTCGTTCTATAACACATCATCCCGTGATCAACTCCTTGATCACATTGTGCACATTATGATGATGTCCTACCGAGTGGGCCCAGAGATACCTCTCCGTCATACGGAGTGACAAATCCCAGTCTTGATTCGTGCCAACCCAACAGACACTTTCAGAGATACCTGTAGTGCAACTTTATAGCCACCTAGTTACGTTGTGACGTTTGGTACACCCAAAGCATTCCTACGGTATCCGAAAGTTGCACAATCTCATGGTCTAAGGAAAAGATACTTGACATATAGAAAAGCTTTAGCATACGAACTACACGATCTGTGCTAGGCTTAGGATTGGGTCTTGTCCATCACATCATTCTCCTAATGATGTGATCCCGTTATCAATGACATCCAATGTCCATGGTCAGGAAACCGTGACCATCTGTTGATCAACGAGCTAGTCAACTAGAGGCTTACTAGGGACATGGTGTTTGCCTATGTATCCACACATGTATCTGAGCTTCCTATCAATACAATTATAGCATGGATAATAAACAATTATCATGAACAAGGAAATATAATAATAATCAATTTATTATTGCCTCTAGGGCATATTTCCAACGCATACGTCCCGGTTCATGCGCCCAGGGGGTCGGCCGGGCCTCGTGGGGCATCTGTCCCGGTTGTTCTGGACCCATTTGTCCCGGTTCCAGGCACGAACTGGGACCAATGGGCCTCGCTCCTGGCCCACACCCATTGGTCCCGGTTCATGGCAGGAACCGGGACTAAAGGCACACCTTCTGTCCCGTTTCCTGTAACGAACCGGGACCAATTGGTTGCCTATATATGCCCCATCGCCGGCGAGCAGAGCACTCCACACTGCTCTGTTTTTTCTGGCCGGCGAGGGGAGAGCTTTGTGTGGTGCTCTAGCTCACCTCCCATATATATAAATATGCACATGAGGTGTTCGATGAAATGCCCGAGCCACACTAGTTAAGCTTTCTCCTCTCGAAGCTCGAACTCCAAGCTCCATTTTCTCCGAGATTTGGCTAGGTTTAGCGGTCCGTCACGTCCCGTCCATGTCTTCACCGCCGTCGATGGCCCGCACTGATCTCGTCGCCGGCACCACCTTGGTGAGCTATGCTTGTACTTTGAATTTAATGTGATGATGGACTTATATTAATTTAATCACTTATCTATCCATGATGTTCTGTAATGGTCTTTGACACACTTAATTATATATAAATGCAAGCAGATGAACCGGCAATGGATGTACGGTGACAGACGCACCTCCGAGTACATTAATGCGTGCATAATTTTCTCGAAGTGGCTATGGCAAACAAGCAGAATGGTTTTATGGGCTGTCCATGCACTAGCTGTGGGAATACGAGGTCTTACTCCGACTCGAAAACCCTTCACACCCACCTGCTTTATAAGGGTTTCATGCCACACTATAATGTTTGGACCAAGAACGAAGAAATAGGGGTTATGATGGAAGACAATGAACAAGAAGAGGACGATGACAACTATGTGCCCCCGGAATACGGTGATGCTGCAACGGGGGAAGCTGCTGAAGGTCAAGAGGAACCAGACGATGTTGTGCCCGATGATGATCTCCACCGGGTCATTGTTGATGCAAGGAGACAGTGCGAAGGTGAAAAGGAGAAGCTGAAGTTCGATCGCATGTTGGAGGATTACAAAAAAAGGGTTGTACCCCAATTGCGAAGATGGCAACACGAAGCTCGGTACCGTACTGGAATTGCTGCAGTGGAAGACAGAGAATGGTGTGACTGACAAAGGATTTGAGAAGCTACTCAAAATATTGCAGAAGAAGCTTCCAAAGGATAACGAATTGCCCGACAGTACGTACGCAACAAAGAAGGTCGTATGCCCTCTAGGATTGGAGGTGCATAAGATACATGCATGCCCTAATGACTGCATCATGTACCGCCGTGCGTACGAGGATTTGAACACATGCCCGGTATGCGGTGCATTGCGGTATAAGATCAGACGAGATGACCCTGGTGATGTTGAGGACGAGTGCCCAAGGAAGAGGATTCCTGCCAAGGTGATGTTGTATGCTCCTATAATACCATGGTCGAAAGATCTGTTCAGAAACAAAGAGCATGCCAAGTTGATGCGATGGCACGCAGAGGATCGTAAGAAAGACGGGAAGTTGAGAGCACCCGCTGACAGGTCGCAGTGGAGAAAAATCGAGAGAATGTACTGGGAGGAGTTTGCAGGTGACGCACGGAACGTATGGTTTGGTTTAAGCGCGGATGCCATTAATCCTTTTGGGGAGCAGAGCAGCAATCACAGGACCTGGCCCGTGACTCTATGTATCTATAACCTTCCTCTTTGGTTGTGCATGAAGCAGAAGTTCATTATGATGCCAATATCATTCAAGGCCCTAAGCAACCCGGCAACGACATTGATGTGTACCTAAGGCCATTAGTTGAAGAACTTTTATAGCTGTGGAATGAACAAGGTGTACGTCTGTGGGATGAGCCAACCAGGAAGAATTTGACCTACATGCGTTGTTGTTTGTAATCATCAATGATTGGTCAGCTCTCAGTAACCTTTTAGGACAAACACACAAGGGATACCACGCATGCACGCACTGTTTAGATGACACCCAAAGTATATACCTGGACAGATGTAGGAAGAATGTGTACCTGGGGCATCGCCGATTTCTTCCGACCAACCATCCATGTCGAAAGAAAGGTAAGCATTTCAAAGGCAAGGCAGATCACCGGAAGAAGCCCGCCATGCGTACCGGTGATCACATACTTGCTATGGTCAATGATTTACACGTAATCTTTGGAAAGGGTCCCGGCGGACTATCTGTTCCAAATGACGCTGAGGGACGCGCCCTCATGTGGAAGAAGAAATCTATATTTTGGGACCTACCCTACTGGAAAGACCTAGAGGTCCGCTCTTCAATCGACGTGATGCACGTGACGAAGAACCTTTGCGTGAACCTGCTAGGCTTCTTGGGCGTGTATGGGAAGACAAAAGATACACCGGAGGCACGGGAGGACCTGCAACGTTTGCACGAAAAAGACGGCCTGCCTCCAAAGCAGTATGAAGGTCCTGCCAGCTACGCTCTTACCAAAGAAGAGAAGGAAATCTTCTTTGCATGCCTGCTCAGTATGAAGGTCCCGTCTGGCTTCTCGTCTAATATAAAGGGGATAATAAATATGGTAGAGAAAGAGTTCCAGAACCTAAAGTCTCATGACTGCCACGTGATTATGACGCAACTGCTTCTGGTTGCACTAAGGGGGCTTCTACCGGAAAACGTCTGATTATCCATTGTGAAGTTATGTGCATTCCTCAATGCAATCTCTCAGAAGGTGATTGTGTTGGGGATCATAGCAGAAAATCAAAAAAATTCGTACGCATCACCAAGATCTATCTATGGAGTAATCTAGGAACGAGGGGGAGGGGAGTGCATCTACATACCCTTGTAGATCACGATGCGGAAGCGCTGCAAGAACGCGGATGAAGGATTCGTACTCGCTGTGATTCAGATCGCGGTTTATTCCGATCTAAGCGCCGAACAACGGCACCTCCGCGTTCAACACACGTGCAGCCCGATGACGTCTCCCACGCCTTGATCCAGCAAGGAGAGAGGGAGAGGTTGGGGAAGACTCCATCCAACAGCAGCACGACGGCGTGGCGATGGTGGAGGAGCGCGGGACTCCAGCAAGGCTTCGCCAAGCACTGCGAGAGACGAGGAGGGAGAGAGGCAGGGCTGCACCAAGCGAGAGAGGTCAAAACCGTGTTATGGGCAGCCCCAAAACTCACATATATATAGGGGGAAGGGAGGGGCTGCGCCCCCTCTAGGGTTTCCCACCCCTAGGGGTGCGGCCACCTTAGATCTCATCTGAGGGTGGCGGCTAGAGGGGGAGAGGGAGAGGGGGGGCGCACCAGATTGGGCCCTAGGGCCCATCTGCCCTAGGGTTTGCCCCCTCCCCTCTTGGAGGCGCCTTGGGCCTTGGTGGGGGGCGCACAAGCCCACCTAGGGCTGGTCCCCTCCCACACTTGGCCCACGTATGCCTCCGGGGCTGGTGGCCCCACACGGTGGACCCCCGGGACCCTCCCGGTGGTCCCGGTACGCTACCGATAGCGCCCGAAACTTTTCCGGTGACCAAAACGGGACTTCCCATATATGAATCTTTACCTCCGGACCACTCCGGAACTCCTCATGACGTCCGGGATCTCATCCGGGACTCCGAACAACATTCGGTAACCGCATACATACTTTCCCTATAACCCTAGCGTCATCGAACCTTAAGTGTGTAGACCCTACGGGCTCGGGAGTCATGCAGACATGGCCGAGACAACTCTCCGGTCAATAACCAACAGCGGGATCTGGATACCCATGTTGGCTCCCACATGCTCCACGATGATCACATCGGATGAACCATGATGTCAGGGATTCAGTCAATCCCGTATACGATTCCCTTTGTCTATCGGTATAGCACTTGCCCGAGATTCGATCGTCGGTATACCGATACCTTGCTCAATCTCGTTACCGGCAAGTCTCTTTACTCGTTCCGTAACACATCATCCCATGATCAACTCCTTGATCACATATTGTGCATATTATGATGATGTCCTACCGAGTGGGCCCAGAGATACCTCTCCATCATACGGAGTGACAAATCCCAGTCTCGATTCGTGCCAACCCAACAGACACTTTCGGAGATACCTGTAGTGCACCTTTATAGCCACCCAGTTACGTTGTGACGTTTGGTACACCCAAAGCATTCATACGGTATCCGGGAGTTGCACAATCTCATGGTCTAAGGAAAATATACTTGACATATAGAAAAGCTTTAGCATACGAACTACACGATCTGTGCTAGGCTTAGGATTGGGTCTTGTCCATCACATCATTCTCCTAATGATGTGATCCCGTTATCAACGACATCCAATGTCCATGGTCAGGAAACCGTAACCATCTCTTGATCAACGAGCTAGTCATCTAGAGGCTCACTAGGGACATGGTGTTTGTCTATGTATCCACACATGTATCTGAGTTTCCTATCAATACAATTCTAGCATGGATAATAAACAAGTATCATGAACAAGGAAATATAATAATAACCAATTTATTATTGCCTCTAGGGCATATTTCCAACAGTCTCCCACTTGCACTAGAGTCAATAATCTAGTTCACATCGCCATGTGATTAACACTCACAGGTCACATCGCCATGTGACCAACATCCAAAGAGTTTACTAGAGTCAATCTAGTTCACATTAATATGTGATTAATACTCAATGAGTTATGGGTTTGATCATGTTATGCTTGTGAGAGAGGTTGTAGTCAACGGGTCTGCAACATTCAGATCCCTATGTACTTCGCAAAACTTTATGTCATATCGTAGATGCTGCTACCACGTTCCACTTGGAGCTATTCCAAACTATTGCTCCATTATACGTATCCGGTATCTCCACTCAGAGTTATCCGGATAAGTGTTAAGCTTGCATCGATGTAACTCTTTACGTCGAACTCTTTATCACCTCCATAACCGAGAAACATTTCCTTATTCCTCTAAGGATAATTTTGACCACTATCTAGTGATCCACTCCTGGATCACCTTTGTACCTTGTTGCCAGACATGTGGCAAGGCACACATCAGGTGCGGTACTCGGCATGGCATACCGTATAGAGCCTATGACAAAAGCATAGGGGACAACCTTCGTCCTTCTTCTTTCTTCTGCCGTGGTCAAGCTTTGAGTCTTACTCAACTTCACACCTTACAACTCAGGTAAGAACTCCTTCTTTGACTGATCTATTTTGAACTCCTTCAAAATCATGTCAAAGGTGTGTGTTCCTTTTGAAAGTATCATCAGGCGTCTTGATCTATCTCTATAGATCTTGATGCCCAATATGTAAGCAGCTTTTATCCAGGTCTTCCTTTGAAAAACTCCTTTCAAACAACCCTTTATGCTTTCCAGAACTTCTACATCATTTCGGATCGACAATATGTCATTCACATATACTTATCAGAAAAGTTGTAGTGCTCCCACTCACTTTATTGTAAATACAAGTTTCTAACAAACTTTGTATAAACCCAAAAACTTCGATCACTCCATCAAAACGTATATTCCGACTCCGAGATGCTTGTTCTAGTCCATGGGAGGATCGCTGGAGCTAGCATACCTTTTAGCATCCTTAGGATCGACAAAACCTTTCTGATTTTATCAGATACAACCTTTCCTTACGAAGACTGTTAAGGAAACTTGTTTTGACATTCATCTGCCAGATTTCATAAATGCAGCTAATGCTAACATGATTCCGACGGACTTAAGCATCGCTACGGGTGAGAAAATCTCATCGTAGTCAACTCCCTGGACTTGTGAAAAACTCTTCGCCACAAGTCGAGCTTCACAGACGGTGACATTACCGTCCACGTCCGTCTTCATCTTAAAGATCCATTTATCTCAATGGCTTGACAATCATCGGGCAAGTCCACCAAAGTCCATACTTTGTTTTGATACATGGATCCTATCTCGGATTTCTCGGCTTCTAACCATTTGTCGGAATACGGGCCCACCATCGCTTCTCCATAGTTCGTAGGTTCATTGTTGTCCAACAACATGACCTCTAAGACAGGATCACCGTACCACTCAGGAGTAGTACATATCCTTGTCGATCCAGGAGGTTCGATTAGCAACTTGATTCGAAGCTTCATGATCACTATCATTAGTTTCCTCTTCAACAGTCGTAGGTTCCACAGAAACATCTTTCTGTGTTGCACTACTTTCCGGTTGAAGTGAGGGTTCGACAACCTCATCAAGTTCTATCTTCCTCCCACTCAAATCTTTCGAGAGAAACTCCTTCTCGAGAAAGGACCCGTTCTTAGCGACAAACATTTTTGTCCTTGAATCTGAGATAGAAGGTATACACAATTGTTACCTTTGGGTATCCCATGAAGATGTATTTGTCCGCTTTGGGTTCGAGCTTTTTTCGGCTGAAGCCATAAGCATCGCAGCCCCAAACATTGAGAAACAACAACTTTGGTTTCTTGCCAAACCAGAGTTCATATGGCGTCGTTTCAACGGACTTAGGTGGTGCCCTATATAAAGTGAATGCAGCTGTCTCTAATGCATAACCTCAAAATAACAGCGGTAGATTGGTAAGAGACATCATAAATCGCACCATATCTCATAAGGTTCGATTACGATGTCCGGACATACCATTACGCTGTGGTGTTCCAGGTGGCTTCAACTGCGAAACAATTCCACAATGTCTTAAGTGATTGCCAAACTCATAATTCAGAAAATCTTCCCTTGATCAGATCGTAGGAACATGATCTTCTTGTTATGACGATTCTTAACTTCACTCTGAAATTGCTTGAACTTTTTCAAACGTTTTCATACTTTTTCTTCATTAAGTAAATATACCCATATCTACTCAAATCGTCAGTGAAGATGAGAAAATAATGATATCCACCACACGCCATAATTCTCATTGGATCACACACATCAGTATGTGTGACTTCCAACAAGTCACTTGCCCGTTTCATTGTACCTGAAAACGGGATCTTAGTCATCCTGCCCATGAGGCATGGCTCGCATGTGTCAAGCGATTCAAAATCAAGTGACTCCAAACATCCATCAGCATGGAGTTTCTTCATGCATTTTATGCCAAAATGACCTAAGCGGCAGTGCCACAAGAAAGTGGTACTATCATTATTAACTCTACATCTTTTGGCGTTAATATTATTATCATGTGTATTACTATGATTGAGATTCAATAAACCATTGGGTGCATGACCATAAAGGTATTATTCATGTAAACAGAATAACCATTATTCTCTAACTTAAATGAATAACCGTATTGCAATGAACATGATCTAATCATATTCATGCTCAACGTAGACACCTGATAACATTTATCTAGGTTCAACACTAATCCCGAAGGTAGAGAGAGCGTGCGATGGTGATCTTATCAACCTTGGAAACACTTCCAACACACATCGTCACCTCGCCCTTAGCTAGTCTTCGTTCAATCCGTAGCTTTTTGCTTCAAGTCACTAATAATAGCAACTGAACCGGTATCCAATACCCAGATACTACACATCAATAACACTAATAAGCTTTTTTCTAGTAGTGGGAGTACTAGTAAGGTACACATCAATAACACGTATATCAAATATACTTCGTTGAAGTTGCCAGCTTTCTTATCTACCATGTATTTGGGGTAGTTCCGCTACCATGTGACCGTTTCCCTTACAATAGAAGCACTTAGTCTCAAGGTTTGGGTTCAACCATGGGTTCCTTCATCAGAGCGACAACTGGTTTGCCATTCATGAAGTTTCCCTTCTAGCCCTTGCCCCTTTTGAAACCAGTGGTCTTGTTAAACCATCAACACTTGATGCTCCTTCTTGATTTCTACTTTTGCGGTCTTAAGCACCGCTAATAGCTCCGGGATCATCTCCATCCTTTGCATGTCATAGTTCATCACGAAGTTCTAGTAGCTTGGTGATAGTGTCTAGAGAATTCCGTCAACCACTATCTCAACTGGAAGAGTAACTCCCACTTGGTTCAAGTGATTTTAGCACCCAGACATTCTAACCACATGCTCACTACCTGAGCTATTCTCCTCCATCTTTTTGGCAAAATAACTTGTCAGAGGTCTCATACCTCTCAACACGGGCATGAGCCTGAAATCCCAATTTCAGCTCTTAGAACATCTCATATGTTCTATGGCGTTCAAAACGTCATTGGAATCCCGTAAGCCGTAAAGTATGGTGCACTAAACTATCAAGTAGTCATCAGGGAGTGTATGTCAGGTGTTCACAACGTCCACAGACAACGTTGTAGGGGTTTGCACATCGAGCGGTGCATCAAAGACGTAAGCTTTCTGTATAGAAGTGAGGACACTCCTCGGACTACGGACCCAATCCGCATCATTGCTTACATTATCTTTCAACTTAGTCTTTCTCTAGGATCGTATTAAACAGGGAGCTACAACGCAGTTATTGGTCTACAACATAATTAGCGAACACAACTTAGACTATTGTTCATGACAATTAAGTTCATCTAATGAACTCCCAGTCATCAACGGTGAACATCTTCATGTTGATCGTATCTTCTATACGACTCATGTTCGACCTTTCGGTCTTCCGTGTTCCGAGGCCATGTCTGTACATGCTAGGCTCGTCAAGTCAACCCTAAGTGTATCGCGTGTGTAAATCTGGCTTACACCCGTTGTATGCGAACGTTAGAACCTATCACACCCGATCATCACGTGGTGCTTCGAAACAACGAACCATAGCAACGGTGCACAGTTAGGGGGAACACAATTCTTGAAATTTTAGTGAGAGATCATCTTATTCACTACCGTCGTTCGAAGCAAATAAGATGTAAAACACGATAAACATCACATGCAATCAAATAGTGACATGATATGGCCAATATCATCTTGCTCCTTTGATCTTCATCCTCGGGGCTCCATGATCATCATCGTCACCGGCATGACACCATGATCTCCATCATCGTGTCTCCTTGAAGTCGTCTCGCCAAACATTACTTCTACTACTATGGCTAACGTTTAGCAATAAAGTAAAGTAATTAAATGGCGTTATTCAGTGACACGCAGGTCATACAATAAAATAAGACAACTCCTATGGCTCCTGCCGGTTGTCATTCTCATCGACATGCAAGTCATGATTCCTATTACAAGAACATGATCAATCTCATACATCACATATATTTCATTCATCACATCCTTTTGGCCATATCACACCACACGGCACATGCTGCAAGAACAAGTTAGACGTCCTCTAATTGTTGTTGCAAGGTTTTACGTGGCTGCTATAGGTTTCTAGCAAGAACGTTTCTTACCTACGTCAAAACCACAACGTGATATGCCAATTTATATTTACCCTTCATAAGGACCCTTTTCATCGAATCCGATCCGACTAAAGTGGGAGAGACAGACACCCGCTAGCCACCTTATGCAACTAGTGCATGTCAGTCGGTGGAACCTGTCTCACGTAAGAGTACGTGTAAGGTCGGCCCGGGCCGCTTCATCCCACGATCCCGCCGAATCAAGATAAGACTAGTAACGGCAAGTAAATTGACAAATCCACGCCCACAACTACTTTGTGTTCTACTCGTGCAATATACTACGCATAGACCTAGCTCATGATGCCACTGTTGGGGATCGTAGCAGAAAATCAATTTTTTTCCTACGCATCACCAAGATCTATCTATGGAGTAATCTAGCAACGAGGGGGAGGGGAGTGCATCTACATACCCTTGTAGATCGCGATGCGGAAGCGTTGCAAAAACGCGGATGAAGGAGTCGTACTTGCTGCGATTTAGATCGCGGTTGATTCCGATCTAAGCGCCGAACAACGGCGCCTCCGCGTTCAACACACGTGCAGCCCGATGACGTCTCCCACGCCTTGATCCAGCAAGGAGAGAGGGAGAGGTTGGGGAAGACTCGATCCAACAGCAGCACGACGGCGTGGTGGTGGTGGAGGAGCGCGGGACTCCAGCAGGGCTTCGCCAAGCACTGCGAGAGACGAGGAGGGAGAGAGGCAGGGCTGCACCAAGCGAGAGAGGTCAAAACCGTGTTATGGGCAGCCCCAAAACTCACATATATATAGGGGGAAGGGAGGGGCTGCGCACCCTCTAGGGTTTCCCACCCCTAGGGGCGCGGCCACCTCAGATCTCATCTGAGGGTGGCGGCCAGAGGGGGAGAGGGAGAGGGGGCGCACCAGATTGGGCCCTAGGGCCCATCTGCCCTAGGGTTTGCCCCCCTCCCCTCTTGGAGGCGCCTTGGGCCTTGGTGGGGGGTGCACCAGCCCACTTGGGGCTGGTCCCCTCCCACACTTTGCCAACGTATGCCTCCGGGGCTGGTGGCCCCACCCGGTGGACCCCCGGGTCCCTCCCGGTGGTCCCGCTACGCTACCGATAGCGCCCGAAACTTTTCCGGTGACCAAAACGGGACTTCCCATATATGAATCTTTACCTCCGGACCATTCCGGAACTCCTCGTGATGTCCGGGATCTCATCCGGGACTCCGAACAACATTCGGTAACCGCGTACATACTTTCCCTATAACCCTAGTGTCATCGAACCTTAAGTTTGTCGACCCTACGGGCTCGGGAGTCATGCAGACATGGCCGAGACAACTCTCCGGTCAATAACCAACAGCGGGATCTGGATACCCATGTTGGCTCCCACATGCTCCACGATGATCTCATCGGATGAACCACGATGTCAAGGATTCAGTCAATCCCGTATACGATTCCCTTTGTCTATCGGTATAGCACTTGCCCGAGATTCGATCGTTGGTATACCGATACCTTGCTCAATCTCGTTACCGGCAAGTCTCTTTACTCATTCCGTAACACATCATCCTGTGATCAACTCCTTGATCACATATTGTGCATATTATGATGATGTCCTACCGAGTGGGCCCAGAGATACCTCTCCGTCATACGGAGTGACAAATCCCAGTCTCGATTCGTGCCAACCCAACAGACACTTTCGGAGATACCTATAGTGCACCTTTATAGCCACCCAGTTACGTTGTAACGTTTGGTACACCCAAAGCATTCCTACGGTATCCGGGAGTTGCACAATCTCATGGTCTAAGGAAAAGATACTTGACATATAGAAAAGCTTTAGCATACGAACTACACGATCTGTGCTAGGCTTAGGATTGGGCCTTGTCCATCACATCATTCTCCTAATGATGTGATCCCGTTATCAACGACATCCAATGTCCATGGTCAGGAAACCGTAACCATCTATTGATCAACGAGCTAGTCATCTAGAGGCTCACTAGGGACATGGTGTTTGTCTATGTATCCACACATGTATCTGAGTTTCCTATCAATACAATTCTAGCATGGATAATAAACAATTATCATGAATAAGGAAATATAATAATAACCAATTTATTATTGCCTCTAGGGCATATTTCCAACAGATTGATCCAGAAATCATACCAAGGCTAAGGAGTAATGTGGCACAATGTCTTGTCAGTTTCAAGCTGGTGTTCCCACCATCCTTCTTCAATATCATGACACACGTCCTAGTTCATCTAGTCGACGAGATTGTCATTCTGGGCCTCATATTTCTACATAATATGTTCCTCTTTGAGAGGTTCATGGGAGTCCTAAAGAAATATGTCCATAACCACGCTAGGCCAGAAGGAACCATCTCCATGGACCATCAAATAGAAGATGTCATTGGGTTTTGTGTTGACTTCATTCCTGGCCTTAAGAAGATTGGTCTCCCTAAATCGCGGTATGAGGGGAGACTGACTGGAAAAGGCATGCTTGGAGGGGAGTCAATAATATGCAGGGACGGGCATTCTTGGTCTGAAGCACACTACACAGTTCTACGGAACTCTACCCTGGTGACCCCGTATTTCGATGAACACAAGAACAGTTTGCGCTCCAAACACCCGGAGCAGTGTGACGACTGGATTACATGTGAACACATCAAGACTTTCGGCAGTTGGTTGGAAACACGTCTCAGAGGTGACAACACTGTTTGTGATGAGCTGTACTCGTTGTCCAGGGGACCATCTTCGACTGTATTGACTTACAAAGGATACGAGATAAATGGGAATACATTTTACAGGATCGCCCAAGATCAAAAGAGCACCAACCTGTCTGGAGGCTAATGGGCATATGGGAACTTGACTACGGACATGATTTTAAGGTCCCTTTGTTTAAGTGCAAATGGGTCAATCTGTCAAGAGGCGGGGTACAGGTAGACCCAGATTACGGAATGACAACAGTGGATCTGAACAATCTTGGGTACACAAATGAACCGTTCGTCCTAGCCAATGATGTGGCACAGATTTTATATGTGAAGGACATGTCTACAAAAACCAGAAAAAGAAAAGATATGGAAGCGAACACATCAAACGATGAGCCAAAGCGCCACATAGTTCTTTCAGGAAAAAGAGACATCGTGGGAGTGGAGGGCAAGACAGACATTTCCGAAGATTATGAAAAGTTTCATGAAATTCCCCCTTCAAAGTCAAGGCTAACCAGGCACCCTGATAAACGATGAAGATTATCCATGGTTATGGGCAATAAGCAAAGGATACAAGCGAAGAAAAAGTGAAGACTATCTCTCCACAACTATTATGATGATGCCTTTGATCTACAATATCACTTTGTAATGGTGCATTTTGAACACACAAAAAGTCTGGAGTTCAAATAAGTTCAAAATGAAATCCCTTTGTAACAGACGAGTTTTCATATGAAACCCCGATACCTCGAAAGAGATTGTCCATTTTGTACACGAAGTGCATCCAGTTTTTGCCATAACCCTCTCTACTTTTTTGCATATGCTATGTGGGTGAAATGATGATACCATGCCAACTTTCAACCTTTTCAGAGTTCATTTGAAATGCTTTTCAAATTTAGGGTCTTATAGCTAGAAAAATTCAGTAAATGCATGGAAAATAACAAATGAAGTCAGAAAGGGTTGAAAATTGATGAAGTGGCTTTGAATGGTGCATTTTGAACACATAAAAAGTTTGTAGTTCAAATAAGTTCAAAAAAATGAAATCCCTTTGTAACAGATGAGTTTTCGTCTAAACCCTGATACCTCGAAACAGATAGTCCGTCTTGTACACGAAGTGCATCCAGTTGTTGCCGTAACCCTCTCAACTTTTTAGCACATGCTATGTGGGTGAAATGATGATGACATGCCAACTTTCAACCTTTTCAGAGTTCATTTGAAATGCTTTTCATTTCCAGGGTCCTTTAGCTCAAAGAATGAACTAATATAAAAAGAATGAACTGGAAAACTTTTATGAAACTCTAATAGCAAAAATAATAAACTAAAAGAATGAACTAGAAAACTTTAATTAAACTCTAATAGAAAAGAGAATGAACTAGAAAACTTTAATGAAACTCTAATAGCTAAAGGAATCAACCAAAAAGCTTTTATAATCCTCTAGTATTATTGAAACTAAAATTATATAAAAATTAATGCAACCAAAATTATCAAAGTATTTTATGTTCAAAACATTAAAAGCAAATAGAATTTTCATAAAATAAATAAAGAAGAAAAAAATAAAATAAAATAAATAAGTAGAATAAAAATAAAATAAATAAGTAGAAACAAAATAAACTTTAATAAAGTAAAATAAATAAACTTTAATAAAATAAATAAAAATAGCAACAGTAAGTATGTTTTTGAAAGTAGAAATAAAATTAAAAAATAAAGCAACAAAGAAAAAATGGAACAAAATAAAAAAATGCCACCTACTAGGCCACCACGGCCTGAATACGACTAGAAACCCACCCGTGGGCCAGGATTCAGGCCCGCAGAAGGCCCAGTAGGCCCATAGGCAGATGCAGTGTGTTTAGGCCCGTAAGCCTGCATCAGAGAGGAGCTCGATATGAAAGGGGTAGCAGCACTTATAAACAGGTCATGGCGTTTCTCAGCTAGGGAGGTGGGACTAAACACCCACCGCACCGCGGCTGTGCGAGGCTATTGGTCCCAGTTGGTGGCTCGAACCCGGACCAATGCCCACCTTTGGTCCCGGTTCGTGGCACCAACCGGGACCAATACCACCCTTTAGTCCCGGTTGGTGCTACCAACCAGGACCAAAGGCCTTTGTTTCCCGCCCTTTGGGATGCTAAAAAGAGACCTTTGGTCCCGGTTGGTGGCACCAACCGGGACTAAAGGTTGGGCTATATAAGAAAAAACTTAGGATTTTTGCCAAAATCCATAACTTCTTCTCCGCCCGACGCCCTTGCTCCTCCTCGTCGCCGTTGCCGCCCGACGCCCGTGCTCCTCTGGTCTACCTCATCGTCGCCACCGCCACCAACGCCGTCAGGCTGCTCAACGTCGCCGTCGCCACCGCCACCGACGCCGTCGGGCTGCCCAACATCGCCGCCACCGCCGCTGACGCCCTCTGCCCCGACGATGGCGCCGATCCCCGTGCCCAAGCCCGCCCCGACACGCCGCCCACCGTGCCCCGCCGCCCCCTGTGAGCACCAACCTGCTCCCGCGCCATCCCCTATCCCACGCCCCTGCGCCCCTGCCATGCCCCGCCGGCGCCGGCGCCGGCTCCGCCGCCGTGCCCCTCCCCTGTCCCGTGCCCCTGCGCCCCTGCGCTGCCCCGTCAGCGCTGGCACCGTGCCCCTTCGCCCCTGCTTCCTTTTTATTTTTTACATATACAAATATATGCTAGTTTTTAATGTTTTTACATGTTTTTTAAATGTACTTCATCAATTTTCTGTAGTATATATACATATATAGATGTTGTTAGATGTTTTTGTATATATATGAAAACTTGGTCAATTTTTTCTGTAGTAGATGATGATGATATATGAAAACTAGCTTGGTCAATTTTTTGTACTAGATGATGATGATATATGGTGATATATGAAAACTTTTTTAGATGTATAATATATGATGATGATGATGATGTAATTTTATTCAATGATATATGATGATGTAATTTTGTCGATACACCCCCTCACAGATAACTTCGACATGAGGAGGGGTTGATCTACCCCCTCCCCGATAACATTCTTTTCTATGTATATGTCGTCGTTGTCGATATACCCCCTCCCCGATAACTTCGACATGAGGAGAAGAAGAAGGAGAAGAAGAGGAGAGGAAGAAGATGAGAAAAAATAAGAAGAGGAAGAAGAAGAAAAAAAGAGCGGAAGAAGAAGGAATATTCTATTTTTTTTCTTCTGCTCCTCTATTCATTTCTTCTTCTCCTCTTTTTTCTTCTTCTTTTTTTTCTTGGATCTTCTCCTCTATTCCTTTCTTCTTCTCCTCTTTTTTTCTTCTTCTTCATCTTATTCTTTTTATCGGGTATGTCGTTGTCAATATAACCCCTCCCCGATAACTTCGACATGAGGGGGGGAGGGGTCGCCAAGGGGTCGAGGGTCGCTGAGGGTTCGAGGGTCGAGGGGTCGAGGGTCGCTGAGGGGTCGAGGGTCGCTGAGGGTTCGAGGGTCGAGGTTAGAGGGTAGTGGATCACCGGGCGTTCATGAGAGAGGAGTTGCCGAGGCCACCCCAAACCCTAGAGAAGCGACGAGGCCACTAATATGGTTCCTTGTTGTGATTAGCTAGCTACGTCTACGTTTGCCACTAATATATCCAACTGTCATGTTTGTATAATAATTGTCATGTCATAATATTTGCAGAAACTATGGAGACAGGACGTGTAAGGGAACGCAGAAAAAAACAAAAATTTCCGACCTACGCACCAGCCCAGGACCACTATGGAGACTGCATACAAGGGTTTTGATCTGTTTCGTTACTGACTCGTAGCGCAGCGGAAGTAGAGTCGATGACGAACGGCGGTGCAGATCCCCGCAGCTAGGATTTACAACCTCCCAACCATGAGGATGTATACCCTCACCCGCCCCACGGACATCCCTCCGGGAGGCGGTCGGACAGTCCCTCGAACGGTGTCGCAGACAGCCCTTCGGGAGGACCCTCAAAACTCGGACGGTCACTCGGACAGCCCTTCGGGAGGATTCACAGAACTCGGACCGTCACTTGGACAGCCCTTCGGGAGGCACTCTCAAAACAGCCCCTTGGGCAAAAGGATCGAAACTACGACATCTCTACGGGGTTGCACACATACGGTGCCATCTATCCGGCAGGGCTTCGCCGTCCAGAACTAGTTCCTGCCGGAACCCAGACAGCCTTTCGGCTCTACGAAACTATTTCCCGGGGAGGGAGAGAGAAGCCAGATCATTGCAATGGCATGTATGTGAGAAAGATTGAGTGTCGAGAGTGCCTCTCCACCTCTATTTATAGGAAAACCTAAGGGGTAGGGGAAACATGAAAAACCCAAATTGCCCACACTTTATGTCACACATAAAAGGGCATAAAGGGCATAAAGGGATGACAAGTGGAGCTCCATGGAGGAGCTGCACCCTCCAACGTCCCACCTTCATGGGGGCCCCCAAAGGGGGTTCCTTGATCCCCAAGTCCTTCTAGAAGCCTTTTGGGAAAAGCCCCAAAAGGTGGCTTTCCATAAATATCCCAAAAAACACTTTCACTATTCACGACGACATTTTTCGACGTCCGTTCGAACTGAAAATATTCTTGTGGGCTTAGAACATTTCCAGTACCCACCATAATGATTTTCAATGCGTTCTGGATCAATTCCAGTTTAGTGATTTTCATCTGCGAAAAGCATTTGAACTGGTACCGGCAGCTCCAGAACATTTCCGGTTTTTATTTCTGAAAATTCCAAAAAGTTTCCGGAATGATTCTGGCACCCTCCAAGAATTATCAGGCATGTGCTGAGACCAATTTGACTTTATGGTATCCTCTGAAACAACTTTTCAGTATCACCGGAACTCATTCGGTGACCTCTCTCGTCGGAACTTCTCCGTTTCGTCCGAAACTTTTTCGGTGATTTTCTCTCAGACTCCCTGTCTAGTATTCAGCAGATGGATGACCCTTAATCTTGTGACCCTATAGGTTCGGTGAAGTATAGACATGACCGGAACTCTTTCCGATCAATGATCAACATCGGAGCCGTGGACACCCATATTGACCCCTATACCCACACGAATGAATATTCAAGCGAACCTCCAGTTGACGTGTGTTATTCATGTTGCTTCGCGATATGTTACGAATACCCGAGGTGAGACATGTTGGCATCCCTGTGGATCAACTCCTTGTCCACTATGCCATTTACCTCGTTACCGGTATTGTTCTCTTTTCTCGTTCCGTGTTCCGGCATCCCCGTGATAAAATCACCCTTTGTCTGGCCAGACGATGACGGATACCATAACACCGAGAGGGCCCAGAGATATCTCTCCATCGATGGAGGAGCAAATCCCAATATTGTTGTATCAAGTTACTTAACATACCTTTCCATGAACCTGTAAGCCGCCGTAATAGCCAGCCATTTACGGATGACGTTTAACAAACCCCAAAGTTCATGAAGCAAGCATGAAGAAACTCGATACTCTCATGGTCGAAGGAATTATGCAAACATAAACTTCATGTGTTATTAAGCATTAACTTGTGACGAATGTATCTCATAGCATAACATCAATTCGGGTCGATTCAACACAAATGTTCCTCTAACATTGTGCCCTCAAAGTTGTGGGCATAGACATGCCCATGATCAGGAAAGCAGAACCATCATGCAACACTTGAGCTAGTCTTAGAGGCCATACTAGGAATATATTTTATCGTTTATTATTCCACACGTGCATATGAGTCTTCCTCCGAGCCTCGTTTTATTTGCAGAACCGAGAACCATAGCAGTTATAGCATGGAACATAAACCTAATTTTGAACAGGGAGATAATCAATAACATTTATTATTGCCTCTAGGGCATATCTCCTACAGACTCCCACTTGCACTATAGTCAATATGTAGTCAATGCTAATGCACTTTACACCTATGGCATACTCGTGTAGAAAATGCTTCGCTTGTGGTATAGCCTGATGTCCAATGGATTTGACGACTTCAGCTCCGTGTGTATCTTTTCATATCCTCACGTTTTCACGCTTTCACAAAATTCATATTTTGTGTGGACTTGGCTTTTATGTATGTGAATCAAAGGTCGAACCTGGATTCCTCAGACTGAGTTATGGAGAGACTACCTGCAGTAGTGTCCCACTGACAAAAGTCATCTTGGAACCATACTAAGTTCATGAATGAACTATATGATTGAACATCTTGTTTGTCGCTTCTAAAGCGTCAACATACTTAGTCATTTGTTGTAGAATTTGCCACAGTATCCTGTTGGGAACAATTTCCAATTACCGTTCCACCATATTGTGTATTACACAAAACCCTTAACTTAAATCGAAAATCGCATGGAGAAAAGATGAAGACTGTATCGATGTAACATTTTACAATGAACTCTTCATGATCGCCGCTTGCGAGAAAACATATCATCAGTACTTACACTAGTACTCAATGACATCTTTCACTGTTGTCCCACGATCAGTACTTTGATCACTTTAGTATCCATACTCGCAACACCTTGGGAGTATCAGACATATCTGGTAATTTTACATACCATGGAATACATGATTAATCCAAACACAAAAGTGTGTGGAATCTGCATCATGTATTTTTCTCATCAATGTTTTGGGACACCGAGTCTTGCAAAAAACTCTTCCATGTGACTCCGGCAAGAATCACTCCTTGGCGGCTTTAAATGCTAAAAGGTTTTAGCACTTTGTCAATATGTATTCATTGCTTAGCCCTATTAGGTAAATCTATCTCCATAGATCATTATGCCTAATATTGAGGGTATTAAGCCTAAGCACTTCATCAAAAAACTACTTTCAAATGAAGTCCTAATTCGTGTCAAGACATTTATTTCCAATTAACAATGTGTCAAGCACACAAGGTTTTTAGAAATATTATTACGCTCCCACTTACTTTCTTGAATTACAAGCATCTTCATTACCCATTGATGAAGTCAAACCCCTTTGACCATTTCATCAAAGCACGAAGATTCCAACTCCATTTTGCTCTCTTATGTCCATCGTTGGGACTCTGAAGTTTGCACCCTTACTAGCATCCTCTGGATAGACAAAATGCCTTGGACTGTAACACATGAAAGTCCTTGGTTTCATTTCCATCATATGGAAATCATATTGTCATCCATGTTTCATATCTCATGATTGAAATATGTATTAATTGCTAGTTCAACCCGAACCGACTTTAAGAATCGCTACAATGAAAACAACCTCATCGTAGTCAACTCTTGAACTTGTTATTTCAACAAGTCAGGCTTTATGGATAAAACATTTTTATCAGTATCAGTTTTAAGTTCCATAAATATTCGTTAGACTCTAAGTCTTCCGAAAGGTGTATCAAGGTTTTAATCTTGAATCACTTATATGGAAACTAACTCAGGTTGTATTGGCATTTAGCCAATTTCGGAGTCAGGGCCCATCAACGCTTCCTTGTGTATCGTAGGCATAATGTTGTCTAACAAAAATATCTCATTTGCGCACCTGAGAGGTTTGCACAAGCCTTGCCTACGTGGTTCAGCTGCAAGTTCGATCGAAGTTCATACATCATGTAGAGACTTCTGTATCAGTCGCGGTAGGAAAGTCTGGAATTACTTCCAAGGTCTCTTTGCTTTGATCTGATGACGAAGATACTGTTTATCTCCTCGAGTTGCACTATTCTCCCACTCACCTTTTTGAAAGAACCATTCTCTTCAAAAGCACACCGTTTCGTGGCAAAACTATTTGCCTCGGTATAGTGAGGGAGGAATACCCAACATTTTGGTATAACCTACAAAGTAGGAATTGTCTGATTTGGAATAGGTTTGTAACCTTTTACACAAGCCCCATATTCCAAATGTTAAGAAAAGATATAACATGGTTGGGTGTACCATACCATGGCTTCATTTCAATAGACCCGATGGAGCTCTTTTCAGTGTAAAAACCGCAGTCTCTAAAGCATCACTTTAAAAGGGATAATGGCAAATTTATTTATGTCATCTTTGACCTTACCATGTCATAAATGGTTAGATTACATCTCCATGGACTTTCCACTTGCAGTGGTGTTCCGGGAGGTGCAAGTTATGAAACCCCTTTCACAACTCATCAAACATTCGCTAAACATGTAACTCAAATATTCCTTTGTGCAATCAAATTGCAGAAACATAATTTTCTTGTTACAATAACTTCTACTTCATTTTTGAAAACCTTTTGAATGATTTCAAAAGATCCAAACTTACGTCTCATCAAGTAAATATCCATATATCTACTTGAGTCATTTCTGAAGATAAATAAAACCACCAATTACAACAACATTTATTGAACTACACACATCAAAATGTATGATCACCAATAAGTTTGTTGCTCGTTCCTTATGGCGTGTGAACGGTATTTCAGTCACTTCACTTTTCGGAGGAAAGTTGCAAGTGCCAGATGATTCAAAATCAAACGACTTCAAAATCTATCATAATGGAGTTTTTCCATGCGGGTTTCTCCAATGTGACCAAATGCAGTGCCACACATGTGTGGTATTCTCATAGTCTTGCGACATTTAGCGTCGGTGTTATGGATGTATCATTTTACCATTAGTATTCATAAAATACATCCCATCTTGGATGGAGGCATGGCCCTTCATGTTATTCATAATACTGAACAACCTTTTTGCAAGATACCTTGTGCAAAGGGCTAGAGTGTAAGAAACTCTAAAATGAATTATGAAAGAAAATACATAGGTAATACACCAATGGAAGGTATAGTAACTTTTACTATGTTCCCAACACGTATTAAAACCTCATTCTTGGCTAGTCTTTTTAGGCCATAGTAGCTCTTACATTGATTCGCAACAGAATGCAATCGAGCGGGTATCTTTGTGATTAACTCAAAATACCCAAGAATTAGTGATTAATATGTTTAACCATAATTCCCAAGAACTATATCTTTTGACCAGCCTACTATACATCCAAAACTTGTATGACATTCATAGATGATCTGGATATTTCAGTCATCTTTCTTTCTGCCTTTATACTTCTAACAGTTTAACTTTTAGTATTTCTCCTACTCGCAAAAGAAGCACCCAACTTAAGAGTGGCGTTAGCCCCAGACTTCCTAGTAATGTAAGTCACACTAACACCCTTTGGACACTTCCTTTTTCTTTAAGTTGTTGTTTTATTCACCTTTCATTATATGACAGGCGTTCTTCTGGATCCCTTTCCCAACAGTCAAATGTATAGTAAACACTTTTACTAATACTTGCAAACAAACATTGCTTTGTTTGTATCTAAAAATAATTTTCAGTTCCATGAATATCATATAACTATCCCAACTTTCGAAGTTTGGGTTTCATGGAAGCAAACATATTCCACTTGACCGTAAAAGAAATCTAGCTTTTGGATCGAAGACCGAGAGTCTCATCATCCATTGCATTTAGCGGGAGTATACGGAAAGCATGCGATAGGACAAAGTCCTTCTTGGCACTTTTGAGGACAATCCTCACATTACGTTACCAATCGTAAAGTTTTAACCAGATATTTAACAGCTATTCAATTTTAACAGGGAAGGTGGAAACGCAAGCCATTATTCTACAACTATTTTGCAAGAAACACTTAGACAGTGTTCATAACTAATTGCACTGTGAATTAAACATGTTAATTCAACAGTGCGCTCCCACTCAAATCAATATCTATCAAAATTGATTATGAGTGACACAAGACCAGCATATCCATTCAACGCCATTGAACGAGATGAACACTGGTGGCGCGAAATTCAATCGGTAGGCAAACTTGCCGATCACATCTCTATGTGACTCTTGTTCATCTTTCGTTGGGCGTGTTCTGAGCTCCGGGAGATCCTTCCAGAACATCAATACAACCATGTGATCTTGCTGCGAGGTCTCAACTCACCCGCCTCACACTTCCCTAATCGTTGGTACCCAGGGAGATCCTGCGATACCCCGAAAAGTTAGGTGCCGTGACGGTGGTACACTTGGGAGAACACTAACTACTTGATATTTTTGTGAGAGATCACCCTAATAAAAGCGACTACCGCGCAATCAAGAAGGGTGCAACATAAGGGATAAACATCTCAGGCAAGTCATAATAGCATGATATGGTATAGCCCTTTCTGACGGAGAAGTTTTTCATTTCTTCGTCTCCGGCATTCGCGTCGGTGTTCACCTTCACGAAGATTGCCACCACCTTGTCGATGCATCAGATAATGTTGCTATCTCCATAGCTAATAAAATAATGCATTACACAAGGTTAACACACAGGTCATTTAAAGTGCAATCATATGGCTCCAGCCATCATGCCAAATCATGACACGCAGGTCATGTTAATCAATTTACATCATATAGACATTTCATATATAATCAAATTATTATGAGCACTGCTATACCACATCATAAGCACATGTAAACCCTCCTGCAAAACCAAGTTAGACGTCTCTAATTGGTTCATGCAAAAACTTGTTTTACGTGGCTTCTTGTGACGCCCCCGATTTGACCGTACACTAATCATGCACGCAAAGGTGTACGACCAAGATCAGGGACTCACTGGAAGATATCACAACACAACTCTAGACACAAATTAAAAATAATACAAGCTTTATATTACAAGCCAGGGGCCTCGAGGGCTCGAAAACAAAAGCTCAAAAACACAAGAGTCAGCGGAAGCAGTAATATCTGAGTACAGACATAAGTTAAACAAGTTTGCCTTAAGAAGGCTAGCACAAAAATAACAACGATCGAAAAGGCAAGGCCTCCTGCCTGGGACCTCCTAACTACTCCTCGAAGCCGAACTCCACGTAGAAACATCATCGGGATCCTCTGGCTCCTGGGCTCCACAATCTGGTTGCATCATCCGAGAAGAAGGGACAAAAAGGGAAAAGGGGGAGAAAAGCAACCGTGAGTACTCATCCAAAGTACTCGCAAATAAGGATCTACACTGCATATGCAAAGGTATATGTGTAAAGGGGTAATATCTGTGGACTGAACTGCAGAAAGCAGAATAAGAGGGGGATAGCTAATCCAATCGAAGACTACGCTTCTCGTAACCTCCATCTTGCAGCAGAAGATGAGGGTAGCTGGAAAGTAACAAGTATCCTCGCTTCTGGCAGCCTCCGTCTTGCAGCAACAGAATAGAATAGATGGTAAGTTCACCAAGTATCATCATATAGCATGAACCTACTCGGCGATCCTCCCGCACATCACCCTGTGAGAGAGCAACCACCGAGTTGTATCTGGCACTGGTAAGGGTGTGTTTTATTAAGTAACCGGTTCTAGTTGTCATGAGGTCGGAATACAACTCCGGGTCGTCCTTTTACCAAGGGACACGGCTATTCGAATAGATTAACTTCCCTGCAGGGGTGCACCACATAACCCAGCACGCTTGATCCCATTTGGCCGGACACACTTTCCAGGGTCATGCCCGGCCTCGGAAGATCAACACGTCGCATCCCTACCAAAGCACAGCAGAGAGGTCCGCACGCCGGTCTAAATCCTAGGCGCGCAGAGGTCCGGGCCCATCGCCTAACGCACACCTGCACGTTGCGTACGCGGTCGGTGAGCAGACCTAGCAACCTCCATTACTAAGGAAGTTGCATTACGCGGTCCAACCCGGCGCACGCCGTTCAATAGCATGACGTCAAGAAGGCTTCGGCTAATACCACAACGTCGAGTACCCATAACTATTCCCACGTAGCTGGTTAGTGCGTATAGGCCAACGGCCAGACTCAGATCAAATATCCAAACTCGTTAAGCGTGTTATTATGAAATAACCGCGAACAACGACCAGGGCCAGGCCACCCCTCCACTGGGTGTCTCAACCTGCCCTGTCGCTCCGCCACAAAGATCCACTCGGGGGGCCGTCGAGAACTCAGGCCCATCACTACCTAGATGGAGCCACCTGTCCTTTCAGCCCTCACATCGAATCACTTGCGGGTACTCAAAGAGCCGACCCGACTTTAGTCGCATCAAGTATCATTTAAAGTATGTATATAGTATATACCCGTGATCACCACCCGAGGTGATCACGGCCCGATAGTATAGCATGGCAGACGGACAAGGATGTGGGGCCACCGATGGAATACTAGCATCCTATACTAAGCATTAGGATAACAGGTAAAGGTATCAACAGTGGTGGCAATAATGACAGGCTATGCAACAGAATAGGAGTAACCAAACAGTAACATGCTACACTACTCTAATGCAAGCAGTAGAGAGAAGAATAGGCGATATCTGGTGATCAAAGGGGGGGGCTTGCCTGGAAGCTCTGCAGACAAAAGGAATCTTCGGAAGCGTAGCCGTAGTCGAACACCGAAGCATCAATGGTCTCGGGGTCTATCACAGTATCAGAGTCTACCGAAAATAAGCAACGAAGGGGGAAACAAATAAATAACAGAGCAAACAATAGCATCACAAAGCATAACATGGCAAAAGGCGAAGAGGAATAACATCCGGGAAAGTATTCCCGGTGTTAGGCATTTTCGGGCAGATGAAACGGAGGGGGATTGTTGCGGGTTCAGTATGCTAGGGACGTGTGGTTGACGAACGGTCTGCGTATCCGGATGCGTCTCGAAATTCTGAGCAACTCTCATATATAAATTATTTTCATCCGAGTTACGGATTATTTTATATTAATTTTAAAAGATTTAATCATTTTTAGAATTAATTTAATTATTTTAATTCAACATTATCCAGAATAGTGTATGCTGACGTCATCATGACGTCGGCATGATGTCAGCAGTCAACACGTCGTTGACTGGGTCAAACTGACGTGCGGGACCCAGTTGTCATTGTCTAAGACTAACTAAACAGGTTTAATTAGTTTAGTTAACTGATTAGGTTAATTAAATATGATTAATTAAGTTAATTAATTAATTAGTTAATTAATACTTTTAATATTTATTTATTTCTTTTTATTTTTAATTTATTATTTTTATTATTTTATTTTTATTAATGTTTTTTTAACTTTCTGGGGCTGGGCCCCAGCTGTCAATGGGCCAAAGGCCCTTCGCGGGTTACGGGCGAACGGGGGCCGGTTGCGGTCGCCCGACCAGGCACCCGCCCAGTCCAACCGCGGCTGGGAGCTACCCCGAGCGGTGTGGCGGACGGTGGACGACGCGGGCAGGGCAGCTGTGCAGGGGAGGCGAGCGGTGGTGGCGGCCGCTCGACATGGCACCGGTGGCCGTGAATCGGGGGCCGGCCGCAGCGGGCAGCACTGCCGAACGGCGGCGCCTGTTGTAGCGGCGGGCGGAGGTGGTACGTAGGAGGCGAGTGGGAGCGGCTTGTGGGGCGCCGGCGGGCACGGGGTTCGCGGCGGCAGTTGTGGCGAGGCCGCGGCGGTGAGTGGGTGACAGGCACGATGGCGCGTCCATGGGCGTGAGGGCAGGGGCCCGCGAGCATGGCCCCAGGCATGGTGGCCGTGGCGAGGAGAAAGGAGAGGAGGGGAGTGACGCTCACAGTCGTTGACGGGAAGCGGGGGCGTCGAGGCGTGACGGAGTCCGTCGTGGGGGGGCGTGAGGAGGCAAGGATGAAGGCGAGGTGCAGCGGCGACGGCACGGCGACGGCGTCGGGAGTGCCAGGGGCATGACCCAGTTTCGGTCGGGGAGGTGGAGGAGATGCGGAAGTAGCAGTCCGGTGGGGCAGTCGAGGACGGGGAAGCCGAGGTGGAGGGCTATGGTGGCGGCTCCGGCGATGTGGCCTCGAGCGGCGGCATCGGCGTTGATCCCCCCGATCCAATCGAGGGGGCAGAGGAGGGGGAGGTGGATGCGAGCAGGAGAGGGGAAAAGTGGAGCAGGAAGGCGAGGGGGGCGAGGGGAGGGTGGCCTTATCCCCTCCCCGTCGGCGTCGGCGAGACGGTCGGGGGCGACCCGCCCCTGTAGCGACCTGGTCGCGTGAACAGGGGAGAGGGAAGGGACCGGGGATAGTGGGCTGGGCCTGCACTGTTGCCAGCAAGGCCAAGTGCACAGAGCACTTTATTCTTTTCTCTTTAGTTATTATTCATCTCTGTTTTATTAAATTGTAGTTTTTATAAAATACAAGTTGTATCTAAAATAGTATTAATAAGCATGCCACTGCCGCAATTAACTTTCGGGCAACTAAATAAATAGTTTATTATTTTATAAATACAAAAGGCATTCATTTAATTGTTTTGCCTACTGTTTAGTTATTTAAGTGCATTTAGACTTTTTATAAGATTGTGGTTTCTCCACCATAATTACTTATAATTTAGTTGACCCATTTAGAACATTTTAGTTTTTATTTTTGAAAACTTTTATCATTTGACTTTATTTCAAATTTGAATTTGAACAAGGTTTGATCCAACGCGAGTTAACAACAGTAATCGAGGTGATGTGTCATCATTAGCAGGGAATTACTGTAGATTGATTATCCGGGCGTCACAATTATCCTCCACTACAAGAAATCTCGTCCCGAGATTTAAGCAGTGGAGTAAGGGTGGAAAGTGTTGGCAGCGAAAAACTAACGAGTCTTCTCGGTCTTGGCTGCCCGTTTGAAGAGGTGGATCCATTTCGTTGATGTCCTCATTTCTCTGCTTCAAGTCATCATGATCAAGTCGTCATCCTTTCTTCGGGATCTCCATCGTCCTACGAACGCGAACAGGGGGGAAAAACTTTGGAGGAACGTATCTCCACGAAGTCTGTGCATACGACGGCGAATTCACAAAGTGATATACGAAGTACCCTACGAGTAGTATTTCAGCGAATGCATTGAGAACAATAAGCGATGGTACCAAAGTTTCAAATGGGTAGGCAATCATTCGATGCCTAGACAGAAACTGGAATGGGGGCTTGAATAATGGGAATAACATGGCGTTTGATCCCAGGATGAATAATGGTATAGAATTTAGCTCGTGAATCACATACGAAGCCAGGTGCAAAGGAACATTAGAATCCGGGTTGTAAAGAAGAGGCAGGTATCGATCCAGTGGACCTGTGGGTTATGGGCCCACCATGTGGGTTGAAAATAGGAAGGCTGGTGACGTCTTGCACGATCTCGTAAGCAAGGTATGTCGGAGGATAGCATGCCAGTTATGTCGGCAACAACATCGGTACCAAGGGCAAGGGACGGAGAGAACTATTTTCTTGCTCGTTGAACGAGGCAGACCAATAGGCAAGTTCTTATCCATCGGTGGTTACCGGAATGTTACCAACCATAGTAACAGGGTCTTACCGACAGAGTTGTACAACAAGGTGTTTACATAAGCAGAGAATTACTACTGCTTAGATTATATGTAGATCAAGGAAAGGTTAAACAAACAAATGGAAAGGAAAATTGTGATTACACACAATTAATAGGAGTATATCCATCCCATGGACAAGAAGAACATGGCAAGCATGGTAGGAGAGCAAGTACCCAACCATTCAGATAAAGAGGCAAGGATTAATCAAGATGTTACCCATACAACGGTGTTTTGATAACTGACCAAGAAACATTTAGCATTGGGCTTCAAATGCTCTTGTTGAAAATCGGAGTACCACAGACATGCTTCGAGATAGCATTGGCATGGTCTTTAAGAAAAGGTCGGACTTGGATACACAAAGGATTCATCAGGAGTAGCTTATAAAATAAGACTTACAATTTCCTCCTTGGTTATCCTTGCAAAGAAATTATAGTGATAGGTCCTCCAGCCAGGGGTGCTAGGCATGGCATCATATTACCGGGTTATCAAAGGACCAAGATTATAACTCTTGGAAAGTTGCCCCAACCATCATATCCGATCGAGATTCAGATCTGATTGGCGTCATGATACCTCAAACTCGGGATGTTTGAGAAGAAAAGGTGCAACACCAATATGGGAGCGGGTTCCCGAAACAATAGTTCATCATTAAACCAAGGATAGGATGAGGAGGTGGCTGATGGGCTCAGCGACAATTCATCGAGAATTCCAAACGGATGGATTTCCGCAATAATGTGAACAAGAAGATGACACTCGTCAATTCAAATGATATAATGTTGTATGCTCAAGGAAAACATACACCATTAATCATTAGTTGAAAGGTGTGCCTGAACTATGACCTTAGGCAGCAAGATCAATGTTAGAGTGATGATTCAATAACCAACAGTCTAAGAACAAACTATCGATCGTTAACTTCAAAGCAATAGGGTTGCTAGAAGTACAGAACTCAAGCAGCATCGTTAGCATAGTGGTATCCCGGTTAAAAACAACACGGGGACCAAGGAAGAATGGTGATGGTGAGATGTATCATCATACCGAGAATTTCTAATAGGTGGACCAATCCCCACAACATCCTCGACATAAAAGACAGTAATGCTTCAGGGAAGAACACAACACTAGCTGGAGAGCAAGTTGTATTCATAATGTGGACAGGTTCGCGATGAAAGGAAGTCAAGGTTGTTGTCGATGATAATAAAATCATCGAGGGCAAGGAGGGTATTTCTCATCATGAACATAGTTGACATCTCGAAAGGAGTCAAAGTGTTGAAGGTGATCCGACACGTTTGCCGGGAGATTTCAATAGGATGCAATCAAACAACAACGACAACAAGCAAGGGCTGACGAAGTGGCGAGTTATTGGAACAACAGATAAGATGCAAGCTCGGAATGGAAGTTGCCTCTTAGAATAAGCAACATGAGGTTGAAAGTTCGATGTAAGTCGTTCCCACATTCTGAAGAATTCATGCACCAGAGAAGGACGAGGTAGCACAGTCAAAGATAGCAAGACCAGGATGCATCCGATAGTCTAGGAATGACCAGATTGAGTTCAGAATTTCCCAGTAAAATTACTAGGGGCATTGAATTTTTAGAGCAGATTTGATTTACTAAACGGTGTCCTCGGTTGATAGCAACCTAGAACTCGTACAGTGATTACGACAAGCAAAGGTATCACTTCATCAAAAGTTCAAAAGGTGTAGTGCAAAGGCATGATATCCTCGAGATACCAGAGGGTAAAACTCGAAGGTAGAACACGATAGAAGTTGAACTAGGTCATTGACCAATGACAGTAGATGCTTTAACCTTGTCAAAATTGACGGGGCCTGGAATGGATTTATTCCAGATATATTGAATAAGGACTGCATGGTCGGAACCATAACTGCAAGGGATCAAATTTATTGACACCGAAAGAATTATTTAGATGTGAAATCATTTTGCAAGAAGTTTCCGAGACGGTCTACATCATTTTCATGGGCATGAACACAAAGTTCAAGGTCGACTCCCACTTCTTTAATGCATATCATTTCATTCACCTCTCGCCTTAATAAAACTGTAGTGTTGGAATTTTAACTGGTAGAACACCGGAAGAGTATGACTTGTGAAAACTTTCGGGTTTTCACGGATTAGGGGAAGGCATAGGTTCCACCCATCGGGCATGTTAGTAACAGATACCACAAGTTTCAAAAGTAAATATCACCAGCTCCAAGGGAGAGCATGGTTGTCAAAGAAGAGGATACAATTTATCGAAGGTATTATGTATCAGGGACATAACTTCTCGAGGTTTTTTTTTGTATACGAAGGACACTGTCGGATAATATTTCAATAAAGGATCGAGCGATCCACAGTAGAGCTGATGTGAGTATCGATACTCACTCAGAGGAAGAAGAATGCAGAGGCATCAGATTCAAGAACCACCTGATTAGTATGAAGCTTAAATAGAAAGAAATTATGGTTTCCAAAACGAAGGATCAGAAGCAACCGCTCTGATCCAGGATGGATAAGTTGAAAACACTTAGCTGGACAATCAATAAAGGTTTGAATTGCCGAGAACCAACTCATGTCCGGAATGACGTCTGAGTCGGAAAGATAATTTCAAAAAGGATAACCCGATGACTGCGTGCATATGCACACATTGAATCAATAGGCTCAAAATGGCTAAGACAAGGGATGTTAACGAAGACAACTAGTCATATGAAATTACCCATAATGCAAGCAGGCAAGAATTTCAAGAGTAACAGCCTGCAGAGGATTTTCGAAACATCAAAAAGTGCTCCGAAAAAAAACTTTGGAGACATATGAACAATCGAGAAGGATGGATCCTCGATAAATGTGAGGAAATAACCGTAAGGGTTTTCATGTGAATTAAAATTGCAGGGCAGTAAACTCAAAGGATTCTCAAGACAACTGAGAATATTTCGAGGCCTCTTGTAACAACAAGAGCGACGAGGAATGATCATGAGAATGACAAGTGCATGCAGATATCCATAGGGATATATCGGTGGCAGTGAATTACAAAGGCGATGAACACAAGTTCTCGGGTTAACAGCGGAGAGTATCTTCAGGGTCTTCTGGTGCAGCGGACGATCATCGGTCATAAGGTGCTCTCCGGGTGAAAGTGATAACGAGATCCTAATGTTAGATTTAGCAAAATTCATTTATCCCGAATAGAAGAGAGATAAGAGTCCCAGAGTATAGACGAGGAGTAAAAGATCCTAATACCACCCAATGGTGTTGTGGGCCCGTAAGCCACACAACAAGTTATTAAATATGTTTTTCAATGACTAGACTCAACTTCGGCCAAGGAGTTGGAAAGGGGGATTCCTACAGGCAGTCGGCTCTCATACCAACTTGTGACGCCCCCGATTTGACCATACACTAATCATGCACGCAAAGGTGCACGACCAAGATCAGGGACTCATTGGAAGATATCACAACACAACTCTAGACACAAATTAAAAATAATACAAGCTTTATATTACAAGCCAGGGGCCTCGAGGGCTCGAATACAAAAGCTCAAAATCACAAGAGTCAGCGGAAGCAGTAATATCTGAGTACAGACATAAGTTAAACAAGTTTGCCTTAAGAAGGCTAGCACAAAAATAACAACGATCGAAAAGGCAAGCCGTCCTGCCTGGGACCTCCTAACTACTCCTCGAAGCCGAACTCCACGTAGAAACATCATCGGGATCCTCTGGCTCCTGGGCTCCACCATCTGGTTGCGTCATCCGAGAAGAAGGGACAAAAAGGGAAAAGGGGGAGAAAAGCAACCGTGAGTACTCATCCAAAGTACTCGCAAGCAAGGATGTACACTACATATGCAAAGGTATATGTGTAAAGGGGTAATATCTGTGGACTGAACTGTAGAAAGCAGAATAAGAGGGGGATAGCTAGTCCAATCGAAGACTACGCTTCTCGTAACCTCCATCTTGCAGCAGAAGATGAGGGTAGCTGGAAAGTAACAAGTATCCTCGCTTCTGGCGGCCTCCGTCTTGCAGCAGTAGAATAGAATAGATGGTAAGTTCACCAAGTATCATCGTATAGCATAAACCTACTCGGCGATCCTCCTGCACATCAACCTGTGAGAGAGCAACCACCGAGTTGTATCTGGCACTGGTAAGGGTGTGTTTTATTAAGTATCCGGTTCTAGTTGTCATGAGGTCGGAATACAACTCCGGGTCGTCCTTTTACCGAGGGACACGGCTATTCGAATAGATTAACTTCCCTGCAGGGGTGCACCACATAACCTAGCACGCTTGATCCCATTTGGCCGGACACACTTTCCAGGGTCATGCCCGGCCTCGGAAGATCAACACGTCACAGCCCTACCTAAGCACAGCAGAGAGGTCAGCACACCGGTCTAAGTCCTAGGCACGCAGGGGTCCGGGCCCATCGCCCAACGCACACCTGCACGTTGCGTACGCGGCCGGTGAGCAGACCTAGCAACCTCCATTACTAAGGAAGTTGCGTTACGTGGTCCAACCCGGCGTGCGCCGCTCAGTCGCATGACGTCAAGAAGGCTTCGGCTGATACCACGACGTCGAGTACCCATAACTATTCCCACGTAGCTGGTTAGTGCGTATAGGCCAACGGCCAGACTCAGATCAAATATCCAAACTCATTAAGCGTGTTATTATGAAATAACCGTGCACAACGACCAGGGCCAGGCCACCTCTCCACTGGGTGTCTCAACCTGCCCTGTCGCTCCGCCACAAAGATCCACTCGGGGGGCCATTGAGAACTCAGGCCCATCACTACCTGGATGGAGCCACCTGTCCTTTCAGCCCCCACATCGAATAACTTGCGGGTACTCAAAGAGCCGATCCGACTTTAGTCATATCAAGTATCATGTAAAGTATGTATATAGTATATACCCGTGATCACCACCCGAGGTGATCACGGCCCGATCGTATAGCATGGCAGACGGACAATGATGTGGGGCCACTGATGGAATACTAGCATCCTATACTAAGCATTAGGATAACAGGTAAAGGTATCAACAGTGGTGGCAATAATTACAGGCTATGCAACAGAATAGGAGTAACCGAACAGTAACATGCTACACTACTCTAATGCAAGCAGTAGGGAGAAGAATAGGTGATATCTGGTGATCAAAATGGGGGGCTTGCCTGGAAGCTCTGCAGACGAAAGGAATCTTCGGAAGCGTAGCCGTAGTCGAACACCGAAGCATCAATGGTCTCGGGGTCTATCACAGTATCGGAGTCTACCGAAAATAAGCAACAAAGGGGGAAACAAATAAATAACAGAGCAAACAATAGCATCACAAAGCATAACATGGCAAAAGGCGGTGCTACGTGTGACCTAACGAGGTACTCGGTGATACAGGCGAAGAGGAATAACATCCGGGAAAGTATTCCCGGTGTTAGGCATTTTCGGGCAGATGAAACGGAGGGCGATTGTTGCGGGTTCAGTATGCTAGGGACGTGTGGTTGACGAACGGTCTGCGTATCTGGATGCGTCTCGAAATTCTGAGCAACTCTCATATATAAATTATTTTCATCCGAGTTACGGATTATTTTATATTAATTTTAAAAGATTTAATCATTTTTACAATTAATTTAATTATTTTAATTCAGTAGTGTATGTTGACGTCTTCATGACGTCACCATGATGCCAGCAGTCAACACGTCGTTGACTGGGTCAAACTGACATGCGGGACCCAGTTGTCATTGTCTAAGACTAACTAAACAGGTTTAATTAGTTTAGTTAACTGATTAGGTTAATTAAATATGATTAATTAAGTTAATTAATTAATTAGTTAATTATTACTTTTAATATTTATTTATTTCTTTTTATTTTTAACTTATTATTTTTATTATTTATTTTTATTAATGTTTTTTTTAACTTTCTGGGGCTGGGCCCCAGCTGTCAATGGGCCAAAGGCCCTTAGCGGGTTACGGGCGAACGGGGGCCGGTTGCGGTCGCCCGACCAGGCACCCGCCCAGTCCAACCGCGGCTGGGAGCTACCCCGAGCGATGCGGCGGACAGTGGACGACGCGGGCAGGGGAGCTGCGCAGGGGAGGCGAGCGGTGGTGGCGGCCGCTCGGCTTGGCACCGGTGGCCGTGAATCGGGGGCCGACCGCAGCGGGCAGCACCGGCGAACGGCGGCGCCTGTTGTAGCGGCGGGCGGAGGTGGTACGCAGGAGGCGAGTGGGAGCGGCCTGCGGGGCGCCGGCGGGCACGGGGTTCGCGGCGGCAGTTGTGGCGAGGCCGCGGCGGTCAGTGGGCGACAGGCACGATGGCGCGTCCATGGGCGTGAGGGCAGGGGCCCGTGAGCATGGCCCCAGGCGTGGTGGCCATGGCGAGGAGAAAGGAGAGGAGGGGAGTGACGCTCACGTTCGTTGACGGGAAGCGGGGGCGTCGAGGCGTAAGGGAGTCCATCGTGGGGGGGCGTGAGGAGGCAAGGATGAAGGCGAGGTGCAGCGGCGACGGCACGGCGACGGCGTCGGGAGTGCCAGGGGCACGACCCAGTTCCGGTCAGGGAGGTGGAGGAGATGCGGAAGTAGCAGTCCGGTGGGGCAGTCGAGGACGGGGAGGCCGAGGTGGAGGGCTATGGTTGCGGCTCCGGCGATGTGGCCTCGAGCGGCGGCATCGGCGTCGATCCCCCCGATCCAATCGGGGGGGAAGAGGAGGGGGAGGTGGATGCGAGGAGGACAGGGGAAAAGTGGAGCAGGGAGGCGAGGGGGCGAGGGGAGGGCGGCCTTATCCCCTCCCCGTCGGCGTCGGCGAGACGGTCGGGGGCGACCCGCCCCTGTAGCGACCTGGTCATGTGAACAGGGGAGAGGGAAGGGACCGGGGATAGTGGGCTGGGCCTGCACTGTTGCCAGCAAGGCCAAGTGCACAGAGCACTTTATTCTTTTCTCTTTAGTTATTATTCATCTCTGTTTTATTAAATTGTAGTTTTTATAAAATACAAGTTGTATCTAAAATAGTATTAATAAGCATGCCACTGCCGCAATTAACTTTCGGGCAACTAAATAAATAGTTTATTATTTTATAAATACAAAAGGCATTCATTTAATTGTTTTGCCTAATGTTTAATTATTTAAGTGCATTTAGACTTTTTATAAGATTGTGGTTTCTCCACCATAATTACTTATAATTTAGTTGACCCATTTAGAACATTTTAGTTTTTATTTTTGAAAACTTTTATCATTTGACTTTATTTCAAATTTGAATTTGAACAAGGTTTGATCCAACGCGAGTTAACAACAGTAATCGAGGTGATGTGTCATCATTAGCAGGGAATTAATGTAGATTGATTATCCGGGCGTCACACTTCTAAGGTTTCGAAACAAACACTAGCTACGAACGTCCATCATCAAGCATGATAATCCATGTTGCTAGATTAACATTGCGGGATGTATGAAACACGAGATAATAAAATTGCGAGCCCCATACTGAACTTCGTCATACGCATGACCCCCGTGCAGATCTTATCTGCATTGCCCTTTCGTCTGCTAAATTTCATCTTTCTTTTTAACTACGGTGGAATTCAATGAACTGCTAGCACTTCGTTGATCAATCAGGACCGCGGATTGCCAGAACGTTGAAACTCCACCATACTGTTATCAAGATCAGAAATATGCAAATTCCAGGGAAGCAACAAGAACATCGGGTAACAGATTTCATCTGTCACCCGCATAAATATTTTTCAGCAATAGATCTCATCCACTACCTAATTATATTATGCAATACCCATACATCTCTATGTATTCTAGATCCCAACCTTCATCTACGCATAGCACGGCTCACGATGCCACTGTAAGAGAACGCAGCAGAAAACAAAAATTTATGACCTACGCACCAGCCCAGGACCACTATGGAGACTGCATACAAGGTTTTTGATCTGTTTCGTTACCGACTCGTAGCGCAACGGAAGTAGAGTCGATGACGAACGGCGGTGCAGATCCCCGCAGCTAGGATTTACAACCTCCCAACCGCGAGAATGTATGCCCTCATCCACCCCATGGACATCCCTCCGGGAGGCGGTCGGACAGTCCCTCGGACGGTGTCGCGGACAGCCCTTCGGGAGGACCCTCGAAACTCGGACGGTCACTCGAACAGCCCTTCGGGAGGATTCATAGAACTTAGACCGTCACTTGGACAGCCCTTCGGGAGGCACTCTCAAAACAGCCCCTTCGGCAAAAGGATCGACACTACGACCTCTCTATAGGGTTGCACACATACGGTGTCATCTATCCGGCAAGGCTTCGCCGTCCAGAGCTAGTTCCTGTCGGAACCCAGACAGCCTTTTGGCTCTACGAATCTATTTCGCGGGGAGGGATAGAGAAGCCAGATCATTGCAATGTCATGTATGTGAGAAAGGGTGAGTGTGGAGAGTGCCTCTCCACCTCTATTTATAGGAAAATCCAAGGGGTAGGGGAAACATGAAAAACCCAAATTGCCCACACTTTATGTCACACATAAAAGGGCATAAAGGGCATAAAGGGATGACAAGTGGAGCTCCATGGAGGAGCTGCACCCTCCAATGTCCCACCTTCATGGGGGCCCCCAAAGGGGGTTCCTTGATCCCCAAGTCCTTCTAGAAGCCTTTTGGGAAAAGCCCCAAAAGGTGGCTTTCCATAAATATCCCAAAAAGCACTTTCACTATTCACGACGACATTTTTCGGCGCCGTTCGAACTGAAAATACTCATGTGGGCTTAGAACATTTCCAGTACCCACCATAATGATTTTCAACGCGTTTTGAAACCATTCCAGTTTAGTGATTTTCATTTGCGAAAAGCATCCGAACCGGTACCAGCAGCTCCGGAACATTTCCGGTTTTTATTTCTGAAAATTCCAAAAAGTTTACAGAACGATTCTGGCACCCTCCAAGAATTATCAGGCATGTGCTGAGACCAATTTGACTTTATGGTATCCTCTGAAACAACTTTTCAGTATCACCGGAACTCATCCGATGACCTCTCTCGTTGGAACTTCTCCGTTTCGTCCGAAACTTTTTTGGTGATTTTCTCTCAGACTCCCTGTCTAGTATTCAGCAGATGGATGACCCTTAAGCGTGTGACTCTATAGGTTCGGTGAAGTATAGACATGACCGGAACTCTTTCCGATCAATGATCAACATCGGAGCCATGGACACCCATATTGACCCCTATACCCACACGAATGAATATTCGAGTGAACCTCCAATTGACGTGTGTTATTCCTGCTGATTCACGATATGTTACGAATACCCGAGATGAGACATGTTGGCATCCCTGTGGATCAACTCGTTGTCCACTATGCCATTTACCTCGATACCGGTATTGTTCTCTTTTCTCGTTCCGTGTTACGGCATCCCCGTGATCAAATCACCCTTTGTCTGGCCAGACGATGATGGATACAGTAACACCGAGAGGGCCCAGAGATATCTCTCCATCGACGGAGGAGCAAATCCCAATCTTGATTTATCAAGTTACTTAACATACATTTCCATGAACCCGTAAGCCGCCGTAATAGCCACCCATTTAAGGATGACATTTAACAAACCCCAAAGTTCAGTAAGCAAGCATGAAGAAACTCGATACTCTCATGGTGTAAGGAATTATGCAAACATAAACTTCCTGTGTTATTAAGCATTAACTTGTGACGAATGTATCTCATAGCATAACATCAATTCGGGTCAATTCAACACAAATGTCCCTATAACATTGTGCCCTCAAAGTTGTTGGCATAGACATGCACATGATCAGGAAAACAGAACCATCATGCAACACTTGAGCTAGTCTTAGAGGCCAGAATAGGAATACATTTTATCGTTTATTATTCCACACGTGCATATGAGTCTTCCTCCGAGCCTCGTTTTATTTGCAGACTCGAGAACCATAGCAGTTATAGCATGGAACATAAACCTAATTTTGAACAGGGAGATAATCAATAACATTTATTATTGCCTCTAGGGCATATCTCCTACAGGACGAGACGATGTAGCAGAATAGGTGTTGCGGGACATAATCGCAGACGGAGCTGTTGTCGATTTGTATCTCAACGTCGACTACGATGGTCGTTTGGAAGGACATGGTGATGAAGAAGCAAGCTACGGTGATACAATGGAGGAGGAAACACATGATTATGATGGCTCCAGTGACCGATTACCGGTGGAAGAAGGACACCGTCATGACGGCTCCGGTGACCGAACGGAGTCCGGCCAGGTATATATATACTCCCTTCGTTCCGATTTACTTATCGTGGTTTGATACGTCTCCAACGTATCTATAATTTTTTATTATTCCATGTTATTATTTATGAAGTATTGGATGTTTAATGGGCTTTAGCATTCACTTTTGTATCATTTTTGGGACTAACCTACTAATCCAAAGGCCCAGTCCTTATTGCTGTTTTTTGCCTATTTCAGGGTTTTGCAAAAAAGAATATCAAACAGAGTCGAAACCGAATGAAACCTTCGCGAGAGATATTTTTGGAGGAAATCACGCACGATGACCTTGAGAACCACGTCAGAAGAGCCACGTGGGGCCCACGAGGGTGGGGACGTGCCCCCTGCCTCGTGGAGCCCTCGTGACTCCCCCGGCGCCCCCCTTCTTCCTATATAAGTCTACGTACCCCAGAAACTCCATGGACAGAGAGAAAACCCTAATTCCACCGCCGTATTTTCTGTTCCCGTGGAGATCCCATCTTGGAGCCTGTTCTGGAGCTCCACCGGAGGGGGATCCATCATGGAGGCCTTCATCATCATCATCATCGCCCTCACCATGAATTGTGAGTAGTTTACCACAGACCTTAGGGTCCATAGCTAGTATCTAGATGGCTTCTTCTCTCTCTAGATCTCAATACAAAGTTCTCCTTGGTCTTCGAGGAGATATATTCGATGTAATCTCTTTTTGCGGTGTGTTTGTCGAGATCCGATGAATTGTGAGTTTATGATCCAGGTTATCTATGAAAGATATTTGGTTCTTCTCTGAACTTTTTATGTGTGCTCATAATATCCTTGCAAGTCTCTTCGAATTATTGGTTTGGTTTAGCCTACTAGATCTATAGTTCTTGCAATGGGAGAAGTGCTTGGCTTTGGGTTCAATCTTGCGGTGTCCTTTCCCAGTGAAAGTAGGGGCAGCAAGGAACGTATTGTATTGTTGCCATTGAGGATAAAAAGATGTGGTTTATATCATATTGCTTGAGTTTATCCCTCTACATCATGTCATCTTGCTTAAGGCGTTACTCTGTTCTTATGAACTCAATACACTAGATGCATGCTGGATAGCGGTCGATGTGTGGAGTAATAGTAGTAGATGTAGGCAGGAGTCGGTCTAGTTGTCTCGGACGTGATGCCTATATACAATGGTCATGCCTAGATAGTCTCATAATTATTCGCTTTTCTATCAATTGCTCGACTATAATTTGTTTACCCGCCGTAGAATATCGCTATCATGAGAGAAGCCACTAGAGAAAACTATGGCCCCCGGGTCTATTCTCAACATATCAATCTACATCTACTTTACTTTTACCGTTTTTATTTGTTGTTTTATTAAACTAAAAATACCAAAAATATAAACTATCATCTCTATCGATCTCACTTTCGTAAGTGACCGTAAAGGAATTGATAACCCCTTATCGCGTTGGCTGCGAAGTTCTTATTTGTTTGTGCAGGTGCGAGGGACTCGCGCGTGGTCTCCTACTGGATTGATACCTTGGTTCTCAAAAACTGAGGGAAATACTTACGCTACTGTGCTGCATCTCCCTTTCCTCTTCGAGGGAATACAATGCAAGCTCAAGAGGTACCAAGAAGAATTTCTGGCGCCGTTGCCGGGGAGGCTTACGCAAAAGTCATATACCAAGTACCTATCACAAACCCTTATCCTTCACATTACATTTATTTGCCTCTCATTTTACTCTCACCCACTTCACCCTTGTCGTTTTATTTGCCCTTCTTCCGCCGTGTTTTACCGTTCGCTTGCTTCTTGTTTGCTCGTGTGCCGCTTTCTTGCTTGTCATTATGGCTCTCCCTGTTAGTGTTGACCCTCACCTCAAGAGGCTGGAGGAGATTGAAAACAATGTTAGACATTTTATGACTATACAATTTGAGCATAATGACTTTTTCAGAAGTGAGCTGAAGGAACAGAACAAGTTTATGGAGTATATGAATAAAGACCTTGATGATATGTCTAAGGAATTTGATGGCTTGAAATCTCGGTTTGCTCACTTGAGAACTTAATTGCCCAAATTTTGGATAAACAGTCCACCTTGATTAATAAGATGGCTGCTAAACAGGAAGAGCATGAAAATAAAGATGAAGATCTGAAAGTTATTGATGTGTCTCCTATTAGATCCTTGTTTTCTAGTATTAATCTTTATGAAGATAGGATTGGAGATGATTCTGCTTTAAGGTGTCCCAATGATTCGGAGTTTTTAGATCTTGATGCTAAAATTGCTAAAAGTGGGAGTGAAGAGATTAAAACTTTGCATAGTGATGAACCCACTACTTTGGATTTCAAGGGATTCAATTATGATAATTGCTCTTTGATTGATTGTATTTCCTTGTTGCAATCCGTGCTAAATTCTCCTCATGCTTATAGTCAAAATAAAGCTTTCACTAAACACATAGTTGATGCTTTGATGCAATCTTATGAAAAAAAAAACTTGAGTTGGAAGTTTCTATACCTAGAAAGTTTTATGATGAATGGGAACCTACTATCAAAATAAAAATAAAAGATCATGAATGCTATGCTTTGTGTGATTTGGGTGCAAGTGTCTCCACTATCCCAAAAACTTTGTGTGCTTTGCTACGGTTCCATGAGCTTGATGATTGTTCTTTTAATTTGCATCTTGCGGATTCCACTATTAAGAAACCTATGGGAAGAATTAATGATGTTCTTATTGTTGCCAATAGGAATTATGTGCCCGTAGATTTCATTATTCTTGATATAGATTGCAATGCTTCATGTCCTATTATTCTTGGTAGACCTTTCCTTAGAACGATTGGTGCAATTATTGATATGAAGGAAGGAAATATTAGATTCCAATTTCCATTAAGGAAAGGCATGGAACACTTTCCTAGAAAGAAAATCAAATTACCATTTGAATCTATCATGAGAGCCACTTATGGATTGCCTTCCAAAGAAGGCAATACCTAGATTTATCTTGTATCGTGCCTAGATAGGGGCGTAAAACGATAGCGCTTGTTGGGAGGCAACCCAATTTTATGTTTTTTGTTTTTGTTGATGTTAGGTAATAAATATTGCATCTATCCTCTAATTAGATGTGGTTTCATGTTTTGTTTAGTGTTTGTGCCAAGTACAACCTTTGGGAAGACTTGTGTGAAGTTTATATGATCTTGCTGTGAAAAACAGAATCGTTAGCGCTTCCTAAGGTAGTCTTCAGATTTAACTGGAGCTTTCTTTTTAGTTGATTCCTTTTGCAGATGTTTTGTAGAAAAATTCCGCAAATTTACCAATTTAGTTTGAATTTTTTGGAGTTCCATAAGTAGGCGAAACCTGCAGATTACTACAGACTGTTCTGTCTTTGACAGATTCTGTTTTTCGTGTGTTGTTTGCTTATTCCGATGCATCTATGAGTAGTATTGGAGGATATGAACCATAAAGAAGTTGGATTATAGTAGGTTTAACACCAATATAAACAAAGAATGAATTCATTGCTGCACCTTTGAGTAGTGGTTTGCTTTCTTATACTAACGGAGCTCACGAGAATTTTTGTCTAAGTTTTGTGTTGTGAAGTTTTCAAGTTTTGAGTATTGTTTTGATGGACTATGGAACAAGGAGTAGCAAAGGCCTAAGCTTGGGGATGCCCATGGCACCCCAAGTAAACTCAAGATAATCAAAAGCCTAAGCTTGTGGATGCCCCGGGAAGGCATCCCCTCTTTCGTCTTCATCCATCGGTAACTATACTTGGAACTATATTTTTATTCGCAACATGTTATGTGTTTTGCTTGGAGCGTCTTGTATAATTTGAGTATTTGCTTGTTAGTTTGCCACAATCATCCTTGCTGGACACATCTATTTGAGAGAGTTAAATATGGCCTAGAAATTGTTAGAACACTCTATGTGCTTCACTTATATCTTTTGAGTTGAATAGTTTTTGCTCTAGTGCTTCACTTATATCTTTTAGAGCACGGTGGTGATAATATTTTGTAGAAATTGTTGAACTCTCATGCTTCACTTATATCCTTTTGAGTGTCTATTAAAACAGTATGGTAATGTATTTAGGCTAAAGAAACTAGTCTTCACATGATAGACATCCAATGTCAATGTAGTAAAAAAATTCACACTAAGTGCATTGAATAGAATGAGATGTTGGATGCTTGATAATTGTTTTGAGATATGAGGATAATGATATTGGAGTCATGCTAGTGGAGTTATTATGAAATTGAGAAATACTTGTGTTAAGGTTAATGATTCCCGTAGCATGTACGTATGGTGAACCGCTATGTGACGAAGTTAGAGCATGAGGTATTTGTAGAGTGTCAACCTTTGTGTGGAGGTCGGGGGCGCGCGATGGTTAACTCCTACCAACCTTCCCCCTAGGATCATGCGTTGATTGCTTTGTTTTGATGACTCGTAGATTTTTTCAATAAGTATATGAGTTCTTATGACTAATGTTGAGTCCATGGAAGCACTCTCACCCTTCCACCATTGCTAGCCTCTCTTGTACCGCGCAACTTTCGCCGGTGCCATAAACCCACTATATATCCTTCCTCAAAACAGCCACCATATTGTTCCTCAAAACAGCCACCATACCTACCTAACATAGCATTTCCATAGCCATTCCGAGATATATTGAGATGCAACTTTCCACCATTCCGTTCATATTACACGTATCATATTGTCATATTGCCATTGCATGATCATGTAGTTGACATCGTATTTGTGGCAAGGCCACCATGCATAATTTTTCTATACATGACACTCTTGTTTCATTGCACATACTGGTACACCGCCGGAGCCATTCATATAGAGTCATACTTTGTTGTTGTAGTATCGAGTTGTAATGAAAGTGTGATGATCATCATTATTAGATCATTGTCCCATGGGAGGAAAGGCTAAATCTATAAAGCCCCTTCGCAAAAAAAGAGAAAAAAAGGGGGAAAGGCCAAAGAAAAAAGAAAGGCCCAAAAAAAGAGAAAAGAAAAAGAGAAAAGAAAAAAGGACAATTGCTACTATCTTTTTTCCACACTTGTGCTTCAAAGTAGCACCATGTTCTTCATTGTAGAGAGTCTCATGCTTAGTCACTTTCATATACTAGTGGAAATTTTCATTATAGAACTTGGCTTGTATATTCCAACGATGGGCTTCCTCAAATGCACTAGGTCTTCGTGAGCAAGCAAGTTGGATGCACACCCACTAGTTTCTTTTGTTGAGCTTTCATTCATATTTAGCTCTAGTGCATCCGTTGCATGGCAATACCTACTCACTCACATTGATATCTATTGATGGGCATCTCCATAGCCCATTGATACGCCTAGTCGATGTGAGACTATCTCCCTCCTTTTTGTCTTCTCCACAACCACCTCTATTCCACCCATAGTGCTATGTCCATGGCTCACGCTCATGTATTGCGTGAAAGTTGAAAGGTTTGAAAAGATAGAGTATGAAAACAAATGCTTGGCTGAAATCGGGGTTGTGCATGATATGAGTATTTTGTGTGATGAAGAGGGAGCATAGCCAGACTATATGATTTTGTAGGGATAACTTTCTTTAGCCATAGTATTTTGAGAAGACATGATTGCTTTGTTAGTATGCTTGAAGTATTGTTATTTCTTATGTCAATATAGACTTTTATCTTGAATCTTTCAGATCTGAACATTCATGCCACAATTAAGAGAATTACATTGAAAAACTATATTGGTTATCATTCCACATCAAAAATTCTTTCTTTATCATTTACCTACTCGAGGACGAGCAGGAATTAAGCTTGGGGATGCTTGATACGTCTCCAATGTATCTATAATTTTTTATTGTTCCATGCTATTATTTATGAAGTCTTGGATGTTTAATGGGCTTTATCATTCACTTTTATAACATTTTTGGGACTAACCTACTAACCAAAAGGCCCAGTCCAGATTGCTGTTTTTTTACCTATTTCAGGGTTTTGCGGAAAAAGAATATCAAACGGAGTCCAAATGGAATGAAACCTTCGCGAGAGATATTTTTGGAGGAAATCACGCACGATGAACTTGAGAACCACGTCAGAAGAGCCACGTGGGGCCCACGAGGGTGGGGGCGCGCCCCTTCCCAGGGAGCGCCCCCTGCCTCGTGGAGCCCCCGTGACTCCCCCGGTGCCCTCCTTCTTCCTATATAAGTCTACATACCCTAGAAACTCCGTGGACAGAGAGAAAACCCTAATTCCACCGCCGTACCTTCTGTTCCCGTGGAGATCCCATCTTGGAGCCTGTTCTGGAGCTCCACCGGAGGGGGATCCATCACGGAGGCCTTCATCATCATCATCATCGCCCTCACCATGAGTTGTGAGTAGTTTACCACAGACCTTCGGGTCCTTAGCTAGTATCTAGATGGCTTCTTCTCTCTCTCTGGATCTCAATACAAAGTTCTCCTCGGTCTTCGAGGAGATCTATTTGATGCAATCTCTTTTTGCGGTGTGTTTGTCGAGATCCGATGAATTGTGAGTTTATGATCAAGGTTATCTATGAAAGATATTTGGTTCTTCTCTGAACTTTTTATGTGTGCTCATAATATCCTTGCAAGTCTCTTCGAATTATTGGTTTGGTTTGGCCTACTAGATCTATAGTTCTTGCAATGGGAGAAGTGCTTGGCTTTGGTTCAATCTTGCAGTGTCCTTTCCCAATGATAGTAGGGGCAGCAAGGCACGTATTGTATTGTTGTTGTAAGTGAATCTAGTGCCACCCCTAGTTGGTTTTGGAGTATTGACGACAAACCTGGTTGAGGGACTAATGTGTTTGTGAGAATTGCAGGATAACACAGGTAGTAGTCCCCCCATTGATTCGGTTTACCTACCGGAGATGACCCCTAAAAATGTATGAAGACATTGACGACAATGGTGGTATATATATATATATGAAGATAATCATATTGAAGCCTATGATTAGAGAAGACATTATGTGAAGACTATGGAGCGCGAAGACTTAGATGTTTCGTTGTTTCCTTTTCTTCTTTGTTGAGTCATAGGAACCACCGTACTGTTAAGTGGGGTCCAAGTGAACTAAGTCAGAGTGACTGAAGTGATGCTCAACCAAATCCTATGTCTTCGAGCGAAGACAATGAGAGCAAATCTTATCCAGAGTTGGATGAGTCAGCTTTACTTGTATCCCAAGTAAATTTCCCGTGTGTGTTTGAAATCTGACCGTCGGAACACGTGTCAATTCCATAGTGACCCAGGGTCACTTCGCACAAATCAGGTTGGGTTGCCTAGTGGCTATAAATAGCCCATCCCCTACACCATAAATTGGTGGCTGCTCAGAGTTATTGCACGGCTTTTGTCGTTTGAGAGCAACCCACCTCCAAAGCATTTGAGAGAGAGATCCTTGCGAGGACAAAGCCCAAACACCCAGAGCCAAAGAGTGTTAGGCATCACTAAAGTCTTTCTGTCTGTGTGACCTGAAGACTTATTACACTTGAGGATTGTGTTTCCTCCAGCCGGTTAGGCATCGCGTTCTGAGCATCCAAGAGTCATTGTGGATCACCGTGAACGAAGTCTGTGAAGGTTTGGAAGTCTACCTTGAAGACTTACCAGAGTGATTGGGCAAGGACTAGGTGTCCTTAGCTCAAGGGGAATAAGGTGAAGACACAGTCTTCTGAGTTAAATCTCAGAATCCCTAACCAAACGTACAGTTGTCACAGCAACTGGAACTGGTCTAACAAATCACTGTCTTCCCCGAGCTACTGGTCTATCCTTTCCTTCCCTCTACTTACTGTCTTATGTTGTGAAGTCATTCCCTGCTTGTCCTATCTGATTGACTTCACTGTGTGACTACTTGTTCTGATTGGCTTCATTCAATCTTCCGTCCTGATCTTTACTGCCTAGCTGCTATTAGTATTCATGCTTTCACTTCATTGAATACTTGACTATGGCTTGTCTAGTGTAGTCTACCTTCCGCTGCATATAAATAGGATTGGATTTATCATCTGTCTTCGAAACTTCCATGTTTTGAAGCATTTCATAAAAATCGCCTATTCACCCCCCCCTCTAGTCGATATACTGCACTTTCAGTTGCCATCGAGGATAAAAAGATGGGGTTTATATCATATTGCTTGAGTTTATCCCTCTACATCATGTCATCTTGCTTAAGGCGTTACTCTGTTCTTATGAACTCAATACACTACATGCATGCTGGATAGCGGTCGATGTGTCGAGTAATAGTAGTAGATGCAGGCAGGAGTCGGTCTACTTGTCTCGGACGTGATGCCTATATACAATGATCATGCCTAGATAGTCTCATAATTATTCGCTTTTCTATCAATTGCTCGACAGTAATTTGTTTACCCGCCGTAGAATATCACTATCATGAGAGAAGCCACTAGAGAAAATGTTGGGGATCGTAGCAGAAAATCAAAATTTTTCCTACGCGTCACCAAGATCTATCTATGGAGTAATCTAGCAACGAGCATAAAGGAGAGTGGATCTACATACCCTTGTAGATCGCGATGCGGAAGCGTTGCAAGAACTCGGATGAAGGAGTCGTACTCGCTGCGATTCAGATCGCGGTTGATTCCGATCTAAGCGCCGAACAACGGCGCCTCCGCGTTCAACACACGTGCAGCCCGATGACGTCTCCCACGCCTTGATCCAGCAAGGAGAGAGGGAGAGGTTGGGGAAGACTCCATCCAACAGCAGCACGACGGCGTGGTGGTGGTGGAGGAGCGCGGGACTCCAGCAGGGCTTCGCCAAGCACTGCAAGAGACGAGGAGGGAGAGGGGTAGGGCTGCGCCAAGAGGGAGACTTTCTCATGTGTCTAGCAGCCCCAAAACACCCACTATATATAGGGGAAGGGGAGGGGCTGCGCCCCCATCTAGGGTTCCCTCCCTAGGGGTGGCGGCAGCCCCCAAAACCCATCTAGGGTGCGGCCAAGGGGGGGAGAGAGAGGGGGCGCCCTAGGGTGGGCCTTAAGGCCCATCTGGACCTAGGGTTTGCCCCCCTCCCTCTCTCCATGCGCCTTGGACCTTGGTGGGGGGGCGCACCAGCCCACCTGGGGCTGGTCCCCTCCCACACTTGGTCCACGCAGCCTTCTGGGGCTGGTGGCCCCACCTGGTGGACCCCCGGGACCCTCCCGGTGGTCCCGGTACGTTACCGATAGCGCCCGAAACTTTTCCGGTGACCAAAACAGGACTTCCCATATATGAATCTTTACCTCCGGACCATTCCGGAACTCCTCGTGACGTCCGGGATCTCATCCGGGACTCCGAACAACATTCGGTAACCGCGTACATACTTTCCCTATAACCCTAGCGTCATCGAACCTTAAGTGTGTAGACCCTACGGGCTCGGGAACCATGTAGACATGACCGAGACAACTCTCCGGCCAATAACCAACAGCGGGATCTGGATACCCATGTTGGCTCCCACATGTTCCACGATGATCTCATCGGATGAACCACGATGTTAAGGATTCAATCAATCCCGTATACGATTCCCTTTGTCTATCGGTATAGCACTTGCCCGAGATTCGATCGTCGGTATACCGATACCTTGCTCAATCTCGTTACCGGCAAGTCTCTTTACTCGTTCCGTAACACATCATCCCGTGATCAACTCCTTGATCACATATTGTGCACATTATGATGATGTCCTACCGAGTGGGCCCAGAGATACCTCTGCGTCATACGGAGTGACAAATCCCAGTCTCGATTCGTGCCAACCCAACAGACACTTTCGGAGATACCTGTAGTGCACCTTTATAGCCACCCAGTTACGTTGTGACGTTTGGTACACCCAAAGCATTCCTACGGTATCCGGGAGTTGCACAATCTCATGGTCTAAGGAAAATATACTTGACATATAGAAAAGCTTTAGCATACGAACTACACGATCTGTGCTAGGCTTAGGATTGGGTCTTGTCCATCACATCATTCTCCTAATGATGTGATCCCATTATCAACGACATCCAATGTCCATGGTCAGGAAACCGTAACCATCTATTGATCAACGAGCTAGTCATCTAGAGGCTTACTAGGGACATGGTGTTTGTCTATGTATCCACACATGTATCTGAGTTTCCTATCAATACAATTCTAGCATGGATAATAAACGATTATCGTGAACAAGGAAATATAATAATAACCAATTTATTATTGCCTCTAGGGCATATTTCCAACAGTCTCCCACTTGCACTAGAGTCAATAATCTAGTTCACATCGCTATGTGATTAATACTCACAGGTCACATCGCCATGTGACCAACATCCAAAGAGTTTACTAGAGTCAGTAATCTAGTTCACATCAATATGTGATTAACACTCAATGAGTTCTGGGTTTGATCATGTTATGCTTGTGAGAGAGGTTGTAGTCAACGGGTCTGCAACATTCAGATCCCTATGTACTTCGCAAAACTTTATGTCATATCGTAGATGCTGCTACGACGTTCCACTTGGAGCTATTCCAAACTGTTGCTCTATTATACGTATCCGGTATCTCCACTTAGAGTTATCCAGATAGGTGTTAAGCTTGCATCGACGTAACTGTTTACGTCGAACTCTTTATCACCTCCATAACCGAGAAACATTTCCTTATTCCTCTAAGGATAATTTTGACCACTATCTAGTGATCCACTCCTGGATCACCTTTGTACCCTCTTGCCAGACATGTGGCAAGGCACACATCAGGTGCGGTACTTAGCATGGCATACCGTATAGAGCCTATGACAAAACCATAGGGGACGACCTTCGTCCTTCCTCTTTCTTCTGCCGTGGTCAAGCTTTGAGTCTTACTCAACTTCACACCTTACAAATCAGGCAAGAACTCCTTCTTTGATTGATCTATTTTGAACTCCTTCAAAATCATGCCAAGGTGTGTGTTCTTTTGAAAGTATCATCAGGCGTCTTGATCTATCTGTATAGATCTTGATGCCCAATATGTAAGCAGCTTTATCTAGGTCTTCCTTTGAAAAACTCATTTCAAACAACCCTTTATGCTTTCCAGAAATTCTACATCATTTCGGATCAATCATATGTCATTCACATACACTTATCAGAAATGTTGTAGTGCTCCCACTCACTTTATTGCAAATACAAGTTTCTAACAAACTTTGTATACCCAAAAAACTTTGATCACTCCATCAAAGCATATATTCCGACTCCGAGATGCTTGCTCTAGTCCATAGAAGGATCGCTGGAGCTAGCATATCTTTTAGCATCCTTAGGATCGACAAAACCTTTCTGATTGTATCATATACAACCTTTCCTTACGAAAACTGGTAAGGAAACTTGTTTTGTCATCCATCTGCCAGATTTCATAAATGCAGCTAATGCTAACATGATTCCGACGGACTTAAGCATCGCTACGGGTGAGAAAATCTCATCGTAGTCAACTCCTTGAACTTGTGGAAAACTCTTCGCCACAAGTCGAGCTTCATAGACGGTGACATTACCGTCCACGTCCGTCTTCCTTCCTAAAGATCCATTTATCTCAATGGCTTGCCAGTCAACGGGCAAGTCCACCAAAGTCCATACTTTGTTTTGATACATGGATCCTATCTCGGATTTATCGGCTTCTAACCATTTGTCGGAATATGGGCTCACCATCGTTTCTCCATAGTTCGTAGGTTCATCGTTGTCCAACAACATGACCTCTAAGACAGGATCACCGTACCACTCAGGAGTAGTACATATCCTTGTCGACCTACGAGGTTCGATAGCAACTTGATCTGGAGCTTCATGATCACTATCATTAGTTTCCTCTTCAACTGTCGTAGATTCCACAGAAACATCTTTCTGTGTTGCACTACTTTCCGGTTGAAGTGAGGGTTCGACAACCTCATCAAGTTCTATCTTCCTCCCACTCAATTCTTTCGAGAGAAACTCCTTCTCGAGAAAGGACCCATTCTTAGCGACAAACATTTTTGTCCTTGGATCTGAGATAGAAGGTATACCCAACTGTTACCAGTGGGTATCCCATGAAGATGTATTTGTCCGCTTTGGGTTTGAGCCTTTTTTCGGCTGAAGCCGTAAGCATCGCAGCCCCAAACATTGAGAAACGACAACTTTGGTTTCTTGCCAAACCTTAGTTCATATGGCGTTGTCTCAACGGACTTAGATGGTGCCCTATATAAAGTGAATGCAGTTGTCTCTAATGCATAACCTCAAAATAATAGCGGTAGATCAGTAAGATACATCATAGATCGCACCATATCTCATAAGGTTTGATTACGATGTCCGGACACACCATTACGCTGTGGTGTTCCAGGGGGCTTCAACTGCAAAACAATTCCACAATGTCTTAAGTGATTGCCAAACTCATAATTCAGATAATATTCCCTTGATCAGATCGTAGGAACATGATCTTCTTGTTATGATGATTCTTAATCTTCACTCTGAAATTTTTGAACCTTTCAAACGTTTCAGACTTTTGCTTCATTAAGTAAATATACCATATCTACTCAAATCATCAGTGAAGATGAGAAAATAACGATATCCACCACACGCCTTAATTCTCATTGGATCACATACATCAGCATGTATGATTTCCAACAAGTCACTTTCCCGTTTCATTGTACCTGAACACGGGATCTTAGTCATCCTGCCCAAGAGGCATGGCTTGCATGTATCAAGTGATTCAAAATCAAGTGACTCCAAACATCCATCAGCATGGAGTTTCTTCATGCATTTTATGCCAAAATGACCTAAGCGGCAGTGCCACAAGAAAGTGGTACTATCATCATTAACTCTACATCTTTTGGCATTTAATATTATCATGTGTATTACTATGATCGAGATTCAACAAACCATTGGGTGCATGACCATAAAGGTATTATTCATGTAAACAGAATAACCATTATTCTCTGACTTAAATGAATAACCGTATTGCAATGAACATGACCTAATCATATTCATGCTCAACGTAGACACCCGATAACATTTATCTAGGTTCAACACTAATCTCGAAAATAGAGGGAGTGTGCGATGGTGATCTTATCAACCTTGGAAACACTTCCAACACACATCGTCACCTTGCCCTTAGCTAGTCTCCGTTCAGTCCGTAGCTTTTGCTTCAAGTCACTAATAATAGCAACTGAACCGGTATCCAATACCCAGGTGCTACAAGGAGTACTACTAAGGTACACATCAATAACACGTATATCAAATATACTTTGTTGAAGTTGCCAGCTATCATATCTACCATGTATTTGGGATGATTCCGCTACCATGTGACCGTTCCCCTTACAATAGAAGCACTTAGTCTCGAGGTTTGGGTTTAACCATGGGTTCCTTCATCAGAGCGACAACAGGTTTGCCATTCATGAAGTTTCCCTTCTAGCCCTTACCCCCTTTTTGAAACCAGTGGTCTTGTTAAACCATCAACACTTGATGCTCCTTCTTGATTTCTACTTTTGCGGTACTAAGAACCGCTAACAGCACCGGGATCATCACCATCCTTTGCATGTCATAGTTCATCACGAAGTTCTAGTAGCTTGGTGATAGTGTCTAGAGAATTCCGTCAACCACTATCTCACCTGGAAGATTTAACTCCCACTTGGTTCAAGTGATTTTAGCACCCAGACATTCTGAGCACACGCTTACTAGTTGAGCTATTCTCCTCCATCTTTTTGGCAAAAGAACTTGTCAGAGGTCTCATACCTCTCAACACGGGCATGAGCCTGAAATCCCAATTTCAGCTCTTAGAACATCTCATATGTTCTATGGCGTTCAAAACGTCATTGGAATCCCGATTCTAAGCCGTAAAGTATGGTGCACTAAACTATCAAGTAGTCATCAGGACGTGTCTCTCAGGTGTTCACAACATCCACAGACAACGTTGTAGGGGTTTGCACATCAAGCGGTGCATCAAAGACGTAAGCTTTCTGTGCAGCAGTGAGGACACTCCTCGGACTACGGACCCAGTCCGCATCATTCCTTACATTATCTTTCAACTTAGTCTTTCTCTAGGATCGTATTAAACAGGGAGCTACAACGCAGTTATTGGTCTACAACATAATTTGCGAAGACAACTTAGACTATTGTTCATGACAATGAAGTTCATCTAATGAACTCCCACTCAGATAGACATCTCTCTAGTCATCTAAGTGATACATGATCCGAATCGACTAGGCCGTGTCCGATCATCACGTGAGACGGTCTAGTCATCAACAGTGAACATCTTCATGTTGATCGTATCTTCTATACGACTCATGTTCGACCTTTCGGTCTTCCGTGTTCCGAGGCCATGTCTGTACATGCTAGGCTCGTCAAGTCAACCCTAAGTGTATCGCGTGTGTAAATCTGGCTTACACCCGTTGTATGCGAACGTTAGAACCTATCACACCCGATCATCACGTGGTGCTTCGGAACAACGAACCTTAGCAACGGTGCACAGTTAGGGGAAACACAATTCTTGAAATTTTAGTGAGAGATCATCTTATTCACTACCGTCGTTCTAAGCAAATAAGATGAAAAACATGATAAACATCACATGCAATCAAATAGTGACATGATATGGCCAATATCATTTTGCTCCTTTTGATCGTCATCTTCGGGGCTCCATGATCATCATTGTCACCGGCATGACACCATGATCTCCATCATCATGATCTCCATCAACGTGTCTCCATGAAGTCGTCTCGCCAAACATTACTTCTACTACTATGGCTAACGTTTAGCAATAAAGTAAAGTAATTACATGGCGTTATTCAGTGACACGCAGGTCATACAATAAATAAGACAACTCCTATGGCTCCTGCCGGTTGTCATTCTCATCGACATGCAAGTCGTGATTCCTATTACAAGAACATGATCAATCTCATACATCACATATATATCATTCATCACATCCTTTTGGCCATATCACATCACACGGCACATGCTGCAAGAACAAGTTAGACGTCCTCTAATTGTTGTTGCAAGTTTTTACGTGGCTGCTAAAGGTTTCTAGCAAGAACGTTTCTTACCTACGTCAAAACCACAACGTGATATGCCAATTTCTATTTACCCTTCATAAGGACCCTTTTCATCGAATCCGATCCGACTAAAGTGGGAGAGACAGACACCCGCTAGCCACCTTATGCAACTAGTGCATGTCAGTCGGTGGAACCTGTCTCACGTAAGAGTACGTGTAAGGTCGGTCCGGGCCGCTTCATCCCACGATGCCGCCGAATCAAGATAAGACTAGTAACGGCAAGAGAATTGACATGATCTACGCCCACAACTACTTTGTGTTCTACTCGTGCAAGATACTACGCATAGACCTAGCTCATGATGCCACTGTTGGGGATCGTAGCAGAAAATCAAATTTTTTCCTACGCGTCACCAAGATCTATCTATGGAGTAATCTAGCAACGAGCATAAAGGAGAGTGGATCTACATACCCTTGTAGATCGCGATGCGGAAGCGTTGCAAGAACGCGGATGAAGGAGTCGTACTCGCTGCGATTCAGATCGCGGTTGATTCCGATCTAAGCGCCGAACAACGGCGCCTCCGCGTTCAACACACGTGCAGCCCGATGACGTCTCCCACGCCTTGATCCAGCAAGGAGAGAGGGAGAGGTTGGGGAAGACTCCATCCAACAGCAGCACGACGGCGTGGTGGTGGTGGAGGAGCGCGGGACTCCAGCAGGGCTTCGCCAAGCACTGCAAGAGACGAGGAGGGAGAGGGGTAGGGCTGCGCCAAGAGGGAGACTTTCTCGTGTGTCTAGCAGCCCCAAAACCCCCACTATATATAGGGGAAGGGGAGGGGCTGCGCCCCCATCTAGGGTTCCCTCCCTAGGGGTGGCGGCAGCCCCCAAAACCCATCTAGGGTGCGGCCAAGGGGGGAGAGAGAGGGGGCGCCCTAGGGTGGGCCTTAAGGCCCATCTGGACCTAGGGTTTGCCCCCCTCCCTCTCTCCATGCGCCTTGGACCTTGGTGGGGGGGGGGCGCACCAGCCCACCTGGGGCTGGTCCCCTCCCACACTTGGTCCACGCAGCCTTCTGGGGCTGGTGGCCCCACCTGGTGGACCCCCGGGACCCTCCCGGTGGTCCCGGTACGTTACCGATAGCGCCCGAAACTTTTCCGGTGACCAAAACAGGACTTCCCATATATGAATCTTTACCTCCGGACCATTCCGGAACTCCTCGTGACGTCCGGGATCTCATCCGGGACTCCGAACAACATTCAGTAACCACGTACATACTTTCCCTATAACCCTAGCGTCATCGAACCTTAAGTGTGTAGACCCTACGGGCTCGGGAACCATGTAGACATGACCGAGACAACTCTCCGGCCAATAACCAACAGCGGGATCTGGATACCCATGTTGGCTCCCACATGTTCCACGATGATCTCATCGGATGAACCACGATGTCAAGGATTCAATCAATCCCGTATACGATTCCCTTTGTCTATCGGTATAGCACTTGCCCGAGATTCGATCGTCGGTATACCGATACCTTGCTCAATCTCGTTACCGGCAAGTCTCTTTACTCGTTCTGTAACACATCATCCCGTGATCAACTCCTTGATCACATATTGTGCACATTATGATGATGTCCTACCGAGTGGGCCCAGAGATACCTCTCCGTCATACGGAGTGACAAGTCCCAGTCTCGATTCATGCCAACCCAACAGACACTTTCGGAGATACCTGTAGTGCACCTTTATAGCCACCCAGTTACGTTGTGACGTTTGGTACACCCAAAGCATTCCTACGGTATCCGGGAGTTACACAATCTCATGGTCTAAGGAAAATATACTTGACATATAGAAAAGCTTTAGCATATGAACTACACGATCTGTGCTAGGCTTAGGACTGGGTCTTGTCCATCACATCATTCTCCTAATGATGTGATCCCGTTATCAACGACATCCAATGTCCATGGTCAGGAAACCGTAACCATCTATTGATCAACGAGCTAGTCATCTAGAGGCTTACTAGGGACATGGTGTTTGTCTATGTATCCACACATGTATCTGAGTTTCCTATCAATACAATTCTAGCATGGATAATAAACGATTATCGTGAACAAGGAAATATAATAATAACCAATTTATTATTGCCTCTAGGGCATATTTCCAACAGAAAACTATGGCCCCCGGGTCTATTCTCGACATATCAATAAACATCTACTTTACTTTTACCGTTTTTATTTGTTGTTTTATTAAACTAAAAATACCAAAAATATAAACTATCATCTCTATCAGATCTCACTTTCGTAAGTGACCGTAAAGGGATTGACAACCCCTTATCGCGTTGGCTGCGAAATTCTTATTTGTTTGTGCAGGTGCGAGGGACTCGTGCGTGGTCTCCTACTGGATTGATACCTTGGTTCTCAAAAACTGAGGGAAATACTTACGCTACTGTGCTGCATCTCCCTTTCCTCTTCGATGGAATACAACGCAAGCTCAAGAGGTAGCATGGTTTTAGTTCAAATTTGAACTAAAACCACGACAAGTAAATTAGAACGGAGGGAGTATTAATTAAGCATGTGCTGACTATAGCTAATTGATGCATGGATTGTTTTGGTATATATGTACACGTATTAACTCTCTTCTTTCTTCTTTTCTAGCCCTCCGGATCGAGCCAAAGTTAGGTAAGGAGACGAGGCCTGAAGAAAAGGTTGCGCCAGGATGAAAACTTCATCATCGAAGAAATCGGGCGCGATGGCCTACCAAGTAAACCAATCAAGGCCAAGGACGCATTTTCTGCTCAGTGCAGGGTTGTTATTAGGGACATGATCCCGATCAGCATCCACCTATGGTACAAGCCTAAGAACGAAGACGCTCAAGTGTCTTATGTCAACGATATGCAGAAAAATGATCTTTGGACCACGCTGAAGGCCAATTTCACCCTACCGTCAGAAGAGGATCCGGAGAAGCCACCAGTTATAGAGCCATTGGTCAAGGAGGCCGCTCTTAAGAAGATGGGGGAACTATTCAGGATGTGGAAGAATGAGCTGAATGCACAGTTTGTCAACCAAAACAAGACTCCAGAATTCACCGGCCGGTTTGAGAAGATCAGAGATCACTGGGACGCATTTGTGGCCCACAAGAAATCGGAAAAGAGTAAGCAGATGTCAGAGAGAAACAAGATAAATGCTGCGATGAAGAAGCATCACCATCACACGAGGTCGGGTGGCTACCTCAAAGCCCGGCCATTGTGGGCCAAGGCCGAGAATGACATGCTTGCTAAAGGGGTCGAACCACAGACATTACACTGGCCAGACCATTCAAGGACTTGGTTCTTCAGGGTTAGGGGAACCTTGGACCCTGTAACAGGGAAGTGCGTTTGGACGGACGAGCAACTTGCAATACCCATCAAGCAGCTTCAGTTCTATATCGAAGTAGCGCAGGAAGGGACGTTCGTTCCTGACAGGGAGAACGGCGAGCTCACAATGGCCCTCGGGAATCCTGAGCACCTTGGACGGACACGAGGCATGTCAGGATCCGTTTCGTGGAAGGCTGGGTTTCCCGACGCCGGCGGTTACAAATGCCGGGAGAGGAAGAAGAAAGTGGATCAGAGCACTCTGCAGGCGCTGCACGCAAGAGTAAAAACGCTAGAGGACGAACGAAAAGTAGTTCGTAGCAAGCAACCTATCGAAGCTACCCCCGAAGCTTCCCCGCCATCTCAGCGAAAAAGCAGTGTGGCTTCCACCGAGCTGCCTGAGGAGCCTGTCTTCATGGCTCCTGCTAGCTACCACGTGGATGCTATCACGGAGTCTCAACATTGCCACCTTATGATGCAATGGCTGCAATTGAAAGTCAAGGCGGCTGTAGGCTCTATTTTTCCTGCTGAACCCGACGCAACTTTTCACTGCCGTCCGATTCCAGAAGGATATGCTAGGGTGATGGTGGATCAAATAACAGAGGGGTTTGAGAATCTGGAGCTTGACCACCCTACCGGTGAAGGGGAGACTCGGGTGGGTTCTTCTCTGAAGACTCCATGCCTATGGCGGAAGGACCTCATCAACCTTCCGAACTGGACGCCTCCGCCTCCTCCGGTGAGTCAGTGCACTCCGCCTCCTCCTCCGGCAAGGGATCAGTGCACTCCGCCTCCTTCTCCGGGTGCTCAGGTGCATGTCGGCACTCCGCCTCCTTCCCCGCCTGCGCCGGCGCGTCTGAGCAGCCCGTCTCCTCCTCCGCCTCATCAGCAAGGCGTGAAGAGAGCCGCCAATGCTCCGGCTGCTCCGGCGCGTGGTAGCACTCCGCCTCCTTCTCCGCCTCGTAAGCAACAAAAGAAGGTAGCCGCAGCCGCTCGGATTGCTCCGGCGTCTAGCAGTACAACTAGAGGCAGGAGGCAATACAAATACGGTCCATCTCTCAGGCCTTTAGAGAAGTTAGCATATGAGAGGACCGACGAGGAGAACGCGGAGATCTGTAAAGCCGAAGTGAAGGACTTTTTTTGTAAAGAAACCTCCACCTCCAAAGCAGAAGATAGATATGGTGAGACCGAAGCGAACTATTGATGCCCTGAAGAAACCACCACCGTCTCCGCCGAAAACCAACTATGAGCGCATTATTCAAAATTTATATGTCGAAGCATAGCGGTCGGGAAGTACTTTCAGTGATCGAAGGTTAGCACAAAAAAAGTGGGGAAAAAATTCCCCAGCTCGGTGAACAAGAGAACCAATCGTGCCCCCCGCTCAAGGTGCCTAGCGACATCGTCCCTAATCATCCGGGGATGGTGCTCGGTACAAATCTTGGAGATTACCTGGTCGATGATGTAGTTATTGATGTGTTAGAGGTGGATGATCACAAATACCGGTACGGGAAGCGTCTCGTCAAAGATGTCAGTACTCTAACCACGATGATGTGAAGATTGCATGACTGGTACATGGATACCTGCAGAGACTCTGGTGGCCAGGATACTTTGATGCTGGAAGTTAAAGAGGACCACGACCTCGTTGGAATTGAGATGTTGTCGATTACATTTGAGGAGTTCTTCCAGTTTTTCAATCAAAAGGCCCTCGATAAACCAACGATCACTTGCTACTATCTGTAAGTACTAATTCTGTCATTAAGTCTCTATATATAGCTCAGCTCTTTCATTGCAAGTATATATAATTATCCTCACTATATTATGCAGATTGAAGATCGTCGAATGTAGAAAAGCTGATATCTATGATATTGGGTTCATTAACACAAATCTCATAGATGAATATCAGGTTCAACTTCATGCCAAAGAAGCCGAGGCCAACTTGCTACAATCGTTGATAATAAATCAAAACAAAGATAAAATACTCTTTCCTTACAACTTCAAGTGAGTGTTATTGTCTTGTGCATATTTGATTTCCCTTAATTATATATTACTCGAGGTTATAGTAATTAATGTAATTGATGAGTTATATGCATGCGTGCGCAGGTTCCACTATATTCTCCTAGAGATTAAGCTTTAGCAAGGACTAGTAAATGTCTTAGACTCGAGATGAAAAGATCCCAAGGACTACGCGGACATGTCTAACATGCTCAACAAGTAAGTTCAATCGATCATTATCACACCATATCGGCAAATTTGTTCATTTCCTGATATAAAGTAATTGTTTTCTTTGTCTCGCAGAGTTTGGAAAGAATTCACCCAAAAAGTTCCGGCACTGTCGCGGGAACTGCGATGGATTTACCCAAAAGTAAGTACTACTAGCTTCCTAGTTCCGCGCACCTCCCGTTGACTCTAGATATACTTTCATCAATGTCATTTATAATGCTTCATCAGTTTGATTGACCTCTATTTCTCATAAAGTGCTTGTGGCAGGAAGCCTGAAATAATTACTGTGGATACTACATGTGCGAGTTCATCTACAACGCGACGGCCAAGAATAGGCGGGGCTACTCTAAAAGATAATTTGATGTACTTAAGCAAAAATATTCACAATTTTATTTTATTACCATCATTTCTGTTGAGTTTCATTCATATATATGTATTGACCCCCTTCTTCAAATTAGATGTGGCAGATGCGGAATAAACTCCTACCACAAGATCGCATACGGGCAATTCAAGAGGAATTGGCGGGATTCTTTCTTGACCACGTCATAAATAAAGCCGGAGAATATCATCTGGAATTTGACATTAGATGTTAGGGAATTGTAAGAGATCTTATATTATTGTATATATGTAGCTAGTAGCGTCGATAGATATACGAAAACTTGTTGTTCGACCAATCTTTCGGAGAAGGAGAGAGGTCGATCTTCTGTACTTCATGGTTTCCTTCACTTGCTTACTAACTAGTGTGTCGAGTCCTCCGATCTATATGTATAGTACGTAGCGTCGACCAAGCACGACGATAAGAGAGGACACTTCTCTCTATTCGCTAGCTACACAATATATGAAACCCCTAAATTAACCCTACAAAACCCCCCAAACCCCCTCCCCCTTTCAGAAAAAAAAACCCTAGCCATTGAACTGCTGACGCGTGGAGGCTCATCTGTCCCGGTTGTTATAAGAAGCGGGACTAATGGTCTAGGGAATTTGTATCGGGACAAAAAGCCCCCCTGCCTGAGCAAGCCGTAATTGCCACGTGGTGGCCCATCTGTCCCGGTTGTTATAAGAACCGGGACTAATGGTCTAGGGCATTTGTATCGACCGTTTAGTTCCGGTTCCCCAACCGAGACAAATGGCCCTTCTTACACTAGTGTAAACTCAAAAATAAATCTTGGCTATTGAAAATTATATCATTGAAAGCTCCTTTCACATATGAATTTGATGATATGCTTTGTATAACTTGCATGTCATATATTAATTTCTCTAACATGCGGTCAAAGCTAGTCTCAAAAAATGCATCAAGCTCTATATATATAGAATTATAGATGGATTGAGGGAGTACTTCAGAACTGGGAAACGTCGCGGAAGGGAGCAGGTCATCTTTTTTTTTTTTTTGAACACGGAGCAGGTCATCTTTGATTGCTTTGCTTGTTCGTTTGGTGCGGTGGCACCGAAGCCTGAGCACTCCAGGCCTGCCGGAGATGAATAGCGTGTGCGGCCAAAAAACGAGGACGCGCTGCCGGAACAAACGATAGAAGGGGAGGCAACCGATCGAGCAGTCTTGAACTCTTGACGGTGGTGTCCCTATGGTTAAGGTTGCGCATGTGCTCATGGTTGGATTTCTTTTTTCTACTTTGCTTGTGCCAACAAACGCGACGTGGCCGCTACTTGGGAGGTGCCAGCCCCGCCATTGACCTAGCTAGGAGCTCTGCCATGGCTTTGTTGCATACCACTGAAAAATGTACGCTAGCTTAGTTTCACTATGGATAGTGCTCAGTTTCTCGTGTTGCCAACGTGTGGCTTTGGTCTTCTGAGTCGTCGTAGTCGATTTTCTTGCCGGGGGTTCCGTTCCATTTTATACAAGCATTGAGCGTTGTACTTTTCTTTTTTGATAAAAAGGCAGGCCGCGGTCTACCTTATGTATTATAAAACCAGACCGAAGTCAGATAATTGATAAAAAGGCAGGCCAGGGATTTCTTATGTATTTCTTTTGATAAATAGACCAAAGAATGATTGAAATACCTACAACACCATTCTCGTAATTCTAGTGAGTAATGATGTGGCAGCTTGCACTAGTAAAAAATTGAGATAGCAAATATCACAATTCCCAGATTGGGAAGCTAACATTCAATGAAAAAACAAAACAAAAGGAAACAAAAAAATACCTGTAGAAATAGGTTGGGCACATAGTACTCGTAAATTAAACAACTAAGTCTGGTGGAAATACCCACGCCCTCCAATAGGGTCCTAAACTCTTGGGTCCTAAACTCCCAATAATCCCGGTTTGCATGTCAAACACATCGTTCGTATCGGAAAAATATATGACATCCTCTTTAACTTCTCCATGAGCAGAGACTATCTTGTTGAAGCCCTCGCTGATGAACATCGCCTGACCGCCACCTAGCCCGCTGGCCACTGGGACCCATGTGCCTTTGTCCACGTCCGCCTCAAAGACTTCGACCTTGCGAGTGGGTTGGTTTGGAGTGGAGGCCGAGACTAAGCATTGCCGCCTAACCATGAACAACTTACCATGCGACTCAACAAGGTGTCTGAAAGTCACAAGTAATTCTCGTCCTTCGTTCACAAACTCTACACATTTAGGCAACCTACCATTGTAGGCGTAGGAGTGCTCATTGTCATTGTCGATCTCACAATGATCACCAACCAATTCATTGGGGGCATCTTCTTGATCATGGGCATCTTCATTATAGTTGCCCGTCGTACCCATCCAAATGTCCTCAATGTCTCTGTCACCATTGGGGTAAGGGGTGTGTCTGGTGATTCGTTTGACAAATGAGACACTAGGATTGCCTTCATCATCTTCGGTAAGATGGATGACATAGAGATTCTCGGCTTTGGTGATGGCGTAGAGCCTGTCTCCAAGGAACGCAAAATCGATGATACGGAAGTACGGCATAACCAATGGCCTTGCCACCCATGCTCGCTTACCAGGTCGGCACAGGATGAAAGGGTACTTCCAGATGTTGCCTGTGACCGCAATAAGATCGTCAGGTGTCGACCGCATGAGCACCTTCCGGATCTCAAACTTGTCGTGGACCTTCCCGATGACGGAATCCAACTCCAGCAGCGGCACCGTGACACCGGAGAAGTGGTTGTACAGCGCGTAGGTGTGTTTTTCCGCAGCGTAGTCTATGCGGTCGAGGGCGATCCAGTCGTTGGTTGAACCGACACATGTCGTGTTCCAGGGACGGTCCTGTCCGGGAGCGCCTGGTAGGCGCCGTATTGAAGGACGGACCAAGGCAGCCCCTGCCGACGGGAGCCGTGGAGGCGCATGGCATAGCGCCATGAGCGGCACACGGCGCGGAAGCGGGCATGGTCGGCGATGTGCGGGAGGCGGGGGATGACCTGGCCTAGGAGCTCCGGCAAAAGGCTCGACCACTCCGGACTCGGCGCCGCCATGGAGTCAGCCGATCGATCCTGTCGACCGTAATGTGCAAGGTTATGCGAATCAGAATAAAGTACTACCTAGCGTCCTTAAGCGCCGGCCTTAGACTAGCCATAATGGGTAGTAACATAGAGCAGTCACATGCCCATGTTACTACTCTATGTTACTACCTCTATAGTGGGGAGTAACATATGTGTGGTAACATGGAAGACTTCATTTATTAGGCCATAGACTCATCTTACCTTGATATGTGTGATGTTACTCATACTAGTAGTAACTAGCTATGTTACCACATGCCTCTCTTTCTTCATTTATTGCTTGCCACATCATCTTTTTTATCTAGATATGTGTGATGTTACTACCTATGTTACTCCCGCTATGGGTAGTCTTATAGCGGCCCGGGTATCACGAGACGTCCCGATACCTGTTGTCTCCGTGCCAGTCAATGATTGGGATTGTCCCGGACGAGTCGCCGATTTATAAGGTGGGTCATAAGCACGGGAGCGCACCCAACTACTCCTACCACCACCGCGCCACTCGTTGTTCCTGCGTCAGTGCATTTTTCATACAAATCGCGCACCAAAAACGGCGTGCGAACTGATCCAGGGTTTGGACCGAGCCAGCAAGCGGGGTTGGAAATTCGAAAGGGGTCGTTGTGGCCATGAGAGAGGTTAGCTGGGACTTGTAAATGCGCGCGTGCATGGATTCAAGTGGAGACCTACCGTCGGTCCATCCTGTACCACTACCAGGGATGGTTTTGAACCGCAGCGGTGGGTATCGTTGCCGATAGGTCGCGATCGACACGCTCCTGGCCGGCGATTCATCACATTGTGCAGCAACATCGCCAAAGTAAAAAAAAATAAAAAATGGTGCCGGACCCAGAGCATTTACAGCCGAACTTGACAAATTTGATCCCTCAAAAGCCACACGGATGCGCCCAGGCGCGTCCGCGGACAGTCATCGGTCACGTCTCTAATAATGCATTTCACATATGGATACCTGAAATTAGAAATCTCAAATCCGCACCCATGTCCGCCTCATATTCGGCTTGGATATGAGAGGTGCCGGTCAACCCGGTCGTTCGAGGCCGGTTTGAGGCGTCCCTCTGGGTCGAAATTTCATGATTGGTATGTGACTAGACGGCCCGCCCGGACATTTGAGGCAAGTTTGAAGCTACTGGCTGTAGATGCTCTCATGGATATTATTTTGTAATCCAGACGCTGAGGGCATCATTGTCTGTGTATGTAAGAAAAACTCTTCATTGATGAGCCATTCTGTTTCTTTTCTTAGAAAAATCTAATTGAATCTTTGATTTACCCCTCCCGCAACTTATATATGCGTAGTCGCGCCTAGCCATATGACAAACTCAATAAAATGTTTAACTTTACCAAATCATGAACTGCCCCGATCACCATCGTCCTGAGCAGCCCCTTGTACATCTGCAGATAAGATTTTATCTTCTCTTGCACGTCCTCGATGACTTTCTTTGAGGTTGTGATCTTGGAAAAATTCCCGAAAGCCTCAACCTGCCTAAAATTAACACGCTTCAAAGTTGGGATGTGACAATTTTTGTTCTTCTTATCCAAACCTATACTACGCACTCTCGGCATAGTTAAAGGCCCCTCCAATCTGCACATGAGCTGGTGCATCGAGCAAAGAATGTGGCACACATCGACTGAAATTGCTCACGAACACATGCAAGGTAGAGTTTGTCGGGCCTTGCGGCTCGCCAATGCTTGTCGGACTTAGAAACCATCAAGCTGGGATGGTCACAAGGCGATGTCTAACTCTGGATAGAAAACCAATGGGGCACCTCTCCAACTAAGCTAAATGGAAAAAAAATTGCTTGAGTCAGCTCGATGTCATTGCTGGAAGCCACAAAAATGTCAGCTAACCAAATGCATACTAAAGCCACTTAATACGTGCACATTGTCGAGCCCGAGATATAACCTGTGGTGATATTCTGATGCAGTCAACTATTGCCTCGGCATGGGTTTTTATTTACTTCATTGGAATGAAATTGGACACGATAAAACCCCCAAATCAGTCAAAATTCCGCTTCAGGCATGGAAATTCAGTAGCCGTGCTAATGTTATCATCGGTTGTCTGTTTTTTAAAGCAATTCACAAAATTGAGTATATAAGACTGTATAAACTCTCAACAGTTATAAACCAGAATTGCACAAACTTGTCACAGAGGTGGCACACTTTGAACAACTGAGAATTATCCTCATTGGGCTGAAATAGACAGCGTTACTTCAATCAAGGGGAAAATGAAGCGTGGTTGGTCAAACGACATGGAAGGTTTAACGCCCATTCAAACCCCTTACTTCCCACCATTTCCGCGTCCTTATAAATTGGCGCGCCTCCATCAACCCCATGGAATCCTCCAACCTTCCTCGAATTCCACCGCCATTGCCGCACCATTCCAAGTGCCAAGTCTCGATTGCAAATGGCAATGGAGAGAAGCACGGCGCAAGCGCTGCCGCTGCCCCCGCGCCTCTCGGCCTCGCCGCCTTCCTCGCCCGCCTCCGTCGGCGCCCTCCTCACCAATGCTGCCGGCGCCAGCAGGATCCGGCGCGAGTGCCGCGCACCGCGGTCCTTGCTGTCGCGCATCCTCGGCACGGGCGGCGGCGGGTTTGGCTGCCGCCTGCGCATCCCCAGCTACTGCTCGAGCGGCGCCGGAGCGGCCGCCAAGGAGGACGCCGTAGAGGAGGAGGTGGCCGCGCCGAAGGTCGTGGTAGCGAGCAAGCTAGAAACAGAGGTTCGCGAGTCGCCTCGGAGTTCCATGCAGGGTACGTGATTGATTACCGCGAACTGGATGAGTTAATTGTGATCGGCGTTTGATGGTGATGGCCAACGGCGTGGCGTGGTTAATCGTTTCATTTGCGCAGGGATGAAAGCGGCTGCTGAGGTGTCGGCCGCGAGCCTCGGGCTGGGCGCGGGCCTGGTGCTGCTGCTGTCCAGGGGAGCGGCGGAGCTGAGCAGGATGGCGGAGCTGCGCGCCCAGATGGAGCGGCTGGTGATGGACGTCAGGGAGGCGCGTGGCAGCACCCGCTCCGACTTGTCTGACGGCGGCCATGTCGACGACGGTGCCAGCGTCGTGAAGGAGCGCATCGTCTTCGCTGACGCCGGCGGCGAGGACGCCTCGTTGTCCCGTGGTTCGTGCGATGCCGCCTCGGCATGCGGTGATGCCGGCGATGGAAATGCCGCCGCGGCCATGGATCAAATGGAAGCAGAGCTCGAGGCTGAACTGACGCGCCTGCAGGTCGACTCCGACCACGACGATGAGGAGGAATGTGTTAGACCGCGGCGAGATCGCCAGCTCAAGGTACCGTGCACTCGTGCCGCCACTGCCGCCGGCGTGCTCGCTCTGTGCCAATTTGACGCTGTGCTGAACTGAATCCCATTGAATTTGCAGTCCGACGCGACGAGCGACATCTCCTCGGAGAGCGGCTCCCCTGCTTGCGTCGACATCGACGGTGTACGCGACGACGTGGCAATAGAATGCAAGGAACACCAAGACAGCGAGGAGGAAGGGGAAGAAGACACCGACGAGGAGGACCAAGAGAGCAAGCGGTGCCACGGCGGCGTGCCGGCGCGGGTGCTGGAGCGGAGGCTGCACGAGCTCTTGCAGTCGCGGCACGAGCAGCGGATCGCGGATCTGGAGACGGAGCTGCAGCGCGCGCAGAGGAAGCTGCGTGAGAAGGAGCGCGAGGTGTCGCGGTGGCGCGACACAGCCAAGCTCGTCTCCAGCCACAAGCACGAGTCGCTGCTGCTCAGGTAGAGGTAGAACCAACGGACGGGGGAGCAATTGCTACACCTACGAATGGTTTAACGTAATCGTTACCTAATTAGACAGCTCGCAGGTTACAAGGGCATCTACAATGACAAATCGCTTAGGGCATGTACAATGGTCGATAAGGTAGTCTTATCTTAAATTTTACATTTAATTTAGAGATGACAAAAAAACATGTCTACAATGTATCATTTCTTAGCCTTATCTTCAATAATTAGTTATTCCTAAAAACATGGTGAGACATATTGTGCTAAGAGATCATCTCTTGTCTTCTCTTAAATAAGACAAGACAAGCCTTCTCTTATGATTTCTCTCTCCTCCACCTCATCATTTATCCTACGTGGCATTGCTAAGATAGAACCATTGTACATGCCCTTATGTAGGCGCTTAGAGAGGAAACAAAAATAGCAGAAAATCAAAAGTAAATCTAAGCGCTATCTCTTGCATTGGTAGACGCTAACTTACATGCGCTAATATCGGTTCTGAAACAAGGCCCAGAGGTATCGTGCGTGAAAGGAAAATAGCAAGCGCTCGAAGCAATAGTTGGCATCTATGCGACACCTGACGCCAGGAATTGACAAGGAAACTGTTGATTAGCCGGGAATAATTTCCTAGCGCTCCTCACTAGCGCCCGGCGTTGGACATGCCGGGTTAGAGAAAAGGTGGGCCCCACCTCACTTAAAATCAAGGGGGGAGAAAGGTATTGATGGAGGATTCTTTTTCTCTTTTTCTTTTCTAATCTAATCATCTTCCCTTTGATTTTAAGGGGGGTCGGGTCGGACATTATTTTGTTTCAATCAAATCAAGCCACGTACGCGGGAGCACGGATGAGCGCACGCTCGGGGAGCAAACAAGTCTCGTCCGTTGATGGAAGGTTACGTAAGAGATTTAAGTTAGTCTTCGTAGATGTAGGATTATCAATCCCTCCCGGCATACTTTGCAAGAAACAAGAAAATCCCGGTCGAACCTCTGTGTGATGTCATTACATATTCTCGCTAGGACCATGCACACGGAACTCCATGATATATAAGCCTTTTAGAAATTTCAATAGAGGCTACATACCAGATGTAGAGGGTACATTCACTCATTTTGTTTTGTATATGGCCCGCATTAGAATCTCTAAAAATACTTGTATTTTGAAACAAAGGAAACTTATATCACTACACGATCACTCATTCGATCATATGGTGACTGTTTTATTAGCTTTGTCTAGTGCGTCCATACATAGAAGATCATGCCCTCTTGGAACCTGGTCCACCATAGAAGATAGTCATCCCGAAATCCTTGCTAATGTCAAATCCACCGGCAGTGTATTTGGACGTATCGCTCGACCCTTGCTCCACCAGGTATTTATTTGGGGTCGCAAACGTGACTGTGTCGTCTGCAATCTCGATCTTTCTTACGAACGCTGCTTTTCCAAATCCTTCTGAAGCAAAATGCCCGCTGCCCATCTGTGGAGCGTTTGATGACGCGGTCGGCCCCTCAACCTGCCCGCCCCAGAACACGAAATCACCCTTGTACCTAATGAATTCGAACAGCCCACCCGGCCAATATCCAATTGGTATGTTATTGTAACTCACCCACCAATAGTTTGATTTCGGCTCCTAAAATAATTCAGTATTAATTAGTTAGCCATATGCCTATAAATAAATAAATAAATTAGTTCATTTGTACATGGTACGTACTTGAGGCATCGCAAATTTTAAGAATAACATAATACATACCTTGAATATTTGAATGTCTGCTGCTCTCTGGTCTCCACCATAGACAGAGGGTGGTTGTATTCTTGATCCGGGACCAATGTGAGGGTGGACTTGCACATATCCAGGACAGCTATGGTCAATGCAGCCCTTCTTTGAATAGCCATCGAACTGTGAAGTTTGTTCCAAGGTCAAAAACAAAAACAAAATATCAACATACACTATTAATTTCTTATCATAATAGCATGTATCCAGTATTATGCATTACCCAAGAAACATGAAGTCTAACAAAACCATCACCACTCAATGCTGGAGCTACCCGAAGACCAGCGCTCACCCGATCAGCTGATCGTCCTCCTCTAGTTTCAATACTTATCCAAAGTGCACTAGAATCCTGGCTACCTTTAACCTTTGGCTCCCAAACATTTAACGAAGCACGCGCCCCATATACATCACCCATGTATCTAAGTCCTGCCCTCTGCAAGAAATAAAAGTAACATCTGCAAATGTCAAGAATGAATACTATGTATAGATAAATCTGATAGGATATCACATCTAATTCACGTCATCAAAAATGTAAGGCGCCAATCCCATCAATATTTTTACTTGGACCACTATTTAAGCTAAGAAGTTGTAGGTTATGTGACACATAAATCATATTATTTTATTCATATTCAAATGCATTTTAAATGTTATCACTTTTGTTTCATATTGCCATGTTGTCGATACAACTTAAATCTTAAGATGCATGGTCATTCACATTTTGGGAAGGAAAGAGTAATGAAATTAATGAATACAACTTAATGCTAACAACTAAGAATTGTGGACTTATACGCCAATTGGCATAATCAACCCTATCAAAACATCCCATCAAACTATGATAACAAATTCATTCTGTAACTTATACAAAAACTCACCTCCCACTGCATATCGTTTTTGAGCCCATCAATATTGTGTGTTGCCATGGTGCTACTTCCGTTACTACGTAGTATTGGAATTGTTCCTGTTGGGCACTTGATGATAGATGGTTCCGCTTGTGAAAAAGAATCCGAAGGAAATGTTTGGGTATCCATCCAAACAGGGATATAACTTGGTTTCATCTGTTTGAAAATAAAATCAACCACCATGTAACAAAATATTATAAATGCATCAAAAAATACACACAAAACATGTTGTAGTTTTATTCATCATTGACATAGCTTATACTATGTCAAAAGGTTGTTACTTTAGTTCACTTCAATGGTCCTAATTTTCTAATATAAAAAAGCATATCCAGAAAGATTGATGAAACAATAAGGGAGTAGAACACACTAAAGCGACATTCGTGGACTTAATTATGAACTGGCAATATACAGAGCAATTCATGGATGTATATCATATTTTTATGAAATTAATTTACCTGGATTTTATGGTCTTTCAACAATGGGTGATTTAAAGCCGGTTGCTTATACACATCGATGCAGTCATAGACGTCTCCGTCTTCCATCTATTTTGAGGTTTCCAGTGCTTGTTAGTGACCAAAATATATGATAAATATACATGAGAAGGTTAATTAGTCATACCTGAATAGTTTTATTAACTCCATGATAAGTGAGAATCTGGGTACTGTCTTCCTCTTGCCTTCTATATCTCACATCTTTTCCTCTGGTCGCTAGAACAAGAAATGACATGAGAAGAGTCACACTAATGGCTTGTGTTCCTTTCATTGTTAGAACCTGGAATTGTTTAGTTATGGAATTCCTATACCACCATATTTATATGCATCTGAGCGTACCTCACATTTAATGTTGCAAATAATTATAAGATATATCATAAGGAATTAGTTCATTGTACACGTACAAAAGATATCGTATATTAATTGCACAAAGATGTATTACCTCTACAAAAGATATCATATATTATAGCATTAATTACACTATGATAATTTGTGTTGGAAAATATGCCATTAATTTCCCTAAGATATAATCATCCTTCTCTTTTGTACAAACTATACGGTGTTAATGCCATATAAATGATCTGATGTGTTTGATGCATAGGAAAATCTTCACAAGTTCCAAGTTTGATACGGAAAGTGTTAACATGATTAATTTATTGCCACCAAAAGATATGATACTCTCTCTGTTTCCAAATATAAGTCTTTTTAGAGATTTCAACACGAGACTACATATGGAATAAAATGAGTGAATCTACACTCTAAAATATGTCTATGTGCATCTGTATATTGTAGTCCATTTAAAACCTCTAAAAAGACCTGTATTTCGAAACGGAGGGAGTAGATATAAATGAGAAGGTTAATTTTTCATACTAGCCAAATGATTTTGTTAACCTGTCAATTAGTGAGGTTTAAATACGGACTCGCAATTTCTTTCATCATTTATCCTTGAAATGTTTTATACCATCAACTTTATTACCCAACCAACATATTTTTGAAGAGACTCTTTCAGGCACGCGCGCTGGAGATTAATCGATCCAAAGCGAAGGGCCAAGCTAACAACGTTTTCTCTTGGGGCACACCACGTGGATAGATGACTTGCAAGTGCACAGAACTGTTGTATCACTTTCGTGTGTAAATAAAGTGGCTAACCCAAAGGGAGCGAATAGGAAGGCACAAGAATCTGGAGGCCGCAGGTAACCCTCCCCCTTCATACCGTATTCTCAATGCCTTCTCCGATGATCATCTCGCTTGCATTCTTGACGATTCGGGAGTTAATGTTCCAACCCCCCCCCCCCTTGCGACCTCATTTTCTTAGTGCGTGCGAGGGAAGAGGCACAAGCTGCCCTGGCTGAGGCTGCGGACCAACTTGCCATCGTTCCAGCAGGGGCTGGTGATGAGGTGGCGCCCGTTGAAGAAGCACAGGCTGGGGAAGCCAGTGTTCTTCCTTCTTCCAGTCGGGTCTCGAAGAGGCTTGGCCCGACAAAGAAGAGAGTGGCTAAGGCGGTGTAATGCCCCGGACGTAATACTTTCCCTTTTTGGCAATATACAACTTTGGCTTCATCAATTCCATTCCGGGTTCTTCGTCTTTTCGGGTTTTCGTCGTTTTGTCGCGCGCGTGTGTGCATTCATCCATGTCATGTTGTCATGTGCATTGCATTGCATTTGTGTTGTTGTTTGCATCCGGTCCCACTCGTTCCTTCCCGTTGTTCGTTTCGAGTTCCGGCGCTCTCACACGTGTCTGTGGCATCCCCGAGGCCTACTTTTGTGTTTGGCCGTGTAACGTTTCCGGTTTGGCGTGAGACTTGTCGTGCGATGTTGTTTTATTGTGTGTAACCCGCCTGTCAAATCTCGTCGCGTTTGGAGTTCGTTTGATACCCCAACAGTTATCCTCGTGGGCTAAAAGTACCTCCTCTTTGAGGCCCAAGAAACCCCTCCAACAGCCCACCAACCCAACTCAAACCCTTCCCTTCATCTAGGCCGTTCAATTGTGATCTCGTGGCCGAAAACCTCTCCTCATTTGGACAACCCTAGCTCCTTGTGCCTATATAAACGTCCACCCACCTCAAATTTTGCGTCTGAAACACTAATGTTTCCACCTCTGTCGCGCGGTGTTTCCACTGTTGCCGCGTCGTGCTTCCACCGTTGACACGCCGTGTTTCCTCCGCCACCGCACCGTGTTTCCTTCCCAGCGAGCCGTGCTTCCACAGTTCGCCGCCGGTGCTTCCACCCCGACGCGCGGGCCCGCGGGGCCCGAGGTCGGCCCGCCGCCGCCGCGATCCGGGCTTCTCGCCCGAGGCCGCGCCGCCCCTTCTTCCCTGCCTCCGGCTCGCCTCCTCGCCGCTGCCAGGAAGCCGCCGCCGCCCGAGCTCCTCGCCGACCCCGCCGCCGTCCGGTCTCCATCTCGCCGCCGTGCCGGCCTCAGCTCCAGCCGCCCCCCTCGCCGGTCCCCAGCTCGCCGGCGGGAACGGAGGCCGCCGCCCCGCGCCTCTCCGGTCGCCAGCCGCCGGCCCGTGCCGATCGACGAAGCCGCCGCCGCTCGCTCGAGGGAGGAGCGAGCCTCCCCGATCCAGAGCCCGATCGGGATCTCCCAGGCGCCAACCCTAGCGGGCCGACCCGCGGGGCCCGTTAGCCCGCACCGAACCGGTGGATCCGCGTTGACTTGACCCGGCAGCCCGCGGACCCGATCCGCCAGATCCAGACCCGACCCGCGAGGTTGACTCCGTTTTTTTCCCTCTAAGTCCCCAGTTTTTCAGTTTCTGATGCAGTTTTGTGATGATGATAACTTTTACTGTGCATGTCCGATTTGAGCATATGATATGTCAAAATGATCGTGGTGACTTGTACTATGTTTTGTTCCATTGTGCCATGCATGTTTGAGGTCATCTAGATGTCTTAATCTTCATGGGAAGAGTGCTACTTGTTATAAACTGCTGCTATTAGATGTTTTCATGCCATGTTTGCAATGTGATAACTTGTTGCATGTTTATCCAAATGAAGAAAATGATATGTCCACATGTTCATCATGAGATGCTCTACATGTTGGTTGCTTTAGCTTGCATGATAGATCTCATCTTGCCATGTTTATCTCCTTTGCAAAAGTGCTAGTGGTTGTTATGTTGTAAAACTTGTTACGAGATGCCTAGTTGAGGAGCTCGTTGCTATTGATGTGGTTGTCCTCTTGTTGCATGCTTAGATGTTTTGGACTCCCCATCATGTGTACTTTGCTGTGGTGCTTACCACTTGCCATGTTTTGCTTTGAGGTGACTTAAACTTGCTCACAAACATGCCGTGATATTACTGTTGTTTTAACACTTAGTGAAATTTCACTAAGTCTGGAATCTATAATTTCTCGATGCCATGTTTGCTTGTTGTTCTAGGCAAATCCATGCTAGTTTTGGGGTGACTCTTGATGATTCCTTTTGTATAAGTTGTTGGCTATCCATTCATACTCTCACATGCTCTTTTGGGTGGCTGTAGCATACTTAACTTTTGCTCCCAAGTTGCTATAAAATACTGTTGTCAGGATTTTGTTGTCAAGTTCAAAATGTCATAGCTTGTTGCTATTGATCCATGCCTCCTATGGAGATGCTTCAATGGATTTGTTTGCTGTAGGATATGTCTACTTTATGTTCATGCTTCTTGCCATGATGTTTGAGTGTTGTAGGCTATTTATTTTTTGCTCCGAAGTTGCTATGTGGCTGTTAATTTCAGCTTTGCCATGTTTATTGTTTCGGGTGTATCTTTTAGCCCGTTGCTCCGTTTTGAGCAAGTCCTATATGTAACTTGTGTGTTTTTGCATGTAGATTCATAATATCCTCTTGTTAACTTGTTTTGAAGTTTCTTGCTAGTTGCATATTGTCATGTTCCTTGTGCTGTATCTCTGTGTTTCCTATGTTGACTTTTTGTGCTTCCTAAGTGCATCTGTAGTGCTTCCTTAGTGCATCACCCATGCATCCTGTGGTTTGCGCATTGCATCTTGTTGATTTCGTGTCTTGTGTGTTTTGTTTTGAGTAGAGCCGGAAGTCGAGAACGAGTACGAGAACGAGGTTACTACCGAGGTTGAGAACGAGGAGCCCCCTTACGATCCCATCTACGACCCAACAGGCAAGATGACCTGACCCGGATATCATTACTATCTTTGCCTATTGCTAGAAGTCTCGCTCTATAGCTTTTGCCTCGATGCCCATATTTTCCTGTCAGCCTCCTACTGTAACCATGATCCTGTCTAACCACCCTACCTATGCAAACCTTTGATTGGCTAAGTAAGCTTCGCTCAGCCCCTATTATAGCATTGCTAGTTGCAGGAGAAGATTTGAAGATTATTGCTTCTTGTTGAAGCTTGTTGGGATATCACACTATATTAAATCTTAATGAAATCATCTATATATTGGCAATGGGTGGAAGGCTAAGCCTTTTGCTTGGTGATTTGTTCCACTCATGCCGCCCTAGGAACCGTATAAACTGGTGTTATGTTCCTTGATTATGCGTTCCTCATACGATTGGGGTTATGGGACCCCCTCGATAAACCGCTAAGTGCTAAGTCTTTTCCAGCAAGTCCCAACATTGGTACTATTTGCATAGGGAGTAATTAACCCTCTTCTTAATCAACAACCCCGGGCCAGTGCTCCACATGAGTGTTGGTCCGAAACAGGGAGCCTGCGGGGCCACCATGGGGGAACCCGAGGTCTGGTAAAAACCCGTAGCTTCGCCCATCCGGTCGTGGCCTGAGACTAGATACGCGCGGCTATTGTCAGGGTGTCGGCACGCCGGGAGGATTTGCTGGATTAGCCTTACCTTAGTCGGAGTATCTTGAGCACGGGATTCCGAGGATACTCGGGCCTTCCCACCTTGGAGTTGCGACTCCGCGGATCGTGGGCTTGTCATGGGGAAAGTTGGAACACCCCCGCAGGGTTATGAACTTTCGAAAGCCGTGCCCGCGGTTATGTGGCAGATGGGAATTTGTTAATATCCGGTTGTAGAAAACTTGACACCATGATCAGAATACACTACCAGCGTTAGTACCGCGACGGTCATTTTCCGAAAGGGGTTCGGGAAGTGAACACGGTGGGGTTATGTTTGACCTGCTTAGTTAGGATCACTTCGTGATCATATTTTCGTCCGAGGCACTTTCTCTTCTCGCTCTCTTTTACGTAAGTTAGTGCTAGTGCTGCTACAACCTCTTATTCTTTCTTCAGCCTTGTTCCACACCCAAGGCTTGGATAGTTGTGTTACCCGGGAACGGGGCTGCTTAGTTAGGATCACTTCGTGATCATCTTTTCGTCCTGCTGTTCTGTTTTTCACAGATTCTGTCCGGTTTTGCCTTACCTTCACTTTGCAAATTAAGAAATTGCTTTTTCTTTGCAAAAACCTTTTGGCAATCTTGAGAAACAGTAGAACTTCAAGAATATCCTTATTTCCAGCAAGGTATAATTATTTTATTAAGGGTACTAACCTCGCTAATCAGATTATGATGAGTTATGTATGAAGGGAGTTTTCAAGTGTGCGAGGGAAGATGATAAAAAGATTCAGGAGTGTCAAGCGCTCAAGCTTGGGGATGCCCCCGTGCACCCCCAAGAAATATTCAAGGAGACTCAAGCGTCTAAGCTTGGGGATGCCCCCGTGCATCCCCTTCTCCATCAACACTATCAGTTCGTCTTTCGTTCCACTATATTTTTATCACTTCATGTGTTATGTGCTATGCTTGGAGCGTCTTGCTTTTAGTTTTCTTTTTAGTTTTTCATAACGAGTCGGAACCCAGCATTCCTTTATGTGGGAGAGAAACACGCTCCACCTCTACCTAGGACATTACATAGAATTTTCATGTCTATCTATGCTGTGTGTGTTCTTTGTCTTTTAATAGCTACTATCGTGCTCTGCTCTTAGTATTCATGCTTATCTTTTCAAGAGCTTTTATTTAGTTGGTTGCTTGAACTCTCTTTAATTACCATGCTCACCTTATTAAGAGAGTTTGCTTCCGTTGCATGGGTTAATGTGTCTATGATAAAGATGCTACTTTCATGATGGTGCTTAGTAGTTCAGGTTTTCTTTTGGTTAATCTCAAATAGCTGGGGGGTTCCCAATGTGTTATTGGAGTACCAAGTTGGTTTGTTTGCCTATGATGTGGTATGGTTTAGTAATATCTTCCTTCGAGAATTTATTTTGATTGACTTGGCGTATGCTCACGCATATTCAAGACTGTAAAGAAAGTCTGTCAAGCCTTGATGATCTTTTGTTTCTGAGTAGCGATATAACTACCATGCCTGATTTAATATTGCTTTGTCGCTCTGCATGATTATGACCATCATTGCTCTCTTAGTTGGTCGCTCCCAGTCTTTTGCTAACCTCCACCTGCACTAAGCAAATTAACCATGCAATACATAGCTCATGGGAAAGTAGCCTAAAAACTATTGTGGTAAAGAATATGTTGCTTATGTATCTTATTTCTTATGAGTTGCTTGCTGAGTGGTAACCATGTTTCTGGGGGCGCCATCAACTGTCACACTTTTGTTGAATATCATGTGAGTTGCTATGCATGTTCGTCTTGTCCGAAGTAAGGGTGATTTACCATGGGTTGAATTAATATGCATATTGTTAGAGAAGAACATTGGGCCGCCAACCAAAGCCATGCATCATGGTGGAAGTTTTAGCTTGGACCTTAATCCTCAATCTCTCATGAGAATATGCTTATGCATTAAAGAGGAGTCCATCATCTATTTTCTATGTTGTCCCGGTATGGATGTCCTCAAGTTGAGATCTATCAAAAATGAGAAATCAAATGCGATCTATATCCTTGGACCTTTGTACAGGTGGCATAGAGGTACCCCTTTGTGACACTTGGTTAAAACATATGCAATGCAATGATAACCCATGGGGATCCGAGCTAATTAGGACAAGGAGCGAGCACTATTAGTATTCGATGGATGAGGCTTGCAACTTATAGGATGTTTTATGCATGACACATATGAAGTACTACTACCGTTGACACAATTGCTTCCATGTTTCAAAATAAAAAGCTCTAGCACTTCAAGCACCAACTACTGAGAGCATGATTGTCATTCTGAGTGTAATGCGCATTGTCCCAAAGTAGCATTGTCTTTTGCATGATTGTGATATCGTTTATTCTGAAATGATTGTATCTAGTCATCACTTAAACCATGAAGGTGCCCTTGCATTTATGTTTTGCATCACTAAAGGGGGCAAGCTAGATATCACTTGATCATATTTGCACATCATGTTCATTGCAAATCTTTTTGATGTTTCAGTTTCATGTTGTAAAACTTTCAGTCATTTGTGATTTTCTCTTGAGACAACTTAATTACTTTAGAATCATTGTCTCAGTAAGCTTTTGTCATATGACTATGAGAAAGTCCTATATGGTTAATAGCATGTCACCACAGAAATTATTCTTGTTATCATTTACCTACTCGAGGACGAGCAGGAATTAAGCTTGGGGATGTTGATACGTCCAAATCGTATCTATAATTTCTTCTTGCTCCATGCCACTTTTTGGTGATATTGCTATGATATTCATACACTTCCATACACTTTTGATCATATTTGGACTAACTTACTAATCCAGTGCACCCCAGTGCCAGTTTCTGTTTTCGGCTGTTTTTCTATTTCAGGTTTTCATGTTTCGAGAACTGCCCAGAAAAATCCAGAAAAATTATATAAAAAATCAGCGAACCGGAAACAACACTGCGTCCGAAGGGCAGCCTGGGGGGGCCACAGGGGCTCCAGGCGCCCTGTGGGCGCCCCCCCCCGGGCCGCGCCGGGGGGGCGCCTGGGCCCTCCGAGGCTCCCCCGGTGCCCTACTTTGGCATATATTTAAAGGGTTCCCCGTAACCCTCAGCAGAGGACTTCTTTTCGCGATCCCATCTCTGTTCCGCCGCCGCCGCCGCTTCCAAGATCGGGAGCACCAGGAGAACTCTTCCCGGCACCCTGCCGGAGGGGAGGATCACCACCGGGAGCTTCTCCACCACCATGGACGCCTCCCGGATGACTTGTGAGTAGTCTCCCTTGGACCATGAGTCCATGACCAGTAGCTATGTGATGTTCTCCTCCCGTTCTTGTGCTTCACTAATTAGTCCTCGTGAGCTGCCCTACATGATCGAGGCACCTATGTAATCCTTATGCTGTTGCTATGTTGAGTTTGTTGGGATCCGATGGATTATGAGATTATGTTCAGATTGATCTTGAGTAATATATTTGATTCACCTCTTTTATATTTTAGTTCATAAGTAATTCTTGCATGTTCTCCGTTGTTATTTATTGCTTTGGCCGAGTAATAGGTAGTGACTCCAAGAGGGAGCGTTATGCTCTGTGGGTTCATGCCCCTCGATGACTAGCTTGAGTGACAGAAACATGAGTCTAGGGGATGTGATGTTGCCACAAGGGGGAAAACAACGGTGCTTGTGCCCGCGGGTGCAAGGATTGTTTACTTTACGCAAAGTTCTTTTAATGCAGTTGTCTGTTGCATTGACTTTACACTATGGGTGGGACTCGCAACTTAATACCAGCGAGATGTTCTGGATAGATATCTCAAGGTGGATGATTAGTAGTAGATATTGATGGATTTCGGTCTACTTACTTTGGCGTACCGCCCATGCTTTGAACCTCAACCTTTCTTGCAATGTAGTCAGCATTGGTTTACGTTCGTGGTCCTGTCAATTGCCCAGCTGTAATTTGTTTACCCCACATAGTTGTTTTATCGTCTTTTGGGAGAGAGACATCACTAGTGAACATCATGAGACTTCGGTCCATATTACCATCATTGATCACATCCACTATTTACTTTTCGTTATTTTATTTACTATTGCAAAACACTATCTATCACTACTATCATATTGCTTTTAACCCTTTGTGAACTACAAGGCCGGAGAGATTGACAACCTCTCTGTACTCGTTGGGAGCAAAGTTATTTGTATCTCTGTGCAGGTCCACGTTGATTGCTAATTGCGCCGTTAGCAGTTGACACCTACCTGTTGAACCTAGGAGTCTCTGGGGATTCGATCCTTGGCATCTCTGCTAGGGGAAAACACTTCTACTTACTACATCTTACACCTTCCACTTGGGGTAACCAACGAGGGGTTCGAGGCCCATCAAGGAGTATTTTCTGGCGCCGTTGCCGGGGACTCCACTCTTCAGGATAGGGGAGTTGCATGCTATCTTTTACCTTTGCTTTTTAGTCTTGTTATTTTACCTTTCATTTTTTGCTTTAGTACCTTTTTATCGAAAATCACAAAAATAGTTATCTCGTTCTTTAGTTATCATTATGTCGGGTCCTTTTGCCTTTGACGAGGCCGAAGTTCTCACCTTTAAACAAAGTGGTGGGGAAAGTTTGAAGGATGCTTGGTATAGAATTAATGATTCACAAAAGAGAGCCACCAAGAAGCAGCCCACTACTATCTTGCTTAGAAATTTTTATGTTGGAATTACTTCTTGGAATAGGTTTATTCTAGATACTGCTATTAATGGAAATTTCTTAGAGGCCCCAGTTTGGGAGTCTCTTAGTATTATTGAAAATCTTGTTGGGAGTCCCCCTGTTGTTAGCATTCGAGAGGACATTACCCTAGCTCACATTATGAAAAAACTTGAAAAAATAGAGATAGAGATGCCAAGCACTAATAAGATGAATGAGTTGGATCGTAAGATCCAAGGGAATTTGAATAGACTTGATAGCTCCATGCATAAAATTTTCAAAATTTTGGAGACCGTCAAATTCCATGATTCTGACTTTTCTAGGATGGAAAAGATTGAGGAAATATTTGATACCTTAGGAACTACTTTCTCCTCGATCAACACCAAAAAGGTAGAAACTCCGGCAAAGAGGGAGCCTAATTTCGTTCACGTTCCAAAGGCTCCCCGTTCTAAAAGCAATCCACCTATTGCCAAAGGGGTTGAAACTGTAAAGACTTTGGAAGAAACACCTATCGTTGATGAATTTATAAATGAATCTTCCCTTGACTTTTATCCTTTTGGTCTTCTACCTAGAAGTATCTCTATGAGGCCTTTATTTGAGAGTCCTCTTAAGACTAGTTGTATTATTGAAGAGCTTTTTGATGATCTTGATGATGGTTCAATTGATACAACTTGATCTAGGCATTATGCCTAGCTTAAAGGCATAAAAGAAAGCGCTTTTGGGAGGCAGCCCACATGAATAAAAATTTTGCTTTTGTTGTGTCTTGATGTTGTTTACTGCTGTAGCATCATCATTGTATCTTTACTTTTCATATTTGTGCCAAGTATAGCCTCTGATTGCTAGAAAGTTCAAACGTTGTGAGGTGCTGCCCAGGAAACAGATTCTGTCCTTGGATAGAAAAATTCGTATAAACTCACCAGATCATCTTTTTTGTCTAAATTTTTTCGACAGCGTTCTCTATATAATTTGCATTCGTGCGTCAGTTCTGAGTTTTTTTATTTGAGTTGCAGAAGTACCCCGAACAGGTCAATTACTGCCTGCTGTTCTGTTTTTCACAGATTCTGTCATGTTTTGCCTTACCTTCACTTTGCAAATTAAGAACTTGCTTTTTCTTTGCAAAAACCTTTTGGCAATCTTGAGAAACAGTAGAACTTCAATAATATCCTTATTTCCAGCAAGGTATAATTAGTTTATTAAGGGTACTAACCTCGCTAATCAGATTATGATGAGTTATGTATGAAGGGAGTTTTCAAGTGTGCGAGGGAAGATGATAAAAAGATTCAGGAGTGTCAAGCGCTCAAGCTTGGGGATGCCCCCGTGCACCCCCAAGAAATATTCAAGGAGACTCAAGCGTCTAAGCTTGGGGATGCCCCCGTGCATCCCCTTCTCCATCAACACTATCAGTTCGTCTTTCGTTCCACTATATTTTTATCACTTCATGTGTTATGTGCTATGCTTGGAGCGTCTTGCTTTTAGTTTTCTTTTTAGTTTTTCATAACGAGTCGGAACCCAGCATTCCTTTATGTGGGAGAGAAACACGCTCCACCTCTACCTAGGACATTACATAGAATTTTCATGTCTATCTATGCTGTGTGTGTTCTTTGTCTTTTAATAGCTACTATCGTGCTCTGCTCTTAGTATTCATGCTTATCTTTTCAAGAGCTTTTATTTAGTTGGTTGCTTGAACTCTCTTTAATTACCATGCTCACCTTATTAAGAGAGTTTGCTTCCGTTGCATGGGTTAATGTGTCTATGATAAAGATGCTACTTTCATGATGGTGCTTAGTAGTTCAGGTTTTCTTTTGGTTAATCTCAAATAGCTGGGGGGTTCCCAATGTGTTATTGGAGTACCAAGTTGGTTTGTTTGCCTATGATGTGGTATGGTTTAGTAATATCTTCCTTCGAGAATTTATTTTGATTGACTTGGCGTATGCTCACGCATATTCAAGACTGTAAAGAAAGTCTGTCAAGCCTTGATGATCTTTTGTTTCTGAGTAGCGATATAACTACCATGCCTGATTTAATATTGCTTTGTCGCTCTGCATGATTATGACCATCATTGCTCTCTTAGTTGGTCGCTCCCAGTCTTTTGCTAACCTCCACCTGCACTAAGCAAATTAACCATGCAATACATAGCTCATGGGAAAGTAGCCTAAAAACTATTGTGGTAAAGAATATGTTGCTTATGTATCTTATTTCTTATGAGTTGCTTGCTGAGTGGTAACCATGTTTCTGGGGGCGCCATCAACTGTCACACTTTTGTTGAATATCATGTGAGTTGCTATGCATGTTCGTCTTGTCCGAAGTAAGGGTGATTTACCATGGGTTGAATTAATATGCATATTGTTAGAGAAGAACATTGGGCCGCCAACCAAAGCCATGCATCATGGTGGAAGTTTTAGCTTGGACCTTAATCCTCAATCTCTCATGAGAATATGCTTATGCATTAAAGAGGAGTCCATCATCTATTTTCTATGTTGTCCCGGTATGGATGTCCTCAAGTTGAGATCTATCAAAAATGAGAAATCAAATGCGATCTATATCCTTGGACCTTTGTACAGGTGGCATAGAGGTACCCCTTTGTGACACTTGGTTAAAACATATGCAATGCAATGATAACCCATGGGGATCCGAGCTAATTAGGACAAGGAGCGAGCACTATTAGTATTCGATGGATGAGGCTTGCAACTTATAGGATGTTTTATGCATGACACATATGAAGTACTACTACCGTTGACACAATTGCTTCCATGTTTCAAAATAAAAAGCTCTAGCACTTCAAGCACCAACTACTGAGAGCATGATTGTCATTCTGAGTGTAATGCGCATTGTCCCAAAGTAGCATTGTCTTTTGCATGATTGTGATATCGTTTATTCTGAAATGATTGTATCTAGTCATCACTTAAACCATGAAGGTGCCCTTGCATTTATGTTTTGCATCACTAAAGGGGGCAAGCTAGATATCACTTGATCATATTTGCACATCATGTTCATTGCAAATCTTTTTGATGTTTCAGTTTCATGTTGTAAAACTTTCAGTCATTTGTGATTTTCTCTTGAGACAACTTAATTACTTTAGAATCATTGTCTCAGTAAGCTTTTGTCATATGACTATGAGAAAGTCCTATATGGTTAATAGCATGTCACCACAGAAATTATTCTTGTTATCATTTACCTACTCGAGGACGAGCAGGAATTAAGCTTGGGGATGTTGATACGTCCAAATCGTATCTATAATTTCTTCTTGCTCCATGCCACTTTTTGGTGATATTGCTATGATATTCATACACTTCCATACACTTTTGATCATATTTGGACTAACTTACTAATCCAGTGCACCCCAGTGCCAGTTTCTGTTTTCGGCTGTTTTTGTATTTCAGGTTTTCATGTTTCGAGAACTGCCCAGAAAAATCCAGAAAAATTATATAAAAAATCAGCGAACCGGAAACAACACTGCGTCCGAAGGGCAGCCTGGGGGGGGGCCACAGGGGCTCCAGGCGCCCTGTGGGCGCCCCCCCCGGGCCGCGCCGGGGGGGGGGGGCGCCTGGGCCCTCCGAGGCTCCCCCGGTGCCCTACTTTGGCATATATTTAAAGGGTTCCCCGTAACCCTCAGGAGAGGACTTCTTTTCGCGATCCCATCTCTGTTCCGCCGCCGCCGCCGCTTCCAAGATCGGGAGCACCAGGAGAACTCTTCCCGGCACCCTGCCGGAGGGGAGGATCACCACCGGGAGCTTCTCCACCACCATGGACGCCTCCCGGATGACTCGTGAGTAGTGTCCCTTGGACCATGAGTCCATGACCAGTAGCTATGTGATGTTCTCCTCCCGTTCTTGTGCTTCACTAATTAGTCCTCGTGAGCTGCCCTACATGATCAAGGCACCTATGTAATCCTTATGCTGTTGCTATGTTGAGTTTGCTGGGATCCGATGGATTATGAGATTATGTTCAGATTGATCTTGAGTAATATATTTGATTCACCTCTTTTATATTTTAGTTCATAAGTAATTCTTGCATGTTCTCTGTTGTTATTTATTGCTTTGGCCGAGTAATAGGTAGTGACTCCAAGAGGGAACGTTATGCTCGATTGTGGGTTCATGCCCCTCGATGACTAGCTTGAGTGACAGAAACATGAGTCTAGGGGATGTGTTGTTGCCACAAGGGGGAAAACAACGGTGCTTGTGCCCGCGGGTGCAATGATTGTTTACTTTACGCAAAGTTCTTTTAATGCAGTTATCTGTTGCATTGACTTTACACTATGGGTGGGACTCGCAACTTAATACCAGCGAGATGTTCTGGATAGATATCTCAAGGTGGATGATTAGTAGTAGATATTGATGGATTTCGGTCTACTTACTTTGGCGTACCGCCCATGCTTTGAACCTCAACCTTTCTTGCAATGTAGTCAGCATTGGTTTGCGTTCGTGGTCCTGTCAATTGCCCAGCTGTAATTTGTTTACCTCACATAGTTGTTTTATCGTCTTTTGGGAGAGAGACATCACTAGTGAACATCATGAGACTCCGGTCCATATTACCATCATTGATCACATCCACTATTTACTTTTCGTTATTTTATTTACTATTGCAAAACACTATCTATCACTACTATCATATTGCTTTTAACCCTTTGTGAACTACAAGGCCGGAGAGATTGACAACCTCTCTGTACTCGTTGGGAGCAAAGTTATTTGTATCTGTGTGCAGGTTCACGTTGATTGCTAATTGCGCCGTTAGCAGTTGACACCTACCTGTTGAACCTAGGAGTCTCTGGGGATTCGATCCTTGGCATCTTTGCTAGGGGAAAACACTTCTACTTACTGCATCTTACACCTTCCACTTGGGGTAACCAACGAGGGGTTCGAGGGCCATCAGCTGTACTGGGAGTACGACGAGGACCGTAGCCGTTACTATGTGCACTATCCCGACGATCAGTAGAGGTTTCTACTAGGGGCGATTCAGACCTGTGGTTTAATGTTATGTTTGGTATCTTTCATTCGGATCTTCACCCGTAGACAGGTTGTGATGTTTATTTGAATGATGTTTGGACATGTAATGAAATGTGTGACGTGGCGAGTGTAAGCCAACTATCTTTTCCGCTTTCATCCCTATTTTTTACATGAGATGTGCAAAGGTACCAAACTTGCGATCATTCCAAAATGGGCTTATATCTTTAAGTCGTGCCTCGACACGTAGGAGATATAGTCCCATCCTGGGCATTACAAGTTGGTATCAGAGCCTTCTCCGACCTAGAAGCCCCCACTGTTTGATCGAATCGTTGACGGTTGAGTCTAGGCACACACTTATAATGTTTTGAGTCCTATATTTATATCGGAGAGTAGGATTTCTTTGCTCCTCATCTCTTTTCACTCTGGTGAGGACTCCTGACGATTACTCTTGCCTCTTCTACTCTCAAAAATTGCACAAAATTATTTTAGGAATCTCGCGAGTATTGTTTGGATTGTTTCGATGTCTTTGCGACGAGAATATTGTTCTCGATGCCTCCTAACATTAGGGGTTGTGGCAGTGTCCCGGGGAGTTGAGCTTCGGGGTATTGTCGTCACAAACATATCGCGGCAGTTCTAGAATACTTAAGACGGCCGACATCGAAAACTCTCCTATGCGGTTAGTGGCAAGATAACCCCGACATCACCCAGTATTGAGGAGGTAGTTCGGGAGTATTGCCATAGCTTGTATAGTGGATGCGTTTCGAAGGTCCGAGGTAGATGGTTTCCGAAAACAACTGGTTATGTGTTGAAGGATGGATACAGCTGGATGTAGGATTAGAGTTGAGTGCGCGGTGCTTCCCCTGTATCCCCAACACCTGATTGCATAACTGGAAACATTCGGAAATTAATAGGTGGGTTCATCTAGTAGATCGTAGGCATTCTTCCAACGAATGCACGATATGGAGTTCGGGGTTCTACATTGAGTGAAGTGGTTTTATGGCCGATGTTCCGATCGGGAGTTGCATCTTAAAGGGTCCTTGGCTATGCTGATTCGGGGATTGCAAAACCCTTTCGTAACACGTTCCATAAGCTTTCAGCACAAAGATGTCGAACGAAGCTCCTATCTTGTATTTGTTCTATCTGCACCTTGTTGTTTTTCCTTATTACCTTTTGTCTCCCAGTGGCTTCTCGTGAAGATTGTTGTTATCATTTAACTGAGAATTTCATTCGTTCCTCTTGTTCGAATGATTCTTGTGAAGACTATGTTGCAATTCTAGCCGTTGTTTCAGCTTATATCTTCTTTCAATGAAATGGCTGATTGGTGGTCATCTATTTCAGGATGGCTCCTAAAAGGGTTCCCAACGCTAACCCAGAGGGTGAAGAGGTTCCTGATCGTCCTCCTTCCCCTCCTCCTTCGTCTGAGGCCTGGAGAGCAATTATGCAAACTACGAGTCAGAACACCCAGATGCTTATGCAGATGATGCAGCAAATGCAAGCAAATCAAGCAAATCAGGGTGCTCATGGGAACCAAGGCAATTTCTTCAACCAACAGCACCATGCTACGCTCAACCAGTTCTTGGCTAATCAACCAAAGGCTTTCAGTTACTGTGTCGACCCTCTCGATGCTGAAGATTGGATTACTGATATCAAGAAGCATTTTGAGTGCAGTAACGTCAGGCCTGAGGACTATGTGAAGTTTGCAGCCTTCCAACTCAAGGACCAAGCAGCTGATTGGTGGCAGCAGTACAAAGACTCCAGAGAAGGGCGTGTAATCTCCTGGGATGACTTCTGCAAGGACTTTCGCTCTCACCACATTCCAACAAGTGTCATCGAGGGTATGCGTGAGTAATTCCGCAACCTGAAGCAAGGCTCTATGACTGTCTACCAGTATAATGTCAAGTTCCAGAACCTTGCCCGCTATGCTAAGCAAGACATACCAGATGCCAAGAGCAAGATCTATCAGTTCCGTGGTGGTCTGAAGGATGAACTTCAACTTGCTCTCACCTTGTTCGAGCCTGATGAGTTTGACAAATTCTATAACATGGCACTTAAGCAAGAGGCAGCCCAGCTCAAGATGGAAGCTTCCAAAAAGAGGATCAGCGACCCTGTTCACTCCTCCTCATCTTCTCAAGTGGTCGCGAAGCAACAGAAGTTTTGGCTTCCACCTCCTCCAGTGATCCGAGCTCCCTACAACAACAACAAGAACTCTGGTGGCCGTGGCTTCTCCCACCCACCCAACCCAAGAAACCAGACAAAGCATTAGTCACAAGGTTCCAAGTCAAGTGCTCCTCATTTCCGTCCTCTCTCAGAAGTGGTCTGCAACAAGTGTACTCAGAAGGGTCATTATGCTAACAAGTGCCCCAACCCAAGGTGCCTTCCGCCTCCTCCACCTGTCAGCACAGCTATTGTCAAGCACAATCCCAAGCATGCAAGAGTGAATCTGATGAATGCAGCCCAAGCAGAGAATTCTTCAGATGTGATACTGGGTAACCTCTTAGTTAACTCTTTTCCTGCAAAAGTGTTGTTTGATTCGGGTGCTTCATGTTCCTTCATGTCATATCCATTTGCATCCAAGCATGATGTTGCCACCAGAAATTTGCCTCAGAAGTTGCAAGTTATTTCTCCGGGGAGACGTATGACTTCTAGTGTGTTTGCTCCGGATGTATCTATTCGCATGGGTGATTACCGCTTTCTGGCTAAACCGGTGGTTCTCGGCAATTCCGACATTGACCTCATCCTCGGGATGGACTGGCTTTCTCAGCATGATGCTCAAATTGATTGTGCAAATAAGGAAGTCAAGATTACTCATCCTAATGAAGACGTGATTATCTTCGCCTCTCGGGATAACACAATCAGGCTTTTCTCTCTCAATGACAAGGGCGAGATTAATGCCATCTCTCAAATTCCGGTGGTTAACGAATACGAAGACGTTTTTCCTGAAGAACTTCCAGGCATGCCTCCACACCGTCAAGTGGAATTCGTCATTGAACTCGAGCCTGGTACTGAGCCAGCATGCTGGCGTCCGTACAAGCTCTCTCCTGAAGAGTTGAAAGAGTTGAAGAAACAGCTTGATCAACAAGAGCGTATGGGTCTGATCAGGCCTAGTACGTCTCCTTGGGGTTGTGGTTTCTTATTTGTCAAGAAGAAGGATGGCACAGAGCGCCTTTGCGTCGATTACCGGCCATTGAACAAGAAGACAATAAAGAACAAGTATCCGCTCCCCAACATCAATGAATTGTTCGAGCAGCTCAAAGGAGCTAAAGTGTTCTCAAAGCTCGATCTCCCAATGGGCTATCACCAAATTCGCATTCGTGGAGAAGATATCCCCAAGACTGCCTTCAGAACAAGCTACGGCTCCTATGAGTATACAGTCATGTCTTTTGGTCTCGCTAATGCTCCACCTACCTTCTCGAGAATGATGCACTACATTTTCAACCCCTACACCAACGAGTTTGTGCTTGTTTATCTGGATGACATTTTGGTATTCTCCAAGAATGAAGAAGATCACGAAAAGCACCTCCGTCTGGTTCTCGACAGACTCCGTGAACATAAGTTCTATGCCAAGTTCTCCAAGTGCGAATTTTGGCTCGATAAGGTCTTATATTTGGGCCATATCATCTCCGCTGACGGTATTGCGGTAAACCCCGAGAAAGTTGAAGCAATTGTCAACTGGGAACCTCCTCAGAACGTCAAGCAACTCCGAAGCTTCCTTGGTCTTGCTAGCTATTGCAGAAGGTTCGTTGAGAACTTATCCAAGATTGCCAAGCCTCTTTCCAACTTGCTGCAGAAGAATGTCAAGTACAACTGGTCTCCGGATTGTGATGTGGCTTTCAGAACTCTCAAAGAAAATCTCATCTCTACTCCAGTTCTTACTCCTCCAGATGAGTCCAAGCCCTACGAAGTATTCTGTGATGCTTCTCTTCAAGGACTTGGTGGTGTGCTAATGCAGGACAAGAAGATTGTGGCATACACTTCTCATCAACTGAAGCCAAGTGAGAAGAACTACCCCACACATGATCTCGAACTAGCAGCTGTGGTACATGCTTTGATCACGTGGAGACACCTTCTGTTGGGAAGAAAAGTCGATATCTTCACCGATCACAAGAGCTTGAAGTACATCTTCACACCGCCGAATCTGAACCTCCGCCAGACTCGTTGGGTCGAAATGATCCAAGAGTATGATCCGAGCATCGAATACATACCTGGCAAGGCGAATGTGATTGCAGATGCTTTGAGCAGAAAGGCATATTGCAATAGCCTCCTTATCAAGCCGTTCCAGCCAGAGCTTTGTGAAGCATTCAGGAAGCTTAACCTCCAAGTTGTTCCGCAAGGCTTTCTTGTAAATCTTCAAGTTGTTCCTACCTTGGAAGATCAGATCCGTGAGGCCCAACTCAGTGATACTATGGTGCAGAAAGTGAAACATGGTATTGCAAAGGGTACTCCCAAATACAAGTGCTATCGCGTTGATGAGAGAGATACCTTGTTCTTTGAGGTCAGACTTGTGGTTCCCAAAGGTGATCTGAGAAAGCTCATAATGGACGAAGCACATGATTCCCTCCTTTCGATTCATCCTGGTAGTTCCAAGATGTACCAAGACCTCAAGCAATCTTACTGGTGGACTCGCATGAAAAGGGAGATTGCCCAATTCGTGAATGAATGTGATGTCTGCAGAAGAGTGAAGGCAGAGCATCAACGTCCAGCCGGTCTTCTCCAACCTCTTCCTATTCCCGAGTGGAAATTCGACCACATTGAAATGGATTTCGTCACTGGTTTTCCTAAGTCCAAGAGAGGAAATGATTCTATCTTTGTGGTGATCGACAAGCTTACCAAAGTCGCTCACTTCCTTCCAGTCAAAGAATCCATCAATGCAGCTCAACTGGCAGAGTTGTACACTTCCAGAATTGTGTCCATGCATGGCATTCCTCAAGTTATCACCTCAGACCGTGGAAGTTTGTTCACATCCAAGTTCTGGGACTCCTTTCAGTCGGCCATGGGCACTAAGATCCGTTTCAGCACTGCATTTCACCCTCAGACTAGTGGTCAAGTCGAGAGAGTGAATCAGATACTAGAAGACATGCTCAGAGCCTGTGTCATATCTTTTGGCATGAAATGGGAAGATTGCCTTATGTTTGCCGAGTTCTCTTACAACAACAGCTTCCAAGCAAGTGCCGGCAAAGCTCCATTTGAAACCCTCTATGGCAGAAAGTGTCGTACCCCTCTCAATTGGTCAGAGACTGGTGAACGTCAACTTCTTGGCAATGACTTGATCTCAGAAGCCGAAGAAATGTGAAAAGTCATACGTGAGAATCTCAAGGCCGCTCAGTCGCGTCAGAAGAGCTACTATGATGGCAAGCATCGTGATTTGGCCTTCAACATTGGGGATCATGTCTATCTCCGTGTTTCTCCAATGAAAGGCACCCAAAGATTCGGTATCAAAGGAAAGCTTGCTCCTAGATACGTCGGGCCTTTCAAGATCCTTGGCAAAAGAGGCGATCTAGCCTATCAACTTGAGCTCCCTTCCAACTTCGCCAATGTTCATGATGTGTTTCATGTGTCTCAACTCCGCAAGTGCTTCAAGACACCTGAACGCACCATTCCGTTTGAGGAGATTGATCTTCAACAAGACTTGTCTTACCGAGAGCATCCCGTTGCTATTCTCGAAGAAACCGAGCGCAAGACCCGCAACAAGTCAATCAAATTCTTGAAAGTCATGTGGTCACACCATACCGACCAAGAAGCTACGTGGGAACGAGAAGATCACCTTCGTTTCGAGTACCCTTAATTCTTCCAGTCCTAGATCTCGGGACGAGATCTTTTCGTAGTAGAGGAGAGTTTGTAATGCCCCGGATGTAATACTTTCCCTTTTTGGCAATATACAACTTTGGCTTCATCAATTCCATTCCGGGTTCTTCGTCTTTTCGGGTTTTCGTCGTTTTGTCGCGCGCGTGTGTGCATTCATCCATGTCATGTTGTCATGTGCATTGCATTGCATTTGTGTTGTTGTTTGCATCCGGTCCCACTCGTTCCTTCCCGTTGTCCGTTTCGAGTTCCGGCGCTCTCACACGTGTCCGTGGCATCCCCGAGGCCTACTTTTGTGTTTGGCCGTGTAACGTTTCCGGTTTGGCGTGAGACTTGTCGTGCGATGTTGTTTTGTTGTGTGTAACCTGCCTGTCAAATCTCGTCGCATTTGGAGTTCGTTTGATACCCCAACAGTTATCCTCGTGGGCTAAAAGTACCTCCTCTTTGAGGCCCAAGAAACCCCTCCAACAGCCCACCAACCCAACTCAAGCCCTTCCCTTCATCTAGGCCGTTCAATTGTGATCTCGTGGCCGAAAACCTCTCCTCATTTGGACAAACCTAGCTCCTTGTGCCTATATAAACGTCTACCCACCTCAAATTTTGCGTCTGAAACCCTAATGTTTCCACCTCTGCCGCGCGGTGTTTCCACTGTTGCCGCGTCGTGCTTCCACCGTTGACACGCCGTGTTTCCTCCGCCACCGCACCGTGTTTCCTTCCCAGCGAGCCGTGCTTCCACAGTTCGCCGCCGGTGCTTCCACCCCGACGCGCGGGCCCGCGGGGCCCGAGGTCGGCCCGCCGCCACCGCGATCCGGGCTTCTCGCCCGAGGCCGCGCCACCCCTTCTTCCCCGCCTCCGGATCGCTGATACGTCCAAAACGTATCTATAATTTCTGCTTGCTCCATGCCTCTTTTGGGTGATATTGCTATGATATTTATACACTTCCATACACTTTTGATCATATTTGGACTAACCTATTAACTCAGTGCACCCCGGTGCCAGTTTCTGTTTTCGGCTGTTTTTGTATTTCAGGTTTTCCCATTACGAGAACTGTCAGAAAAATACCGGAAAAAATATATAAAAAATCAGCGTTCCAGAAGGTTCCCGGTAGCCGAAGTACAACCGGGGGGGGGGGGCACCAGGGCTCCAGGCGCCCTGGTGGCGCGCCCCCCCGGGCCGCGCTGGGGGGGCGCCTGGGCCCCCCGAGCCCCGTCTGGTGCCCCCCTTTGGCATATATTTAGACCGTCTCCCAAAACCCTCGAGACGGAAACCCTTTTTCGCGATCTCATCTCTGTTCCGCCGCTGCCGCCGCTTCCAAGATCGGGAGCACCAGGAGAACCCTTCCCGGCACCCTGCCGGATGGGAGGATCACCACCGGGAGCTTCTCCACCACCATGGACGCCTCCCAGATGAGTTGTGAGTAGTCTCCCTTGGACCATGGGTCCATGACCAGTAGCTATGTGATGTTCTCCTCCCGTTCTTGTGCTTCACTAATTAGTCCTCGTGAGCTGCCCTACATGATCGAGGCACATATGTAATCCTTATGATGTTGCTATGATGAGTTTGCTGGGATCCGATGGATTATGAGATTATGTTCAGATTGTGTTTGAGTAATATATTTGATTCACCTCTTTTATATTTATGTTCATAATCAATTCTTGCATGTTCTACGTTGTTATTTATTGCTTTGGCCAAGTAGTAGGTAGTGACTCCAAGAGGGAACGTTATGCTTGATTGTGGGTTCATGCCCCTCGATGACTAGCTTGAGTGACAGAAACATGAGTCTAGGGGATGTGCTGTTGCCACAAGGGGGAAAACAATGGTGCTTGTGCCCGCGGGTGCAAGGATTGTTTACTTTACGCAAAGTTCTTTTAATGCAGTTGTCTGTTGCTTTGAGTTTACACTATGGGTGGGACTCACAACTTAATACCAGCGAGATGTTCTCGATAGATATCTCAAGGTGTATGATTAGTAGTAGATATTGATGGATTTCGGTCTACTTACCTTGGCGTACCGCCCATGCTTTGAACCTCTACCTTTCTTGCAACATAGTTAGCATTGGTTTGCGCACATAATTCTGTCAATTGCCCAGCTGTCATTCGTTTACCTCACATAGTTGTTTTATCGTCTTTTGGGAGAGAGACATCACTAGTGAACATCATGAGACCCCGGTCCGTATTACCATCACTGATCATATCCGCTATTTACTTTCTGTTTTACTTACTATTGCAACATTATCTATCACTATTATCACTTGCGTTTGATCCTTTGTAAACTACAAGGCCGGAGGGATTGACAACCTCTCTGTACTCGTTGGGAGCAAAGTTATTTGTATCTGTGTGCAGGTCCACGTTGATTGCTAATATCTGGCGCCGTTAGCAGTTGACACCTTCTTGTTGAAACTGGGAGTCTCAGGGAAATCGATCCTTGGTATCTTTGCCAAGGGAAAACTTCCTCTACACTGCATCTCAAACCTTCCACTTGGGGTAACCAACGAGGGGCGAGAAGCCATCAAGCAAAGTTTTCTGGCGCCGTTGCCGGGGACTCCACTCTTCAGGATAGGGGAGTTGCACGCTATCTTTTACCTTTGCTTTTTAGTCTTGTTAGTTTACCTTTCAGTTTTGCTTTAGTATCTTTTATCGAAAATCACAAAAATAGTTATCTTGCTTGTTTGCTACTATGGGTTCCACCAAAAACACTAGATGGGAGGAGTACACCCCTTCTTCCATTATGCCAATCACCACTGTCGGGATTTACAAAAGTAATAAACCTTGTGACTATGTTAGTCTTGACGGAGAGTTATGCCCATGGCATGGTCTTCCAGGAAAAGAGTATGAGCCTCAGTTTAAAATTGCTCCTAAGCTTCCCCAAACTTGGGAAGACGTTCAAACTCTTATAATAGAGAGCGATTCAAACAAAGAGGATGACACTACAATTCTGCCCAATAATGATAAAATTGATTTTGATAATTGTAGTATCTCAGAAGTTGTCACCTTTCTACAAAGAATGGCCAAAGATCCCCACACTAGCACACTTAATCTTGCCTTCACAGAACATATCACTAATGCTCTCATCAAAGCTAGGGAGGAGAAACTTAGAGTAGAAGCCTCCATACCTAGAAAGCTAGAAGATGGTTGGGATCCTATGATAAAAATTAAAATAAACAACTTCTCTTGCTATGCTTTATGTGATATTGTAGCTAGTACCTCCATTATGCCCAAAAGAATATATGATATGCTTAAATTGAAACCTTTTGATTCTTGTTCTTTTGGTGTTCGTCTCGTTGATTCTTCCATAAAGAAACCTTTGGGGAGGATCAACGATGTTCTTATCATTGTCAATGACAATTATGTTCCCGTTGATTTTACTATTATGGACATTGAATGTGAACCTTCTTGTCCAATTATTTTGGGACGTCCTTTTCTATGCACCGTTGGTGCTATCATTGACATGAAAGAGGGGAATATAAAATTTCAGTTTCCTCTCAAGAAAGGGATGGAACACTTCCCTCGAAAGAAGATTAAGTTACCTTTTGAGTCCGTTATACGGGCTAGCTATTCTTTTACTCTTGATAAAACTTGATCTCTATGCATTATGCCTAGCTTAAAGGCATAAAAGAAAGCGCTTTTGGGAGGCAGCCCACATGAATAAATTTATTTTGTTTTTGTTGTGTCTTGATGTTGTTACTACTGTAGCATCATCATTGTATCTTTGCTTTTCAATTTTGTGCCAAGTATAGCCTCTGATTGCAAGAAAGTTCAAAAGTTGTGACGTGCTGTCCAGGAAACAGATTCTGTCCTTGGATAGAAAAATTCGTATAAAATCACCAGCTCATCTTTTTGGTCTGAATTTTTTCGACAGCGTGCTCTATATAATTTTATTTTGTGCGTCTGTTTTGAGTTTTTTGATTAGAGTTGCAGAAGTGCCCCGGAAAAATCATTTACTACCTGCTGTTCTGTTTTTCACAGATTCTGTCCTGTTTTGCCTTTCCTTCATTTTGCAAACCTAGAGCTTGCTTTTTCTTTGCAAAAACCTTTTGGCAATCTTGAGAAACAGTATAACTTCAAGAATATCTTTATTTCCAGCAAGGAACAATTATTTTATTATGGGTACTAACCTCGCTTATCAGATTATGATGAGTTATGTATGAAGAGAGTTTTCAAGTGTGCGAGGGAAGATGATAAAAAGATTCGGGAGTGTCAAATGCTCAAGCTTGGGGATGCCCCCGTGCACCCCCAAGAAATATTCAAGGAGACTCAAGCGTCTAAGCTTGGGGATGCCCCCGTGCATCCCCTTCTCCATCAACATTATCAGTTCGTCTTTCGTTCCACTATATTTTTATCACTTCATGTGTTATGTGCTATGCTTGGAGCGTCTTGCTTTTAGTTTTCCTTTTTAGTTTTCCTTAGCTTTTCATAACGAGTCGGAACTCAGCTTTCTTTATGTGGGAGAGAAACACGCTCCACTTCTACCTAGAACATAACAAATAATTTTCATGTCTATCCTTGCTGTGTGTGTTCTTTGTCTTTTAATAGCTACTATCATGCTTAGCTCTTAGTATTCATGCTTATATTTTTAAAGAGCTTTTGTTTAGTTGGTTGCTTGAACTCTCTTTAGTTATCATGCTTATCTTATTAAGAGAGTTTGCTTCCGTTGCATTGGTTGATATGTCTATGATAAAGATGCTACGTGCATAATGGCGCTTAGTAGTTCATGTTTTCTTATGGTTAGTCTCAAATAGTTGGGTGGTTCCCAATGTGTTATTGGAGTACCAACATGATTTGTGTGCCTATGATGTGGTATGGTTTAGTAATATCTTTCTTCGAGAATTTATTTTGATTGACTTGGCGTATGCTCACGCATATTTAAGACTGTAAAGAAAGTCTGTCAAGCCTTGATGATCTTTTGTTTCTGAGTAGCGATATAACTCCCATGCCTGATTCAATGTTGCTTTGTCGCTCTGAATGATTATGACCGTCATTGCTCTCTTAGTTGGTCGCTCCCAGTCTTTTGCTAACCTCCACATGTACTAAGCGGACTGACTGCTTGTGCATCCACATTCTTTTAAACCAGTTATGCCATATGAGTCCACCATACCTTCCTACATGGTATTTACCTGCCATTCCTAACGGAGACTTGCATGTACCATCTCGAAATTATTCAAAGAAAAAAATGCATTCCTATTTTGTGCCTCTGTTGTAAGTCCATGAGGAAGTAGTAGCTAATTCATAATCTTTTTAAGTTGGACAAGCTTCACCCCGGGATTGCATGTATAATGTGCAAACCCATAATACGAGAAGGAACTGGCATTGAGTGCGCCCGGCTCAAAATTAATATAACAAACAAACCCTCCTTCATGCTTTGTTCATGAGAAATCAGAAAACTTTGGCAGTGATAAACAAAGGAGATTAAGAGGCTGTGATCGTCCTCATTCGGGAGCCGTTCCTCGAAACTTGTCCATCTCAAGAAGTGATTGAGTTATCTGCTAGCATTCGTTGACGAAACATGCATGATCTAAAAAAAATTATTAACTCTGTTTTAAAGCCAAGAGCTCTGGTGCATGTTTTGTCTTTGTTTCCGACTACGGGTTTTCAACCTTGCCAACAAAAGCCACGGTTCGAGAGTCTCCACCTTCTTTTAAAAGCACCAACTACTGAGAGCATGATTGTCATTCTGAGTGTAATGTGCATTGTCCCAAAATAGCATTGTCTTTTGCATGATTGTGATATCGTTTATTCTGAAATCATTGTATCTAGTCATCACTTAAACCTTGGAGGTGCCCCTGCATTTATGTTTTGCTTCACTAAAGGGGGCAAGCGAGATATCACTTTATCATATTTGCACACCATGTTCATTACAAATCTATTTGATGTTTCAGTATCATATTGTAAAACTTTCAGTTCTTTGTGATTTTCTCATGAGGCAACTTAATTACTATAGATTCATTGTCTCAGTAAGCTTTTGTCATATGACTATGAAAAAAGTCTTATATGGTTAATAGCATGTCACCACAGAAATGATTCTTGTTATCATTTACCTACTCGAGGACGAGCAGGAATTAAGCTTGGGGATGTTGATACGTCCAAAACGTATCTATAATTTCTGCTTGCTCCATGCCTCTTTTGGGTGATATTGCTATGATATTTATACACTTCCATACACTTTTGATCATATTTGGACTAACCTATTAACTCTGTGCACCCCAGTGCCAGTTTCTGTTTTCGGCTGTTTTTGTATTTCAGGTTTTCCCATTACGAGAACTGTCAGAAAAATACCGGAAAAATTATATAAAAAATCAGCGTTCTAGAAGGTTCCCGGTAGCCGAAGTAAAGGCGGGGGGGCACCAGGGCTCCAGGCGCCCTGGTGCCCCCCCCTGGGCCGCGCCGGGGGGGCGCCTGGGCCCCCCGAGCCCCGTCTGGTGCCCCCCTTTGGCATATATTTAGACCGTCTCCCAAAACCCTCGAGACGGAAACCCTTTTTTGCGATCTCATCTCTGTTCCGCCGCCGCCGCCGCTTCCAAGATCTGGAGCACCAGGAGAACCCTTCCCGGCACCCTGCCGGAGGGGAGGATCACCACCGGGAGCTTCTCCACCACCATGGACGCCTCCCGGATGAGTTGTGAGTAGTCTCCCTTGGACCATGGGTCCATGACCAGTAGCTATGTGATGGTCTCCTCCCGTTCTTGTGCTTCACTAATTAGTCCTCGTGAGCTGCCCTACATGATTGAGGCACATATGTAATCCTTATGCTGTTGCTATGATGAGTTTGCTGGGATCCGATGGATTATGAGATTATGTTCAGATTGTGTTTGAGTAATATATTTGATTCACCTCTTTTATATTTATGTTCGTAAGTAATTCTTGCATGTTCTCCGTTGTTATTTATTGCTTTGGCCAAGTAGTAGGTAGTGACTCCAAGAGGGAACGTTATGCTTGATTGTGGGTTCATGCCCCTCGATGACTAGCTTGAGTGACAGAAACATGAGTCTAGGGGATGTGTTGTTGCCACAAGGGGGAAAACAACGGTGCTTGTGCCCGCGGGTGCAAGGATTGTTTACTTTACGCAAAGTTCTTTTAATGCAGTTGTCTGTTGCTTTGAGTTTACACTATGGGTGGAACTCGCAACTTAATACCAGCGAGATGTTCTGGATAGATATCTCAAGGTGGATGATTAGTAGTAGATATTGATGGATTTCGGTCTACTTACCTTGGCATACCGCCCATGCTTTGAACCTCTACCTTTCTTGCAACATAGTTAGCATTGGTTTGCGCACATAATTCTGTCAATTGCCTAGCTGTAATTCGTTTACCTCACATAGCTGTTTTATCGTCTTTTGGGAGAGAGACATCACTAGTGAACATCATGAGACCCCGGTCCATATTACCATCACTGATCACATCCGCTATTTACTTTCTATTTTACTTACTATTGCAACATTATCTATCACTATTATCACTTGCGTTTGATCCTTTGTAAACTACAAGGCCGGAGGGATTGACAACCTCTCTGTACTCATTGGGAGCAAAGTTATTTGTATCTGTGTGCAGGTCCATGTTGATTGCTAATATCTGGCGCCGTTAGCAGTTGACACCTTCTTGTTGAAACTGGGAGTCTCAGGGAAATCGATCCTTGGTATCTTTGCCAAGGGAAAACTTCCGCTACACTGCCTCTCAAACCTTCCACTTGGGGTAACCAACGAGGGGCGAGAAGCCATCAATCGCCTCCTCGCCGCCGCCACCCGAGCTCCTCGCCGACCCCGCCGCCGTCCGGTCTCCATCTCGTCGCCGCGCCGGCCTCAGCTCCAGCCGCCCCCCTCGCCGGTCCCCAGCTCGCCGGCGGGAACGGAGGCCGCCGCCCCGCGCCTCTCCGGTCGCCAGCCGCCGGCCCGTGCCGATCGACGAAGCCGCCTCCACTCGCTCGAGGGAGGAGCGAGCCTCCCCGATCCAGAGCCCGATCGGGATCTCCCAGGCGCCAACCCTAGCGGGCCGACCCGTGGGGCCCGTTAGCCCGCACCGAACCGATGGATCCGCGTTGACTTGACCCGGCAGCCCGCGGACCCGATCCGCCAGATCCAGACCCGACCCGCGAGGTTGACTCCGTTTTTTTCCTCTAAGTCCCCAATTTTTCAGTTTCTGATGCAGTTTTGTGATGATGATAACTTTTACTGTGCATGTCTGATTTGAGCATATGATATGTCAAAATGATCGTGGTGACTTGTACTACGTTTTGTTCCATTGTGCAATGCATGTTTGAGGTCATCTAGATGTCTTAATCTTCATGGGAAGAGTGCTACTTGTTATAAACTGCTGCTATTAGATGTTTTCATGCCATGTTTGCAATGTGATAACTTGTTGCATGTTTATCCAAATGAAGCAAATGATATGTCCACATGTTCATCATGAGATGCTCTACATGTTGGTTGCTTTAGCTTGCATGATAGATTTCATCTTGCCATGTTTATCTCCTTTGGAAAAGTGCTAGTGGCTGTTATGTTGTTAAACTTGTTACGAGATGCCTACTTGAGGAGCTCGTTGCTATTGATGTGGTTGTCCTCTTGTTGCATGCTTAGATGTTTTGGACTCCCCATCATGTGTACTTTGCTGTGGTGCTTACCACTTGCCATGTTTTGCTTTGAGGTGACTTAAACTTGCTCACAAACATGCCATGATATTACTACTGTTTTAACACTTAGTGAAATTTCACTAAGTCTGGAATCTGTAATTTCTCGATGCCATGTTTGCTTGTTGTTCTAGGCAAATCCATGCTAATTTTGGGGTGACTCTTGATGATTCCTTTTGTATAAGTTGTTGGCTATCCATTCATGCTCTCACATGCTCTTTTGGGTGGCTGTAGCATACTTAACTTTTGCTCCCAAGTTGCTATAAAATACTGCTGTCAGGATTTCGTTGTCAAGTTCAAAATGTCATAGCTTGTTGCTATTGATCCATGCCTCCTATGGAGATGCTCCAATGGATTTGTTTGCTGTAGGATATGTCTACTTTATGTTCATGCTTCTTGCCATGATGTTTGAGTGCTGTAGTCTATTTATTTCTTGCTCCGAAGTTGCTATGTGGCTGTTAATTTCAACTTTGCCATGTTTATTGTTTCGGGTGTATCTTTTAGCCCGTTGCTCCGTTTTGAGCAAGTCCTATATGTAACTTGTGTGTTTTTGCATGTAGATTCATAATATCCTCTTGTTAACTTGTTTTGAAGTTTCTTGCTAGTTGCATATTGTCATGTTCCTTGTGCTGTATCTCTGTGTTTCCTATGTTGACTTTTTCTGCTTCCTAAGTGCATCTGTAGTGCTTCCTTAGTGCATCAGCCATGCATCCTGTGGTTTGCGCATTGCATCTTGTTGATTTCGTGTCTTGTGTGTTTTGTTTTGAGTAGAGCCAGAAGCCGAGAACGAGTACGAGAACGAGGTTACTACCGAGGTTGAGAACGAGGAGCCCCTTACGATCCCATCGACCACCCAACAGGCAAGATGACCTGACCCGGATATCGTTACTATCTTTGCCTATTGCTAGAAGTCTCGCTCTATAGCTTTTGCCTCGATGCCCATGTTTTCCTGTCAGCCTCCTATTGTAACCTTGATCCTGTCTAACCACCCTACCTATGCAAACCTTTGATTGGCTAAGTAAGCTTCGCTCAGCCCCTATTATAGCATTGCTAGTTGTAGGAGAAGATTTGAAGATTCTTGCTTCTTGTTGAAGCTTGTTGGGATATCACACTATATTAAATCTTAATGAAATCATCTATATATTGGCAATGGGTGGAAGGCTAAGCCTTTTGCTTGGTGATTTGTTCCACTCATGCCGCCCTAGGAACCGTATAAACCGGTGTTATGTTCCTTGATTATGCGTTCCTCATACGGTTGGGGTTATGGGACGCCCTCGATAAACCGCTAAGTGCTAACTCTTTTCCAGCAAGTCCAAACATTGGTACTATTTGCCTAATAACTAAAAACTTGCATAGGGAGTAATTAACCCTCTTCTTAATCAACAACCCCGGGCCAGTGCTCCACATGAGTGTTGGTCCGAAACGGGGAGCCTGCGGGGCCACCATGGGGGAACCCGAGGTCTGGTAAAAACCCGTAGCTTCGCCCATCCGGTCGTGGCCTGAGACTAGATACGCGCGGCTATTGTCAGGGTGTCGGCACGCCGGGAGGATTTGCTGGATTAGCCTTACCTTAGTCGGAGTATCTTGAGCACGGGATTCCGAGGATACTTGGGCCTTCCCACCTTGGAGTTGCGACTCCGCGGATCGTGGGCTTGTCATGGGCCAAGTTGGAACACCCCTGCAGGGTTATGAACTTTCGAAAGCCGTGCTCGCGGTTATGTGGCAGATGGGAATTTGTTAATATCCGGTTGTAGAAAACTTGACACCATGATCAGAATACACTGCCAGCGTGAGTACCGTGACGGTCATTTTCCGAAAGGGGTTCGGGAAGTGAACACGATGGGGTTATGTTTGACCTGCTTAGTTAGGATCACTTCGTGATCATCTTTTCGTCCGAGGCACTTTCTCTTCTCACTCTCTTTTACGTAAGTTAGTGCTAGTGCTGCTGCAACCTCTTATTCTTTCTTCAGCTTTGTTCCACACCCAAGGCTTGGATAGTTGTGTTACCCGGGAACGGGATTGCTGAGTCCTCTGTGGCTCACATTTTCTACACCACACCAGATGCAGGTACTCAGGCGATCTTTTCAAGTGACGGCACCGAGCTGTATTGGGAGTACGACGAGGACCGTAGCCGTTACTATGTGCACTATCCCGACGATCAGTAGTGGTTTCTACTAGGGGCGATTCAGACCTGTGGTTTAATGCTATGTTTGGTATCTTTTATTCGGATCTTCACCCGTAGATGGGTTGTGATGTTTATTTGAATGATGTTTGGACATGTAATGAATTGTGTGACGTGGCGAGTGTAAGCCAACTATCTTTTCCGCTTTCATCCCTATTTTTTACATGAGATGTGCAAAGGTACCAAACTTGCGATCATTCCAGAATGGGCTTATATCTTTAAGTCGTGCCTCGACACGTAGGAGATATAGTCCCATCCTGGGCATTACAGGTGGTGACCTCTAGAGGTGTCCGCCTTCGTAACCGCGTTATTTAGATGCGTTATCTGTTTTGGAACATTCGTTGTTGCGGGCACGTAGGTCGCCGCACCCAACTTAAGGAATATATTGCTAAGGAGCGGATAGACTGTATTGCGCTACAAGAAACGATTAAAGCAGATTTCTCACACCGAGAATTACTAGCTTATGATCCTTTACAACGTTTCGATTGGCACTGGTTTCCCTCATCGGGCCATTCTGGTGGCATTCTTATGGGTTGTAATAGAGATATTTGCGAGGTGCTGCTATGGGATGTAGGTGCTTTCTTTCTGTCTGCTACCATTAAACATAGGGGGTCTGGGCTGATGTGGGTTATCATTTGTGTTTACGGCCCAGCTGACCACGCTCGGTCCCATGACTTTTTGCTTGAGCTCACTTCAGTGGTCGGAGCAAAGAGGGCCCTTAACTTGCCAGTGGTGGTTGGAGGGGATTTCAACTTGATCTGCTCGGGTGCGGACAAGAACAATGATAATATTGACTGGACTAGGGTATCCATGTTCAATCAGGCCATTGCCGCGGCGGTGCTTAGGGAGGCAGCCCATACTGGGGCTAGATTTACGTGGACCAACAAACAGACCCAACCGGTTCGGAGTGTACTAGACAGGGTGTTTTTTACACCTGAATGGGAAGCGTTGTTTCCCCTGCGCTCTCTAGTGGCGGAGACGCGCATTGGGTCGGACCACGTACCCCTCATTTTCTCCTCTGGGGAGGAGTCAATCAGTCGTAGCCAACGTTTCTATTTTGAAACGGCTTGGTTCGAGACTAAGGGCTTTGAACAATTGGTTAGGGATCGATGGGACGCAATCCGTGACCACCTCGGCCCCCAACGAGGTCCTACAGAACTATGGACTGCAGCGGCGGGCAAGCTGAGGGCGTTCCTTCGTGGATGGGGAGCGAACCAGGGCAGTAATTCTAAGAGAGAACGCGCTCGAATTACTGACAAAATCTCCAGACTCGACCAAGAAGCTGATTTACGGCCCTTCTCGGAAACCGAGTGGGCTCATAGATATGCTTTGGAAGATCAAGTCCTAGCTATATTGAGTGCTGAGGAGGAATATTGGCGCCGTAGGGGCGGCGTCAAATGGGTGATGAAGGGTGATGCGAACACTGGATACTTCCACGCATATGCCAATGGAAGGAAAAGGAAAAGCACTATCCTACGCCTCCAATCTGATTCGGGCCTGCTGTTAACCCAAGACCAAATTACGGCCCATATCTATGAGTTTTTTATAGGCCTGTTGGGGACGGCTGACGAAAAACCTCTCTGCCTGCGCGAGGATTTGTGGGATTCCGCAGAAAGGGTTTTTCAGGCAGAGAATGATAGCCTTGCCCTCTCTTTCCTCCCGGAGGAGATTGACAAGGCGCTCAAGGACATGAAGAACGACACGGCGCCTGGACCTGACGGCTGGCCCGTGGAATTCTTCAAGCGTTTTTGGCCCTGCCTCAAACACCTGTTCTATGGGATCATGAATGGTTTTGCCTTGGGCACGGTTGACCTTTCGCATCTTAACTACGGGGCAATTAGCCTTATCCCTAAGTTCAAAGGGGCAGATAGCATCAAACGTACCAAAGCGAAGGGAGTGCTCCACAAACTAGACTTTGAGAAAGCCTACGATCGGGTGAACTGGGATTTTGTGCAAGAGGTCTTCCTCAAAAAGGGTTTTGAGGCAGGCTTTGTTCACCGTATAATGCATCCTGTGTGTAGTGGACACACGGCTGTTACCATTAACGGTGTGATGGGCAAGTTTTTTCGCAATAAACGGGGACTAAGGCAGGGAGACCCGAGCTCCCCTCTGATTTTCAACTTTGTTGCCGATGCCTTGGCAGCAATGATCAACCGTGCGCGGGCAGCGGGCCACATTCGAGGTTTGGTCCCTCGCCTCATTCCTGGAGGAGTGACCCACCTCCAATACGCGAACGATACGATGTTGCTTTTCGAGCCAAATGATCTTAGCATTGCTTCAGTTAAACTCCTACTTCTCGCTTTCGAGATCCTCTCGGGTCTCAAGATCAATTTCCTCAAAAGTGAAGTGATCACCATAGGGATGGATGACCAATCGAGTGTTAGGATCGCGAATCTACTGAATTGTAAACGCGGGAGTTTCCCGATCAAATACCTGGGACTGCCCATCTCGACTAAAGGCCTAACCATAGCGGAATGGGAGCCGCTTTGCGGGAAAGTGGCCAACAGGGTTAGTCCATGGAGGGGAAGATTCATGTCCTTGGTGGCAAGACTCATTTTGACCAACTCGAGTCTTTCCTCCCTCCCAATCTTCACTATGGGGATGTATCTGTTGGCTGACGGTGTTCATGCCAAACTTGACACACCTCGGTCTCGATTCTTTTGGGAAGGAGTTGGAACCAAACGCAAATACCACGTAGTTAAATGGGCGGCCGTCTGCTGTCCTAAAAAGATGGGAGGGCTAGGTGTCACAAACTCCAAACTAATGAACGTGGCTCTATTAGCCAAATGGTGGTGGAGGCTAGCTCATAACGAGTCGGGACTCTGGGCTACCATTCTACGGGCCAAATATTTCTCGGACGGTAACGTCTTCAAGGCCCAAACCATTGGATCTGCATTTTGGAAAGGGATCCAAGCAATTCGTCCGGCCTTTACTCTTGGTGCCCAGTTCGGCGTCAACAATGGAGAGTCCACGCGTTTTTGGCTAGATCATTGGTGGGATAGTTCACCGTTGTGGCAGTCTCACCCTGATCTTTACCATCTTACCACGGACACCAATATTTGGGTTGCCGATGCCCTTAGAGTCCAGCTGCCGGCGATCGTTTTTATCAGAACCTTGGGGCCGGACGAGGCCGCTCGTTGGGATAACCTAGTGACGGCCTGGGGTGACCTTAGTCTATCCAATGAGACTGATTCCATCACTTGGAAACTTACGACATCTAAACAATTCACGGTAAAATCCTTTACACCAAGATGACCGAAGGACACACGCTGGATATGGCCAGGGAGGCTATGGAAGGCGGGCTTGCCGCTGAAAATCAAGATTTTCATGTGGCAGCTGTTTCGGAACCGGTTACCGACCTCGGATAACGTGGCAAAACGCAACGGGCCTGCCGATGGCACCTGTACTGTTTGCGGATTAGGGGAAGTCGCAAATCATGTATTTTTCCGATGTGCGATGGCCAAGTTTGCCTGGAGCGCGGTCCGTGAGACCTTCTCACAAACTTGGAACCCTCAATCTAGCGTTGAACTCCTCTCTATACTTAAAGCTCAAAAAGGGACCAATGCACGTATTCTTTGGAGATGCGTTGGGGCGCTGCTATGGTCCCTTTGGACGGTTAGGAACAAGATTACAATTGAGCATAAGTTCCCGAACCATCCGGCTAATATCTTCTTCAAATGTCACGTATTCCTACAGGTCTGGATGCCGTTGGGGAAAACGCGTGATGAACCGTGCATGAAAGCAGTGATGGAGCAGATCAAGACGGTGACGATGAAGGCGCGACATACCTGAGGCTCAACGAACCGATCCACCTTGCTGCTGATGTCTTTTGGGACCGAAGACCCTCTCATTGTATTCGGCTATATCTCTCTTGAGGGCTTATTTTGTTGCAAGCTACTTTGTAGCGTAAACTTTATTTTGGGTCTGTAATATTGTCTTAGACGATGTGACGATGTTGTCAATGTGGCTTTATTAATTTAAAGCCGGACGCTTCTAGCGTCTACGTTCCAAAAAAGGAAGGCACAAGGACAAGTCGCCGCTCAGGTAGAGCCAATGGAAGGCGGAGGCGCGCGCGGCCGGCCTGTCAGTACTCGGTAGTTTTGCTCCGTTGCAACCATTATCCCCAGGGCTTTTCTACTCCCTCCCGGCATAGTTTGCAAGAAAGAAGAAAATCCCGACTGAACATCTGTGTCATTTCGTTATATATTCTTGCTATGATCATGCACACGGAACTCGATGATATACAAGCCTTTTAGAAATTTCAACAGAGACTACATATAAATGTATATAAACGTATTTTAGAGGGTAGATTCACTCATTTGGTTTTGTATGTAGTTCGCATTGAAATTTCTAAAAAGACTTGTATTTAGAAATGAAGAAAAAAATCACTCATTTGATCATATGGTGACTGTTTTATTAGCTTTGTCGAGTTCATACATATTACTATCATCAAACCCTCTTGGAACCTGGTCCACCGTAGAAGATACGCATCCCTAAATCCTTGGTAATGTCAAATCCACCCGCAGTGTATTTGGACGGATCGCTCGACCCATGTGATCTGAGCTAGACTTGGATCGTGGCCGAGTAAACTTTGGGCTTTAAGGTTCATGTGGGGCCCAAGTGTTGAGCCCGCGATAGATGGCTATATACAGTGAAGCTGACGCACACTCATTTAATTGATCACTTCGCTTCGGCGCCCTCGCTAGTGTTGACACACGAACACGTCACCGTGTACCTCCAACGCTGAGGGTGATGCACCGCAGCTCACGTCGAAGGAGACCCTTCCGGAAGCGTGGTACACAAGCAATCCGACGGACGCTTTTGAAGACCCGAAACCCCACGCGTCCGGGAGGGACCCCGTCTGGACGCGCGGCGGCTATGGGCTGCCCTAGGTCGACCTGATCGCCCCTAGGGCCTCGAGGTTCGCCGCCCTGCAACAAGAAGAACGAACGAAGAACGAGGAAGAAGAAGAACTAGGGTTAAGGAGAAAAGGTAAAAGATAAAAAGTGGTAGATGAATTGATCGATTGTGTGTTGTTCAATCGGCCGTCACCCCTTAGGTATATAAGAGGTGGCTGGATTCCCGTGCAAGGAAAAGGCTTGGATTCACGTCCAAGGCCCTAGCCAAATTCGGATTGGTTTTGTCCGAACTTTCCAAAACTGTTCGGTTTAAACTGACTGCATCTTGCGGGTAATTTTTGAGGTGGTAAACGACCTTTGATGGAAAAGAGCCCAAAAGAAATCTTGACCGTTTCGACGAGACGAACAACTTTCATGTTGAACGTTCTTCGATTTGAAGCCATCTTCTAGGCCAAAACGGTCACGCAAAACAGGCTGTTATTCGCGCTACCCATCAGACATGCGGCTGGTGGGGCGCGCCACTAATGGCACCGTGACAGGACTGCATTCGGATGGCTGTAACTTTTGCATACGAACTTGGATTGGGACGATTTGTATGTCAAAATCGATCATTTCGACGAGACGCACAACTTTCATGTTCGAACGTTTTCCATTTGAAGTCATCTTAATTGGGTTTCAAGCCATTCTTTAATTTGATGTCACCATGAGCATCTCTGAAGTTGTCATAACTTTTGCATCCAGACTCCGTTTTAGACCACTTTCATATCCATCTTGATCTTCTCGAAAAGATCCATCCCATGGTGACCTCCAATCATAAGTTTGAATTAATCTTGACATAGCTTAAAGAAACTTTTACCATTGTGCCACTTTTGAGCGTCAACAGCTAGGGCTTTCCATGTGTTACAACTAGCCACCTCCACTCGCCGCTGGTTGTTTAATCGGACCTAGCAGTCTGCCGCACAACGTTTCTCCTGCACGCGCGGATACCGTTAGAGGCGGTGCAACCTGGAAAAAAAATGTGCACAACGTTTCTCCTGCACGCGCGGATACCGTTAGAGGCGGTGCAACCTGGAAAAAAATTGTGGTTTTTGTGGTCGATCGATTAGTGTTGCAACTGATGAGACAGAGGCTGTACGCGCGATCGATTGAGTCGCGAGTCGACGATCCCCGTCGCGGCGGCAGCGCTGAGCGGAGAGGAATGTGACGTCCACGCTCATATGTAGGTTGATTGACGGGCGCGTCGGCGGGAGAGGTGATTGTGCTTCCGACGGACGCCGTCGTCAACGAGTCTCCGTCCGACGACGACGCACGCACGCGTTCTGGACGACGCACGCATGTCCGAAATTACAATCACAAAGTACAGGTTCAGTCGAGGTGCACGCCCAACCCGAGCGTGACTCGTTCGTGAACCATGCACGTACACGCTGGGCACACGATCAGAGTCAGACTCGGATCACGACCGGGCAACCTACGTCGCACTACATATGTAATCCTCTCCCCCGCTGGGCACACACGCGATTTTCTCCTACGCAGTTCCCATGCGATCGATCGATATGGATCTGATCCAACCCCAAAAGAGAAGAAGATCTGACCCGGTTCTGGTCATGGCCATGCCGGCGTCCACTCCCAACTGGTCCAGCCTCCTGCCGGAACTCCTGGGCGAGCTGATCGCCCGCCTCCCGCACATCGCCGACCGCGCCCGCTTCCGCGCGGTCTGCCGCTCGTGGCGCTCGGCCGTGCGCCTGCATGTCTCCCCTCGGCGGCGGCTCCCGTGGGTAGTCCTTCTCGACGGCACCTTCCTGACGCTCTCAGACGGCGGCATCCATCGCACGCTCTTCGGCAACAACACCGAGTGTGTTGGCTCAACCGGCGACTGGATCTCCCTAGACTCTAAGGACGAGGCCACACAGACGCATACATATAGGCTGCACAACCACTTTTCGGGCGCCACCGTTCCGCTCACAGAGCTGGACTCCATCATCGGCAAGGTTCCCGAGGATTTCGAGATCCGCAAGGTGGTCATGCGGTTGACACCCCAAGACCTTATAGCTATCACAGCCAACATATGGAAGTGCCCTCTCATCCTGTGTCGACCTGGGAAGGGAGTGTGGGTACCGAAGCTATTGGCCATGCCGTACTTTTGTATCTGTGACATTCTATTTTCTGGAGACAACATGCTCTACGCGATCACCAGGGTCGAGGACCTCTTTGCGCTCCATCTTGCCGAGGACGGCGATGGCAAGCCAATTGTTACCAATGTCAAACGGATCATCAGGCATGCTCCGGGCCACGAGGACGATATGTATGACGACGACATGTGGAAGAGGTTGAGTGACATCGATTCATCAAGCAATGAGGACGCCCATGATGAATTGCTTGGTGATGATAATGATACCGACGATGACCGTCAACATTTTGCTTTCATGGAAGACAAAACTTTTTCTGAATGTGAAGACGGTGCAAGAGAAGGGTGGAATGAAATCCACATCAGCAGGCACCTTGTCCAGTCAAAAGGTAAGTTGCTCATGGTCAAGAGAGAGCGGCTAATTGCAGCCATCACTCCAACTCACCACACTCGTAAGGTTGAAGTGTTTGAGGCAGACATGGATGCATGTGCATGGGTACCTACGGAGAGTGGGTTGGGTGGCGGCCAAGCAATCTTCACCAGCTATCGCTTCAGCAACACAGTGTGTGCTGGTGGAGAAGTGGAAGAGGATGTTATTTATTTTCCTGATACTAACGATGTGTTTGACATCAGATCCAAGACAATTAGACCGTTGATGCACATCAACCTGTTACATGATCGGTGGAGGGCGACGTGGGTTTTTCCGCCAAACCTAGTTATCTAAAAATGGAAAATAGAATATTTTTCTTTTCTTTTTCCTCATAGGTGCATTCCTGTGAATGTTAACTTCAGACATACTTCACCAAGTATTGTGGTCTTTCCTACTATCTCAGTTGTCTATATTTCTCCTCTTATATTATCTGGATCATTCCGTAGTGCAGTGTGCTATGTAAATTGTGTTTCGACGAACCTACATCATTGACAACTATTTTTCTTCTGCAAAGAAAGCAACTATTGTATTTGGAATGTTGATCATTAGCAACCATGGGAGCACCTCATGCGAGGGGGTTACAAGATGATGGGGATTGTGACTACCGAGAGTATGGTCTATGGAGTTGATGGAGATGATTACCCCTAGCCTGGCCTTCTGGAACCGCGCAGCCGCCGGGCCTCCTAGGCCTTGAGCCCGACCCAATGCGAGACTTCCTGGTCTGTGGTACACCCTACCAGCCCACAAGGGATTAAACCCCCGTTTTGACATGTGTGACTCATAAAGGCGAAATATTTTTTCGCTAGGAGACGACGTTGCCATCAACAGCGAGGCGTCTGCGATGCAATCTCAAGACCCGCTGGCTGTCAAATGTACTCACAAGGATATGGTGTGTGTGTGCGCGCGCGGGTGTTCGTAGGAATGAGTGTATGTGTGTATGACTGTCTATTTGTACTATGTTTTTGAAGAAAAAAAATTACAGTTGTTTTTCTCGTGATCGGTATATTACCATTGTATAAAGGAATACGAGCGTAATATCATACAATGTTGGAGGAAACTGATCATATATGTTTTTAGGTATTTTATAAAATTTAAATTATCTGAACATTGTTTCAAATGCCTAAACACTTCTAAAATTATATGAAGATTTTTGAAGTAGGTGAACCCTTTTTCAATTTCATGCGGACTTTCTAAATATTTGTGAATATCTTTTTGAAATGCAATTATGGGGGGTGCTATGCGTCTCGCGAGCCATTCGATTGCGTGACGTGAGTCGTTCAATTCCCCTCTCTAAATTCCCGCAACGATCACTACTAGGAAAAGGGCTATAGATGAAATTGATACTAATGGCGCACCAGACAGGAGGTGCGCCATTAGTATATAGTAATGGCGCACCAGCAACAGATACGCCATTAGAGTTCGAAGTACTAATAGCGCACCATGCTCGGAGTGCGCCATTAGTATCAAGAAGTTTTTTTTTAACTAGCGCTTGTCCAAACATACTAATGGCGCATCCATGAATAGTGTGCCATTACTAGTTGTAAATAGTAATGGCGCACCTGCAGTCATGTGCGCCATTAATGCTCTTTTTTTGTATGATATTTTTTATTCTGTTTTTTACAAAACTACTAATGGCGCACTGTGTGTCAGTGCGCCATTAGTATGTTTTTTTTTTTGCAAAACTTGTAATGGCGCACCAACTATAAATGTGCCATTAGTAACCTTGATTACTAATGGCGCATTTGTAGCTGGTGCGCCATTAGTATGCGGGCAGCAACAAGATATTTTGGACAGCCTCTCTACC